>ML677364.1:20742916-20757517 GCA_007922305.1 Dermatemys mawii
GCATCCGACGAAGTGGGTATTAGCCCACGAAAGCTTATGCTCTAATATTTAGTTAGTCTTTAAGGTGCCACAGGACTCTGTCACTTCTGCAATCCTTTAATTCTTTTCTTTAACCACAGTGGTAATATGACTCAGGGTAATGATAATAATGGCTAAAGCAACCAGCATGAGTGGTGTCTGTAGTCCTTAAATACTGACATATATAATGAGATTCCAGGAATGTCACACTGTGGGAGTCAGTCTGAAGCTTATTATGTCTGTACAGTCAGTGTGAAGTGACAGAAGCAGCTACAAGCAAGTTGAGAGCTCTCTTTGTTCAGAATACCACCAGAATGAATCATCACTGGGTTTCACAGTTTGTTACCATCCAGTTTTTAAGGCCTAAGCTATTTTGACTTAATTAATTATACCTGTGTGGTGTACAGCTACAGTCAGTTAGTCACGTATATGCCATGCCATGAGTCCTAGCCTGTTCCGATGTCAGAGGTAACTCAACCAATCATCACCCTTATTCTATAGCTAATTTGCAGGCAACAATTGTATAGGTTATTTAAGGGATAATGTACAATGATGGATTATTTGGCCCAACTGCCACACTGCAGAACTCACTCCTCATTCACCACTTGCACAAATCCATGCTACTGTCCTAGCACAACTACCCAGATACAAATTAGCACAGCCACCCACACAACACAGTCACTGTATATAATAACCCCAAACACACACAGCCCTTCACAATAGCATACACCCCTCATTTTCCACCTTCACAAATCAATGTAGAATCCCCCAACACAAACCCCACAGACACAAGTGAACACAACCAGAACACACAATAACCTCAAACATCACTCTGAAGCCTTTGTGCTGATCCCTAGCACAGTTCCTTCCCTCTGAATTATGCCTTATCTGACATGCAATGTAGTCTGGGGCCAAATTACACAATATTGGAATTTAGATTCTGTTATATACATCCTAACTACAAAGTAATCTTGTACATTCAGAGATGCCATTGCAAAGGAAAGGACAGAGATGCAGTACAAGTGGAAAGAAGAATTGAGGGTATGGAGGATGAGGTGAAAATCTGGCAAATGTGTCCAATAACAAGTACCTCATATCAAATTGTTCAGCTAGCACCCACCTTCTTCTGTACCTTCCTAAGGACAAGTATCTACCCTGAAAACACTTTGCCAAACCATCCCATTGACAAGTGCTTCCAACCTAAACTCCTCACATAACTACCTTGCACAATCCAGAATAAAGCCTCTGTATGTGGTTCCTCTATCCCAGCTATTAAAATGCTCCTCCACTGTCTTTCCTTTTGGTAACAATTCACTTTCTTTTATTCTTGAAACAGCTTCCTTTTTGTTTTACACTACATGACATTTCTTTATATTCTGCTTTAAAGGAACACTGTCTTTACCTTGTATGTATAGAATCGTCTGTTAAACTATGATCCTGCAATGAACTGTGGAGGTTGACCCTTGCACTGCTGCAAAGCCTATTGGAATCATTAGAGCTCTGTGTGGGCATCGGGTTGCTTGTATAGAGTACATAGCAAGATAGGAGCTTTAGTTATTCAGTTTCTGCTGGTGTTTGAGTTGTTCACAGAGCAGAAAGGGTGTTGGTTGGAACTGATTTTTTTTTTCAATTTTAGAAAACATGATTGTAACACCACAAAAATTGACAAGAAAGCTTGGGGACAGGCATAGCACCTGAAACTATTTGCAATACACTACTTATTTTTTAATTATTCTGATCATCCAGTCTACTATCCTTTTAAAACATGCTTCTCTCCAAAAGCTTTTGAGTGATGATTCAAAAACACCCCCCAAAACTCTCTCAAATGTATGATGAATATCTGTTCTGTGTCTGAATTAGAGGATAAGCTTTATGGACTGTGTCTTCTTCATTGTTTATATTGGCCCAGCACACACTGTAGGTACCCAAGAAGAAGATTTAGCACTTGCTGTTGGCTGTCCAGCAATCTCAAAGTGCTTAACAAATATGAATTCTCTCAACACCCTTGGGACGTAGGATGCCGCTGTTGTTCCTGTTTTACAGAGAGGGAGGCGAGGTGCGGTGAGGGAAAAGGATTTACCCAAGTCAGGTGGCTGGTCTGTGAATCCCATAGTCTGACGCCCTGTTCTGTTCATTGGGCCACACCAGTGAATCAGAGCATCACTTGTTTGCTGTTTGATTCATCTGATGAAGTGAGTCTTAGCCCAGGAAAGCTTCTGATCCAAAACATCTGTTCGTCTATAAGGTGCTACAAGACAGTGGAAGGGCATTTTAATACCTGGGATTGAGGAACCATATACAGAGGCTTTATCCTGGATTGTGCAGGGAGTGGGTGTGAAATTTCCTCCTCTGGCCCGCGGCAGCAGGGTGCAGTAAGGGGGCGAGCCAAGGGCTAGTCAGCGGAGGCAGTAAACGGGGGAGCCTGGGGCTGGTCTGGCAGTGAGAGGGGAGCGTGGCGTCTGTTGCCGCTGTTCGCCCTCCGGCCAGAGGGGGCGCTGGCAGCAGCAGCGAGCGCCTCGCTCGGAGCCGGCGGGTCCCTCCTGCGCCCTTGTCTCGCGCCCTCCTCGTAGGCCGCCGTCGCGCTGGGTCCCGGGGTGAAGGCGCGTGCGCACTGCGGCCTCTCACCATATGCACCCAGGTGCGTGTGGATGTGGCCGGCCGGACCCTGCTGACGCGGACGGAGGCGCGCGGTGACCCGGCGGCCCCGCCAGCGCCGCCATGGGCAAGAAGCAGAAGAACAAGAGCGAGGACAGGTAGCGGGGCCGGGCTCTGCCGCTCCCCCGGCGCGGGCTGGTGGGCGAGGCGGGGTGTGTGTGTGTGACAGCGCGGGGCGGGCTCGGCCGCGGGGCCCCGCCACCCTCAAGGCCCGGGAGACCCCTCCCCCCTCCCGGGCCGCTTCTCCGCGCCGCTCGGACACCAGCCCCCGCGCACCGACCCACGGACGCGGGGTCTTGGTTCCCGCGGCTGGGAGATGCAGCGGGGGTGACCGGCCCAACACCGTGTAGCTGGCGCTGCCTCCTCCCGCTGCTAGTCCCTTCCCGGGACAGCTGAGCGTCGTGAGTAACTAATGCTGGCGCCTCAGCCCAAAACCAGGTGGGAGTTTCCTCCCCTCCCCCCCCCGGGTTTTATTCTGGGAGTCACATCTGCCTCCCAAATCCGCGAGCCCTGTCTGTACGCGGAGCAGAGCACTGGAGCCGAATTGGAAATGAAAATCTGTGGAGAAATCAACGGTTGTCTGCTGCATCCCCAAAGCTTCACTAGTTATCCGGATAAATATCTTCCAGGACATGCTGTACAAACCCCACAAACGGTTGTGATGTTTAGCTGCAACATTATCTGCCTCGGAGTTTGTAGCACTGAGTGGGAAGACATGTCTATGGATGAAAGGCTCTTTGGTTTTATCACAAACTATTGACTATACACCAGTAAAGTAGAAGTTTGGTTGTAGTTATAAAGGTGGGAAAGGAGGATTTTTGTCACTTCAAAGCTCTTAAGTGGTTGGTGAAGAGAGATGTTGTTTTTTAATTATTTTTTTCTCAACCGTAGTCCTATTTCCAAACATCTGTATTTTATGCTGCTAGCTGGATGCAATTATGTGCTAGCACAGACTTCAGCTGTGTTGAAAGTCACTTTTTGGCTTCAATTTTAAACCTTAAAGTTGTTCTACATTATATTGATGGCTCCATACAGAACATTTCCACAATTTATACATGTGACAGATGATTCCATGGTCATAAAATTTTGGGGTCCTGAGGACCTTCTGACTGTCTGCCTTGCTTATGCCATCTTGAATGCCACATGACAGTCAACATCTTTTTGGTGAAGGAATAGACTCCCATGAAAGCCATTAAATTTACCAGGAAAATTGCTGTTGTGTGCAGCATGGTTTATACCTTTTATCAAGAATAGGTATGTTTCTTATACACCTTAACAAAACCAAGACCTAATTCTACTTTAATTAATCATAGGCCCTGCATAATTAGTGCTGACAGGAGATAAACAAGTATTTTCTTGCATAGTATAAACCAAAAGTCAATAAAAATACATGAGCGCACATGTATTTGTTTCATTTTGCTCTAGCTGGTTCTTCAAGCATGTCCTCCTTTACTTGATCCCAAGAGACATTGAGATAGAGCAGTGTTATGCATCTTAATCCTAGGTTCATATGCCTTTGATGTATGATCTGTTTTTGAATGAAATCAGCTGTAAATTGCTAGTCATTTAAAAAAAACCCGGAATTTTACTGGATTTCTTCCTCTGCTTTTAAGCGTTTATTAGTAAAAAGGTATGATGTATCCTAAATGCTATGGACAATGTTAGTGATTTAAGGCTTTTTATCCTTGCCTCTAAACGAGTTTGTAATCTGCCTTCTCCTTCTGGATAGGGAGTTGGCTTTTAATGAAAATCTTTTTAGTGTAGCAATTGCTCACCATGGAAGAGTGGGATATGCTACTTTGTAGTATCTGTTGTCAGCAGCCTGACTCACCAACTGTACTCAGCAAAAACATACTGGGAAGGCAGGCTGGGTCAGGGTATTGAGGCAATGGTAGTCAGATGGGGCTTTGAGATGGAACGGAGGCTGGCTGGGACTGTGGAGGCAGGGAAAGAAGTGGGGCTTGGTGCTATTGCTGTGACTTAGGGCAGCAGACAGCAATACCACATAGAGCCTTTCAAAAGCTGAAGTCTTGGTGAGCAGAGAACTGGGTCCACAGTTATGTGGTTTGGGATGCTGAAGCACTAAAGATGGCAGAGTTGCTGGGATGCTAACACTGTAGAGAGGTACTGGGTTTTCTTCTGTTCTGCTTCATAGCCTTGCTCATCTTTCTCTGTTCCTGAGGATGACTGGACAAGGGGCTTGAGTGGTCACAGAAGGGTTAACAAGGAAGAAAAATAAAAATACTCTCCACAGCTGTATTTTCCCAGTGTGACCTACGCAAGTCCATCAGACTGAGTTTTCCTTCTTGCAAATCTCAGTTTTATCAGAGAGAGAGAAGGTGTCTGGGGAGTGGTGGTAGTGGTTTCAAGTTTCCTCTCTTTTTTCCTCCTTGTCCCTTGTTATGCTGAGAGAGGAGTGGCTTTGTGTAGCAGCACTGTTTTCCCATCTGCCAGTTTCCCACAACATTTAGTTCTTCACCACTCTCAATCCTTTTTTCTCCCATGCCCTCTATATAGATCTGCACTTGCCCCCTCTTTCCCTCATACCCTTTCGCATCCTGGTTTATCCCTTCATGGCTGCTCTTCCACATCATGCAGATGCTTAGGGGCATAAATGGCAGTGAGAGAGAACATGAAGGGAATGTGGGGCTTGAGCAAGGGTTGGAGATGTCTGAAGTGGCAGAAGTAGAATAGAAAGAAACTCCTATCTGACACATCACCTGTGATCTGTCAGAATGCATCTCCTCTTTGCTTCTCCGCTCTAGCCTTGCAATTCAAACACATCTCTTTTCCATAGCCGATTCCCTCCCCACTACCCATTCTCCTTCGTGATCTTGCAGAATACAGTAGTAGGCATGTTGGTGAGCAAGATAGGGGTGTGTGTGTCTATATATATATATAGAGAGAGAGAGAGAGAGATGCATGTGCACATATGTGTCAGGGGAGCATGCTGATTTGTACATCTCAGGAGAAGAATTCAGTGGGAGGAACAAGGCTAAGCCAATGGGGAGGGAAGCCTGAGGAAGGAAGTAAAGCTCTGTTTATTGCAGAAGAGGACAGCTATGGGAGGGAGAAGAATGGGAGCATCAGAACTCTGCAAGAAGACCTAGTAAGGACAGTCATATTCAAAATTAAGTTATTCCTATGGATAACAGTGGAATTGTAGAAATGTAGGGCTGGAAGAGATCTCGAGAAGTCTTCAAGACCAGTCCGCTGCACTGAGGCAGAATCAAGTAAACCTAGACCAGGGATTCTCAAACTGGGAGTCGGCACCCCTCAGGGGATCACAAGGTTATTACATGGGAGGTCGTGAGCTGTCAGCCTCCATCCCAAACCCTGCTTTGCCTTCAGCTTTTATAATAGTGTTACAAATTAAAAACACTTTTTTACATATTTAAGTGGGGTCGCACTCACAGGCTTGCTGTGTGAAAGGGGTTGCTAGTACAAAAGTTCAAGAACCACTGACCTAGACCATCCCTATCAGGTGTTTTGTCTAGGCAGTTCTTGAGAGCCTTCAGTCATGGGCATTCTACAGTTGTCCCTGGAAGGCTATTCCAGTGTTTATCCTTTATAGTTAGCAAGTTTTTCCTAAATCTCCTTTGCTGTAGATTAAGCCCATTACTACTTGTCCTACCTTCAGAGAACAATTAATAGTCATCCTCTTTAGAACAGCTCTTATCATATTTCACGAGGTTATCAGGTCCCCCATCAGTCCTCTTTTCTCAAGACTAAACATTCCCATTTTTTTAATCTTTTCCTCTTATATGTTGCTCTTCTCTGGATTCTCTCCAGTTTGTCCACATCTCTCGTAAAACATTCTTTTCAATATTGATTTCACATATAGATTTACTTCCACCATATAACCAGTGAATACATCAAATTCCTCTGCATCACACTTATGCATAAATCTTAATTCTGAGCATCATACTTCCACATATAAACAGCTGATTGTAGATATTTTTTCTGTGAATATGTCTATAGCGAATATATTTATCCAGTTTGATTGGAGTTAAGATTGATATAAAAGAACTTTGCACGCATTGCGATCAATGGAGTTTCTGGAGGTGAAGAGTGAGTACGTTCAGATATGATATTTGGGTGTTAAGGCATTTGGAGGCTGCCTTAACTAGTGACTTCCTGAAGTTTTAGTGGTTGTGTTGCACTGATACCCTTTCAATAAGAAAACTTCCATTTACATTTTTAAAGAAGAGGAGTTATCTCAAAATTTTCAGTCTCCTGAATGAGACTGCAACAGGAATGCCTCAATACAGAATTTAGTTCCAGCTGGCCATAAGATACAGAGGGTCTTGGATAGAACTTTAGCAGCACAGGTGTGAACCTATTCTGAAGGATTTTCTTGCATGGAAAGTTTGACTTGGAAGAGGGGTGGTTGTGGGAAAACATAGGGTTCTTGCTATTTTGTTCTGAATTCACACCCCACTTTGTTGCTGCAGACTTCCATATAGGCACGTGGTATTATGTTATAAAACCGTTTCCCATCTTGGTTCTTGTTCTCTCTCTCAGGTGTCTTGGGCCTACCATATTTTCTATCTTTCTCCCTGTAAGTCTTTCTTTTTCTTATGTTCTTCCTCCCTTGCCAATTCTTTTTACTTCCAAGTATTTAATCTTTGGCTTTATTTATTCTCTCTCATATTTTGGCACCCTTTGGTGTTGTAATCTGTTGTATAGGCATACTGCTGTGATCATTCATGCATATTACCTTAGAAGTCATAAGTGCCAAAAGGGTGATTCTGCAGCCAGGAATGAACACTAGATAAATTAAGAGTTATAGTACAACTAACATGGTTCTGTTTATTGCTTGGTTTTCTGCAGGCTAAATTGCTAGTGTTATGTACTAACTAGCTTTTCCTCTTGTGCTTCTTTTTTTGGTGTCAGTCTTTTTGATGCATTAGAAAAACCACTGGGAAATTTATAATAATTTGAAGCATGCTATCACCTTTAGATTATGCTGCAAGTCTTTCCTTTTAGTTAGTAAATTTTCTGTGTTATCAATATGATATTTACATCAACTGCCCCATTTACCTCTCCCCTCCAAAATAATACCCCAAGCAGAGCTTCTTACAACTGCAGCAGGGAGAAGAGATGAAAGCTCCCTGAAGTCCGCCAAACACTTTGCTTTTGGAAATCTGTGGGAGGTGCTTGGATATTGGTGGTTCCTGCTGGTATAGCACTCTAAAGTAGAAATTAATTGTTCTATTAATAGGCTTTGTTCATAAGGGTTATTGACATAGTCTGAGGTAAACAGGGCTACCTTTGCTGTAAATGCTGCATTTTTCTTTCCTGGTGACATAAAAATAACCTTTTGTGGGTGGTTTGGTGGATCCCTTTAAAGAAATAACAATGCATCTGTGGATTGGAAAGACTAATGTCTGTGCCTGGCTACTATGATTTGTCTTCAGATATTTGTACTAATAGCTGTATTGTTTTTATTTATAGAATAATTTAAGTGGTGGGTTTTCTCTTGCAGTTTAAATCTTATCTGTTCCTATGTGTTACCTGAGGTATAGGTAGGCTTTATAAAGAGTTTAATTACTAATTGTCACAGTTGTGGAAACAGTACATGACGTGACAGCAGAGAATGGAAACACCATTCCTCTAATCTTCAGAACATTCCTGAAAATTATGAACCAAAATTAAGAGGCTTGCAATCAGGGCGGAGTAACAAATCTTTAATATTAATCAACTTTTCCATTTATACTTCAGTTATTTTCTAAAGACAAGTGCATTTTTATTGGTTGATATAAATATTAAAACATGTTGATTTACAATTAAATAGAGCCTTTAGATTTTAGATATTTTTGCTACATAGGAGGGTGTGCTGTAACTCTACCTTTTAAGCAATTATACTGCTTAATATTTTCAGATTCTTATTAAATAATTGTACACTTTAAGCACGTTAGAAAATTGTGACTGTTGCTTATTTACTAAATAATCTTTTTAGTCATGATTTGTGCATGCATTGAGATGGTAACTGGAATTTAATAAAAAATACATTTTATATGCTGGTTTGTATGTTTAATTAAACATTGGGCTGTTAAACCTGGAGTTGTGAGTTCAGCCCTTGAAGGGGCCATTTAGGGATCTGGGGCAGAAATCTGTGGGTGAAATTGTGGCCTGCCTTTTGCAGAAGGCCAGTCTAGATCAGGGGTTCTCAAACTGGAGATTGGGACTCTTCAAGGGGTCACAAGGTTATTACATTGGGGGTTGTGAGCTGTCAGCCTCCATCCCAAACCCCACTTTGCCTTCAGCTTTTATAATAGTGTTACAAATTAAAAACACTTCTTTATATATTTAACGGGGGTCGCACTCACAAGCTTGCTGTGTGAAAGGGGTCACCAGTACAAAAGTTTGAGAACCACTGGACTAGATGAGCATAATGGTGTCTTCTGACTTTAAAGTCTATGAGTCTATGAGACAGCATCTGAATGTCTTGAATGGCATTCCAGAGCTAGCTAGTAAGTCTCATTTAGTCAATAACAGGCGTTTTTCCCCTTAAAACTCCACTTAAAGATAGTATGAAAAAAGACATTGATGTGCAGTCTGCACACTCTAAAAGTTTGATTGTCACACTTCTTATGGGCAAAAGCTTTCATATGCTGTGCATCAGTAAATTAGTTATTCTGAGGTTATTTCCTTGAGGAGATACCATCAACTTGAAATCTTGTCAGTTTCAAAGAGCTAAGGTAATACATGCACTCTTGTCAATTTCAATAGTCCTTGCAATCAGTTTACAGTTTTTAAATGCTTTTCTCTTCTGTGTTTTGGGTGTGAAGGCCCCCACAAACAAATGAGGGACACTTTCTATACAGACAAATGGTGAAGGTGACTAGAATCAAAATGAAGTCAAATACATGAAGTACGTTGTTTTTCCTCTTTCTGAGTGTTCCTGGAAAACTTTCAATTGGGATATTAAAGGTAAAATTGCAGGTCCAAAAAAATAGAATTGGCCTAAGTTGCTGGTGTCCCTTTAATTCATTTGGAGGAGTGCTGGTGTAACTGAAATTAAGACATAGTATGAGTTGCTTCAGCAAAATGAATCTCAAACGCTTCCTTTTAGGAACGTTAGCAGTGAGTATGCTGTGTTGTAGCAATGCAACTTTCTTGTTCTGTTGGTTAATTGTACTCGTCTAGTTTTAAAAATTGGAAGGCTTTGTAAAGTTGCTCTCATTTTACACAGTGAGCAGTTGTTTTTTATACTAGAAAGTCCTTTGAGCAAGAACTGTTCAATTGTCTGTAATCAGATGTATAGCTTGTTACCTGTAGCACTTTTAGAGCAAAAGACACACTTCAGTGGTCATGTTTGTATTTCCCAGAATCTTGACGAATGGCTGGTTGATGCAGAAAACACTTGTTATCTTGAATCTATGCTTGTCTTTACCTTGTAAACCTTTGCTTTAGTTTCACTGGAGGATAGATAATGTTTCCTGCCAACTCTCCTTATCAATGTAGAAATTGGAATTGTATCTCTGTCATGGAACACTGGATTTGAAAAAGTTCATTACTCTGGTGTACTTCCATTAATTAACTTTAATTGAGCTGAACTGATGTAACTGAGGAGAACTTGGCCCCTCTTCCCCACACTGCAGTAACTCCTCACTTAATGTTACGTTCCTGAAAAATGCAACTTTTAGTGAAACAACATTAAGTGAATCCAATTTACCCATAAGCATTAATGCAAATGTGGGGGTTAGATTCCAGGGAAATTTTTTTCTCCAGGAAAGACTGTTTTACACACACACAGAGTATAAGTTTTAAACAAACAATTTAATATTGATACACAGCGATATGAAGCTTGGTTGAGTTGGTGAAGTCAGAGGGTGGGATATTTCACAGGGGATGGCTTATTGCTAATGATCTAGTAATTGGCTGAGCCCTCAATAGTTAACTTATTGTTAATGTAGCCTCACACTTTACAAGGCAACACAAATGGAGGGAGGGGAGACAACATGGCAGACAGACTCTCACCCTGTGTGAGAGAGAGATGCTCATTGCTCCTTTAAGTATGCTGACCCCACTCTTAAGTACATCGCCTTTTGAAGTACATCAGCAAGCTCAGATTGCAGCTACTGTCAGGAAGCTCTCTCCGTCCTCAACCCTGTGTTGTGTCCACCTTGCTCTATGGAAGATGGGGTAAGCGAGATGCAGGAGCAGGGAGGACAGACACCTTGACATTAGCTACCCCTCCCACCCCCCTTCCACTCCGCACAGCAAGCGGGAGGCTCCGAGGAGCTGCTCCAAGGCAGAGGGGGAAGGAGCAGCATGTGGCAGTGTGGGGTGGGACAGCTGAACTGCCGGGAATTAATAGCTTGCCCAGCAGCTCCCACTCAGGGAACTTAAGGAGCTGCCGATCCACCCTGGTTCCAAACCCCCACCAGCTAGCTGTATTGGGCTTTATCTTTCTGCAAGCAGTGGACAAAACAGGCTATTTCCAAATGATGTTATAAGGGAGCATTGCACAACTTTAAATGAGCATGTTCCCTAATTGATCAGCAACTTAACAATGTTAACTGGGACAACTTTAAATGAAGTGTTACTGTGCTTATAAACACCACATCTCCAGTTGCTCAGTTCATGAATGGCTGGATAGCTTTTTCTTTTTTCTATTTAATTTAATACTTGCTGACCAAGGGAACAAATCTGCCCAAGAAATCTGTTACATAATCTGAGCTTCAGTCTTCAGGTTTAGGAGTCACAATTAATTGCACTGTTAAATAATAATAAAATACCATTTATTTTTCGTTTGTTTTTAACATATATTGATTTTAATTACAACACAAATTGTACTGTGCTCACTTCATATTTATTTTTAATACAAATATTTATGCTGTAAAAAGAAAATATTTTTCCATTCACCTCATACAAGTTCTGTAATCCAGTCTCCTTATCATGAAAGTTGAACTTACAAATGTAGAATTATGTACAAAAACCCCCTGCATTCAGAAACGAAAGAATGTAAAGCTTTAGAGCCTACAAGGGCACTCAGTCCTATTTCTTGTTCAGCCAATGTCTAGGACAAACTTGTTTGTTTACTTTTTTTAGGAGATAATGCTGCCTGCTTTTTGCTTACAATGTCACCTGAAAATGAGAACAGACATTCTCATGGCACTGTTGTAACCAGCATGCAAGGTATTTAATGTGCCAGATATGCTAAACATTCATATGCCTCTTCATGCTTCAGCCACTATTCCGGAGAACATGCTTCCATGCTAATGACTCTCGTGTTTTTTTTTTTTTTTTTTAAAAAACCATTATATTTGCGACTAAACTTTGTGAGGGAGAATTGTATGTCCCCTGCTCTGTTTTACCTGCATTATGCCATAATTTCATGTTATAGGAGGCTCAGCACATGTTGTTCATTTTGAGAACACTTTCACTGCGGATTTGACACAACACAAAGAAGTTACGCATGTGAGATTTCTAAAGATAGCTACAGGACTCGACCCAAGGTTTAAGATTCTGAAGTGTCTTCCAAAACCTGGGAAGAATGAGGTGTGGAGTATGCTTTCAGAAATCTTGAAGATCAGCACTCTGATGTGGAAACCACAGAACCCAAACCACCAAAAAAGAAAATCAGTCTTCTGCTAGTGGCGTCTGACTTAGATGATGAAAGCTAACATGCATCAGTCTGAACTGCTTTGGGTTGTTATTGAGCAAAACCCTCAACATCATGGTTGCATGTTCTCTGGAGTGGTGGTTGAAGCATGAAGGGACATATGAGTCTTCAGCGCATCCGGCACATAAATATCTGGCGATGCTTGTTATAACAGTGCCATGAGAACACCTGTTCTCACTATTGGGTGACATTGTAAACAAGAAGTGGGCGGCATTATCTCCTGAAAAAGTAAACAAACTTGTTTGTCCTAGCAATTGGCCCAAGAAGAAGTAGAACCGAGTGGATTTATAAGCTCGAAAGTTTAACATTGTTTTATTTCTGAATGCAGTTACATAAAAAAAAAAATCTACATTTGTTAGTTGCACTTTCACACTAAAAAGACTGCATTATGGTATTGTTTGAGGTGAATCGAAAAATACAATTTATCATTTTTACAGTGCAAATATTTTTAATAAAAATAAATATAAAGTGAGCACTGTACTCTGCATTGTGTTGCAGTTGAAATAAATATTTTTGAAAATGTAGAATAACATCCAAAAATATTTGATTTCTATTGGTTTAAAAAAAATAGAGAGAAATGAACATGAAATTATTTCACAACATTTTGGGTTAGGAAAATGCTATGCTTTTTACCTTGTCACTTTTGAATTATAAGTGTACATCTTGTTTAAAAAAAATGCTTAAACTTTCCTTTTCCTAGTGGAGCTCTATACCTACCAATCTCTGCAGAATCCTAGACTTCTATTTAAAAAACAAAACAAGCCCCTTCCCTCAAGTTTCTAGCTTTTATAATGATACAACCTTCCAAGCATCAGCAAAGTGTAAAACTGCTTCAGTGCTGTCATCATGTGTCTGCAGCCAAAATATTATATAACAGAGGTCAGCAACCTATCAGAAGTGGTGTGCCGAGTCTTCATTTATTCACTTGAATTTAAGATTTCGCGTGCCAGTGATACATTTAAACATTTTTAGAAGGTCTCTTTTTGTAAATCTATAACATAGAACTAAACTATTGTTGTATGTAAAGTCAATAAGGCTTTTAAAATGTTTAAGAAGCTTCATTTAAAATTAAATTAAAATGCAGAGCCCCTCCCAGGACCGGTGGCCAGGATCTGGGCAGTGTGAGTGCCACTGAAAATCGGTTGCCTGTTGTGCAATTGCACTGTTAAATAACAATAACCATAGGTTGCCTACCCCTGTTATATAGAATGCCATTAAAAAAAGGTTGATACCATACCACGTTAAAACTGAGATAAATATGCTTGATCGTAATTTATGGATTTAATGAATCTGAGTTGTGATGAACTGGTTTCTTAATGACTTTAACACGGAACGTCAAGATTCCAGTTGTTGCAAGATGTTGCATCAGAAAAGGAATCTGCTCATAAAGTGTGTGGTTTTTTCTTTTGTGCGTGTGTGTGGAACTGAGTTCATACCAGAAGTTAAATTGGTTTAAAAATTATCTCCTCCCCTCCCTAACAAGACAAGCCATTGGAATAGTTTTCCTCAGGTCACATGCTTATCTAGGGATTTTCCACTTTTCTGACTCAATAGCTTGCAACTGTTTGGAATCTTATAAATAAAAGTTATTGGATAGCTCTTCTATAGCTGGCTGAGCAGAGAGAGGTGCTGTATCTTTACTTCCTACTTTCAACTTGAAATATTTTCCAGACTGGTGAGTAATGCTTTGATTCCTGTATGCAAGGTTTTGGGGAAATTAATAAACACATTACACTTCAGTAAATGGTTATAACAACATACGTAATTTTGGAACATTCTGTGTTGCAGTTTCTATTTTAATCCAGTAACTCCTCGCTTAATGTTGCAGTTACATTCCAGAAAAATGACACTTTAAGTGAAACGATGTTAAGCACATTGAATTTTCCCATAAAAATTAATGTAAATGAGGAAAAGGAGTGTTAGGTTTCAGGGATTTTTTTTTTTTTACTAGACCATACATTAAGTGGTTGAGTGTGGGCTCATGTGAAAGGAAAGATTGGGAGCCCTTTCTGTAGCTTCTGTTCTCCTGCCTTTTACTGTAGAAGAAACATTTTCTGTCAGACCCATTTCAATCAGCCAGCACTACCTCTATTTCTTTGTATAAATTTAATACCACTGTGCCACTCTGTCCCTCAGGGAGCACCCTGGGACCACCATGTTCACAACTGTCATAAAATGATGTTTTGTACAAAGTGTGCCTTGTTGAGGTATCATTTTGCAAGTCTTGCTCTGTTGAACATTAATATCCTATTGGATTGTGTGTGCTATCATTGTATGTGTATGCCCAGCTCTGA
>ML677364.1:20757527-20905990 GCA_007922305.1 Dermatemys mawii
CATGGCATACAAGAGGCTCGGGTGGGTGGGGTGGAGTGGGAGGAGCGAGGGCACGGCAAAAACTCACGGGAGGGCACAGGAAGGGGTGGAGTGGGAGCAGGGCCTGTGGCAGAGCCAGGGGTTGAGCAGTGAGCACCTCCCGGGACATTGGAAAGTTGGCGCCTGTAGCTCCAGCCCCGGAGTCAGTGCCTAGACAAGGAGTTGCATATTAACGTCTCAAGAGCTGCATGTGTCTCTGGAGCCGCAGCTTGGCCACCCCCAGTATACATCATTTTTAAAGAGTTTCCATTTCTTTAAACTATGCTGGTTCTTGCATAAATTAGCATGCATGATATAGATTTTTTTTTTCTTTCTCTGGAATAGTCTGGGTGTGTGTGTGTCTCTCCTCAGGAGGGGAGACGAGAATTGAAGTTGCTATGGTTTGGAATTGCTAAAGTCAGTCTTCACATTTTGGCAGTTCACAATGATACTGATTGGGATGCAGTGACTTTGCATTGTAGCACAAGCCTGATGTACATTTAGAGAAATTTTTAATTGGCTTGTGGAACTGCACTACAAAAGCTGTTCCCATATCGTTAATTTTAAGATGGATGGGAGCCTAAATGTCTTATTTTCATCTCATAGTAGAGTTAAAAATATATCCAATTGGTTTCATTTTGAAGTCTGTGAAAACTGTTAAATGTACTCATCTTGGTGACTCAAATTCCTTTAGGTGATTTCCTTTTTAATTTGAACTTTTAGTAAAACTGGTTTATCTTTCTCTTTAGTGCCAAAGATGATCTTGACCTCGATGCTCTTGCTGCTGAAATAGAGGGAGCAGGTGCTGCCAAGGAGCAGGAACCCCAGAAATCTAAAGGCAAAAAGAAAAAAGAAAAGAAGAAACAGGAATTTGAGTAAAAAATTTTGTTCTTTTCCTTATTGTATTCAATTACAAACAAACAAACAAATACTTACATGATTTTAACTTCTTTCTTTAGTGAAGATGATATCCTAAAGGAGCTGGAAGAACTGTCTGTAGAGGCACAAGGAGGGAAGGTTGACAGAGAACCTGCTTCAGAAAAGGTGAAAGTTGAGGGTCTATTGACAAATAGTGCTTTGAAAGGAGCAGTTTTTGGGTAGTCGACTCTTTTACTTGCAGATTACATATGTTTTGGCGCTGCTATATAGTGAATTTTCATTTAGGTCCTCCTACTAATATTTTAAAATAATTATTTTAACTACTTTCCTGCATTAGATGCAAACAATGATAACTTTTAGCTTAAACTACTTTTGCACACAGATAAGTGTTAGAAAAATGTGACTGAATAAGTAGAGTGTTCTTTAGTTAGTTCAGATATCCTTTTACTACTACTCAAACTCTATCCTATATACTCTCTGAATTTTGCATTTGAAAACATTTAATTTTCCATGAAAAAATGAAACCTATTTGTTTGATTACCAGACAGAGAATGACGACCAAGAAATCAGCTTCTCAAAACAAGACAAAAAAAAGAGAGGGAAGAGTAAAAAAATCAGTTTTGACGATGATGACAGTGAAGAAATGGAGGGTAAGGATACAAAATCTAAAAAGACTCAGAAACCAAAAACCGAAACTCACTCTGGCAGTGATGATGATGATGATGATGGTGAGATATTGCTTAAGAAAGGCAAAGGAAGAACTCAGAAATCAAATAAAAAGCTGGACCTTTCAGAAGAGGATGAAACTAACATTAAGAAAAGTAAAGCGAGTACACGAGCAGTGTCCTCGGGCGAGAGTGCTGATGAATCGGACGATTTCTCTCAATCTAAAAAGGGTCAAAAGAAAAGTCAAAAGGGAAAGCCCGCGCCTAATGCTGAAAGTGGGGATGAGGAAGAGGAGCCATCATTCAAAATAAAAACGGTGGCTCAGAAAAAGGCAGAAAAAAAAGAGCGTGAGAGAAAAAAACGTGAGGAGGAAAAAGCCAAACTGAGAAAACAGAAGGAAAAGGAAGAGCTGGAAGCTGGTAAAGAACAAGTAAAGCAGAAGGAGGTTCCAAAGAGAGCTGAAGAGGCAGTTTCTCCTGAAGCTATTCCAGTTGCTGCAGCAGGGGAAAAGAGAGAGGCTCCTGCAGCAGCAGAAGGTTGGTAATTTTAGGAGAGTACTATTTGACACAATCAGACTTTTTTCCTTTAATAATTAGTGAGCCAAACCATTGCAAACCAGTGATTGTGATTGCAGCATTTTCCTAAGTGAATAATATTAAAGTTTTCAGAGTGGTGGCTGTGGTAAAGAAACTTAGTAGCTGTGTGTGTGTTTTGTTTTTTAGATATACACATACATACATACATACATACACACACACACACACACACACACACACACAAAATTATATATATATATATATATATATATATATAAATAATTTTTTGTATGTGATTTACCTATGGGTATTTTTCTGGCCTGTACGTTGCCCAGGTATATAGAAAGCAAGTGTCACATGATGAATTCTCACTGTTCTACACTTACAGCTCTGTAATGCAAACATAATTTTTCACCACTTGATTGTTCTTAGACACCTATTATATAAACACTTATCGCTATGATTTAAGTCAATTTTTTTCTTTTTAGTATGAAATCAGAATCAGCAATATTTCTCAGATCTTTAATTAAGCAAAATGTAATATTTAAAACCCAACTTAACTATCTGGAGTTCTTTGAATTTCTGACACCCCTGAATATCTGTCTTTTCTTATATAGCTGATGATAATGAGGGGGACAAAAAGAAAAAAGACAAGAAGAAAAAGAAGGTTGAGAAAGAAGAGAAAGAGAAGAAAAAAGGTCCCAGTAAAGCTACAGTTAAAGCTATGCAAGAAGCCTTGGCTAAGATGAAAGAGGAGGAAGAAAGGGCAAAGAGAGAGGAGGAAGAGCGCTTAAAACGACTTGAGGAACTAGAAGCTAAGCGTAAAGAGGAGGTACTGCATGTGTTCAGATGGGAACGGGTGAAGGGTAGGGAAGTGGTGCATTGCCACTCAGTCTGTTGCAGGATTAGGCTCTTGCAATGTGTACAGTGAAAACTCACTGAAAGTAGTGGAAAGTCCCCCTTCTTGCCAGCTGTAAATTGTAATAAATCCTTGTAATTTGATAACTAACTCCATACATCATAAAAATGCATAGTGATATTTTCCTGTATCACTGTTTACTTTCGTAGGAACGACTGGAACAAGAAAGAAAAGAAAAGAAAAAACAAAAAGAGAAAGAGAGAAAAGAGCGTTTGAAAAAGGAGGGAAAGCTTTTAACTAAATCCCAGCGAGAAGCTAGAGCGAGAGCAGAGGCTACTCTTAAACTACTCCAAGCTCAGGGTAAGGAGTCTTGTAAAATCTAAACTCTCTCTCTTTGTGCACTTACTGCTCAAGGAAAACTTTGCAGATTTTTTTCTTCTATTGTCTAGGTCCCATGTTGCTTCAAGCAGAATATATCCAATAATGCCATGTGTGAAATTACGGTGTTTCTGTGGCCAAGGAAAGCAAGATTTTTATTTCAGGTTTATTAACAATAGTTAAAATTAAGATTCCATCATGGATATTTTTACTAAAAGTCAGGGACAGGTTGTGGGCAGTAAACAGAAATTCACAGAAGCCTGCAATCTTTCCCTGGCTTTTACTAAAAATACCCTGGAGGTCTGGGGGTGGGGGACAACAGACATCGCTGCTGGGGCTTGCAGTTGCTCTAGCCCCTCCAGTGTTCCTGTGGCAGAGACTGGCTGCTGCTGCTCCAGCCTATGGGTGGGGAAGAAGACTGACCCAACCCTACTGCTGCTCCACTGGGCCCGGGGCTGGCCGTGGGCCAGTTGTTCAGGTGCCCACCTCCCTACTCTGGCCGCTGCTCCCCGTGGCTGACCACAATGGGCAGTGTTCCTGGAAGAAGTCATGGAGGTCCTGGAAAGTCATGAATCCATGACCTCTATGAGAGAATCATATCCTTAACAATAGTTATCCCAGTAGCCTTACATGCTTGTACAGATACTAAATATAACCATAAAACCAGAAGGAAAAATTAATATATATTATATTTTCCACCTTAGTCTATGTTTTCGTTACAGGCAAAAATAAATGCCTATTAAGTATCACTTTCTTGGACATCTCAATCTCGAAGGCCAGAAAAATTAAATGAGTCTTGCAGCATGCATTGAAAGCAAGTAATTTTGGTTCCTGGCAGGCTAAGGGAGGAAGTGAATTCTAGAGGCGAGGTCTCTTGCCTTTAAATCTGGAGGAAACTATCTTGAATGCCTCCACTCATCATAACTACATGCTATTTTACTGAAAGAGAAGCAGGTAATCAGGATTCAAACTGTTTAGGGACTCTGGCAAGAATTCCATTTTTAAATTAAAAAAACTCATTAAGGCCCAGGGTTTCTGTACATTTACTGCTGTAGTTTATAATTAGCTTTCTCTGAAATCCTGCTGACTCATTGCAAAATTACACACCTCTGTGTAATCTTGTCAGATGTCAAACTTTTCAGGGTTTGGTCTAGGTAATAACTGAGTGGAAGGTATTTAAGAGGAATCTAGGGTGTTGTAGCAAATACTTGTGGTACTTCAGTGGCAATCCTTTCCTCTTGCACTAGGTCAACTTTCTACTCTCATGCTAGAACAGGGGTGGGCAAACTTTTGGGCCCGAGTGCCATATGGGGGTTGCAAAATTGTATAGAGGGCCAGATAGGGAAGGCTGTGCCTCCCCAAACAGCCTGGCTCCACCCCATGCCACCCCCTCCCACTTCCTGCTCCCTGACTGCCCCCCTCAGAATCCCCAACCCATCCAACCCCCCGCTCCTTGTCTCCTGATTGCCCCCTCCAGAGACTCCCATCACAACTACCTTCCCAGGACCCCACTCCCAACCCAACCGCCCCGCTCCTTGTTTCCTGACTGCCCCTGCCCCTAACCACCCCACCCCATCCCTCATCCAACCTCCTCCACTCCTTATCCCCTGACTTCCCCCTCCAGAGATCCCTCACCCCCTATCTAAGCCCTGCCCCTTATCCAGCCCTCTGGCCCCGGCTCCCTTATCATCCTGCTCAGAGCAGCAGCCTGGACAGAGCTAGACGTGCTGCCGCGCAGTCCTGCCCCCCAGAGTGCTACCCACGCAGTGGTGTGGGTCAGGGGGAAGGCGAAGGAGAGGCCAGGGGAACTCAGGGGCTGGGCAGGACGAGCCCGTGGGCCATAGTTTGCCCACCCCTGTGCTAGAAAGTTAATTTAAAGCAAACAAGTGAAGAATGCCACTGGAGGTCCCATCTTTTAGATGGGGTAGAAAATGAAGGCACTGATCTTCATTTTTCACTTAGGACTCGACACACAATTATGGACCTTCAGAAGCATAATACTTTTGCCTGTTGATATAGTACTACCTACTTAGCCTTCTTTAAAAGCTTAAGAAAAGAGAGAGAGCAGGTAAGAAACCTAAATGCCCTAAAACAAGGTTTGCTCTCAGGCCAGTTAGAAGTGAATTCCAGAATAGATGATCCTTTACTGATGATGATGCCTTATCACTGCTAAATTTGAAATGTATATGTTTGTGGGGCCAAATGTAAATCTCAGTCAGAAGTTTCAAACCTGGGTACCTAATGTTAGACACCTAAGCATAAGTGACCTGACCCCTTTAATCCAGAGGTTATAAGCACCCACAAATGCGACATAAAGATGCATGTCTTGCCTGATTTGCAAGAAAGTGACAACTTAGGTGTTTAAATATGCACTTAGCTTAAGTTTGTGCAAGTCTGGAAAACTTTGGTCTTTAACTTAACCAAACCTTGCCTTTATTTTAGTTTGCCAATTTGGCCACTAATCTGTAGGCTAGTTCTATTCATTGTAGTCTTTGAACTGTTCTAATTCTCATTTTGCAGGTGTTGAAGTGCCATCAAAAGATTCTATGCCAAAGAAGAGGCCAGTTTATGAAGACAAGAAGAAAAAGAAGCAGCAGCAGCAACAGGAAAACAAAGAAGGTGAGTGCATCTTACAGCAGCAAAAAATTATTCATGTAATAGACTAAACCAATTTTGACTTTTTTCTTTTCATTTTCTTTTTTGCTATTACTCTTGATCATTGACTCTAATATAGCTTCATTTTCTTGTTCACTAAAAATATTGGTAACAAAAGTGTATTGCAAAGCAAAAAAGACTTTTGTCCTCTATATACATCATGAAAGCTCAGTATATAGCAGTATGATTTTTATGGCTTGAGTTGTTTAACTTTTTAAACATCAGGGATTATCGTGTTCTAAACTTACTGATTATTTCTGACGTGAAAAAACAACAGTAAAGCTTTATCCTAAAGAAATAAGAAACTACTAGATTTACTTTTGTGCCCTTTATCAGTGAACCTGTAAAGTGTGCCAGAAGAAAATCTTTTTTTGCGTTCAGAAAACTGGTAAATACTAACTTTTAAAATCTGTCTTATATCTAGTAACTATACAAATAACTAGAACTTTTGAACACACAAAACATAAGTTTTGCAGTACAAACTTGAGAAATTAACTCCGTTTGCCCAAGGAAAAGGGGTGTACTCTGTGGCATGCGTCAGTCCTTTGGCCCTCTGCTCAAAATGACACTTTCATTGAGGTCCATGGATGGGACTGCAAAAGTATTGCCATACGCTACCTTTGATCCCTAATGATCATCCACTGATGACCATGGAAGATTTGCACAAAGATTTGAGGATAGCATGTGGCTTTTAAAAAAACAAACCAAAAAACCCCCTAAAATCTTGAGTTAATAAAACTACTGTCCTGTGGGAGAAAATGATGCAGTTCCTGGTCAGGGCCAGCACTCTTTGCCTTTTGGCCATTTCCACATGCAGTTTGCAGTTTATGATTTTCAAGTGCAACTGCAATCATTGCGTTTGCAGGTTAGGGACACAGCTGTGTACCTAGATAGTCTGCAAATCTGATTCGTATCATTAGGTTTAAGGGAGAACACCCTATTGAAGGTGAAAGGGGGTTGATGCCTTCTGTGAACTTTTTCAAAAACAATGCTGTATCAGTTGTACGTTTGACTTTTTTTTAACACACAAACTGCAATTGCCAGAAACTTTCTTTCCATAAAATAAATGAGGGTGGATGCTCACATTCTGAAACATGTCTGTCAGAACATGGAGTCTGTCAGAGCAGCTGGATAAGAGATACTGTATCTAATGGTTTGCATGCAGCAAAGTGTTTGACATTCCTGCTTTACAGTTTTCTTTGTGGTTACCATTGTTACAGCTTTTCCAGCATATCATCAATTATATGCCAGCAAGTTTTAAGTGAAATACGGATACACCTTTTAGATCTAAAACATTCTTTGGGGTTTTTTGTCTTTTTTTTAATCCTGCTGAACTGTAAGTAGCAATTTTTTCCTTTGAGACGGACAGTGCTTTGATGATTGAGAAAGTAACCACCAATTTAAATTACCTTTTAGCAATGATTTATTTTCTCCTTTTTGGTTGGTGAATGGAGGGAAATCTGATAACTTGTATTATCACACCGTATATCTTTTTGACAATGCAGGGAACTCTGAAATGAATCTTCATTTTTGAATGGCTGGTAAGCCTGTTTAGCCAATAATAGACCCTACATTGTCCACTTTCAAGCCTTTTGGTGGTTTGAGAATGCATAGCTTTGGGAGCTGTTTGTTTAGCCTTCTGTTTTAGATCAATGGGTCCATGCACTTTGGTTTGATTTTCCTAAAATATAGTGGTGATTCTGTTTTCTTGGCAATAGTTTGGCTTTAAAATGGAATCCAGTGGTAAAATATATCTAACCAAGTTGATAGTATCCCTCGAGGCATTATTCTCAGAGACAATATAGCAGTTACTTTGTTTGTTTCCTTGCAATCTCAGAAACTATGGAGGTGATCTACCCAGTTGAAGAAGTTGTCGAACCAGTTACACCAGTACAAGAAGAGATTCCTCTTTCAGAACCAGGTTGGTAGTAATATTAATCAACTAAAACAATTAATAAAGCATATGTTGCCTGGCATAGTCATTTAAAATATTCTTAATTAGAAATTTCAGAAGCATCTCACCTGTACTACTGGGAGAGTTGGAGCCAGAGAGGCTTTCTGGGGTTTTTTTGGTTCTCTCATTGTCAGGAGGACAGAATTCCAAAGGATCTGTTTTCACAAACACTGAGCAGTTTCTATGGGTTGGCTTGGGAAACTGAACAGGTGTAGGGCAGGAGTGTACTCCACTGGTGTGCAACAAGCAGTGCTTTTAAGATGAGCCCTTTGTAATGGGTGATGCTGACTGTCGCTTCCCGCAGCTCCCATTGGACCGGAGCGGCGAACCGCAGCCAGTGGGAGCTGCGATAGGCCGAACCTGTGGACCCGGCAGGTAAACAAACCGGCCAGGCCCACCAAGGTTCTTATCCTGGGGGCCTGCGTGCCAAGGTTGCTGATCCCTGCTTTAGGATCTGAGGTTTTCTGACAAGTTTGGAACAATTTCAAGTATCAAGGAGTTTTTGAGCCACACTTTGTTCCCTGGTCTCAGTTCAGATAGTTCTTCTTTTCTGTGGCAAACATAAAAATTCAGCAGTAACGAAACTGCAATTTCAGCATCCCATTTCAAAATTCCTTCAGGTTGGGCCGCTTACGTTTAATCTGCATTCGTGCCACAGGTAAGGTGTCCTTAGTCATATTAGCATCAGAAGTTCTGTAGGAGAAAGTCCAGAAGCAAGTTTTGTTGACCTGCCAGGAATGCTTTATGTGGGTCCACTGATCTCTGCAGAAGTTGTTTTAACTGTTTTCTCCATCCCTGTTACTTTAGAGGGTAGTATGGACTATGATGATCTGAATCAAAGTCCTAATGCTAGGAAGGTTTCAGAGGCAAACTGAGGCCCATTATCAGACATGAGGACTTCAGAAACTCCGTATCTTGCAGATATTGATTTTAGTTTTTGGATGATCTGTGCTGATGAGGTCTGTATAAGTATAGCCAAATCAATATATCTGGAGAAGGAATTGACTACAAAAACGTATGTGTGTCTTTTTCCTGAAAAACACATCTGTGGCTACCTGCTGCCAAGGTCTGTCATGTGTCTTAGTAGAGAGTAATGGTTCTGGTGTGGTGGATTGTGGGTTGTGTGTTTGTTTTTTTTTTCTCTGGTGGGATTGTGGGTTGGGTTTTTTTTTTTTTTTTTTTTTTTTCATTTTCCCCTTTTGCTAATCTGGCAGCCATCTCTAAAGGTCTGAATTTTCCTATTCAGACCAGGTCTCTATACAGATTGTTTTGCTTGTGTCCTGCACTTGTGTATACTTTGCTCTCCCCCCTGGATTTTGGAGAGCATCTCTTTCTGAAGTACCATAATGCTAAGAATTCTCTCTGCTTTCAAAAGCAGGCCATTGGCCATTTGTGAAGGTCATTTACATTCTCTTAATGTGGTTTTAGGTCTGTGGAGAGTTGACTCCTTCAACCCCCCACCTTCCTTGGCAAGTCTCATTCTTTAATTGTTCATCAATGTTTGCTCAAGTTGGCTGGCAGATGCTGGAATTGCTGCCAGAACAAGGTCAATGTAGACTTGGACATCTTTCTCTAAAGCTGTTTCTTCTTCTTCTTGGTGACTGCTGTAGCCTATAGGATGGTTCAAGTTAAGAAATAAGAAGTTAGGTTAATTTAGGCCACAAACATAATTGTTAGAGGAGTATCAGAAATTGAAGTTGTTAGTGTGAGAAGTTATAGATAAGCTGGAGACTGTATGTTATGGGAAAATAAGAGTTAGGAAAGACATGATCCAGGGTTATGTTACTGTTTTATGTTCTGGTTATAGCTGGCTTATCGGGTGAAGAGCTAATAAGCTGGTAGAAATTAGGGTGACCAGACTGCAAGTGTGAAAAATAGGGACAGGGGATGGACGGTAATAGGAGCCTATTTAAGAAAAAGACCCAAAACTCAAGACTGTCCCTATAAAAGGACAGCTGGTTACCCTAGTAGAAATACAATTATGGTAAAAGGCAGTTTAATGTTAATTAGTAGTATAATGGAATATAAAAGGAGTAGTCTTGCTAAATTGCAGGAAAACTCCAATTTATTTATTTTTTTAAAGGGCCCATTAGTTTTCAAGGTTATAAGGCTATACTTCACTCTATATTGATCACCTCATTGATACTCCTCATCTTTGATAGTATGTATAATGTAGTATTTTGTAAGTAATAACTGCATACTTATTTGCTTAACTAATCATTTTTTCTTTTAATAAAGTTTTATTGTATCATTCAAAGTGGCACCTAGTCGTCCTTTACTCAATAAATTTTCTGTAGCTGACCTAGAAGCGTGAACCTCAAAACTAAATTGAGTTTTATCATCTTTAACAGCTTAATATTCATTGGGAGCATTTCATCATAAAGGTTACAAAAGATTACACTGCTCAACTTGGGCTCTAGACAAAGCATATGCTGCAGTGCTTTCTCTGGTATGCGGTCGGTGTTGGAGGAACAAATCACATCAGTTGTAGTAGAAATATTTGAATCAAAGAAGGAAAATCATCCTGTTGGTTTTGAACCCAATAATACTCCAAAGGCTTGTGGGCTGTTTCTGTGTTAAAATTCAAGGCAAACAGATATGGACTGAGCTGTTCACATGCCCAAGTGGCTGCTAGAACTTCCTTTTCCACTGGAGCAAGACTACGAACTGCTATAATAAACCTCAGCTGTTTTCCCCCTTCTTCCTGGCACCTCTTATTCAATTTGGCCCTTTTGTATATTCTGTTGTCTGCCCATGAAATGGGCTTTGAAGTATTCTTTCTTTTCCTCATCAGTGAGGGGTAGAACACATAGGATACCATCAGCAGCACTACCCAAGGCAAATATCAGGACATTACTTGGCATTCCTATGCTTTCTCTATTAAGCCAAAAGCCATCTGGAATCGTTCCAATCTCCTGATCCAACAAGGCTAGTGCTAAAATCAGACTTCTTTAACAGAGCCATTTGTGCTATCAACTCCATTGCTGTGCTGAGATAGGGCGTTGCCTCCTTCCTGCTGTAGTTTCATAGGTCTCTTCCCTGATTTTCCACTTTCTCAATTCACGCACCACTCTGAGACTCAGAGAGAGAGGGGAGGTTGTCTCTTCTCTTTTCTTTCTTTCTCTCCTGCAGAGAGACAGATTCACCTTGTTTTGACACCATGTTGTGTGAAGACACAAACATGGAGACCCGTGCTTGCAGTAGCTAGAGAACTTCCTCAGTGGGAAGTTCCTATGTTTATTAAGCTTCCCACTGCAATCCATCCTGGTCCTCTTTGCGAAATGTGTAGGATCCAGGAACGCTATAGCCACTCCACAGTAGATACATGTGCTCTTGAAATTCTTCCATAGTGCCAATATTCTCCCCAGTAGATCCACCTAAATGTGCTGAGGTATTGAAACTCTACTACTTCATTGTTTATGATTGTACAGAAACCTGAGCAGCTGTATTCTTGTGGAAAAAATATTTGTTTCCTATTAAGCCTCTGGTTCTTGAAATGGAAGTTCAAACAATACATTTGTTTGAAACAGGGCTGGCACTGATAAAACTTCCAGCCTAGTGAGAGCTTGACTTCGTTTTTTGTGGGCATTATGCATCTGGAATAGAGTAAATAAGAGTTTCAGATCGATTTTCTTCACTTCCCCCTCTCAACTGTAGACACAGCTGTATCTCACTCACCGTAAAAGATAAGGGGTGACTGTGAGAGCTCCAAGACTCTGCAATTTGCTTCTCCTCTTGGTCTGAAATAGCTCAAATTTGATGTATTCAGTGGTGGTACAGTTGTGCCAGTTCCAGGAAATAACATCTTGGGACTGCCATGGCTACAACACTACATCAAAAAACCCAAAAACCCAAACCCCCCCTTGAATTTCTAATAGCCCAGATTTGATGACCTTATGGACGCTCTACCAAAAATATCTATTTAATAGGGTTTTGGGGAAAGGCTGAAAAGTAATCTTCCTATAATGATAAAAGGTGGGAAGAAATCTCTATAGGTGTCTGTCTGGTTAACTTCCTGTTGGAATAATTATTTTTATATTACTGAGGTTTTATGTTGTATAACTGATGTCTTAAGGTGTAAAGAGCTTTGAATAAGCATCTGTTTTACCATTTTAAATCTAAATAGGCATGTACTCCCTTTCCCCTCCCCCCAGAAAAAAGAAACCCCCAACAAACCCAAAACTCACCATGGGACCAAAATCTTGTTTTGCTTATCTTTGGTGCCTCTTTTTTTACTCCTGAGGGCATTCTGCAACAAAATATTAAAAATTCTGTGCACAACATTTGAAAATTCTACAAGTTTTATTTGTTAATAAATAAAGTCAGAGGCTCCAGCATGGCAGTGGAGAGCACAGGCCACTTGCTGCACAAAGGTGGGAGATCACCCTGTAGGCGCAGCCCCACCCCAACCCTCAAAAATCTCCACCCCTGGGACACTGACTCAGTGATGAGGCTGCACCCAACCCTGATATAGCACAAGGCCTGGGCTTATCCCAGAAACACCTTGGGGCCCCTCCCCTCTGCGCCAACACCAGTGTAGGGCAGGCAGGATCCAAGTGTGGAGGGTGAGAGGACTCTGTGTGCAGGCAGTTCAGTGAGGGGTCTAGGTGTGGGGAGATGTGGATGCACAGAGGCTTGTTGGGGAGATAGGGAGTGGTTCCAGGTGCAGAGGCAATGGGACTCTGCAGGAGCTTCCGGATGGAGGTTGTTGGGTCTCAGCAGAGGGGTCTGGGTGCTGGGGAAGTGATGCTTGGTGGGGTGGGGGTCTGGCTGTAGCTAGTCGGGGGTTAGTGGGAGCTCAGGGTGATGCAGGAGGATGGGGTATCAGGGTTGGGGTTTGCATGCAGGGAGCTCAGTGGGGGGGTTGTCTGGGTGCAGGGGTGGGCATCTGGATGTAGGGATTGAGGTTCAGTTGGGTGGGGCTCAGGTATGGAGGGCTAGGGGCATTCTGGATGTACCAGGTGAGGCTTGGCAAGGGTGTCTGGATATGGGAGGTCCAGATGCATGGAGGTTGGGTAGATGGGGCTCCCACCACTGTAGAGGGGCTGATCTGAGGGAGATCAGCTCCCTCTACAGTGATCCCTCCCACAACAGCTGAGGAGCGATGAGGGGGGGATGCTGAGCTTCCTGCAGCTGTGGGAGGTTTCTGGATGTGGGTCTGACACAGCCCCAGCAACTCCTTGCAGGGGAAGAGGAAGCCCCATCCTCTCCTGCCTCCAGCTGAGACTAGCAGCTGATCCCGGCTCAGGGTAGGAGCCACTGGTTGTGGGGTCCCTAGCCCGGTGGTGAGTTACCTCTCTGCTGGCCACTCCGGGTGCCTGAAACAATGTACCTGCGCTGTTAGGGAGTAGTGCATGACTGCTTTTGCAGCTTCCCTGGCAGACATTTTTCTGTAGGGAAATGAAATCTGTGGGGGACATGAATTCTGTGCAAGTGCAGTGGTACAGAATTCCCCCAAGAGTATCTCTTGCATGTGGATAATTATTAATTGGGGACTATTCTATTAAGGACATGTGGCTCTCGACCCAGGTGCATGCAATACAGCAGCCAAATACTAGACTAACAAAGAAATCTTGTCCAGAGAGCAGAGACCTTTACAGATGAGTCCTCTGAGATGTAAGTAGGCTTTGTTGAACAGATAAGGACTATCACAAACTCATTAGGAAGATGGATCTATTACCCAAAATGCTGGATTGTATGATCTGACAAAAGGAGAGTGGATTTGTTTCTTGGGGCATATGTTACTGAGGACTCCTACATAGACTAGCATGTCTTATTGTCCATATTTTTTCCCCTTTAATCCATAATGAATTCTCATGGGAGCTCAGCAACACTAGAATCTGACAATTCTAGAGCTATGCTGTAATGCTAGTTTTTGAGCTTAAAAGATTTACTTGCCACTTTGCCATAAGAAAAATAAGTGTCTCAAAATTTTCATTTTGGTCATCTGCTGGTGTTTCTTGCTCTTTTCTATAACATGGATATCGTAGTGCTAGTGAAGATTTATTCATGTATGAACTTCTTTCAGTTTCAGAAGAAAAGGAGGAAGAAGAAATGGCGGATGCGAGTTTGGATGACTGGGAAGCGATGGTCAGTGATGAAGAGAGAGAAATAGGTGGGTGTGTAAGAGTAAATGGAGTAAGTGGTAGTATTTTTATACTCAGGACAAATTTAACCTTGTTTTTTTGTTTGTTAGTTAACAGTATGTGCTAATTATTATGATCACATCAGATTCGTCTACCTATCTCTAGTTAGAGAATTGTCTTTCTTCCTCCCTCCCCCACCAGGAGAAAAGGAGGTGAAAGATGAAAAAACTGTGATAGGGCGAGTTTAAGATTTTAATCATGATTGACAACTTTTAGAAATTACTCAAAATCCTGTCTAGTGAGTGTCTTCATAGACATTGGTGTGTGTGTTTGTAGTGGTGGTGATGGGATTTGGGTCTAGATTCACAAAGCAACCAAGCTTTGGTCTACACTGGAGGTGGGGATCGAGCTAAGTTATGCAACTTCAGCTATGTGAAAAACGTAGCTGAGGTCAGTGTACTTGGATCTACTCACCATGGCGTTTTCACTGCAGTGAGTCAACTATTGCCACTCCCCTATCGACTCTGCCTGTGCCTCTCACGGTGGTGAAGTACAGGAGTCAATGGGAGAGCGCTTGGGGGTTGATTTATCATGTCTAGACTAGACACAATAAATCAACTCCCACTGGATCGATCTCTACCTGCCGATCCGGCAGGTAGTATAGACATATCCTTAGATGTGGGGACACTGATTGTCTCTGTACCTGGGAAATAACTGTGATACACAAACCCTGAGTGAATTTGGCACTTAGGATCTCTATCAAGAATCTGAGGGGTAGCCGTGTTAGTCTGGAATTGCAGAAGAGACAAAGAGTCCTGTGGCACCTTAAAGACTAACTAAAGTATTAGAGCATAAGCTTTCGTGGGCTAATACCCACTTGCATCCGACGAAGTGGATATTAGCCCACGAAAGCTTATGCTCTAATACTTTAGTTAGCCTTTAAGGTGCCACAGGATTTTTTGTCACTTCAGGATCTCTGCAATGAGTGGAGACAGACAGGTATCTCACAATGGGATTCATAAAAGCTTGGTGGCTCCTTGCCTGAGGTACCCATTGGGAGATGCCAAGCTTAGGGGTGTACAGTAAGCCCTGCCCCCTCTCAGAGATAGGACCCTAAGTCCTGGCTTCAGGGAGGTGCCTCCCTTTGCTTGGGATTCTCGGCTGCAAACCCTCTCTTGGTGTTAGGCATTTACACTGTTTTTGCAAGAAGGCCAGGAATGGGAGAGGAGAAGGGTGACCTCCTGCAGAACTTTTAGCCTAGTGGTTAGTGTGCTCACCTGGGGCATGACACTCCCAGTTCAGGTTTCCCTTCTGACTGAGCAGAAGAAGGGATTTGAACTGGATTCTAACACCTCTCAGGTGAGTGAGTGCCCTTACCACTGAGCTATGGGATTCTGAAGTGGGGCTCCCTCACTCTCCTATGGAAGTTGTTCCACTGTGGATAAATCATGAAAGAATCATGTCTGGCTTTCTCTACCCTGTAGCACTGCTCTCTTGTTTCCCATCTAGAAGGAAGGATTCTGCCAAATACAAAATTCTCCCCACCTGGCTACCTGTTCACGGGTGTAGAGTACATATTCGCGAGAACCTACACTGGGCCTCTGTGCTTTAGTGGAAGTAGCTGTCTTGAGCTCCACTGAGAATAGCTATGATGTGTCTGGCTTGGTGTGTTCATCTGACACATTTGTGGGCAGTCAGCAGAATAGCAACAAGCTGTTCACGTGTTTCCCGAGCAGCTGGAGAGGTGATGTATGTAGCAATGATTGAGTTGCCTTCAGCTGCCCAGTCCTTGGGACATTAACAGAGGCTAAATAAACAATTCCCAGCATCCAAAGCAGTCCCAGTCAAACCACGACTGGTAATTCTTGTTTTCTCTTGAGGGATGTGGCAGCCTTTGGCAGCAAGCTGTGAGACCCTCTGTAAAGCCACATTTGTTGCAGGAGGGGTAGGCTGAGGTGTCTATGTGCCTGCTTGTGATGTTGAGGGCACAAAGGAAGTGTAGCTTCAACCGTCTCCGTTTTCACTGCAGAGAGCAGAAAGGGAGTCTCTGCCTCTCAGCCATGATACCTAAATCCTTAGGTTTATCCCCTAAAGATGTGGTCTAGCAGTAAGTCGTACCCCATCACAGGCAGGCATCCTTGTGGTACTGGAAATTTTTATTGCACCTCCAGTCCCAAGGTCTCGTTAGTCTCTCTGAAAGTCCACTTTACTGCTTTCTTAGCCAATCACCAGCCAGTGGAGGAAAAAATAGTATATTCCCATCTTACAGTAGCCAGATTTTTAAAGGATTTACTAATAATTTCCCCAGCAAGAGAAACGTTCACATTCCTTGGATTTCAATTTAGTGCTCAGCAAGCTGGGGTTGGGGGGAATCTCTCTTTGAATCTTTCAGGAATGTTTCCTTAGAAAACCTATCTTTGAAAACAGCATTCCTTAGAGCAACTACATCAGTGTGAAGAGCTGATGAGCTCTGAGCTCTAGTGATTACTTCTCTCTGCGTAGTAGTGCCCAAAGAAAGTGGTGCTTAGATCTCATAATAGCTTCCTATCTTAAGTGGTATCTGGCTTCCACTTTAGCCAATATATTTTCCTCTTGTGTTCTTAGACCAGTGATACTCAGACCACAGAGGTTCAGGAGTCAAATTAGCAATCAGCATTACCCAAAAGAGCCATGGTAGTGAGAATTCATTGGTTCATTGACTATAGAACTATATATTCATATTTAAACAGTATGACAGGGAAAATATTTAGGTTTGCAAAATGACTGACCAAATATTACTATTTTATCAACTTCAGATGATTAATAAGAGACTGATTAATAGTTAAATCACAGTGGTTTAATATCATGTGCTGCCAAGAGCCACATGAGACACATTAAAGAGCTATTTGTGGCTCATGAGCTGACTGTGTGCCCACCCAGGGGAAATAAAGTGTCATACTTTATATGAAAAAAGAGCCCTCAGGTAAACAAAACCCATTAGACAGGCATGTGTGTAAAGCTGTCAGGGAGAGCCTGTCTCTACACAAAAACAATAAGGAGTCTGGTTTGCCTCTACACAGATTATCTGAGTTGTATAGAACTCGAAGGACCAGTATCTTACAGGGTGGAGGACTTTCTTGACTAGACTGCAGCTTGTGTGGAATAGGTTCAGCACAGCTCACTAGTAGAGTTATCTAGGACAATGTGAAGTTTAGTGTGTCCCACCTACAGGCCCTGCTCTTTATACTTACTTGATGATCCAGTGGTCTGTTTGGGAGAATGGGCAGTACTATTTGCTAGTCTCCTATAGGTGTGATAGCTCAGAGGACCCTGAAGAAAGAGGTTGCGTGCTAGTGACAGTTGACTGTGTATATTTATAAGTGAAGTGCATGGTATGTAATTGACCTGAGCCATCTTATTCTTCCAAATATTTGGAAAAGGGCTCGTTAGTTCAGGAGGGATCATTCTTGGTGGGTGCACTGACTGTATTGGAGTGCTTTGTTTTGATTTTTCACGTGTGCTCCTTTGACTGGCTCTAAATATAGAAGTTTATTCCCATATTTAGTGCAGCTGACTTATTACTTCACATGGATAAATCAGAATTAGTCCATGTTCTGTTTATACCACGAAACCTGATGTCAGTTACTACTTCTCTTTATGGTGGTTTTTGGGGATGTGATCTTGACAGAGTATTTTACTTCAGTTTTCTCTCTCCTCTTGCCAGAGGGAAAACCTGTCCACATTGAAGTCAAGGAGCACAATGAAGTGGAAGAGGAAGATGAGGAAGAGGAGGAGGAGGAGGAGGAGGAGGAAGAGAGTGATGAAGAGTCTGAAGAAGGAGAAAGTGAGGGAAGTGAAGATGAAAAGACTTCAGATGAGAGAGAAACGGAGTCTCAAGCTGTTGGAAAACAATCAGTAGAGAAAAAGCCCAGCAAAGAGATAAGCTCCGATTCAGAAAGTGATTCTGATGATGATCGTACAAAAGAAGAGCTTGTTTATGAGAAGGCTAAGCGGAGAATTGAGGTATCTAGACACAACTTTGTCTTGAGAAGCTTATCTTTTGGCATGAAAAATCTTGGGGATTTTAGTGGACATTCATCCATACTTTAAAAATAATACTGTGTCATAACTGCTAATCTCTGAATGGGTGAAGTAATATCTTTTATAGGACCGCTTCTGTTAGTGAAAGAGACAAGCTTTTGAGCTTACACAAAGATCTTTTTCAGGTCTGTGTAAGCTCAAAAGGTTTTCTCTTTCGCCAACAGAAGTTGGTCCTATAAAAGATATTACCTCACTCTCCAGTATCCTGAGGCAGACATGACTACAACAACACTGCAACGATATATTAGTGCATGTGTCCATAACTGTCTGCAATTAACTTATTGTCAGTGCTCTACAGACTTACAATAATTTTTATGCAAAAAGTTAACATTTTCAGTGGTAGTTAATACAGCTTCTTTTTTATGAATGCATTTAGACAGAGTTAGATCTGTTTTGACTTAAAACCACAGTACAGGATTGCATGAGCTGACTGCAAGGAGTATAACTTCCTTCTATAAGGCTAAAAGTATCCTTTTTTCAGAGGAAAGCTTCCTCGAAGAGTAGAGGTATCACTGTGTTCTCCGTCCTTTGCAAATGCTATTAGAATTTTAATGAAGCATTTCTATGCTATTAGTTTTTTTCAATTACTGACATTTTGCATTGGCTTTTTCCCCCCCCCTTCGGCATACTGCACAATAGATTTAGAAACTCTAACTTTCATTAATGCATGCCTATGAATTGGTTTCAACTGGTAAGGAAATCTTGAAATGTATGCAAACTACAAGCCCTATTACCTGTCCCAAAGAAGACCTTTGCTATTCATCCCTAACAGTCCATATTTTAGCAGATGACATAAATTATCTTACTAGTTATTCTTACTTGAAACTGTTTTTAAATTGCGAACTGAGAATGTTGCCAATCTGATGAAAGCCATCTAACTGAGACAGTTTGAGTCATTTTAATTAGACCTGGATTCCCAAGATGCTAACCTTCAATTCTGATCCTTAAACTGTGCCAGAAAGCTGGGCAAAAGGCCGAGATAGCCTTACTGCAAGTCCCAGGAGCTCAAGTGTTCTGCTGGGAGATAAACAACCTAGCCCAACACGTATTGAATCCAGATGCACACCATGAAAATTGTACATGGACTAGAAAAAATTATGTCCACTTAATCTGCATAACCCCCCTCCCCAATCCTCGCTTGAGATTGAATTATTATGGAAGTATTGGGTTTAGTAAGTCTTGGAGAGGGAATGCAAAAACCCTGCCACCTTTTTCTTAAGGTGCTGCTGGAAACATTAGGTAATTCTCCGCTTGTTTTTCGTAATACTTGAATTATTAATCTCTAGTTTTGAATGTGTCTTCTCTTATTCTCATATTAGAAACGACGTATCGAAAATAACAAAAATGTAAACACTGAAAAGCTAAGAGCACCGGTTATTTGTGTACTTGGGCACGTAGACACAGGAAAGACCAAAATTCTAGATAAGGTAAGATGCAGAGTGTGATGGATCTTCATTGTCAAGTTTCCGTAATAGTTGATTTGTCAATAGTGTAATGTAACTGCTACTGCTTGAAATAACTTGCAGTAATCCCATTATACTTATAAATATGCAATGCAAGATAACTTTCCTAACCAAAAAAGTCCATACATGACATGCTGGGAAGGGGACCTGAATAGACAGATTACCCCCGAGCAGGGATGGCAAAATTTTTGGCCCATGGGCCACATTTGGGTGTGGAAATTTATGGCAGGGCATGGGCGCTCACTAAATTGGGTGTTGGGATGTGGGAGTGGCAAGGGCTCCAGCTGGGGGTACAGGTTCTGAGGTGGGGTCAGAAATGAGGAATTCAGAGTTCAGGAGGCGGCTGTGGGCTGGGGCAGCGGGTTGGAGTGTGTGGGGGCTGGGGATGAGGGTTTGAGGGTGCAGGAGGGTGCTCTGGGTTGGAACCGAGGGATTCAGAGGGTGGGAGGGGGGGATCAGGGCTGGGGATTGGGTACAGGATGGGGTTGGAGTATAGGCTCCGGGCTGCACGTGCCCTAACCCTGCCAATGGGAACTGCAGGGGCGGCACTTGAGTCAGAGGCAACATGCAGAGCTCCCCGACTACTCCTACGTGTAGTTGCCAGAGCAGGGACATGCCTCTGTTTCCGGGAGCCAGGCGAAGCCTGGCACGCGCAGAATGGGGCAAACCCTGGACTCTGTTCCCTAGTGGGAGCTCGAGGGCCGGATTAAAACGTCTGAAGGGCTGAATGTGGTGCCCAGGCCATAGTATGCCCACCCCTGTCCGAGAGTATGGGGTTTGCTCTGGAAGCGTACCAGCAACCTCAGTATAGAGCACGATAAAGGGAAAACTTTATTAAGATAATGTTTCAGTGGTACCTTATAACAGGTTAAAAAAAATAGAAAATTAATACAGATAAATGTTGGGAAGATTGTGGTGAAGAGGAGATTTTATGCCTTTATGCATTTAACTTCAGAAATGGGCACTTCACAAAAACGAGGAAGCTAGTTAAATGGAAATGAACAGTCACAAGAGTGAAATGCCTGCAAGCTGTATGGAAAACAATTTTAAAAATACCATAATAAAGGCTCAAACTAAATATGTACCACCCAATAAAAATAAGAAAACAGTGTGAGAAACCAAAAAATGCCACTGTGGCTAAATAACAGCAGCAAAAAAGGCATCCGTTAAAAATTTAAAGTCCAAATCCTAGTGTAGAAAATAAAGGAGCATAAACTTTGGCAAGTCAAGTGTGAAAATATAATTAGGCAGGGCAAGAAAGTTTGAAGAGCAACTAGCAAAAGACACAGTCCAGAAGCAATTTATTAAGTACATCAGAAGTAGGAACCCTGCCAAACACCAGTAGGACTATTAGATTATCAAGGTGCTAAAGGTGCAGTCAGAGAAGACAAAAGCTGTTTCAGAAAAGCTAAATGAATTCTTTGCATTGGTCTTCACTGCAGAGGATGTGAGGGAGATTCCCACATGTGAGCCATTCTTTTTATGTCACAAATCTGAGGCATTGTCCTAGATTGAGGTGTCAATAGGGGAGGTTTTGGAATAACAAATCAATAAACGCTATTAAGTCACCAGAATCCATATGGCATTCACCCAAAAGTTCTAAAGGATCTCGCATATGAAACTGCAGAACTGTGATATGTAACCTGTTGCTTTAATCAGCCTCTGTACCAGATTTCTTGGAGAGTAGCTAATGTAATGTTGATTTATTTTTTTAAAAGCTCCAGAGGTGAGCCCGGCAATTGCAGGCCAATAAGCCTAACTTCAGTACCAGGCAAACTGGTTGAAACTATAGTGAAGAACAGAATTATCGGACACAAAAATTAACACAATATTTTGGGGAAGAGTCAACACAGCTTTTGTAAAGGGGAGTCATGGCTCATCAGTCTTATTAGAAATCTGCAAGGGGGTTAACAAGCATGTGGCAAGTGTGATCCAGTGGATATATTGCTCTTGGACTTCCAGAGAGTCTTTGAAAAGATCCCACACCAAAGGCTCTTAAATAAAGTAAGCAGTCATGGGCTAAGAGGGAAGATCCTCTCATGGATCAGTAACTCATTAAAAGGCAGGAAACGAAAAGTAGGAATAAGTGATAATTTTTCACAATGGAGAGATGTAAATAGCAGGTCCTCTAAGAATCTGTATTGCGACCTGTGCTGTTCAGCATATTCATAAATAGTCAGTCAAAATTTGCAGACGAGATGCAAAATAACTCGAGATACTTAACTCCAAAGCAGACTGTGAAGAGTTACAAAGGGATTTCAGAAAACTGGGTGATTGGACAACAAAATGACAAATGAAATTCAGTGCTGATAAGTGCAAAGCAATGCATATTGGAAAAAATAATCCCAACTATACATGCCAAATGTGTTCTAAATTAGCTGTTACCGCTCAAGAAAGAGATTTTGGGGTAATCATGAATAGTTATCTGAAAACATCTGCTCAATGTGCAGTGGCATTTAAAAAAAAAAAAGCGAACAAAGTTAGGAACCATTAGGAGAGGGATAGATAAGACAGAATGGAATCATGCCCTTATATAAATCAATGTTACCACCACACCTTCAGTACTGTGTGCAGTTGCGGTAGCCCCATTTCCAAAAAGATATATTAGAATTGGAAAAGGTACAGTGAAGGGCAACAAAAATTATTAGGAGTATGGAATAGCTTCCATCTGAGGAGAAATTAAAAAGACTGGTACTGTTCAGTTTAGAAAAGAGAGAGTCTAAAAAACCACAAATGACGTAGAAAAAGTGAATAAGGAATTATTTGCCTTGTCACATCACATAAGAACCAGAGGTCACCTGATGAAATTAATTGGCATCAGGTTTAAAGCAAATGTACGGAAGTACTTGTTCAAAGTTAGCACATGGAACTTGTTTGTGAAGGCCAAAAGTATAACTGGGTTCAAAAAAGAATTAGATAAGTTCATGGAGGATAGGTCCATCAATGGCTATTAGCCAAGATGGTCAGAGAAGCAACTCCATGGTATGGGTATCCCTACGCCACTGATAGCCAGAACCTGGGAGTGGATGATGGGATGGATCATTTGATGATTTCCTATTTTGTTCATTCCCTCTGAAGCATCTGACATTGGCCACTGTCAAAAGTCAAGATACTGGGCTAGATGGACCAACTGTCTGACTCAATATGGCCATCCTTACATTCTTACACGTATTACAACTTCCTAAATAAAGACATAGTTTAAATACGCACAGACTCTGCAAGATAAATAGGAAATAATTAGTGACACTTCCAAGATACTTTAAATTCCCTTCTGTAAGCAGATTCCTATTTCTGTTGTTTTCCCTGTGCATTCAGTACTCCCTTTATTGCTTTGGTTTTATAGCTCCGTCATACTCATGTACAAGACGGTGAAGCAGGTGGTATCACTCAGCAGATTGGGGCAACTAATGTTCCCCTGGAAGCCATTAATGAACAAGCTAAGATGGTGAAAAATGTAAGTAACAGCATTTCAAAAACCTTAGATTGAGATCCAAAAGTTCATAAAGCTATCTGCTTGCTTGCTAGATGTTGTGGTAGGATATTTTCTAAGAATTTTTTCTGCTTTTGTGTATGTAAAAGCCTAATTTTTGTAGTTATTAGTTTTGAGTTGATTTTATTCTTCTCACTGTTTTTTAAAGAGATACTTTAATTCAGAAATTAGAGTACCAACATTGCCATACAATTTATAATTACCATCTTTAAAAAAAAAAAACAACCTTCCTACTGTCATCTACTCCATTCTAGACAGTGCATTTAAGCATGTATATGCTGACTATATTATAAAAAATCTGACATTTGGATAGAAATTGGGAATATTCTTGGAAGTTAAAGTATACTCAGATATTTTTATTACATTTCTTCAATGAGCTTTAAAATGGTTTCTACTTAATTTCAGTGCGTGCACCACAAGTTAAGTTTAACAACAGGCAACAGGCTTTACTTTTAAACCCACAATATTGGAAAACCGATGTTGCCACTGAAGGTCACTTTCCAAAGGACATTAGTTTTCCCCGAAAATGAAATATTGCAGTTTGATTTATCCAGAAAAATAAAAAACACCATTTTTAATATTAAAAAATACACTCCTAGTATGTTTTGTCCAATATGAAGAACAATCATAAGTTGCAGGAGAGCTGTTCTTGAACTCTCCCAACATCAAATTTAAATCAGTTTTAGAAAAGTTCTTTTATACAAAACTGTTCTTGAAAGCATTTAAACAATGTACTGGAACTTTGTTTCTCTGACGTAGGAAGTACAAGATGGTTGAGATGGCAAAAGCTCTGTTTGTTCCCTTTAATTGGGTTTAATGCAGTAGAAATCCTAATTTCATGTGTCTTGTCAAAGCAATATCCTGGTTTCTAAAAATCTGGAAGATTTGCTACATCAAATATAGTTTCTGAAAGCAGTTTTCCTTCAAGTTGTGTCCTTATGGGTGCTCCACTTCAAGACTGAAGTTTTCAACAGCAGAATCCTTGTCTGTGCCCCAGACATTCTCTGATACGAGCATATGTGGGGGAAGGGTGGACCCACCACAGCTTCAGTTCTTTCTTAGCTGCCTGTGGCTCAAGATGGAACATCAGTGTCTCTTAGCTAGCTATGTAGTGTACTACCTCTTTTTGCTTTTTTCTTATTATTTTAGACAGTTCTTTTATTTCTTTTTTCTGTTTAGCACACTTTGTGCTTTTTGGAGCATGGGGGTTACCCTTTCTTTTTTTTGTTTTCCTGTCTGGGTCTTTTTAACTCAGACCTTTAAATCAAAGCTTCAAGTAAGGGATTATGCCCAAAATCCTGGACTTCAACCCTGTCAGACCTGTCACAGGTCTTTTTCCCCCAACACTGATGGACACTTGAGCTCCTTCTCCCCTCCCCCAATATAAAATCAACTTAATTTAAAAGTACATCTGAAAAACTGAGGGGACAAGATAAAATTCCTGTTGGAGTGTTCCCTAAGAGCTTGGGGGTTGAAGTTACCTTCCTGTAAATTGCTGAGAGAGTCCCTGCAACTGAATCACTGCTGCTGTGGTAAGCAAAGACCTGAGGGACTCATAAGAAGCACCCAGACTGTTAGGAATAGGATAAGAGAAGGGGAAAAGTTACTCTTTCAGTCGGGATCTTGGGATACCTTGTGTCCTGACAAGGGTACCACTGTGGCCCTTGATTCATTATCAACTAGAAAACCAGGCCATATACGGAGAAGCTGTCTGTTAAACTGCAGTGGTGCTGAAGTCAGCACTGCACCCAGTACTTCTGAAGCACAGTGACTCTAAATTTAAGCCAAAAATGTCATCAGTACCACCTTCCCTAGCCAGCAGAGAAGAGCACACAGATTGCACTTCAGTACCATCTCCAGTATCACCCGTTGTACTAATGCTTGAGGTCCTTATCTGGAGTACCCAGTACCATCCAGATTCCTTTTCCACAAGGATCTTTGGATCCTGGAAGAATCTGAGTCACTGTTGCTCAAGGGTACCGTCAAGACCTTCTCTTGACCTACCGTCTGGTATCAATGTGGTTACTGATCCCACACAAACCCCTTGCAGTTACTAAGAGGCATTTCTGATTGACATTTTCTCTGGTACCATCTCACTACCAACCAGATTCAACCTCCAGTTCCTGTGTGATCCCCTTTGGTTATTAGATCCCCTTGGTTGCCCATACCTACTTGACTGCCAGTACCAGCACTACATGCCCCTCCAGTGGATCTGGTAGATGACAACTCATCTGATTATGAGGTGTCTATACAAGGCCCTTCTATTTGCCCATTTCAGCCTTCCTCATTGCAGTGCAGCTTGATGAAGATACTCCCTGCCAGCCATGTACCCGGCAAGCCTGGGATCCTGTCCCCTTCTCTTATGCCCCTCTTCAGTGGGTGTATTGGTCTGTTATAGTGACCAGCTCTGACAGGGTCCCATCATGTAAGAGGACACGTCAAAAGCAACAGCTGCTGTCTTAGGATCCTGTTCCACAGGAGGAACTTGCAGATGAACAGGAGCCATCAGGCGAAGCAGCAACACCACCTTCCTCCCTGCTGGACAAGACTATTATGCTTCTGTTAGATTCTGGAGTTGTCTGTCCACCTGCTGTGTAGCTTTGTGTGCCTCAGAATGCTTTGCTGTTATAACTCCCAACTTGGGCTCCTCACCAGCAGCCATACAGCGTGCTAGTAACAAGATGAATGTCTGTGTTCAGCTGCCTGCACATTCCAGTCAACGCTCTGGCTTCCACCAGCTTTTCTTGCCACTTGCAGGGTGACCTCCTAGTCCCAGATTTCCCACCAGAATGTGTGTTCTGCACTGTCCAGCACTCTGTTGGACAGTTCAGATACTAGAGGTCAATTGCCCCTGTAAGGGGTCAGTATATACACCAGTTTACTCCTTTAATAGGTGTTCCCAAATAAATCAGTTTAAACACAACATTGGATTAAATACAACAGAGCCCACAAACCACAGCAAGGGCTTGGCTCCAACTCCTGAGCCATATGGCAGTCTGTATGTTTATGGCACTCTTAGCAGGAGTAGACTCTTGGTGTCTTTGAACCTGGCTGAGAATGGTCAGCACCATGCACAGTCTGTCCAAATGGGTGTCCGTACCTTGAAGGGGCCTCGATTCTCTAAGTTGTTGGAAGGATCCACAAAAGGTGTGTATGTGAGTTACGTTCTTTCATCCTCATCCTATGAGGATCATCACTACAGATGCTTCCCAATGATGTGCACATTCAGAACTTCACAGCTCAGAACAAATGGACTCCTAAGGAAGTGATCCTTCATCTTACCAAGTTCAGAGTGGTTTGTTATGCTTGCCAGCACTTCCTGACCCACATCAGAGGCTGCCCCATCAGAATAAAACTGCTGCATTATCACACCACAAACAGATTTCAGTGGTTTATCTACCAGGACTGCAGATTTCAGTGGCGGGCTCCCTCAGCTGGCACTTCCATCTCGGTTCTGAGTGGGAGCTGAACAGCAGCATATTCTGAAGAATGTTTTACCTGGGTTGATCTGGAGATGGCTGTCTCTGCGATACCATCCAATACAAAGTGAAGATGATTCTGTTCAAAAGGAGAGCACAGCCGCAGCTCAAAAGGAGATGCTGTAGTCATCTCTTGGCCTCAAATTTTGCTATGCACTTATCCCTCAAGGTTCTAAACAAATTGAAACAGGAGAAGTTAGCAGCCATCCTCAGACTGCTGTGGCAGAGAGAGGTGCAGTTACCAAAGCATGTGTGCCTGTTTTGACAGCTGCTTCTCGACTTTCTGGTAGCAGCAAATCTCCTCACCGAGAAGTCAAGATCCATCACCCACTCCAACCTCTTGACACTTAGCCTCAAGAACAGCCTTTCTAACAGGAGATTATTAGATGGCTCTCTGGTATAGAGCAAGACTGCTCCTCTTTGATACAAACAGTACTGCTTAACAGCTTAATAGCTTAAGCTTAATAGCTTAACAGTTAATAGCTTAACTGCTTAATAGCTGGTTGCCTGTTAAATTTAAAAAACACAGGAATTGTTGCTGAGTTTAATTGAAGTTCACCAAGCTGCCATCACTGATTTTTATTGTCCCCCGTCGAGGGATTTTCATTTTTCACTCTCCTTCCACTACCAGGTATATTATAGGCCTTTTCAATCTTTTCCCTCCTGTTAAGCAGCCAGCTCCACCATGGAACCTCAACTTAGTCTCTATTTGAACATATGGGGTACTGTTCCCTCCTCCATTTGTCCCTTGAGACCTTGTTCCTCGTATTCATCTCTTCCAGAAGGGTAGGAACCCTGATGGCTGACCCACTGTACATGATATTCTATCATGATAAAGTGACATAATGTTCACATCCTCACTTGTCTAATGTTCTCTCAGAATTCCCCATTTAATCAGGAGATTCATCTACCAGTGTTTTTAGCCCAAGCCTCACACTTCAAGAGATGAAGCAAGCCTCCATAGACTGGATGTAAGAAGGGCTGTCACCTTTTACCTTGACAGAACTAAGTCCTTAAAGACTTTTCCTAGGTTCTTCATCTCTGTCATGGAATGAATGAAAGGGCACCCAGTCTGTACCCAAGAACTGTCTAAATGGGTTTCAAGATACATCTTAACCTGTTAGAAAACTGCAAGGACTTGTCCCTCTTCTAGGTTGCCCATTCCACAAGGGCTCAGTCTACCTCTGTGATCCTACTGAAAATGTACCTGCCTCAGATATCTGCAGAGCAGCCACCTGGTCTTCACTGCACAGATTTTCTGAGCACCGTGCTGTTATGCTTGCTTCCAGTGCTGGTATACCTTCTGGTGGTGCTGTTTTATGGTCTGTACTAGATCTGCCTGCTTGATACCCTCCTCTGTAATTGAGATACTGCTCGGGAATCTCCTGAAGTGGAACATCCATAGGGACACTACTTGAAGAAGGGAACGTTACTTATCTTGTAGAATGACTGAAGTTCTTTGAGATGTGTGTCCCTATGGGTGCTCCACTAGCCACCCTCCTTCCCCTCTGCCATAGTCTTCTCTCTGGGCTTTTGTGGTTCAGAAGGAACTGGATTGGCAGTGGATCTGCCCCCTTCCCCCACCATATACTCTTGTACCAGAGTACGAAGCTATCTAAGGCAAAGGCATGGATCTGCAGATACTGCTGACAAAAATCTCTGATAAGAGTGCACGGTGCACACACGTCCTGAAGTAGGCACACAGGGTAGAACACATCTCGAAGACCTCCAGTTACTTTCCAAGGCAAGTAATCTTTCCTTATATGATGTCGTCATTTTGAGTGTCCCTTACCCAACTGGCTTTGCTTTTATCGTGACACGATGACATTCTTAAGAGCAGTTGTTAGGGCAAGGGTGTTGGCCCTTCTTAAAATACTTAGTTGGATATTTAAAATTTATGATTACTGCTGAGGCTCTAAATTAAATTTATTTTCTTACATAATTTTCTCAAGATGGCTAATATTTGAAAATGTTAGTTTGACAGAGAGAACGTAAAAATTCCAGGAATGCTGATAATTGATACTCCAGGACATGAGTCTTTCAGGTAACTTTTTTTATTGTTATGGTGTGAAGAGTCTTGTTAATTACTGATAATAAGACTTTACTGTTAATATAGACATAGGTACAGTGATGGAGTCAGACCAGAAGATTATAGGAGAGTGCTGGAAGGCAGGTATATCAGCCTCAGGATGTGCAGGTCCTTGTTCCCTGGATAGCCAAACAAAGGCTACTCCAGACCAATCAAGACACCTGGGGCCAATTAAGAACCTTCTGGAAAGGAGTAGAAACAGCTAGCCTAATTGGAACACCTGAAGCCAATCAGAGACTGGCTGAAACCAGATAAAAACCTCCCAGTTAGGTGGGCTGGGGGTGTCAGGAGCTGAGAGAGGAAGTTGTGCTGTTGGTGAGACTGAGTGGTGGACAACATATCATCCAGAAGGAAGGAGGCCCTGAGGTAAGGGTGAAGTGGAATTTGAAGAAACAGGGACTGCTGTGGGAAAGTAGCCCAGGGAAATTGAATTGTGTTTTGTGGATAAAGGGTCATCCATCTTAGCTGATACTGTTAGGGTCCCTGGGCTGGAGCCCGGAGTAGAAGGCGGGCCTGGGCTCCCCCACTTTTTCCATCTTCCATACTGGCCTGTGATGAAGGTAACTCACTAGGTGGTGACTCTTGCCAATTATACTGAGAAAGGGAGGTCGCTCTGGGGCCTAGATGAGTTTCTAAGGCCCCTAAATCTGCCAGGAAGCTCAGGACCCACAAGTACAAACTTGGAGCTTTGTCACAGTACTTAACTGAGTTATAGAATTCAAGATGTATCTGCTACTTAATGTATGTTTTTACAGTTCTAAAACATTCATTTTTTGTATCTGACAAGGGATATGCTTGATTTTACATTTGCATTTTTGTATCTGGCTAATCACTTGTTGATGAAATGTATATAATTTTCCCATCTGTGGTCAAACTGTTATATTTAGAAAAGCGTGTAAAGGCAATCTTTATCTTTGAATAGTGAATATAAAAACTTAAGTGGGAGAAAACAGCGCTTATTTGTGAAATGTAACTTAAGTGCTTAGGGAAAAGAACTTTCCCATCTTAGTCTCTAGATAAGTCAGTGACCTAAATTATGACTTGTTATAGAGCCTAAATGAGTCTGGATGTTGGAGATTATGAAAGCTAACTTTCTTAAAAGGTCTCCTGTACATTTTACTTATTGATTCAGTATCCTGATGAAAACTTAACATAAACGGAAGTAATATTAGTTAAATGTGACATCCTCCAACAACACCCTTACAGGCAATGAAATGGCAGGCTGTAGGACACCTTTTAGCTGTACCCTAATACCTACGCAGCACATTTCTGTAGATAATAACAAATTCAGCATTGTCATAACAAATTTCCTTCTGCTTCAGTAGATAAAGAACATACTACGTTTAACATCGTGTATAACATAACCTCTGTTATAAGCTCAGCAACATGAGTAAACAGTTAGCATCGACATGTGGATAAGTTAATTGTGCAGTGTCTTAATTTTCTGAGGGAAGTAGGAGGAGTTGGCTTCTTGTTAATATGGTTAGAGACTGAAGATATAATAAATCTGCATGTATTACCTGAACTTTTTTTATTACTAGGGCATTAAAGAATACAATTGGGGCAGTCTCTGCCCATACTTCAATTCAAAACTGAATTACAGTGATCTGATTTAGGATCTTTAGAGCAAGTTAGAAACTGTGAGAGAGCTAATATTGATTATTACATGTCCCAGTAGGTTTGCATACAAATTCTTCCACAAGTGTGTTCTTTTCTTAATGGACTTGGACTTACAGAAACACTCTAATACGTTTCAGAAGTGATCTTCTATTAATGGTATATAGCTGGTATGTCATTTAATCAGTCTTCCTATTCCTTGGGAAGAGTGAATAACATGGCAGTGTCATAACGAAAATCACAAGATTTTCACTTTTTGTTGGGTACACAAAACATGTATAACAAAAAAAAAAATTATGGAATATTCAATTTACTGTATGAATGACATTCTCTCTTTCCCATTGCCACAGCAACCTAAGAAATCGAGGAAGCTCACTTTGTGACATTGCTATTCTAGTAGTTGATATCATGCATGGTTTGGAGCCCCAGACAATTGAATCTATAAACCTGCTGAAATCCAAGAAATGTCCCTTTATTGTAGCGCTCAACAAGGTAAGATGGCCTTACTGAATTTTCTAAATAAATCTTTGAAACAAATACAAACTGTGCTATTTTGTCTGTTAATTGGATTGTGTTTATGAATAGTGCTATCAACCCATTGTAAGACCTGAAGCCGTCGTTCTTAGTTGTCTTTCTGTCGACTTGCATCTTTTTCTGTAAATGAAACTGAGAATAAGTATAAGATTTTCATAGACTTTGCAGATGTCTCCTTAAAGAAGTTGTTATTATTCAGTTAATCTGATAGCTCTTGTGTGGTTCACATTATTGGAAATTGTTCTTCAATCATTCTGTAATATATTTAGATGAATTTGTTGGTGTAGAATTAAAAGGTGGAGTACTGTTCTGCTCCCCTTTTAACTATTTATGTAGCATGTGCATCTTCTGAGGTGGGTCTTCTAAACCAGGGGTCTCCAAACCTTTTTGACCGCGCACCTCTAGTAGAATTTTTTTTTTTTTTTGAGCAGGCACTCCCACCGGGGAAGCCCTGCCCTAGCCCCGTCCCCATCCACCCTCTCCCACTTCCCCCCTCTAAACCTCCCGTCCTTGTCCCCTAACTTCCCCCCCGGGGCCGGTCCCCACTGCGGTGCCCGGGCCTGCGCGCACCCCAGCTTGAAGACCACTGTTCTAAACTAACAACAGAAGTTAGTTGTTTGAGACAGGTTTCAGTGTCATAGCAGAGCACTGAGCAAATTTAAATACATTGTAAGGACTGGTTTCAAGTACTACATCATTAGTAACAAAGTGTAGAGGAAAAATATGTTACTGTAAGTAATTTGTCTTTTTTAAAATTGAATAGTTGGCCAGAATTTTCAGGTATGCTGATAGGCATTTTGATTTCTTACAAAATAAAGATGTAAGACACTACTGTATAAGTTTCAATGAAATATTTGTATTGAAAAGAAAAACTAAGACACTACAGAAATCCTGATGTTACAACTGTCGTGCGTTTTAAAGTGGATTATATAGATCGGGGTGGGCAAACTTTTTTTGGCCTGAGGTTGACACTGGACTTCAGAATTGTGCAGAGGGCTGGATAGGGAAGGCCCTGCCCCCTATCTGACCCCCACCCACTTCCCGCCCCCCTCAGGACCCCAACCCGGTCCAACCCCCCCCACTCTAATTTCCCCCCAGGACCCCACCCCCTATCTAGCCCCCTGCTATCTGTTCCCTGGCTGCCCCCTCCTGAGACCCCCCCACACCCTATCCACCTACCCTCCCACTATCCCCCCACCCCCCCCAAAAAAACCTGGCTTACCTGCTCAACCGGGCGCGGGGCCCCATGGCTTGCAGCGCTCGGCCCGACCCCTTGGCTGGGAGCGTGGGGCCCCGCGGCTTGCCGCGCTCAGCCCGGCCCCTCGGCCGGGAGCACAGGGCCATTGACCCCGACCCACACTCACAGATTGGATAAAAATGACCGGCGGGCCACATGTTGCCCGTGGGCCGTAGTTTGCCCAAGTCTGATATAGATGATGCTAAGAAAACTAAGTTGTGTTCAGATAGCTTTGCCGTATATTCTGAGACACACTGGCAGTCTTATTATTTTTAATGGCTGTTAATGCATATTGCAAAAGAACTCATTATGATTTCAAAGTATTAAGTAAATATTAAGAATTAAGGGTGGCGGGGAGTTAAGAAAGCTTTGTGCAACTGCTGAAGGGACTCTTGTCTGCTGGTTGGGATGGGGGACAGTTTGACCTTGAAAGTGTCTTAAACCTTAATTACAGAGGCACTCAAATCTTTTTTCTGTATACTTTTTAAACTCCTCCGTGTTGTGTCTATTCTGTGAAGTGCCTAGGGACGTGGTCCTTGTCTCGACAAGGTCCATAGTCCAACTTTTAGATATAATGCAATGTGAGAGGATTAAAAAAGTTAAGGAGTGATGAAGACAGTCACAGCAATAAAATCATGTTACTCAGTGTAGGTATGTGTACTACTTTGTCCCAGTTAAAAAGGTCTTAATTTACATACCTTTTATGAGCACTGTGGAAGAAGCAAGTCTTAAGTAGGGATTTGAATGAAATGACCATAATGCCTTGCATTAAAAGTGACCTACTTTAAAACTTACTTTGGGAATTACCCTAAATTCTGTAATGTCTTTTTATTGTGTTTGACATCTGTTCCGATCACATCATCTTTAAAAACAAATTGCTGTTGAGCTTGACTTAATTTCTGTTGTGCTGTTGCAGGAAAGGAATTCCAACCGCACCAAAAAGCTTTAAAACACGTTTTCACAAACAGTTAAATATCCTTTAGGCAAGGGCTTTGTGTATCCTTTCTTTAGTGTATACAAATGCCAAGAACATGCTTTAAAAAATAAAGTCATGACTTAAGAGGGTCATGTTCTTGGGAAGCAGGAAGACAAAAATCTTTTCCCACTGGTTTTATCTTAAATTTGATGCAGTACGTGTAATTAAGCTACCTTTTCATTATAAAAACACTTTGCACATGTATCAAAAGACACATTTTAAGAGTTTGAGGTTTTTAAAAAAACTTAATTATTGCACTCAGGAAATAGTCTCCAGTACTGTTTGTTTTTCCGTTACAGTACTGGAAACATGTATGTTGGAAATCTTTTTATATTTGAAACATACACATGATCACTGGGATAAATTGGCATCTAGATACTATGGTGATTAATACTTATGAAAAACTTAAATATTTCTTAAGTTATTCATAGTGAGGCAGGTCATAAATAACAGTTGACTTCTGTAGGCATAACCCAGGAATGCACTTCTGATCATTGCAAGGCATGACATTGTATTAAAATTGTATTTTCAAGATTGATAGGTTATATGACTGGAAAAAAAGCCCTGATACAGATGTAGCTACCACGTTAAAGAAACAGAAGAAAAACACAAAAGATGAATTTGAGGAACGTGCAAAAGCTATCATAGTGGAATTTGCACAACAGGTAGGTTGGATTATTAAACTTTTCTGTTTAACAGAAGTGAAAGTAGATGGACAACTTTTGAAAGCCTGACTCACAAACCAAGCCGAAGAGAGAGATTTCTTATGGTATGAATATCACACTGTATTTTCTGACCCTTTATCAGTGTGTTAATCATTTACATAGATTTTCTACTTTAATTTCAATTTATGCTTTATTTTGATTAGAGACAGCTTTCTCTACCCGCATTCCAGTCCTCGGGCACTTCGTTGAGAATGCAACATCAGTAGGGCCTGCAAAAACAGACTGGGTTTTCTGCACACTCTCCCCTCATTTGAATCACCTGAGAGAAACGATCTCCTCCCTTTTTTCTTCAAACTAGTGTGATTGTGTTCTAAACTAAACTAAATACTTAGTTTTACAGCCTCTCAGTGGTCACATAGAAACTGCCTATAAGCTAAAATACAGTAACTAGCTTTATAGGGTTTACTCATATTTTGAGCTGTCGTTGTCTGCCCTCTTCAGTGCTTTCAAGTGTGAAATTTGAGGTTGCATTATTAAGATGTTACTGAAATGGAGCTGTGACTTGAATTCAGGATTTCAGAAATGTGATAGAACCATTTAGTCTCTTGTTACATGCTGTTAAGGTTGGTGTGGTAATTTTCCATGCAACTGTACTGTTCCTGATTCTAGGGCTTGAATGCTGCTTTGTTCTTTGAGAATAAGGATCCCCGCACTTTTGTTTCTCTGGTACCTACATCTGCTCACACTGGTGATGGCATGGGGAGTTTGATAGCCCTTCTTGTTGATTTGACACAAACCATGCTGAACAAGAGACTGGCCCAATGTGAGGAACTGAGAGCTCAGGTTATGGAGGTAAGTCTGTATTCATGCTTTAGAATATTTGTCTAGCAAACTTTTTTCCTTTTTGTGGTTGGTACACTGAGCTGAAATGCAAGTGTTTAACCTTTTTCTTTCTCTCTCTCATGTCTCTTAGGTCAAAGCACTTCCAGGCATGGGGACTACCATAGATGTAATTTTAATTAATGGACGTCTGAAGGAGGGTGATACCATTATTGTCCCTGGAGTAGAAGGTCCTATAGTAACCCAGATTCGAGGTCTTTTGTTACCTCCCCCTATGAAGGAACTACGAGTTAAGGTACGGGAACAGCATGTGAAGGTGGCATTTTAGAATGGGAATTAGAACAAAAGATTAGAATAAGGGAGAAACCCAGAGAAGTATTCAGTATACGTTACATAATAGCAACAAGTGTTCAAAGATGATCAAATTAAAGTGAGGAGGGGGAATAAATGGAAGAAGTTGCAGGTTACAACGCATCTGTACTCCCACAGATTTCTAATTGTGGAAGTAGTCCAGGACAAGGATCAAAGAATAACCACACCAATGTATATTAGCAAGCATCAAGGTATATTCATTCTGGTTATCCAGGTTTATGCATCATGCGTAGACATGGAAGGCAGAGATCTTGAAAAATGCATACAAAACCTGTGGAAAGACTTCTTAAAAAAATCAACAACATTCAAATACAGTGAAATTAATGAATGAATCAGTAATTTATAGTGTTTGGTGCCAGGTGTCCTAAGACGAGGTGAATGAAAGCCTTGCACAGCATTGAAGCCTGCTTCAAGAGGGATAGGAGACTGAGCCAGCCTGATCTCACTAGGGTTGTGTAGGAAGGGAGTAGATAGGTTAGAATCTTGACTTCTGGATCATTCTGAAAGGAGGAAGAAAGCCACAGAAGTGAGAAGTTGATTTATGAGAGGAGGAAGAGGAGAAGCTAGAACCTGATGAGGAGCAGAAGAGTTTTTCTGTTACTCGAAATGAATGCAGTAAGGGTCTGGGGCATTTCAGAAATGGAACCATTATGACTTGCTAGTCTGCCCTTTTGCATAACACAGGTCATAAACATTTCTCACATTAAAATCCCGATCTCGAGTTCCAGTCCAGAAGCTTACAAATAGGACCATCTTTTTTTTGCTGGGGAAGTGTGTCCTTGCAGGGCTCTGTGATCCTTGTGGGTATCACAGAGTTGGACACTATGATAAGGCAAGCTGGTAAATCTGGATTTTAGCACCCACCTTGGCATTCCATTTTCTGTCTTGCATAATGGTGCCCCACACAGTCCTGGCTGAGTTGAAATGGTGTTGCAGAGGAAGGAAGAGGGCTGAGTGGAATCTGACAACACTAATAGGGCCTTTTGGGTCTAGTTCTAGTAGGGAGATCAGGCACCATGTCCGGGTTCATCTGGACACCCACTGCAGATTGAGCGGCAATGTAGATGGCTACAACAATTTTGGGGGCCTTATGAAGTGCTACATCAGCTTTCCTGTCCTCGGTGTCCAGTGGTCCTGCTATTGGCCTGTAAGGGCTAAAGACTGTCTACAAAGGCTTCTCTTTGTCGTTCTCAGAACAAGGTCCTGTTTGATTCATCTGCAGTTGTTGGGTACCTGCTTATTGTGGGAGTCTGAACTGAAGGCACATCTGTGTACATGCTCCCCTGTGTTTAAAATCAAGGGTAACATTTTGCCTCTGTCCCATTTTCAGAGTGCACTTAAGAGCTTGAATCTTACTGAGAGTCTGGGCTCCTTAGTTCTTGTCACTTCCTGAGGAGTCCAATGGGAAATGAGGTTCTTTAGCAGATTAGGCTCACCTAGAGAAACTTCATCCCATTGAGAAAGGAGATGAATTTGGGTGCCTCCAAAGAGCTTGAAAGGGTGGGGTGTTTGTGGGGCTAGGGGGTTGTACCGGAATCTCCAGAGAAGGTGGAGACCTTCCAGAGTTAATGGATCTCAACACTTACTTGGCGGTCTCTTCACACTGAAACTGTGAAATGCCGTGCTGTAGGGAGGGCCTACATAGGAGAGGGATCTGCAAGATTCCCCTCAGCTGTGGAGGAACTGTGCTGGAGCTCCAGGGAGATGAGAGCGGGGAGATACCGGTGTACTGCTATCAGGAAAGGGGCTGTTAGGAAGGGCTTCCTACTTTCCTCATCCAAGACCACCTACTCTCCAGTCATGCTGAGTGTCTGGGGGCGGAGACGGAGGCAGTCCAGCCTCAGAGCCCGTGTAGGCGCTCTCTAGATTGCTGTCTGCTGTGCCTCCTTCCTCTCCCACCACCAAAAAAAAAAAAAAGAAGAGTAAATCTGTGCCAGAAGCAGGGGATTTGCTGATAGACTCTCTGCTGCTCTGTTTTCTGTCTGCTCTTCTCTGAGATTCCTTTGCTTTTTCTCTTGGGCTTTTTCTTTAGTTCTGGGTTTAGGAGAAGCAAGAGGAAGAATTAAGGAGAGAGCAGCTGGGCATGCAGACTGAGACGCTCCCTGTTTCGGGGAATTGGAGACAAAGAGAATCTGGAAGAAGTAGGAACAGACCTGAGCCACCTTTGTGCTACAAGGCTTGATTGTCAGAGTCTGTGCTTCCTTGTTTGCTTGTGCAGCCGTAAGATTAGTGTCTCTGCCTGCCTTATTGATAGCATGGGAAAAGAGGGTGATCTGCTGAGTAGCCAAACCTCAGCTGTGTGCTGCTTAAGAACATCCGTGTGAACTCTTAAATGAATATTTTTCTTTCTTCTTCAGAACCAGTATGAAAAACACAAAGAAGTTGTTGCAGCCCAGGGTGTAAAGATTCTTGGGAAAGACTTGGAGAAAGCACTGGCTGGTTTGCCTCTGCTTGTGGCTCATAAAGAGGATGAGATCCCAGTTCTTAAGGTGAGGCATTGCTGAACATATACAGTTCTAGTAGGTTCTGTAATAGAATGCCAAGTAACATGAAATTCACTGAATGATTAAAAGTAACAGAATGAAAATCTTTTTAACAGGAATTTTTAATGTTAAAATGTTGAAACTTCAGCATGCAGGAAATGTAGCCCTTTTGGATGTGTCTAAAACAACTTCATAATGTGTGATAGTTCTGTGTTAACACTATAAACTCTGACTCTAGCATAGTGGAATTTCTTAGTGTTTCCATGGTGCATTTATTACCAGGTAGAAAATTAGATTACTGGAGTCTGATTAAGTTATTAAAAACCAAACTACCAGTAGTCCAGTTTGTATGTATTATTATTATTTTTGGACCAGTAGTAATCTAGACCTACCTAAGGCCTGGTCTACACTAGTGGGGAGCGTCGACCTAAGATGCGTAACTTCAGCTATGTGAATAGCGTAGCTGAAGTCGATGCATCTTAGGTCAACTTAACCTGCTGTCCTCATGGCAGCAGTGGTCATCAGTGGGCTCCCCTGTCGACTCTGCCTTTCACCTTTTGGCAAGCTGGAGTTCCGGAGTTAACGGGAGTGCCTCTAGGGATCGATTTATCATGTCTTGACGAGACGCGATAAATCGATCCCCAATAGATCAATCTCTACCCCCCCGATCCAGCGGATAGTGTAGACAAGGCCTTATTAAAATTAGTGATTAGCCCAGAATATAAATTTTTTGTTTGAATTAGTGAGATCAGAATACTTGAATTTACAGACCTGGTTTCAGCATACGTTAGGAAGTACTACACAAGAGAAACTTAGTGAGGACTTTTCCTATGCATGTTTAATTGTTTCTTGTCCTATGATAGACATACTACAGTTCTGGATAAGCTGCTTTTAGTTGTCTTGATCAAAAATTCACTTTTCAAAAATATCCCATCAAATGGTATAAATGGATTGTCTAGGTGATTTAATCATGCAATTTCCAGAACTGTCCACTTAAAATTGGTTTAAAATTTTAAATTCATATTCCATAAAGTCATAAAATTCTGACTGGCATGTGTGGATCTAGAAAATCTTCCATACAGTGACCATGTGAGTACTTACCTGCTTCCCGCCTTTCTGTCTCCTTAATTCTGGTATTTTGCTCTGAATATAATGAAAGTCTGTATACTGGTCTCTTTGTTTGCTCAGTACACTGTACCACAAAGGGCATTTTAAAATTTCTACTGTTCAAGATTTTAGGAGGTCTCTGCTTTTATGGCTGATCAGATAGGAGCAGCTTTGTTTTCTTACTCTAGTGAAGACGTATGTAGCTGACAATCACATTCTGCCTGTATTGACTGATCAGAGCTTCATCAATCTCAACAGTAGAGACTATTACTGTATTAGGAAGGAGAGAGCAGTGGATTGAAGAAAAGAATTACTTGCCTGTATCTTAACTGTTCGTCTTTGAGATATGCGGGCAGACAAGTATTCCATTCTGAGGTGCATGTGCCCAACGCACTAAAACCGGACAATTCTGCTTAGCAGTACCCATATGGAAGAAGGAAGAGGGCAGGCCATTTGACTAAAAGTAGACCAAAAAGGTTTCCTCTTCAGTGATTTATGCCCCTTTCAGGGGAAATCTTGCTCCCTTGCAGGATAGGAAGGCTGATGGAAATATTGCTCAGAATGATACTGCTGTTGGTTCCCAAAATGCCATCTGTGTGGCTGGGTATAAATTCCCAAAGAGCATAGGATTCCCTAAGAGTCTTTGAAAGAATGTAATGTCTCATCTGTTTCCTCCAAGGGTAGGAGGTGAGGTGCCATCAAATGGCAATTCCACTCTATGCTTTGCTGGATCTTAGGCACTATGCCAGAGTTTTGTAACCATGGAATTCTTAACATAGTTACAGCCAAGACCATGGGCCTTGATGAATCATCTGCTATATCCAGGACTGATTGTAAAGATGTTTTGGCCACTAAATGACCTTCCATAAGGAAGGCCTTGAACTTTTGCCTGGAGGAATCTGGTAACTTGTCTACAAATTTGGACATGGTGTCCCAGTGCACAAAATCATATTTTGATATTAGTCTGCTGGTTTGCAATACTCATCTGCAAAGAGGAAGTCAAATTGTTCTTTTTCTCCATCAAATCTAGCCTTTTGGACTCTTGAGGCATAGGTGTATTTCTTCACTGTCTCACTCACTCATTTGCTGCTGTCACAACCAGGAAATTGGGACCTGGAGGGGTGAAATAGGATGTGAAGTCCTGCATTGGGACATAGTATTTCTTGTCAGTGCATTTTGCTGTGGGCATTAACAAAGTCAGGGTATTCTGTAAGATTTAGCAGGCTCTAATATTGCTTTGTTTATCGGGAGGGCAACTCTCCCAGAAGCCATTGGCTGGAGGATATCCGCCATTATATGGGTATTTTTCTGCGTAAACTTAACGTGAATACCTCCGGCTGGCACCGTGCATCTGAGCAGATGCTGATGTGATCCGCAATCCTCTGGTACTTGAGACGAGGATTGAGGTACCACTGTGTCATCGGTGCTGGAGAGGACGAGGTAGCTGTGGCCAGTGGAATCCTTTTGTGGAATGTCTGACTGTCCCAGAGGTTTGGGATGTCCTCATGGAAAAGGAGCTCCCCCTACTGGTGGCTGCAGGACAGGTGGTTTCAGTGGTGAGCCTATGGAGGTACAGGTGTTGTCATTCTAGAGCAGAGGTGGGCAAAGTACAGGCCACATCCAGCCCGTCAGATGTTTTAATCTAGCCCTTGAGCCCCCACTGGGGAGCGTGGTCTGGAGATTGCCCTGCTCCAGCACTCTAGGCGGGGTATGGGGTCAGGGGCTTGACCCACTCCGCATGTTCCATGACTCCATGTGGCTCCCGGAAGCAGCCGCATGTCCCCCCTGTGGCTCCTATGCACCGACAGCCAGGGCGCTCCACATGCTGCCCCTGCACCAAGCGCCACCCTTGCAGCTCCTGTTGGCTGGGAACCGTGGCCCGTGGGAGCTGAAGGGGCCAGCGCCTGTGGACAGGGCAGTGTGTGGAGCTTTCCTGGCCACGCCTTCGCATAGGAGCCAGAGTGGGAGACATGCCACTGCTACTGGAAGCTGCAGGGGCGGAACTGCAAACCAGGCAGTGCACAGAGCCGCCTGGCCATGCCTCCATGTAGGAGCCGGAGCCGGGACATGCCGCTGCTTCTCAGAGCAGCTTGAGGTAAGCACCATCCAGAGCCTACACCCCTGACCTTCTCCCATTCCCAAACCCCCTGCCACAGCCTTGATGACCCTCATGACCTCCAAACCCTGCGGTCCTAGCCCGGAGCACTGTCCTGCACCCGAAACCCCTCATCTCCAACCCCACCCCAAAGACCGCACCCTCAGCCAGAGTTCTCCACGCTCTCACCCCAATCTCGTGAGCACTCATGGCCCGCCATACAATTTCCATACCCAGATGTGGCCCTTGGGCCAAAAAGTTTGCCCACCCCTGTTCTAGAGTGAGCAGACTGGGATTTCATTGAGTGAGGAACTTTCTAGGGAAGCCATTGTGGATAAAGATATACAGCACTGGTGGAAAGTTAGAACTAGGCCAGTGTTCCTTGTCTGCTGTGGCAACAGTACCAGTCCTGACAGTGTCTCTGCAACCTTCGAGTGTGAGATGGGGAAGGGGCCTCTGAGCTCACTTGTGAGGATCCCTCTGAATAGCTTAACAGTGGCAGTGGGGCCACTCCTGACCAAGCGATCAAGCATCCTGCACCAGCCATGGTCCAGTCCCACAGGAAACGGACGTTGGGCCTTATTAGCCAGAGGGCTATATAGAGCTGGCAGGAAGGAAGTAGAGGGGAGAGAGGAAAGGGAGGAGCCGAAGGCTGTGTATCCCTGCTGGCTGGGGAAGCCAGTGGTCTCCCAGTTGCTGGGTTGAGCAGACTGTACATTGAATGTGGTGGGAACTGACACTGCAAATAAAAAGGTGATTACTGTCTCAAGTGGTCTCTGGCTGATTTGTGACAAGGACGAGTGAAAGGCTCCATTACATCATGGGAGGGTTTATGAGGGGAGGGAAGCAAGTACTGCCCCTAAGGGTACTGCTAGGCAAAATTCTCCAGCTTTGATGTGCTGGGCATGCACACACCTGAGTGGAACACATGACTGCAACCACTTGAAGAAGAAAAGCTCTTTCAATAATGCAAAACCTGCCTTCAAGGGTTTGGTAGGACTTCATGGTCCAGAGGTTCTTCTAGCTGTATTGGAGGGAGAGAAGAAACTTCTCCCTATAATAAGAGAAACATCAGTTACTTTAGCCATGGAGTGATGGAGCAGAGGGCCAATTATATAAGTTGGCACATGATGTCCAGATACCATATTGATGGGTGCATTATAAGACCGTGAATGGATAGAGGAGTTTAGAAGCTTAGCAGGCTATTGTAGTTTGGTAAATTGCTAAAACTTGCTTTTTTTTTTTTTAAAGGATGAGTTAATACACGAACTGAAGCAAACGCTAAATGCTATCAAGTTAGAAGAGAAAGGTGTTTATGTCCAGGCCTCTACATTAGGCTCTTTGGAGGCTCTACTTGAATTTCTTAAGACCTCAGAAGTGCCAGTAAGTATTTGATATTCTTTCCAATGTTTTTGTTGTATTTCATACCATAACTATGTTCATCTAACTGAAGAAGAGCAGGATAGTCATTGATTGCTTTTTCCCAACAGTATGCTGGAATTAACATAGGTCCTGTCCATAAAAAGGATGTTATGAAGGCATCAGTTATGCTGGAACATGATCCTCAGTAAGTAACTTTTTGTTATGCTGCTGTGCTCATTATGATGCATGGTAAAGTTTCCAACTGTTACTTGATCTGTAGGCTACTTCACAGCTGACTTTTTTTTTTTTTTTTTTTTTTAAACTTGTAGGTATGCAGTAATTCTGGCATTTGATGTGAGGATTGAACGAGATGCCCAGGAAATGGCCGATAGTTTAGGAGTTCGAATTTTTAGTGCAGAAATAATTTATCACTTATTTGATGCCTTTACGAAATACAGGCAAGACTACAAAAAACAGAAACAGGAAGAGTTCAAGTAAGTGGGAGCTGTCCTTATTTGGAGGCTTTCAAACTTGTATAATCTCTAAATGAAAAGCATACGGTTGAATGCATATTTCTGTTAAGCATGGAGTTCTTCTCAAGAAGTTCTAGTGGGGTTTTTAATTTTTTTGTATTGGAACCTCAAGAATTCTACAGTCCCAGAACAGTGAAATTTTTTTCAATTGAGAGTAGATTTACTAGGACTCTTCCAGTTACAAAACCATCATAATAAAATCTAGTCTGAAGTGAACGTATAAAATGGAGCTGCTTCTTCAAGTAGTGTCCCCATGGGTGCTCCACTGTAGGTGTGCCTGCATTTCTGAGCTGCTGATCGGCAAACTTCAGTAGCAGTGTCCATTAGGCCCACACGTGTGCTGTCTCTCTTCGTGCTGCACCATGAGGCTAATTAGTGCATGTAAACTAATCCCATCCCTACAGTGGAGCACTCACGGGGGTAAAATCTCGAAGAGCCCTGGTTACTGCACAAGGAGAGTAAAGTCATCATCTTACTCAGATCTCATAGACTTTTAAGGTCAGAAGGGACCATTATGGTCATCTAGTCTGACTTCCTACACAACGCAGGCCACAATTTTACCCACAGATTTTTGCCCCATATCCCTGGGTGGCCCCCTCAAGGGTTGAAATCACAACCCTGGGTTTAGCAGGCCAATGCTCAAGCCACTGAGTTATCCCTCCTCCCAGGTTTACTTTTGGGGAAATTCTGCACCACTGCGTGTGTGCAGAATCTTGTCCCACCCAGATATCTTTGCGTCCCTGAAGAAAAATGACTTTCTGATAGGGAAGCAAAGGGAGCCACAAGAGCAATCATGAGACCCGCCCCAGAAGTGCAGTTGTGTCATTTTGGGTGCCCAGGGTAGCTGGCGGAGAGGTGAGTCACTGTGGGAAGGCGGGGGCTGAGGATGCCCTAGCTGATGCCAGGTCAGACCCACCTAGACTCAACCCCCATCCGTCCAACCCCCTGTGCATCTGGACTGCCCCAGACCGTACTGCTGAGCCCCCGCCATGCCGAGCTCCACCCCAGCATTTGGAGCCCCCCCCCGCCCCTCTCCACCCCTCATGGTCACTTTTGTATTCTGCACTGGACTCAGCTGCTAGTCCCGGCTGGGCTGGGGTGAAGGAGTGCACTTCCCCCTACATAGAGCGGCTGAGGCCCCACTCTAGAGACCTCCTCCGGCTCCACACCCTCCCCTCGCACTTCCTGCCCCTGTCACTCCTCAGACACAGTGGGAGGGGTCACTGTATGGGGAGCTGCTCCCCAGTCCATCAACCCCCTCCCCGCATCCAGCCCGCCCAACACCCCTTCATCTGTTCCCTCAACTCTTCCTCCAGACCACTCCCCCGAGTCCCACTGGCTGCACCCAGACCCCCACCAAGTCCCAGCACTCGGACCCCGCCACTGAGCCACCCAGACCCCCATGCTGATCCCCAACCATCTTCATCTGAATCTTCCCCTGAATCCCATTGCCCCTGCAGCTGGAAGCCCCCGAACTCCTGTGCATCCAGATCCCCCGCTGAGCCGCCTGCACCTAGATCGCCCTGCACAGACACCTCTCATCCACACCTGGGTCCCCCACACATGGGTCCCCCTCCACACTTGGATCCTGTTGGGCTGAGCCTGCCTGCCCCACACCTGGTGGGCCTGTCGTAGATGAATTGCTTCACCTGCTGCTTCCAAGGGAATTCTGAACCAAAACATTCAAAATTCTGTGCACAATATTTTAAAATTCTGCAATTTTGATTTGTCAGTAAATAAATGCAGAGGCTCCAGCATGGCAATGGGGAGCACAGGCCACTGGCTGCAAGGAGGTGGGAGATCACAATGCAACATGGACACACAGACACGGCCCTCTGGGGCAGGCCCAGCCCTTGCACTCTGTCAGGGTGTAGCCTCACCGCCAAGTCCGTGTCCCAGAAGAAGTGGAGGAGGCTGCAGGGTGATCTCCGACTTCCATGCTGAATTCCCTCAGGAGTATGAGGTTTGGGAATTCTTTCTGCTTGCTCAAGTGGCAAAAACAACGTAACTATTCCTTTTGGTTAGTCTTGCAGGTTCAGGAACGCAATGCCGGAGTGAGCTGGGTTTTATTTCTTCTTGCACATTTCATGTGAACCAAGTTCCAGTTTATAGGACTATTTCTGACCTTGGTTAACAAATATGGCCCCATCCAAAGCTTGTAGAGGTGAACTCAGGGCAGCATTTGACCTGTAGAATCCATATTGCAGGCGTTGTGCAAACAAGCAAGAACCCAGCTTGCCTTTCAGATCTCAGATCGAGTTTCCAGGGCTAGAAGTTCAAAAGATTATTTGTACAGTGAGTAAATTTGATCTGGGGATCATTGTGACAAACCTGAGATTCTTGCAGTGTTACTTCTGCTGGTTTTTAGATAACTGCTTTGTAATTGATATTCTTGTAATTACTTTCATTTGCTCTTAGATGCTGTTCAAGCTAGTCAAAATAAAGCTCACCCAAGCGACTTTCCTATATGATCTGCTTCAACTAGAATTGTTCAGAAGTTGTTCACATTCAGTGAATATTCTCCTAAAATGATTATAAATGTCTAAAGAGAATGTCCAAAAGGAACAGCATTATATGCATTGTTTCAGAATGCCTCTCCCTGTCATTTCTTAGGCATATAGCAGTATTTCCTTGCAAGATGAAAATACTCCCTCAGTTTATTTTCAACTCTCGTGACCCAATAGTGATGGGTGTAATGGTGGAAGCAGGCCAAGTGAAGCAGGGGACTCTCATGTGTGTACCTAGCAAGAACGTAAGTAAGCGTTCTCATCTTTCACGTCTTTCTGCTATGAGCATAGTAAGAGTTTGGGCCTGATGAAGTTCACAGGCCAACATTCAGTTCCTGCAAAAGCTGCTATATATGCATCCCAAAAGGACAATCTCTGTAGGAGCTGCTCTCCCCCCTAAAATGAACCTCTCTTCTAATGATAGGCCAGCATTGGAGCATGGCCTGGAGTGAACATGTGTTCCTGTGCTAGATGATGTAACCTTGGGTTGTAGCAGAGAAAACAAACAGCATGAGGCTAAGAAGCAGGCTGAGAGAGGCTGCATTACTAGAGTACTCCCCCAGCCTTCCCCCAGCACAGTTCCTGTGTGCAGCACTAACTTGTAGTGATCAAAATTGAGTTCTTGGCGGCTAGCAGGAAGAGGAAGTAAACTCACCTTTTAAAAAAAATGTAACTAAGTTACGTCTTCCAAATCCGTTTTCAAATCAGGTTTTTGATACTTAAGAGTTCTGAAGGTGAATGTGAATGTGTTCCTCTCTCCCTTTTAGTAAAACACTCAGATAGCTACCGGAGGGACATATTACAGTAGCAGTCTTGAAAGTACATTCTCTGTATTCAGTATCTCTGTGAGAAGTTCCACAATGGTGGTGGGATTTGGGGAAAGGCGTGTGGACAGACGTTCCTTTGGGTTGTGTAACAGCTTCTACGTTGTCTTACAGTTTGTTGAAATTGGAATAGTTACAAGTATTGAAGTGAACCACAAACAAGTGGATGTTGCAAAAAAAGGTCAAGAAGTCTGTGTGAAAATAGAACCTATTCCTGGTGAATCGCCTAAAATGTATGGCCGACACTTTGAAGCAACAGATATCCTAGTCAGTAAGGTAAGAATTTCCTAGCAGAGACTTGCCCTTTTTTTTAAGGGTGGTGTCATGTTGGTAACTTGGCTTGACGTGGAGTTTGGAAGTGAGAGCCTGAGGGATTCTAAACTTCTCAGCACTGTGCCCCTGTGCTAGTGGAGCATGCTGACTGACTGCACGGCACGTGTAGTACAACTCCGTTCCTCATGGAAATCTGCAGTTCCTGACTGACACTGGCTCTTGTAGTGGTGCTATTAAGAATGCAAACTTGTATCACCACAGGGATGAAACACGACATGTATTTAGTTCCAGTATCACCCGTCCTTCTGAGACCAAGGAAATACGTTAGTTAAGAGGAATGGACTGTAGGGGAGAGACCTTTCTGAGTGTGGTAAATGAATGTATACAGTGTTCTGTAGCGCATCACTTTCGATGTACAACTTTGCCCGGTTAGCGCTCTGGACAGAGCGGCCATGCCTCAAGACTTTACAGGATGTTAAATACTAGCCACTGCATTTTGTCAGTGGTGGGGAGGGGGAAGGAGCAAGGTATAAACTCTGATAATTCATTTACTCTGGTCTCAGATTTTTAAAACTATTTGTATTACAGAAAGTACAAAGCTGCATTGTTTAGGCACTATGCAAACATAGTGAGACAGTCTTTACCTCAAAGAGCTTACAGGATAAGCAAAGGATGGGAGAGGAAACTGAGGCAAAGTGGATTGCCCAGGCTGACAGCAGGTTAGGGCAAAGTTGGTATTAGAACCCTGATTTCCTCACACCTAGTCTGTTGCCCTCTCCTCTAGGCCATACTACCTTCAATATTTCAGGGCATAATTTCATTAAAACACTTGTGTGTTTCTAACATTCATATGTTGTACATTTTCAGATTAGTCGTCAGTCCATTGATGCCCTGAAGAACTGGTTCAGAGATGAAATGCAGAAGTCGGACTGGCAGCTTATTGTAGAACTGAAGAAAGTGTTTGAAATAATTTAGGATTTTTTTTTTAAAGCAATGGGCAGGCTGGAATATTACTCACTATTCCTGTTCTAAAAATGGCCAACAAAGTCAGAGGATTGAAGAGACTGTTGGACTTATGTTTGGGAGGAAAATCTGTGGATAAAATGTTTTCCATGAGAAACCAAGAAACTTACACTGGTTTGACAGTGGTCAATTTACATGTCCCCACGGTTCCACTGTGCCTGTTCACCTCTCCCATGACCCTTCCCTTTCAGTGGCTGCTGTTTTAAAGTTTGCCCTTCCCCACCCCATAATCAACAAATGAATTTTTATTACAGAACTAAAACTTTCACTTTTATATTGATATCAGTACTGCAGTATTTGATTAACCAAGCTTTTACAGATTTTGGTTCTCGGACATGTTTGATGTAAGAAATACTTCTTTATTTATGCATTCCTCTCTCCCTTTGATTCCCCTTCCCTCCATTCTTCTGCTTTGTGCCTATAGGAATTTTTTAAAATCAGATATTTGCTTTGTGTGAAATGATGATGTAAAGCATAGCTGGTCACCTTTAATTGCTTGTACAGTTCATGGAAGTCAACTTAATCTGTAATCATTACAAAGCAGAGCCACAAATAAAGGAAACGGACACATTAGCCCTTTATTGAAAGAAGTTATAACAAAAGCATCTGTTGATGGGCTGTTCTGTCAAAGTGAAGGTTACTCTGTAGTACCAACAGGGAAGATAACGGAATTTTGTGTGTCCATCATTTTAAAGAAGGAAAAAAACAAACCTCTCTCTCCTGCTGTGCTGCCAGCCCCTATCAGCAAAGAAAAAAAATTGTGGTCAAATAAAATGTTCCTGGTTTAGGTTTGGGACTCTGATATTAAAAGCACCGCACCATGTGCCATAATGCCAGAGGAGCTCTCAGAGAAATAAGTTTGGATAGAAATTCTGTTTTCTTGCCGTTATTCCGTATGGTGCTAAGTAGGCATGACAACGTTTGCTTTGTCTGCCTGTCAGGACATGTGCTTTATCTCCAGCGGCTGAGCCAAACTTTTAGGTGTTGCAGCAGTGTTATTGACTGGTTCAACAGCTGGGGATTTGACAGGAGATTCACCCAGTACAAAATGCACCTGCTAATTTTGACTGTGTGGTAAGTGGAAATAAATCTGTATTGTGGGTAGCCTTGATTTTTGTTCCCCTTAAAAAGGACACTCAGCTCACGTTGTTAATCTAGCCTAGATCAGCTAGAATTTTTTTTCAGCCATTGCTGAGTATACAGCAGGGGTGGGCAAACTTTTTGGCCCGAGGCCCACATTGGGGTTGAAAAATTGTATGGAGGGCCGGGTAGGGAGGGCCGTGCCACCCCAAACAGCCTGGCCTTGCCCCCATGCGACCCCCTCCCACTTCCTGCCTCCCGACTGCCCCCTCAGAATCCCGATCCATCCAATACCCTCTGCTCCTTGTCCCCTGACCTGTCCTCCAGAGACCCCCGTCCCTAACCATCCCCCCCCGAGACCCCACCCCCTATCCAACCCTCCCTGCACCTTGTCCACTGACCACCCCCTCCTGAGACCTCCCCACCCTAACTCTCCCAGGTCCCCACCCCCTACCCAACCCCACCAACCCCTGACAGATCCCTGGAACTCCTGCACCCTATCCAATCTCTGCCCTGCTCCCAAGTCCCCTGCCCCACCCCCCGTACCTGTCCCCTGACCTCCCCCTGGGATCCTCAGCCCCAATCCAGCCCCCTCAGAGCAGCGTGTCTGGCTCTGCATGGCCTGCCGGGGCAGTCACGCTGCCCCCCAGGAGCATGCAGCGCCACCAGAGCCAGCCACACCGCTGCAGCGTTGCCCGGGAGGAGCCATGGGTCAGAGCACTGCCTGTGTGGCATGCTGAGGCTGTGGGGGAGGAGCCCGGGGGAGCCTCCCCAGCTGGGAGCTTAGGGTCTGGTTAAGAAGGGCCTGTGGGTGGTAGTTTGCCCATCTCTGCCTTAGAGCATGAGGCCTGGGGAAGAAAGTTGGTAAGTAAATTGCCTTGACTAATGTGGAAGAGAGAAAAGACTCGGAAATCTTGGATGAGGGCCTAGTCATAGTTGTCCTTATATGAAATTATATATGATGGGTCAGATCCCAGGGCACTCAATTCTAATACTTCGCTTGCAGAAGTAACTGCTACCACACAAAGTTTTACATTCCTTGAAAGGTGAAGCAACAAATATGTAGCTATGGGTTCAAAGGGTGGATGCACTAGCTGTGCTAAGATGCGGTTTAAGTCCCAGTGGGGGAACAGGCTCCTCTATGCTGGGCTATAAATTGTCTGCACTCTTCAAAAATCTGAGTGACAAAGAGGTGAAGAAAAGTGATGAATTACAAAGCAGAGGTTGTGGCTAGGTGCACCATGGTGGAGCTAATGCAAAAACCTTGCTTCTTACCACAAGTAGTTCAGCATATGTTGTAGTGGCAACTGGACTAGGAAAACACCTTTCAATGAGAGCAGAAGCAGAATCTTTCCAACCTCAATAGGTAAAGGGGTCCTGCTAGGTGGTTTTCTGCTATGCTAGGGGATGTTTTTAACATCTCTTGGGCAGCCCTGCTCCTGAAGTCTCAGCAAAGGTGCATCCAGGCTAGCAGCTGAAGAAACTTTAGGTTGGGATGAAGAAAGTGAACTGTGGTCCTGTGAGATCAGGTCTGGAGGAAGCACCAGCAGAGAGTTAAACACAGTGCTGGTGAGCCTACATGGGTGCTATGAGAATCATGTGAGCATGGTCCTCTGTTGTTTTACTTTTTTTTTTAAACACAGGGTGGGCAGGCAGGTAACTATCCCTGAGATTCTTTTCAGAGCAGCAGGAAAAGGCCATCAGCAACCCTGGACTGTGTAAACGATGACACTTCCTGTTGAGCCAGGCTGCACACAAGGTCAATGTGAGGACTGCCCTACAGTTGGAAAAGGCATCTGGTTATACCTGGACAGAGAGAGAGACCGCTTGTAGTGACTGATGAAAGAGCTGCTCAAGCAGGCTGCCAGACTGTCTTGGCACCTCAGGAAGTGAGAAGCACTGAGGTGGCTTGAGTAGGTGACGCAAAACTCATAGTGTCTCTTGGCATAGAATTCACTCAGGACCTAACGTGTCTGTTCACATAGACCATTGCTCCACTGTTATCCTTAAGAACTAGAAAATTCCTTCCTTTGATATGGAGAGGGAAAACATGACAAGCTGGACAACTGGCTTTCAATTCATACAGTTACATGGAGAGCCAAATCTTGGTCAGACCACAGACCTTGTGGCTGCAGTGTTCTCAGCTAGGCTCCCCAGTCTAGGGTGGAAGCATCTGTAATCAGAGTTAGAACAAGTTGTAGGGGAACTCTCCATAGGGGCTGGCTGGGATCATCCGCCAGTTTCTTCCAAAAACGCTTTGACCCTGCACTGCAGTGTGTCCCAGAAATGGCCCATTTGTCCTGCCTCGTAAAATCTGTCCATAGGTGATATAATGCCTAGGGCTGGAGTGCAGCTGGGACTGAACAGCCTCCTTCCCCCAAATGCTGATGAGGTCCAGCAGCTCAGCATTGCTCCAAGCGGGCGTGTGCTGCAGGCCTGTTTACTTAGAAAGAGGCACTGAGACCACTGCATGTGTCCCTGAACAAACAGGAAGGGGACTTAAAATTTCTAAAGAAATTGACGGAGTGGGGATGATGGTTGGGCACCAGAGGGCGGGGGAATAGCGTTCAAAGTGATGGCCAGTGAGGTGAGAACAGGCATTGTCCAATTGCAAAGCTGTGATCACCACAGTGTCTACACTGGCCTGGCAGCGCTGTAGCTCCAGTGCAGAAAGCTCTCTGCCTCTTGGTGGGGGGAGTGGGGGGCGGGGGGAGGCATTAAAGCACTGCAACGGTGCAGTGTCTGCGCACTAAGTGGCTTGGCAGTGTGTACACAGCAGAAGTTACAGGACTCAGAGCTGCTTTACTGCGCAGAAACTTGCCAGTGTAGACAAAGGCCTAAGACTCCTGTGGGCACTTGAACCAACTTGTCCAGTGCATGATGACTCAGGCTGGACACAGAGCTCCATCATTGCTCAGCTGCAGCCTGCCAACGTCATGGACCTGCAGCCATGTGCCCCTGAGGCAAGTCCGTGCTGTTGTGCTAGGATGGGCCTGCATGGCTAATGAACCAGCTAGCAAGGCCTGGCACCTGTTCAATGGGCAGCCAGCCCTGGCTCGCATGCAGTCCAAGAAAGACCGTTCCTATAAATGCTAGTTTGAATGGAGTGACTTGGTGTTACTGATCAGCTAGCCCAGGGCTGCAGAGGCTGATTGGAACTTGGCCACACTGGCCAGCAGCTGGCTTGTGGTGTCTCACCAGTCAGCTGTTGTGGTATGTAAATATGTGAATGCCTCATTTCCTCAGCAGTGGAGCCCCATGACCAAGAGCTTTGTCAGAACATGGGAACACAGGTGGGCCAGCTGGCGGGATCAACTATAAATCTGAGGAATTGCCTGTGGCTTTGGTGTAGTCCCACAAACAAAGTCTTGTCCTTTAAGTCATGGGCAGCATACCATGTGCGAGGCTCTAGTGATGGGCTAATAGTAGCCAGTGACACTTTATTTATGCAACTTTCTCTTACTGTTAGAATTAAGAAGTAATGAGAGTAAAAACCCCTTTCCTTTGTGACAAGGAGGAATTTTCTCTATGGCTCCCCTATAGCAGGTGCTGCTGTACTTCTGAAGGAGTAAGAACTTGAGAATAGTCCCTAAAAAATGACTGGGAAAGAGGGACAGGAAGGGGCATTAGAAATAAATATGAATCCCACCCCACCCCACCCCTGGCCAATTCCATCATGCTTGGGAGTAGGGCTGTAGTCCAACCAGCTGGGATGTAGGATAGCCTTTTGGAAAAAACAGGGGCAAGAGAAGGTGGCAAACTCATACTATGTTCTCAAGGAGCCCAGGTCATCTGTGTGAGCTCAGAGTGTCTGAAGCGTGAATCAGAGGTGATGCCTTCCTGTAGTTTTTCCCTTACCTAGCTTCCTAGGCCCTTTCCTTCTAGATTGGTTATGGGGTTGAGGTGCAAAAGAAGGGTAATGATGATACTGCTGTGTTCGGACCTGCTGCTGCTTTGGGAGAGGACTGTAAATACCCAAAGACTTGAGTGTAACCCTAGAATCTCTAAGACTGTGACGCTTATTATCAGTCTTCTGCAAAAAGCTCAAGCCTTCAAAAGGACGCTGTGGAATGGTTTGTTAGCCCTCCTGAGGCAGACCTGGTAACTGGAGCCATAATCACCTATGCAGTGCAATGGCTGATGCCATGGTTCATGCAGCAGAATCTCTCATGTCCAATGCACCCTAAAGGCAGAGCCTTCCCTTTCCCTCGTAAACTACAACAAGAAACTAGTCTGGCCAGCATGGTTAAAACCTCTGCATGGAAACATACCTCCACTCAGTCCCTTTACTTGTAGGTGGCAGGGAAGATGGCATGTCCCACAGTCCTTTTCTGGGCTCGAGACTAGCCTCACTTCTGGAGCGGGCCACTGGAGAAGGCCCCACAGAGCGGAAGCTATGAACCACCCTGTATAAACTCACCTGAACTAGTTCCACTTAGCTAATAAGTTGCTCTCTTTAAGAGCTCTTCATAGACCCTGTAATTATCAGAGGGAGATGAAGCAACATCAACCCCCTACTGCAGAGGTGGGAAAACTATGGCCTGAGGGCCACATCCGGCCAAACAAACCATTTAATCTGGCCCTCAGCCCCTGCCAGGGAGTAGGGTCAGGGGCTTTCCCCACTCCGCCTGGCTCCCGGGAAGCAGCCAGCATGACCTCTCCCCCGCCCCCAGGCTCCTACATAATACCTGGAGGTGTGACCATGCCGCTCTGCCCCATCTGCATGCACTACTCCATCTTCAGGTGCCACCTCCACAGCTCCCATTGGCCAGGAACTGGCCAATGGGAACTGCGGGGGTGGCACCTGCAGACAGGGAAGTGCGCAGAGCCACCTGGCCATGCCTCAGAGCCAGAGCAGGGAACATGCTTCAGGGAGCTGCTTGCTTAAGCGCCACCTGGGCATGCACCCCTGAGACCCACTCTCCCTGCCCAAGGCCTGATCCCCCTCCCACCCTCTGAACCCCTCAATCCACTCAAGAGGAGTGTTGGGGGTGGGAGGGAGGTCAGTGACAAAGGGGGGTTTTAGTCATCTTGTTACGTTCCATGCGTCTTCCTATCCTATACTAATATATGTACCTCAGTTTCCCCGTGTACTGCATCAGTGCTGCGGTGGTGGGAATTGGGTGTGTGACTTTTGCTGAGGCCCTCAGGGCAGGTGAGGCTGCCCAGTTTGCACCTCTGTAACCTGAAACCCAGGAGCGGGAATGTGAGCAGGTCACACCTTTTGCCCAGGGAGTGAGACAAAGAGATGGATGAGGAGCAACAGGGGGGTAGTGGAGTGCCAGGGCATCTGACCCAGGACTCCCAAGAAGGACTTAGGAGAAAGTCATAAGAAAAGAAGAAAGGCTGTACTGGGTCAGACCCAAAGGTCCATCCAGCCCAGTATCCTGTCTGCTGACAATGGCCAATGCCAGGTGCCCCGGAGTGCGTGAATCTAACAGGTAAAGATCAAGTGATCTCTCTCCTGCCATCCATCACCCTCCTCTGACAAACAGAGGCTAAGGACACCATTCCTTACCGAGCCTGGCTAATAGCCATTAATGGACTTAACCTCCATGAATTTATCCAGTTCTCTTTTATAGTCCTAAGTAAGTCAGTGATTTTTGTGCTAACCAGTTCTATGTTACTCTGTGTTCCTCATGACTAATAAACCTTCTGTTTTTACCAGCTGGCTGAAAATCACATCTGACTGTAGAATAGGTGTGTAGGACCTCCTGGCTTCCCCAGGAGCCCCACCTAGGCGGATTCCCTGAGGGAAGTGCACAGTGTGGATGGCTGAATACTTCAAGGTCAGACACAGGAAGATTTTCTGAATGGGGGCCACAAAAATGACAACAGTTTTATGTGCAATGTAGTTGAGGCCCTGGTTACACTGGTGCTTTATAGCGCTATAAAGCCAGCAGGAGCGCTATAACTCACTACCCGTCCACACTGGCGCGGCACGTGGAGCGCTATAACCCCGGAGTAATCCACCTCCAAATGGGGAATAAGGGCTGTAGCGCAGCTGCTGTAGTGCTACAGCGAGAATGTGGACACCCACTGCGCATTAATTGGCCTCCAGCCCATCCCATAATTCCCGTTTGAGCCACTCTGGTCATCACTTGCAAACTCTTTTGTCCTGTCCTCAGGTGACCACACATCAGACCCGCCCTTTAAAGTTCCAGGGAAAAATGAAATACCCTTCCTGTTTGCACCAGCCAAGCGTGGCGTGCTCTCAGGGAATCCTTGTAGGTGATCATTCTGCTTGATCATGACATGCCTCCTCGCAATAGGCGATCCGCAGCGTGGAGCAATAGCAAGGTGCTGGAACTCATCAGTTGTTGGGGGGAAGAGGCTGTTCAGTCTCAGTTGCGGTCTAGCCGCAGGAATTATGATACCTATGGGCAGATATCATGGGCGTTGGCGCAAAGGGGACACTCTGCAGTGCCGTGTTAAGGTAAAGGAGCTTAGGAATGCGTATCACAAAGCCCGCGAGCCAAAAAGCCGCTCCAGGGCAGCCCCGGTGACTTGCAGACTTTATAAGGAGCTGCATGCAATACTTGGTGGTGATCCTACGTGCACTTCATCGACCACCACGGACACTTCCCAGCCCACCAGTGAAGAGGGGGGTGAAGAGGAGGATGAAGAGGAGGTGGCGGCAGCAACCCAGGGCACGGAGAAGTCCCAGGACGCATGCAGTCAGGAGCTCTTCTCAAGCCAGGAGGAGGGCAGCCAGCCGCAGCGTCCGGCAGTTGCAGGGGGCAGCACAGCAGCGGATTGCGGAGGTAAAGCTGCTTTTCTATTGGGAAGGCAGGCAGCTTGGGGTGGAAAGAGATGCTTGCATGCTTGCCTACATGTGGAATAGTGCGCTGATGTAGTCTATCACATTGCAGCAATCGTCATCAGTAATCTCTTCAAAGGTCTCCGTAAGAGCGCTTGCAATGTGCCTGCGCAGGTTTCCCGGGAGAGCCAGTGTGGCCCCCGTCCCGGTCACAGTCACTAGTCCCCGCCCCTGTGCTACGATGGGTGGGGGGAGCATTGCTGCACCGAGGCAAGCTGCATATGGCCCTGGGCGGAAGCCACATCTCATTAGAATGCCCTCCCTTTCTTCCTCGGTCACCTGCAGCAGCGAGACATCTTCCAGGACAAACACCTACGGAGAATGTTGGGACAGTGTTCGGAGTAGGGCTCCTGCCACTTCCCAGCACTCCCCCCTGACCCCGCCACAGCACAGCATGGCAGGGAAACAATCATTCCCCCTGCCTCTGGAGAGGGCTCACCATGGCAGGGGCTCCGTTGCTGTATCTGTGCTCTCTGTGGGACAGGCGAATGGGGAATGCGGGGGAATCATAGGCATGTCTGCTGTTTAAAAGGGAGCCACTGTTACATGTTTCATTTTCTCTGTGTAGGATCGACCTTGAGCCCTGTGCCATCGCTGTTATCAACAGCTGACAGGCTGAGGCAACTGGGGAAGAGGCCACGAAAGAGCAAAGAGGATCTAGTACAGCACATAATGCAACAGGCTGTAACGGAGAATCGAATTGCACAGAGGTGGAGGGAGAATGAGAGCAAGTTGAGGGAGAAGGTGTGGCAGGAGAAAGCGATTCACTGGCGGAAAACCACCGATAAGCTGTTCTCATGACTGCAGCTTCAATTAGAGACTATGCAGCGCATTGTCACCATTCAGGAGAAGCACCAAGCTCTTCACCCCCTTTATCATTTGCCTCAAAATCCTTCCCCTTCTGGCCCTCTGTCCCCTCCGGGCTATCAGTATCATCAGCTATCTGGTTATTACCATCGACAGCTGCCTCCAACAACCCTGTCTTCACCGACCAACCCCCAACCCCAGGACCCTTATCCACTGCACTCAACCCCTAATAACATGCCTCATTGCCCTCCACAAATGGGGTTCGGAGGACACGGCAACTCTGAGGGTACTGAAGAGTCTGAGATCCGGACATATTCCAATCTCTGACTGACTCCATCCCACCCCAATTGCACCTCCCCCCGCTTCCCCCACACATGCATCATAACCTTTTCTTTCAGCAACCGAAGTAGCTGTTGAATAAATGAATTGTCCTTTTAATAAATGGGTTTCTTTATTCAGTTTACATAGATTATTAGTGGCTACAGAAAAGCAAATGCCTTTTCGTATTAAAAGATTGCACCCTCCCTCCCTCTACACTTCCCATTAGAACTGGCTTTCAGCCTCAAAATGCTCCCTCAAGGCACCCCTGATCCTAACAGCCTTGCGCGGGGCCCCTCTAAGAGCCCTGCGCTCTGGCTGTGCGTATGTGGCCTCCAGGTGTTGAACCTTCGAGGACCATGCCTGAGTGAAGCCTTCGCTCTTCCGCTCACAAAGATTATGTATGGCACAGCATGCGGAAATAACTGCGGAGATACTTCCCTCAGCCAAGTCTAGCTTCCCATAAAGACAGCGCCAGCGCGCTTTGAAACGCCCAAAAGCACACTCCACAGTCATTTGACACCGGCTAAGCCTGTAGTTGAACCTTTCCTGGCTGCTGTCCAGGCTCCCTGTGTAGGGTTTCATGAGCCAGGGCATTAAAGGGTAAGCGGGGTCACCAAGAATCACGATGGGCATTTTGACTTCCCCCACGGGGATACGCTGGTCTGGGAAAAAAGTCCCGGCTTGCAGCTTCTTGAACAGGCCGGTGTTGCGGAAGATGCGTGCGTCATGTACCGTTTCAGACCAGCCTGCGTTAATGTCAGTTAATGCCCACAGTGATCCACAAGCGCCTGGAGAACCATGGAGAAGTACCACTTTCGGTTAATGTACTCGTCTGCTAGGTGGTCGGGCGCCAGAATAGGTATATGGGTCCCATCTATCGCCCCTCCACAGTTAGGGAAACTCATTTCTTCAAAGCCAGCCACGATGTCATGCACGTTACCAAGAGTCACAATTTTTCGTAGCAGGATGCGATTAATGGCCCTGCACACTTGCATCAACACAACTCCAACGGTCGACTTTCCCACCCCAAAGTGGTTGGCCACAGATTGGTAGCTGTCTGGGGTGGCCAGCTTCCAGATCGCAATAGCCACCCGCTTCTCCACCGGGAGGGCAGCTCTCAATCTGGTGTCCTTGCGCTGCAGCGCAGGGGTGAGTTCAGCACACAGTGTCATGAAAGTGGCTTTTCTCATGCGAAAGTTTTGCAGCCACTGCTCGTCGTCCCAGACTTGCATGATGATGCAATCCCACCACTCAGTGCTCATTTCCCATGCCCAGAAGCGGAGTTCCACGGCTGTGAGCATGTCCGTTAATGAGACGAGAAGCTTCGTGTCAAATGCATTCACCGCTTCAATCTAGTCTTTGGACCCATCACCGTCGCCTTGCATGTCGAGGATTAACTCCACTGCACACTGATGTGCTGGTGACAATCGTCAGCATGTCCCTCAGCAGTTGGGGATTCATTGCAGCACACGAAAATGGACAACGGAGTGCGCCTTGCTGAAACCGTTGAAAGATGGCGCCTGAGGTGGATGGAAACCCAGGGATTGCTGGGATATGACACGAAGCATCATGGGTAGTTGGAACAGGATGCAGAATGCTCCGCAAGCGATGCCCCCCTACCACAAGGCATTGCGCCAGATCGGGAAGAGGTGCTCTGTGGGATACCTGCCCTAATGCGCTGCTCTTAATGCCGCCTGAAGTGCCGCAAATGTGGCCATGCTATACCGCTGGTGCGTCTCAGTGTGGACATGCAATAGCGCTATACCTATTGATGTATATGGGGACCGCTATAACCGAAAGCGCTATAATCCTGTAAGTGTAACCATGCCCTAAGAGTGTGCTACAGAATGTATGAGATTTATGCATTCATACTTTGTGGATCTACAAATGTAGATAACACAATTTATGCATCAGTTCTATAGGTATTGGCTTTATAATCCCAAAGGCAACAAAGAAATTATTCAACCCAAACCACTGCCTGTGGTTTTAAGCTGTCACACTCAAATGTATTCTAGACTAGTGTGTATAAACAGGTACAATGATTCATGGATTTTTCTCACAGAATTTTTTTGAGAGAGCTAAATAAGCGCTTACCACTGCAGAGATTAGTAAAATGACTCAAAGCTACAGCTTTAATAAAGGATTAACTATATTCAAACTGAAGCATTGACAAAATGGAATCAGTACAAAAATATACATACAGTTCTTTATTAAACAACTGTAAACACTTCACTGTAAAAATCCATAAAACTTTATAAACAAACATTTTGCAAATAGATTCTATACTACAATAAAAGAATTTTAACACAATTATTTACATGCAATACTGACAAATTTGGCACTTTTTGAAAAGAAATGTACAAAACACTTTTTTGTTTAAAAAGAAATTGAAAATTATAAAAACTCAGAGCCTTACTATCATGCACTTTGCAAATACCTCACAAGCACTTATGGCACAGCTAGCAGAGAGCTCCAGGCTCCCACCAAGCTCTTTATTATAGGTTAAGTTCAGATAACTTTTAATGTGCTTCCATAAGTTTGTTGTAAAACCACCTGAACATTGTCAAGAATAAAGTCAAATGCCATATTCCAAACTGATTCCACAGACTGCTGCATTAACCTGAGAAGGAGAAAAAAAAGTAGTCATGCTTAGAACAAACAATATAACCGTCAAGAATCAGAGAAGTAGCCATGTTAGTCTGGAATTGCAGAAGTGACAGAGTCCTGTGGCACCTTAATGACTAACTAAAGTATTAGAGCATAAGCTTTCATGGGCTAATACCCACTTCATCAGATGCAAGCATCCCACTGCTTGCATCTGACGAAGTGGGTATTAGCCCACGAAAGCTTATGCTCTAATACTTTAGTTAATACCACAGTCATCCTTCCCAGGTCGATATGTATTACAGGACAGGATGCTTGGGGAAGAATTTGTTTCCAATATCCGCAGTGAAAAATCCAGCTAGAAATGAATCACAGCAGCTCAATATAAAGTGTTTGGATTAGTTTTTAGCAAAACAACACACAAAAAACTATGTTAAAAAATTAAGAATTAATAATTATATCAGAATTATGTCTTAATTTGGCCTCTTTATGCATATGCACCCCAATATATTCTTTAATTACATGACTACTGAATTAAAGTTTCACAAGCAACCTTAATTCTGGCATTTCCTAACTTTGGAGTTTACTACCTTCATAATGTTCTCTTAATGTAGTTTTTGCATGTGTAATTTGCTATATTTTAAAAAAAAGCAAAACCAACCAAGCAAACCCCTCCCCACTCCCTCAAATTCCATGATGTGGGATCATACTGACACATCCCTGTGGCTATTCAGCAGCACTGAAACAGTTAAATCCACATAGAGCTCTGCCACTGAGCTAGCTGGATAACTGATGGGAGTGGCAGGCGGCAATCTGTTATGAGGGCCAGGAAGGAGGAGAATGAGATACCTTGCTTATGGGTTTCACAAATATTTGCTGAGACAGAGGAACAGAGACACTGTTCAGGGATCGTGTGTATCCATTCCAAACTCTAGAGGGCAGTGTATACTCTAATGGGCATAGACTCTTCTACCCATTTACCCCAAGCTTGATACCTTCTGCACCATCCCTTCCAACCTGCCTCTATCCCAGGGGTCGGCAACCTTTCAGAAGTGCTGTGCCGAGTCTTCATTTATTCACTCTAATGTAAGGTTTCGTGTGCCAGTGATACATTTCAACGTTTTTAGGTCTCTTTCTATAAGTCTATAGTATATAACTTAATTATTGTATGTAAAATAAAATGTTTAATAAGCTTCATTTAAAATTAAATTTAAATTAAATTAAAATGCAGAGCCCCCCAGACCAGTGGCCAGGAGACCAAGCCAGAACTCTACCATGGTTGCTTGTTCATTTTTAGTCCCACCTCTCCCTCCTGCCCCTATTAAATCCTAGCAAGTCCCTCCTTCTCACAGAGATCAGCTGCAACCATAACCTCAGAGGCAGACCCGCCCCCGCTCAGCCTGGCTTTGCTGCATGAGTAGCCAACGCCCAGCTGAAGGGCAGATCCTGAATCGCAGCTCCTCACGTGGCAAGTGCACCCTCTCCAGAGCCAGACATCCCCATCCCCCTGTGGCGTGAGGGGTAGGGCACTAGCAGCTTTTCTTTTTTTTGCCGTCACTCCGTTTGGCCCCATAAAATTCCCTGGCGTGGCACCTAAATTTCCCCCCTGACTGGTGCAGGCTGAACTCCCTGCTCTCTCCAGGCAGCCTGCACTGCCTTTCAGCAGCTCCCCAGACGCCTTCTGGCCTTTCCACACCATACGTATCTCCCCTTTCCAACATGACCCACCCGCGCCCTCCGCTACTCACTCCCGAGTACCAGCCCTATGGCGGGCAGGCTCAGCATAAGCCTTGCCTGGAGCAATTGCACAGCGGGGGGAAGTAGGGGGCAATTCTCAGCCAGTCACTCCCACAGCTCCAAGTACAGCCCGTGGATCCCCGGGTACCACCCTAGCGCTGCCCACAGGTGTCACGCAGCCCGGAGCGCTCCTTGTAGATGTCCCTCCCCGCCGGAGACTCTCCTCTTCACACAATGGTACCACTGGACTCCTGCCTCCCAGGAAAACTGCTCTCACCAACCTGCCACCGCTCTCCTCCCCGTTGGGGTGCCTGGCCGAGCCCCTGCCACGCTGACACCACTCTTGACCCCCGCAGCCTCCTGTTCCCAGAGAGCCCCTCACATGCCCTCCCCCCGCACTCCCTCCCATGCAGTTCAAGTGCTCCTGCCAGCTGGGGGTCTCAGCCACCTTGGGGAAAGCAGGAGGATTCCCTGAGGTGGGCTTTGGTGCTCTGGAGAGCCTCCCTCACTGGGCCGGTGCCGATCTCCCCGCTCCCCAGACCAGAGCATAAGCGCCCAGGCCTCGGCAGGACAGACTGTTCCCCAGATAACTCCTGGGGCCCGCTCTGGTTGTGCCTATGACATAACCAGCGCTGCAGCCAATCACAGGCTGTGCAGCGCATTCGAACAGGGTACTAGAGGGCGGCAGCCGCTGGTGCGCTTGCCTGGGGGCAGGTGAGTCTGTTTTGCAGAGCCCAGGGGAGGGCTAGTCCCCCAGCCCGCCGCCGCATGCCATGAAAAATCGGCTTGCATGCCACCTTTGGCATGTGTGCCGTAGGTTGCCGACCCCTGCGCTATCCCATCACTGACTCCTCGTCCCATTCAATTCTCCTCACCTAGTTAGTCCCAATCTCCACTTCAAGTTTCTAACCCAGTCTCTTTGCCCAGTAAGTCCCAGTCCCTCTCACCTCCACGCCCAGCCAATTCCAGTTCCCTCCCGCACGTCCAGATTCTCCCGCCCCCATTATGCATCCTGGTTTCCATCCCCAGCCTTCCCATTCAATCTGACTATCCTCACCTCCCTCTGCTCCTTGGCCCAGTGTATTTGCCCAGTCAGTCTCAGTTCTCTGCCTGTGCCCCAGCTCCTTGTCAGATTTGTCTCCCGCCCACCTCTTTCAACCTGTCCCACTGGTTTCCAGCTCCAACTTCCTCATCCAAACTGTTTTGCTGCTGTCCAGTCTTCTCACCCATTTCCCTCTGCAGCCCTAGCTTCCTTGCCCAGCCAGTCCCAGCTCGCCATGCTAGCTTCCAGTCCCAATCTCCATTCCTCATCTGTCTCAATTTTTTCCCCCACACCTTCCCCTGCAATGCCAGATGTCCGTCTTTTATCCCCTCTGCAGGTGAATCAGACAGCTTCCTCCTGCCTTCTGCCCACAGGGGGCCACTGAATGCCCAGAAGAGACGGTCTCACTGCTCTCAATTCCAGTGCTCACTCTGGCCCAAAGCAGCCATTATGGGGAAAGTCCAGTTTGAGAGTCCCTAGTCTGGAGAGGGCTTGCTCAGTTGCTCAGTGGGGTGACACATGCGCAGTCTGATCACACATAGGCGCTGTGAGAGGCTCAAGCATGCTCAGTGAGGACGGAAGCCGCAGAGAATTTAGTCAAGCTCCAGCACAGGGGTGGGCAAACTAGGCCTGTCCGGACCCTGAGCTCTCAGCTGGGGAGGCTAGCCGCTCCTCTGCTGTCCCACCTCCCCCACAGTCATGCTGCTGCGTGGGCAGCACTCTGGAGGGCGGGGCTTGCTCAACTTTCCAAAAATTAGGAACCTGCTTTTATATAGTCTGATTTTATTTTTCTTTTAAAATCATATTCATAAATATGGGGGGAAGGGATAGCTTAGTGGTTTGAGCACTGGCCTGCTAAACCCAGGCTTGTGAGTTTAATCCTTGAGGGGCCACTTAGGGATATGGGACAAAAATCTGTTGGATGATTTAATTGGGGATTGGTCCTCATTTGAGCAGGGGGCTGGACTAGATGATCTTCTGAGGTCCCTTCCAATCCTGATATTCTATGAAATGCCATGACTGTTAAGCTTATGCCAGGGCATAAACTTATCTAATACATCAGTTTTAACACAAAATATTAAAGTTGTGTGCGTGCGAGGAGAGAGAGAGATTAAACTACCGTTTCATGTATTTGATGACCAGATCTAACTTTTCCAAATCCTTTTCTTCTATCAGATCAGTACAGTACTTCACAACTTGTAGAATGTCTTCCTCCATGGGATCTGTAAGAAAAATATAGATACAGTCAGGGACTTTTCTTCAGGTACACTTGGAATCAAAGAAATTCTGCAGTGATCTTGCAGCCCTTGCATTCCCACATCTCCCACTGAAGTCATCTGAAGTTTTGCATATGCAAGGACTGCATGATCCTGAGAAATCAGGACAGCAAACCTGTTTTTCCTGCAAGAACAAGTCACATCACAGCTATTAAAGAAAGGGAACAGACATATGTATTGATAATGGAATAGCTGTTTCGAAACTTTGGTAATAAAGGCAGTGATGTCCTGAAATGGTAGAGACCAAAAAATTTGCAGTTCAGATTTTTCAGGATATCAAAGAGGCAATAATTGTCTCAAATTATGTGAAAGTACAATGCTACCTTCAGGTTTTAACGATTGTTTTATACTTTTGTTCTTGTGTAATCTTATCAAATAATTCTAATATATATTAAAAAACCTTCCAGTTCACCTTTCTGATAAAAATGCTTTTTTATAGAAGATGGTTTCACTTCTGTTACTTTTAATTGTGGTAGCTGCAACATGTTGTACAGAATGAAGAATAGCCAGTGTAATTTAGGTTGTATCAAGGCACAAACAAGGCATGGGACAGAAAGGGGTAGCCTGCAGAAATGTTGTAAAAAGAGATGCAATAAAGTTTGGCAAAAGCATAGACATAAGAAAGAATGGAAGTATCACAGAATCATACAACTGAAAGGGACCTCGAAATGTCATCTAGTTCAGTCCCTTGCACTCAAGGCAGGACTAAGTGTTACCTAGACCATTTCTGTGTTTGACTAACCTGCTCCTAAAAATCTCCAATGATGGAGATTCCACAACCTCCCTAGGCAATTTATTCTAGTGCTTAACCACGCTGAGAGTTAGGAAGTTTTTCTTAATGTCCACCCGAAATTGCCTTTGCTGCAATTTAAGCCCATTGCGCTTGTCATATCCTCAGAGGTTAAGGAAAAACATTTTTCTTCCTCCATCTTGTAACAACCTTTTACATACTTGAAAAATTATGTTCCCCCTCAGTCTTTTCTTTTCCAGACTAAACAAACCAAATTTTTTCAATCTTCCTCATAGGTCATGTTTTCTAGATCTTTTATCACTTTTGTTGCTCTTCTCTGAACTGTCTCCAATTTGTCCACATCCTTCCTGAAATGTGGTGCCAGAACTGGACACAGTATTCCAGTTGAGGCCTAATCAGCGTGGAATAGAGCAGAAGAATCACTTCTCAGGTCTTGCTTACCAAGACTCCTGCTAATACATCCTAAAATGATGTTTGCTTTTTTTTTTGCAACAGTGTTATACCGTTGACCCATATTTAGCTTGTGGTGCACTATGACCCCCAGATCCCTTTCCACAGAACTCCTTCCTAGGCAGTCACTTCCCATTTTGTGTGTGTACAACTGATTGTTCCCTCCTAAATGCAGGACTTTGCATTTGTCCTTACTGAATTTCATCTTATTTACTTCAGGCCATTTCTCCAGTTTGTCCAGATCATTTTAAATTTTAATCCTATCTTCCAAACCTCTTGCAACCCCTTCCAGCTTCGTATCAGCCGCAAACTTTAGAAGTGTATTCTATATGCCATTATCTAAGTACTCCAATTATCCCAAGTTTGTGAGGAAGACAGAGACCAAGACGATTGGAAAAGAAACCAGCAAGAGAAGCAGGAGCACAGAGAAGATATGGTATAGAAATTCAGTTTTTCCCCTGTGGTTTTCCTTGTGATGTACGTAGAATCATGTGTCAGGGTTCCCTTCTCACTCTGAACTCTGGGGTACAGATGTGGGGACCTGTATGAAAGACCCCCTATGCTTATTTCTAACAGCTTAGGTTAAAAACTTCCCCAAGGCACAAATCTCTCCTTGTCCTTGGACAGTACTGCTTCCACCACCAAGTGATTTAGACAAAGATTCAGGGAAAGGCCCACTTGGAGTTCCCATTACCCCCAAAATATTCCCTTCATCCCCTTTCCTGGGGAGGTTTGAGAATAATATCTTCACCAATTGGTACAAGTGAGCACAGACCAAATCCCTGGGTTTTTAGGACACTGAAAATCAATTAGGTTCTTAAAAAAAGAAGTTTATTTTAAAAAGAAGTAAAAATCACCTCTGTAAACTCAGGATGGAAGGTAAAGTTACAGGCTAATAAAAGATTTAAACAGAAGATCCTCCTCCAGCCTTAGCTTCGAAGTTTCAGAAAACAGGAATAAAACTCCCTCTTAGCACAGGGAAAATTCACAAGCTAAAAAAAAAAAAAGATAATCTAACACCTTTCCTTGTTTTACATACTATTTTTGTAATCCTAGATGCTTATTTTGGGATAGATTTTTAGAAGATGGATTTTTTTGCCTGGTCCCTCTCTGGCTTGGAGAGAACACACAAAGAGCACAAATCCCACCTCCCCCAGATTTGAAAGTATCTTCTTTCCCCATAGGTCCTTCTGGTCATGTGCCAACTACGTTATTTGAGCTTCTTAACTCTTTACAGGTAAATGACTCTGTACCTCTGGCCAGGAAGGATTTTATATTACTGCATACATAAAGGTTGTTGCATTCCCTTTATATTTATGACACCAAGGGTATAATATTTCAAAACCAAATTATCTGATTCACAATTTACCTGAAATAGTTGTAATCCATTCTTTGAGCAAGGTCTTTACATCGCTGAATTCAACAGCTCCAGCTAGATTTGGTACCTGTGACCTAATTGAGCCAGATTGTGCTGTCGGCAAAGCTGATGGGCCTGAACTATTTGAGGTTGATGGAACTGGTTCCACCTATTTGGAAAAAAAAACCAAACAACTGATATTGTTCATATGCTTCAATGTTTGTCAGACTGATTTTCAAATATGTAATAGCTATGTTTTCTGAGAAAAATACTGAAAAACAAGTCTTAATACTCTGAAAAACAAATACAAGAGGCAAGAAAAGCGGCACAAGTCCAACTTACTGCATGAAGCAGCTACCATAACAACTGTGATCAAAGACTGATTCTAAAGAACAGTCATTAAAATAAAAAGATAATTTACTGAAAACTTTTAGTTTTGTTAAAATTACCTGAAATTTATCAGTGGGTGTACATTCCTGATTTAAGAAACCATCTATTAGCTTCTGTGGGCTTCTGGAAGAAGCTACCATGTTTTTTGCAGGGCTACCAAAATGTTTGTTTTTCAAAGGACTTTGAATCTTTTTCACAGGACTGACTTGAATTTTTTTCCTGTTTTTTTTCTTAGTTTTCACTGTTGCTTGCTTCAACTGTACTAAAGGATTCTTTGATACTGAAAAATCAGGAAAAATCAATGGTCATTAACTTTCTAGTATTTTTTTCACTGAAAGCAAGAACACCACCACATATGCGAAATCTAAGACCAATCATACAATTTATCCTAGCCAAGACTCATTGTTTTCTTTTTTTAACCAAAAAAATCCCCAGGTTTTATAGAAGTTGTTATTTGTTTTTTTACTGATTTTCACCCTAACATTGAACCACACAAGTACATGAAAATAATAATTATATTAAGACATCCTCTATATTACATGTGGTAGAGGTGGTGTACAGTGGCTTTGAGTTCAATTTAATTCAGATTAAATTCTGTTTGTTACAGTATCTTTTGGTTCTGACAGTGCCAATAGGCAGTACTTAACCTATGTATTATGCAGCTAAACACAGTTCGTTAAACGAACCACAGCATTAAATTGCTTCTACCTTCAGTACTCTTACTTTTCCTTATTTGTTTTTTTTTTCTGTCCTCCCATTCCCCCAATATTAACTCTGATATTTACCCAGAGAACTGTGAATTTAATTTTTTACACCAATTTTCACCCCTTTAAAATTTTTTATAATGAACACAGATTAATTCCCAGAAACTATAAACAAAATAAAAACCAAAAATGAAGAGCTTTATTCATAGACAGAATGACTTACTTGCATCGGTCATTCAAGTCACTGACAGTGTTTCAGCAAAACTTTTTAAAGGATATTTTTTATCAAGTTAGTGAATGCAGATGACACCCAGCTTAATATTATTTTTAACATCAAACAAACATTCTAATGCCCAAATGAGAACAACTTGTTGAACCTAAATCCAGTCAAGCACTGCAGCGGGTTTAAGTCAGGCAAACTGCTTCACTATTCTCAAAGCAGAATGCAACCTAGAGAACTCATGGACACTTCTAATGCTCACCAGCTAGAAAGCAGCAGCAAAATAACTTCTTCCACCTTTGGCTAGCCAAGAAACTTTATTCCATCCCATTAGATTCAAACCTATCTACAGATGACACATGAATTGTGAATCCAAGTCTGATTATTATAATTTACTGTGTAATTTGAAATGAAACCAAAGAGACACACAAAATTTCAACTGGAGCACAATGCAGCAGACCAACCAATGGTCATCAGCAGTGTGACAAGCACACTACTTTGATGCTTTGGTCGCTTTACTTGATCCCCACAGAATACTGGATCAAGTTTAAGGTAATGAGGGGTGTAATCCAGACCCAGCTGAAAGTCAATGGCAAAACTGCTATTGACTTTAATGGGGACAGTTTCACCGTAGTCCAGATGATTTTTCATAAAAGATTTGAGCAAAACACACCAAGTGAACAAAAGAAGAGAAGGGGTCCAATTTCCAACTGAAAAGCTGGGAAAGGCGTTTTTCAAAATTGAACTTCCAGATCCTTATCATTACTCTCAAATTCTAATTGGAAATGTATACACACAAGCTTCTTGTGGAAGCAATTGTATAAGAACCAAACATGTGGTGGCATATTCCACAGAAGCAATGAAAATACTACTAAGCTCTTTTATAGCACTTTTCATCAGCAGACCTCAAAACGCCTTTTAAAGGAGGTCAATGCCCATTATCCTAGTTTTAGAGAAGGGGGAAATGTGCGATAGACAGCTGAAGAACTTGCCCAAAATCATCCAGTAGGCCAGAGTCAGAAGCTAAGTATCCTAAGTCCAAGTCAGTGCTCTATCCACTAATAAACTGATCTGAACATTCAAGTTAAAAACTAAACAGTTAATTCCATCTTCAAGACATGGGAAATGGAAAGTTGACTCTTAAATTAGGGCCTCATTCTGCAAACACATTTGCAACTAGTCCCATAAAGTCAACTCACTATTTAGCAAAATTATGTGCAAGTATTTGCAAAATGGTATATTGCTTGGCAAAAACTGACAGCCTGCCAAAAGCAAAGGCAGTGATCCAAATGAAGATTACAGTGGAACAGCAACAGTGGAAAAGTGACTTCTAACAATACAAATGACTGTCTTGGTTACTCTGCTTTGCCTTCCAACTTGCTTCTTTGGGCACACTTTTTGGAGAAAGCTGGTTTGTTCATTCTACCTAGTCACTTTGAGATCAGATAGAATAGTCCTCAACAAAATAGTTGGAATGTAGAACAGAACTGACAGAGTCCAGTAGTAGCTCTTGGTCATCTCAGATTTTAGTCATAACATATGCATTCAGTCTATACTTATACCCATCCACTATTTTCCCTTTGTACTGTCAGAAGGCTAGACCAACCAGTATAACTGAGCCATGCTCCTTGGAAGAACAGGGGAAGAGAGGATCTTTAAGTCATTTTTATGCTGCCTTGATCCTGGGCACATGAAAAAACCAGTCAAGTCCCGGGCATAATTCAGAGCATACTTATGCTTAAACCTATGCCTATACAACAAATCTGGATTGGACAACAGGACGGGGGCCAAAACGTGTAGTAGTATTTTTAGACTGTGGTGTTCTTTTAGATGCATTAGTTGTATTTTGCAATTTTCTTTAGGATTGCAGAAAGTCCCTTCAAATCTTAGAATGCTTCAGATACAGGACTGATGTAAATTTTTAGTTTTTTGTTTTATGACTCACCAAAGGTGCTGATCGGTTGCTGATAAATAATGTTCTCTGACTGCTTTTGCCTTTGATCATATGCATCTTTAAGCTCCTCTTGCAGCTCAGTAGGTAGTGCAGCATAAACCTCTGGGTCCACCTGAACAATGAGAAATAGTTCATTAGAGGTTTTTCTACTGGTGACAACAGTGTTTGATGTTTATTTTTTCTTGTTTACCCACATGAGAGAGGGATTTGTGTATTGTGTCAATCATATTGAGATAGATTTAAAATACTGTAAGATATCTTGTTTGCATTTTTATATATTTTATCTATACATATCTGTCAACAAATGAAAAGCTTAAATTATTTTTTTTTCAATATTTAAATTTTAAATACAATTTATTTTACAACTGATTTGCTTAACATTTAAATTGAGTTTAATTATTATAAACAATATACTCAGAGGTGCAAAATCAACAACTGCTTTGATTATTTTCATAATATATTTAGTACATACTTGCTGAATACTGTGGGCAAAGTTGTGCCTTTAAGACACTCCCCCGCCCGTAATGGGAGCATGTGCAAAACAACTCCTTTCCAGGGAGAGGCACCCAGAAGCATTCCCTCTCCACCCTTATCCTGAAAGACAAGAAGGACTGACATCTGGCTCCTCCTCGTTCCTGCACCAGCAATTTTTTGAGGCTGGTGCTGCCCAAATGGAGCATCTTGGAAGCAGCCTTGCACCTCCTTGAGTGCAGGGGCAACAAATCTAGTTAGCTAGATGAGTTATGCTGGATTTGGAGGGGAACGAGGTGGATAGGAACCTTCCTTCCTCCCTGTGCTAGCCTCCTTGGATTGTACAGATTTTCACTTTTAGATGAATAATCTGTCATTCATCATCATCTCGACTGGGCCAGAGCTTGAGTACAGATATGCTGATTATCCGAATAGAAAGAAGGACTTGGATTTTATTTGGCTAATTGGGAGTTTGGATAACTGAGATGGCAGAAGCAGCAGCACAGCAAGACCTCTGCAACTCTGATGTCATGGCCATGGCCCCATTCACTTATTCCCATGACAGCAGGGCTGCAGAAGGCTCCTTGAACTGCTACCCCTCTTGATCACGGCAGAGAGAGAGAGAGAGAGAGAGAGAGAGAGAGAGAGTGTGTGTGTGTGTGTGTGTGAGTGAGAGAGAGAGAGTGCGTGCGCGCTCTTAGTGGGGCAGAAAGGAAGCCCTTGACCGGGATACTGCTTTACTCTTCCAGGACTCTGTCTTCCCTGCATCTTGGGCTAGCAGGGATAGTGTGTCACTGATTCTGCATCAGAGCAAGGAGCCCCCTGCAGCTCTGAGGTCTAGGAGTGAGTGAGCAGGGCCATGGAGAGGGAGCTGCAGCGGGCTCCCTGTGTTGCTGCAGGAGCCATTCAGCAGCAGTGTGGCCTCCTCGCTGCTGGGTGTGTCTGGTCTATTATTTGAACCTCTGAATCTGTCCTCTACAGGGAACAAGGAAGGGAATCAGATAAGACAGAGGTTCAGATAACAGGCTTTCAGAAAATCAGGATTATACTGTAGTGTATTCTAGATTTTTCTGGAACATTCAGATAAAGTTTCATGAACCAGAAGAAATATTATATGTGCTATTATTTTCTAATTTTGAGTTGCTCAATGTTTTAGAAGTTTCAATTATTTGCCTTCTTAAGTTTTCAGTGCAAAAAAGTGAGTGAACTATTTATGCTCAAGGTAAAACGTATACTTTCCTCCATTATAAAAAAAATTCTCTAACATCTAAAATGGGTGAGTGCAGAAAGTTAATTTGGCATGTTATTTGTAGGCATAGAGGGTTAGATTTTTATTGGTAAATGTTGGTAAACCAGTGATTTCTCTGTACACACATAAACTGATGAAAATATACACTGGACTCTTGCTAGAACACAGAATTTGGGGTCCATGTGTGGGACTGCGTTACCATGGATTCCAATTAAAGTAACTAAATTTGGGATCCATGGCTGCAACCATGCTATAGTGTGAATTCACATATATAGATACGCATTCTAGCGAGGGTCCGTGGTACTTCCATAGATAACAGAAATGTACAAACAGGAAAATATAGAAAAATAGTGCTTGAGTCTTATCAAAGTTTGATTTAAGCATATTAAGTGTGTATATTTTGACATGTGATGTTGACATTTTTTAACAATTATAAAAGTTGAACTTTTTGTATCTCAGTGTCTATTGTCATTAAATAATTGACACTCCTCCATAATTTCCCACAAATGTGAAAATTTAAAATTGATACAAAACTGAAAAATGCTAAAAATGCAAAAGGTTTGTGCAAATATAAACATTTAAAAATCAATAAAAATTGAAAAATGCTTAAAAATAAACATTGATGATGATATCCATCAGATTATAAAAAAATAAAAACAGAATTCTGCCAAGCCTAGTAGTAGTCTTTTTAACAACATTTTTTTTCTTCAACTGAGATCTACAAATATTTGTATGGAAGACAGGCGGCACAGTTTCCCACATACCAACTTACCTCTCTAATGAATACTCACTTTGTATAAATTGTGCATCTGCTTACAAAGATAAATCTTGATGCACTTGGCACAGATTTTTTCAGTTATGAAAACTCTTCATGCCCAGCACAAAGTTTTCAACACATAAGACGTGCAGTAAACAAGGTAAGCCTTGGATGGAGTTCTGGCCTTACTGAATGCACACCTTGTATTTGATAGCACATTACAGTGGAATCCAGCCGAATATTTCCACAACTTGGAATTACTTTTAAAAACATAGGCATTGCTATTAAAAATATATTTCTTTAAAAAGTTAAAGCTGAATGGTTAAGCACCCAAGAATCAGGAAATTTGCACATACAGTATGAATTCGGTCCCTTTGTGTACATGCATTGCAACAGTCTAATTTAATTATATCCTCTTGTAACCATTTCTCAAAAAAAAAAAAAAAAAAAAAAAATCACATACAGGATATTTTATTTTGCTTTTACCTGTTCATGTGCACACCAAACCTCCATTGCTTAAAAGGTGCACTTTGCACGTTGCACTAAGAGATAGTGATCCAAACTAAAGATTAAATGTACAAAATTAACTAATTTCCTGATGCTAAAGTAATTATCTGTGCAACCATGTCTTACAAAAACGGAACAAAAAGTGAATCTTGTATACTTTACATAAATGGTTCTCAAACTTTATAATGATATTTATGGCTGTAATAAATTATTAATAAGGCAATTACAATGTACGGAGCTTTCAGGCAAAACAAATCTATTGTGAAATTAATAACTCATAAATGACCTTTCCTTATTAACTCATCATACAAAACATCAGTTTTTTATGTGCTGTTTACATTCTCAAAGTGATTTACCATTTGAAATCACAGAGTAGGATGCAAATTTGCTAATGGTAAAAACAGTTACTAACCTTTGTGTAACTGTTGTTCTTCGAGATGTGCTGCTCATACAGATTTCACGTTAGGTGTGTATGCATCATGTGCACAGTTGCTTGAGATTTTTCCCCTCAGTGGTATCCACTGGGGTAGCTCTACTGCTCTCTGGTGCCATACGCTCCTGCGCTGGTATAAGTGGCCCAGCCGGCTACACACCCTCTCATTTTCTTCTTGCCAGCTAACTCTGACAGAGTGGCAGAAGGGTGGGTAAGAGAACGGACATGAGCAAGACATCTCAAAGAACAGTTATGGAAAGGTTGGTAAAATTTTCTTCGCGTGCTTGCTCACATCCATTCCATGTTAGGTGACTCCCAAGCGGAAGAGGTGGGCTCAGAGTTCATAGACATATGGATTCCAGCACTGCTCTACCAAACTTGGCATAATCTCTAGCCTGCTGGGTAATGATGGTACCAATGACCATGTCGCTGCTCTGCAGATGTCTTGGTTTGGGATCTGGGCCAGAAACATGGCTGGTGAAGCCTGAGGTCATGTTGAATGGGCAGTCAAGATGGTACGAAGCAGGACACCCACCTGCTCACAGCACATACAAAAACAGGACGTGATCCAGGATGAAATTCTCTGGGCCAAAACCAGTAGGCCTTCCATCCTGGCTGCTACTGCCATAAAGAGCAGTGTGGATTTATGGAACAGCTTGGTCTCCTCAAGGTAGAAAGCCAGGGTGTGTCTAATATCCAGCACGTAGAAATGCTGCTCCTTAGAATTTTTGCACAGTTTTGGGAAGAAAACCTGATTACTATGAAAACTGCAAGACCACTGGAAGAATGCTGGATAAGGGCACAGTTGAACCTTGTCCGAAAAGAACATCGTATACAGGAGTTCTGACATAATGGATGTCATTTCTGAAACCCTCCTGGCTGAGATAATCACTACCAGGAAAGCAATGTTCCAGGAGACACACAACAGAAGTCAAGATGCCAGTGGCTCAAAGAGAGGGCCTGTGATTCAGGATGGGGATGAGAGTTGACTTGTGCACTTATCAACAGGCCAAGACTTTGGAAGGTAGCTTGGACCAGACTGATGCTGGCTCCCACATGGGCCTCCAATCAGCTCTTGATCAGCCAGTTGTCGAGGTAAGACTCATACACCTTGCCTTCACATCATGCAGCTCTGAATATTGGTACTGGGCTCAGTACTGGAATTCAGGTGGCAAAACGGAGTGGCCCTTCTCTCTGACACCACTGAGTATGAATAGCTGAAAGGCACTCCTTGTACCAGGGGAAAATCCTACTGATTCCTGCATAAGCCACTGCCCACCAGGCCAGGTGCCTGGAGGGACCCCCACACCGGGACCTGATGAAACGTACTGTGGCAAATTGCTGGCACTATTATGATGGATCCCACGCCTTCTCTTCTTGTGGGGGGTTCAGGGCACCATTTCTTGCACCTGAACAGGGTATTAACTGCCCTACTAGTATCCTAGAGGAGAGTGGAGAGGGAGGGACCCTAGCCCGTCCTTTACTCCGTGTCCTGTCCCAGGGGCCCTGAGGATAGCGCTAAACCACTTGAACTAGCTATTCCTTGCCCTGGGCTACTTCCCTCTCCTACCCTTCAGCTTGTGGGGCTTCCTGCCCTCTGTCTGCACAAGCCAGGTGTCCCTTTACCTAGGGTCTGGGTCTTCTTAGCTCAACGCAGCACTTCTTCAAACTCTCCTCTGCTTTGCTCCAAACTGCTCTGCTCCCACACCAAACATTCTGCTTCAACTCTTTCAAACTGCTCTCTGCTTCAACATCAATCCACTCTGCTTCAACTCCTTCACACTGCTCTCCGCTCCAACTCCAATCCACTCTGCTTCAACTCCTTCCCCTGTCTGATTGAAGCAGGAGTTTTTTATCATATGACGGGCTTCAGGTGCCTTAACTGGCTCCAGGTGCTCCAACCAACTTCTAGCAAACTTGCTTCCCTCTACAGGGAATAAGGCTTCCCTCTAACACTCTCCTGCTGCCCTCTGGCCATGCTGTATCACAATAGCTTGGGTACTGGTATCGGCCTCTAGACTGGGTGCCAACTTCACCTCCGACCATGAGGACAAGTCAGTTTGGAGAGATTGTAGGGGGCTGCAACACCCTGCCTCTGTCAGCCACGTGCCAAGGGTCCAGTGCCAACATCAGCAGGGTCGGTATCCCTATAGTCAGTACCAGTGTACCCAGTGCCAGATAGGAGCTCAAGACAACATGCTCTCTTCTGCTCAATGCCCTCATCGGTGCCAGAACTTGCTCTCCAGTAAAAGAAGAGCCATTTGGTCCCTGGCCGCTGCAAGTGCCTCCGGGATGGACAGCACTAAGACCCTACTGGTGCCATGATGACCCCTCAGTGTTGGTGGATTGTTCTGTATCAGACTCAGCGGCACCTGAGAGCAGGGTGGAGTAGATGGTGCCCCACAAGCAGAGTGAGGATAAAGGAGTGGCCAGATGCAGGTTGCACACTGCTGCACTCCCCATATTTGTCCTTCCTCGATTCTGGGAACGTCCCCTCTCGGATTATTGTTTCATTCTCAGGACTGGTGAAGGGGAACGGAGCTGAGAGACCAGTGCCACTGGAGGAGTACTCTGCATCAATGTCTGGGCAGCTTGGCTCTGAGCCTGGCTTCAATCAGGATGGAACTAAGTCTAACCTTCCTGTCCATTTTCATAGGAGGCTTGAATTGGCAGCAGATGTGGCAACATTCTCGAACATGATCCTCCTTCAGATACTTCAGAGTGGAGTGCAGGTCGCCCACCGGCATGGGCTACAGGAGGCACAGGATCTGAAGCCCAGAGACGGGGCATGCCTTGCCCCCGGAGTGAAGGATGCCCTTCTAAGTTAAATGTGGAGGGTTTAACTATATGCACTACTACTAAATGAAATAACTGAATGTAACTAAACTTGTGAAAGAAAGGATGGAATAACAGAGCCACTGACTAAATGCCTCGTTAAGCAAGAGAAGTTGTTCTGGCAATTGTCACTGGTGGTAAGAAGGAACTGAGTGTGCAGAGCCAGCTGGTCCCCTTACACTGGCACATGAGCATGTGGCACCAGAGAGCGATAGAGCTAGCCCAACGGCTAGCACGGAGGGAAGAATCTCCAGTGACTGTGCATGTGAAATGTGCACACCTAACATGGAATGGACATCAGCAAGCACTTGAAAAACTAACTTCAACACAGCAAACGCATGCCATTCAGTTTTAAATACACCTGTACCTCAATATAACGTGGTCCTCGGGAGCCAAAAAATCATACCGCAGTATAGGTGAAACTGCATTATATCAAGCTTGCTTTGGCACAGCCACTTCCCCCAGAGTGCTCCTTTACCACGTTATATCCAAATTCGCCTTGTATCGGACTGCGTTATATCGGGGAAGAGGTGCATCTGTAAATACCTGTATTCTTTACTACTTAAATACTCTGTTGTAAGCTTCAAATCTAGCTTTTTCTATATTCCAAATGATTACTACAGAGACTAATTGAAATGAATGAAACCTATATGGATTCTTACAATACAAACCTTAGAATTAACAAGTGAAACTTGCCACAAATTTCCGAGTGAACAAATCAGTCACCTTTTTAACCAGGCACCCACTCATATAAAAGCAATTCAGACAAAAGTGATGTAGAGTTGAAAAACATTAACCTAATTAAGCAATAAAACTTCAGGGTGTAAACTGTGTAATAGTTTACATTTGCTGAGGAGTTATAGCTAAAATCCTCCACACCTGCAGCTGACTGACAGTAATATTACAATTTATGGAGTGCACTACTGTACTAATTCATTAATAGTTTCAAATATAAATAACTTTTTTCTTTTATACATTTGGACAAACTGGAAAGTGTCCCAAGGAGAGCAATAAAAATGATAAAAGGTTTAGGAAATCTGATTTATCAAGAAAGGTTCAAAAGAACTGGGCATGCTTAGTCCTGAGAAAAGAAGACTGAGGAGGGACCTGATAACTGTCTCCAATATGTTAAAGGCTGTTAAAAGAGGACAATGATCAATTGTTCTCCTAGTTCACTGAAGGTAGGACAAGTAGTAATGCACTTAATCTGCAGCAATAGAGATTTAGGTTAGATATTAGGAAAAACTTTCTAATGATAAGGGTATTTAAACTCTGGAATAGGCTTCCAAGGGAGGTTGTGGAGTCCCTGTTACTGGAAGTTTTTAATAACAAGTTGGACAGACACCATCAAGAATGGTCTAGATTTACTTATCCGTGCAATGGCAAAGGGGGATGGACTTGATGGCATCTTGGGGTCCCTTCCAGCCCTACATTTTGTCTATGATATAGTCTCCCATAATAATGTAGTTTATGAAATGAAGATACTCTTAGGTAAAGACCATGTAGTGTTTTAAATTAAACTACCACCTCAATAGTAACAGCTTTAAGATCTATTGAACTCATATTACTTTTATTTTTTGAGAACTTAGGCTTGGATCTACAAAGGGACTTTGCCACAATGCCCAACTTTTGGATGCATATTAAAATCACTGGAATCCACAAATTCTGAGTTAGGTACCTAAGAATGGGATGCACAAAAGCCAGGATACCAGGTGGGGCCACCTAAGCTAGCTAATGCAAAATGGTGATGAAGTATGTGCTAAACCCTGTCCCTCTCACAGATTTCAGCACCTATCTCTGTTTGCAATGCACAACTGGAAACCCATCTCCCCTTCCTTGCAGTTAGGCAGCTTAGGTAGCTGCGCTGTTATTGCAATTTCACACAAAACAGCTGAGGGGGGATAGGCCTCTTACAACCTTTAAGTCATTAGGTTACTCAGCCAGTGTGTGGGAGATCCCAGTTCAATTTCCCTCTCTGACTAATGAGATGTTTAGCTGAATATAGTGTCCTGAGAACAGTGAATGGAGAATTAGCTCCCTATTGCTGCTAATGAATTTTAAATGAAGTCTATAACAAGATCTTTCAACATCCATCTCCAACATATCTGATCCCCAGGGACTGAAAAAAGGATGAACAGCATTGGATGAAAACCATCCATCCCCCGATTTCAAGCCATCATGCCACAAGCCACTTTTGCAGTCCCCTAAATCCTGGTCCTGCTTTGCATCAGTCCAGTAGCCTTCGCGATTTAAAACAGTCCTTTGGCTGGTCTAACTTGCACGAGCAGCCAACAGCCTCAAGCAACTAATATGGCATCTGTGAATTGCTGGACCCAGGGAAGCTCTTGTCATACCTCCTTTTTCCTCTGACAAACACACACTGAACTGGCAGGTACATGTATGTGTGGCACGGGAGCTACTACACTAGCTTTATGCCATCAAAAGATCCATCTATAATGGGCTGATCCTCAGTGGCTAGCTAAGCTAATTTTAGGATTGCTTTGCACTGGTAGCATGTAACAGCTGAAGTGCAATGAAAACACTGTTCATACATCTCATTTTATTGCAAAAGGAGGGGCAATTGCAGAGCCTTTACATCATCAACAACAACAACAAAAACTTTTCAAAGACACGGATGTAGAAATACTGGCAACTATAAATCTTTAACTTGTATTATACTTTTTCTGAGTCCAGGATAAAAATTCTAAAGGCACACAGACCAATACTCAGTGGCCTATGGATAGGTTCTGAACGACTCTCATATTGTAATAATTTTGTCTGGACAAATGAAGTTGTTAACTATTTATCACTTCAGATTCAAAGCTCATATCCATTGACACCAAGTTAAAACTCACTTATTTTAGAGTATACTCTACCTGCGAGAATGCTGGCAGGGCTATTAGATTAATTCCTGCATCACTGTTTGGTTCTTGGAAGTCTGGTATTTGTAAGAGAACCGCTCCAACTGGCTGTGGCAGAAACTCACTGTTACACCCATTTATGGGCTCTTTTTTGCTATCACCATAAGTCTCTCCCTGTTGAATGGCGTATATTTGCTCTACTTGTTCTCTGAGATCAGATGGCAGTGCTTCCAAGACAGACTGATCTAACTGCAAATAAAATAAAATAAAAAGGTCATTCAATTTTCTGAGAACCAAGAACATAAGAACATAAAAAGAGTCACACTATTTATTTTACAAACTGAAATTAGAAGAAATTAAAACACAACAATTGACAGCCTAATTTGTATACATAAGATGCCTTGGGAATCAGACAGTACTGAATGTTGTAGCAGCTGTATTGAGTAAAAGGCAAAATTAAGTTAGTATACCTAAATGCTTAGTCTTCTATTTTTACAAATACATAACATAAAAATATAATAAATATATATTACAAATATAAATCTTATATAAACTCTCCTTCGCATTCCTCTAATCTTCCTTATAACCCTAAATAACTAACATGAATAAAATACTGGCAACATGTATATTGATTTGAACATAAGTCTACTATCTGGTTTAAAGCAGTTGACTGATCATTCAGTTTAGTGACAGGATATTTGTATATATGCTCCAATTTACTTTGGTTTTACTAATCCAATGTATCTACAGCAAGATCAGACTTCTCACTGCCATATTTGTAACATGGGCTTTGTTAGTACAGTCAGTAAATTTAGGATATGCTTTTCTCCCCAAACCATAAACACCATTCAATAATCACATCAGTTCTCAACTGTTGGTCCCAGTGGTAGATTCCCATAAAACATAAAATTACTAACATCAAACAAATGAAATAGTGCATCAGATTCCAAAAGCTGAAATATGTAATTGCAGCCCCCTGAGTGACAGAGAGTGAGGCTAATAATCACAATAAGAACATCTTAAACGTAGATTTGAATCCATGTTGCTCAAAGTTATTTTTATTGTCGCACTTAGGAGACCCAGACAGGGACCAGGACTACATTGTTGTAGGCCAGTGGTGGGCAACCTGCGGCCCGTCAGTGTAATCTGCTGGCAGGCCAGGAGACTGTGTTTACATTGACCGTCTGCAGGCATGGCAGCCTGCAGCTCCCAGTGGCCACAGTTTGCCATTCCCAGCCACTGGGAGCTGTGGGAAGCAGTGCAGGCTTCAGGGTCACTGGGAGCTGTGGGCAGCCGTGCCTATGGATGGTCAATGTAAACACTGTCTCGCAGCCGTGTGCGGCCTGTGGGCCGCTGGTTATCCAACACTGTTGTGAGCTCTGTACTAACACAGAACAAAAAAGTCTCTAAAATGAAAGGAAATAGCAATCTGTACACAATGAAATATTGCATTTGCTGGTAAGTGTTGCAAATACAGGTTTCTGGGGCATATTCCAAATGCTTTCTTCTACTGATTATTCTTAAGATAAATTTTAAAATCTCATACCCAGGGCAAAGAATAGGGATATATAATTGCAGGAATTTATCAATGAAAGGAAACATAACATTAAATATAGGAGCTTATTTTGTTGGGTCACTGTCTATTTTTTTCACCATAAATGAGATTGGAAAGAATAAAAGGAGAGCAACATCTGCTTCAATGCTTTGGTTCTTTAGGACATTCTTGAATTTCTGAATAATCTAACAATTTTTCAGCATTAAACAAAATTAACATGGCAAAATCTGAATTACGTCATTTGGACCTTTCAAATTAGTTGTTACTAATTAATTAATAAGGTAAAGGGTATCCTTATGCAGAGAAGAATTCTTATTTTAGCACTAGTTAAGCATTTCGATGAGCAGGTGTGAATATCAGGACTATAACAGAAGGATACTAACAGTGCTTAAGAGTTCTACCTTCATGAAAAACATAAAGGTACTTTGTAAAAGTCCCCTTTAATAGTTCATTAGTAATTAGCCTATATCAAACACAGTCCCTATTAACAACATAATCATTAAAGCTCAGCACATACAACAGAATTAAAAAAATACATATTTAAATTCCTAACAGCGATTTTTATTATATATTAGCATTAACACAAAAAAGTGTCGTAACTCAGTTCAATTTTCAGAACATCACGATTTTTAAAACCAAGGTATGTGTTTCTTGAAAGAGCTTTAGAGTTGCTGGGTGTAATCTATTCAATACCCTGATCTCAGAGTGCCTTCTCCTTTTTAGTCCCAATTCCAATCTCTGACGATGTAAAAAAGGAAGAAAAATACTGGAAGAATGACAGTTTTTCCTTCGGGTATTTACAAACGGTAATTACAAAGAAATATGTACAGTAGAACCCCGCAATACCTCGACGATCGGGGTCCAAAAGAATCGACCGTGGTAAATGCGGGGTTGCGGTATTAAGGGGTTTTGCCACATCAAAGTGGCGCCCACTGCTGCCGTCGGGAGCCACACGTGCCCAGTGTTATAAGCAGATTCGTGCTATCACGGGGTTCCACTGTATCAGAAGTTCCATACCCCTCACATTTACCTGGGAAGGTGAAGGAACCTCAATACTTAAATTAAGTCTTGATTTTACGCTGACAGGAGTGTGTAAACCATTCCATTTGACTGCAGACTCAGCCTTGCTGATTTTGGGATTGAGACCTGATGTCAGATGAGTAGTGAGGGATGGCAGAAAAGTGCATGTTCTTGACGCAGATGATATTTGGAGATCCATGGCAGCCACAAATACTATAAATGTAGAAAACAATATACAGAAAAATTCTCTTAATAGTTCAAAAACAACTTACTTTTCACATGGTACAGAATTTTAGTTACCCTATGCTTCTACTGAAAAACATTTGGTAGTTTGTGCAATAATGGGAGTGGCTAGTGAGAATCTTTTTCTACTTTAAATATCTACTTTAATTATCCATCTCTATTTTCAAGATTTTGAAGAAGTTCCTATTCTAAACTAATCCATACATCTCTCTTTTTTTAGGTGGGAGGTAGCAGCAAAACATGCACACAGTCTTATTGCTTATATAACTTGAAATTAATTTCTGTTGAAAAATGTTCAGATGCAAAAATATTAAAATGAGTTGATTCTTAAAGGAAGCCAATACCATCACAAACCCAAATTACAACTGACCATGGCAGTTTAAAGCATGCAATGTTGTTGTAGCAGTGTCAGTCCAGGACATTAGAGAGACAAGGTGGGTGAGGTAATATCTTTTATTTGACCAACTTCTGTTGGTGAGAGAGACACAAACTTTCCAGTTTATACCGAGCTCTTCTTCAGGTCTGGGAAATGTACTCAGATCATCACAGCTAAATACAAGTTGAAACAGATTGTTTAGCATAAGTAGTTACTGACCTTCTTTATGTTCTTCTTCTGAAGACTTCTTAGTTTTCTGAACATGGAGAAGATCGATAACTGAATGGGATCCCCCAGGTAAATGTCCAGATGGTACTGATGAGCGAGAGGAAACAGCTGAAGTGGTTTTATTGATGGGAACTAACTGATGAACCTGAATTCCAACCTCAAAACAAAAACACATTTTGTATCCTTATTTCTAATCACAAAGTCAAGAACAGCAACAAATAAGGGCAACTTAAGCAGACAAATTTAATGGAGTTTTTTTTAATATATAACCTCCCCCAACCCGCCTGATCAAAACCATCCACTTACTGCTACAGGAAAAATATTTTGCAGGCACTAAAAAACAAAATCAGCCCCTTCCCCCCACAAGTCAACAGCTAAGAAATTACAGAAGTGCCACCCTTCTTCATTTCTCTGGGGTAAAGTAATGAAAAAATGTGTGTCAATAGGATCATGCTAACAACTTATATTGGTTTTACTAAATAATACAAACTCCCCAAACTCAAATATATATGTTTCAACCAGGAGTAGATATTTATACTAACTCAGAGAAGTACCTATGACAGCTGAAAGATGGACCAAGTGAGGGATACTACTTTTTTCTTCCAATTCACTGAGCTGATCTAATCTAATCTGTACTACACTTACCACTTCAGTATCTGAATATCAGACAAATAGTGAAGGTCCATGGCAAGTGCAGAAGGGCAGGGTTTCTTCCAAAGTGTAATAGTAACAAATATACTTTCATTTTCTACCAAATACATTTCCAGCCCAGATTTATTCCAAAATCATATCTAAAACAAAACTGCAGAAGTACTTTTAAAAATTATTTTGCCCAATTCAATGATGCTTGTAGGTATCGTTTGCAGGCATACCTCCAACTTTTCTAAAATCTTGGATGGGAAATCCTGAGATAGTGTACAACAGGCCAGAGCATGAAATAGGTGGTGGGGGGATGGCTCCTAGGACTTTTTCCATGTTTACATAGGTAGGATATTATTCACTGCTAATTAGTTTAGCTGTAATTGTGATATTAAACTGTGAAAACTCTCTCAATAAAAATGGCATGTTTGGGCTTCCATATTTCTATTCTAAAAAGATTACTAAATTAAAGTGTACTCAGTTTACAAATAGTCAAGTTGTACTTTATCATACGTGAAGCTATTATCCAGTTAATGTCAATCCAAATCTGTGCAGCCTGATATATTTTATGCAGCTTTATTAATGTAGAGCAGAAAATGTAAAAAACAGAAACTTGAACTCTTAGTTTTATTAACTCACCCCTCGCATATCTGATATGTTCAGTTTCATTGTGTGAAACATGTTTAGTGTTTCTTTCCCGATTACTTTTGCACTATCTGTTGCATGGTCAAGAGTTACAGTTCTGCAAAGAATAAAATACAGTTAAAGAAAAGATGCATTACAAAATTGCAAAGAGACTTTACTCTATTAATTTCAGACATCATCTTAAAGAAAGATATACTACTCGATACCATGGAGGAAAGTAATTTCCCAGTCTATAAAACTGGAACAATAATTTTTAGGAAAACTAGGACAAATACACTGTAGAGACATTGATTAAAATCAACACTTATGAGAGATGATTACCAGTCTAAGACACTTTTTTTAAAAAAAATCTGGATTATGAAGTTAATAGGGAGTAAGGGAAAAGCATTTTTGTCCTCAATAATTAACTAACAATGATTTGATAAGTGACATCATTTTACTCAAACCATACTACTATGTAGATAGTAGCCAGTAGTGTAGAGGAGTCTGTAGCTACACTATTTCAGTTGCAGTTTTCTTTCCTTCAAACCCTGAAGGATGCACTGATGGCATCAAGCTCTTTCTTTCCCACTCCCTCCTGCCTCATCTAACACCTACTATCTTCCCCCAATATTGTCTCATTGCTCCCTCGTACTTCTCTGTTGCTTGATCTGTATCTAGTTGTTGTCTTGCCTTATACTTTGAGTGTAAGTTCTTTGGCGCAGTGAGAATATTTTTGTTTTCTATTTGTACAGCACTTAATACAACTGGATGCTAGTCCAAAACTAAAACTCTTAATTGCTATAATAATACATATAATAATCAACATGCCTAACAACTTTCTAACCTCTGAAGTATATTCTGTTCACCTTTCCTCCCCTTTTCTGTAAGTGTAGCTGTCATTTATTGTTAATATTCCTTGTTTACAATTTGGCTCATTCTTTCTCCTCCCATATTCTCCATATTTATCCTGGATGAGTTCACGTTTCAGACTGATGATTGATTCTGCTGCTTCTCACATTTACTTTACTTCCTCCTCTAGCTCTAGATCTACTGCCCAATACACCTATGAAAGGGATCAGTATTAATACTTTTCATATGGGACCCATCTGAGCAGTAATAATTGATTTGTGTAAAGCAGTTGTACGGCATGCCCATTCTACTGTACTGAACAGATTTAACAGAGACTATAAGCTTTGGAAAAACCCTATTTCATTCTATCTGTATCAACAGTATTACCTCAGACAGTTTTACTCCATAAACAGGATGCCAGAGCTCCTCTTAGACATAATCTTATTTTCACCATAATACAAACAGGTAGATGTTCTCAAGGTCACCTTTTATAAAAATATTAATATTTATTCTGCAGGTACTTCACTGTCATCAGTTTGAGCATGTACTATCATAGACTTTTAACCAACCAAAAAAAAATTATTTTAGGATTTGCTGAATTCAAGGTACTGTACACTTTCATAGGTATGTGGCAGGCAATTAGTGCTACATACTGTAATAGTGTGTACATAAGTACAACAAATTATTATTTTCTTGTTACAAACAGGAAAAAGAAAAGCCTGACCAAGGCTAATTTTTTTTGAAGCTTTGTAATTAGCTTTCTGGAATCCCTCTAAAGATTTATTGGAAGCTGATCATAAAGATTAGACTAGAGTGCTCTGATTGGTGCTGCTGATTGTAGTACAGTGCTGAAGAAAATTAATGCACAATTTTTAAAGTTGTGTCAAAAGGTGGTATTTGCAGCCAGCTGCTCTTCCAAAAGTGATTTTGATTAAGCCTTTTCAGGAAGTGTTTCCAGTCCAAACAACTCTTGCTTATTTCAAGCCCATCACAATGAAGTTCCTTTTCTACTTCTAAAGGACACTGGAAGGAGAGATATTAGGCTGTAAACTCCAAGATCACAAGAGGGAAATCTATTTAAGACATTTTTGGCATGAAAATCCTAAACTATAGTCATGTTTCTATAGGAAAACAAGAACACCTAGGACTATATTAAGCAAACGTATAGGAAGTTTGAGAACACTACTGCAGCTATTTATATAGTTATAGATACTATATAAACCCCAATTCTGCAAGGCACTGAACATCTTTAATGCCCTTTATGTTTTACTGGGAGTTCACGGGGCTCAACACCCTGCAAAAGTGGGTCCATAACTACGTAGTGATAATGTTTTAATTCAACGCAAGGTTACCTGGCAATGTTGTCACAGATTCCATGGCCTCCAAATTTTGCAGGCTCTACAGGGGCCCCAGCCTTTCTGACCATGATTTTAAGAGTTAACCGTTTACCCTTCATCCCAGCAGCTTCAAGTCTATGTTGGATCTCTTCTGAAAGACTCAGAAGGAAAGCTTCTGCTTCCTTAGGCTAAAAGACAGACAAAAAAGTTCTTTATCGTTCTCTGTCATGTATCTGATGCAGAGAGCTAAAATGTCTTTAAAAATTAAAAGTACTTATGTTAATTTATTTCATGTAGTTTTGGCATGAAACTAAAGGGTACACTATAAAGATTTTAAAAATAAATTAAAAGAAGAGCATAGCTAACTGACTACAGCAAGAAAACTCATAAGTAAAAAGTACCAGTGGTGGAGTGGCTGCCCCCTCGCCACCCCAGAGTGGCAACAGTAGGCCAAAATGGCTGTGAGGGCAGACAGCCAATTAGAGAAGGGCCTACTGGGGGCCAATCAGGGCCAAGTTCGTAGCCAGCCAATCAGGAACAGGCTGGCAGTATAAGAAGGCTGCCCTGCAGAAAGGCAGTCAGTCTCCCCTGGACCTTCAAGGGGGAAGGTCCAGCTCCTGGGAGAGGAGCTACAGCACCAGGGACAGCGCAGCGCAGTGCTGGGCAGGCCCTGGGGAGCAGAAAGGAGCTCTAGCCTGGGTGCCTGTCAGGCTGCGGGCCCTGAACAAAGGGCCATAAGGTGCAAGAGGGCCGCAGGGGAAGTGGCCCAGGGAGACGAAGGGACTGACAGGAGAGAAGGAGGGCAGGACGGCTGCCGCCAAAGGGTCCCTGGGCTGGGATCCAGAGCAGAGGGCGGGCCTGGGTCCCCCCTTCCCCCTCATAGAACCCGGCTGCAGAGGTGGCCATAGTAGGCTGCACCTGACCCCTGCCAAAAGGGGCTCAACACGAGGTGTGGCTGGCCACAGCAGCAGCAGGACTGCGGAAACAACCCCCCCCGGAAGGGGGCGAGTGTGGACTAGGGGGCACAGCTGGAGGGCAGTGCCCTGAAGAGAACGTCGCCTGGGAGGAGCAGTGCACGTCCAGACGCCAACGGAGAGAACGAGCAACGGACGGGACACCACCGAAGGAGGGCACTCCACCGAGGAACTGAGCTAATTCCCAGACTATCCGGCAGGAGGCGCCAGGTGGTGAGTCCCAACCCCGTTACAGTACCTCTAACTTACTCTGTTTTGCCTCTGAATAGAAGGAGAATTTTCATTGTGTGTACATTGCTATACTGATGAATGACAAATTTGAGGATACAAATTTCTTATTTTGTCATTTGCAGTCAGAGGAAAATGTTTTGGAAACATCTGAGGTAAATCACACACTTCTGAGATGTGGAACATTGAAAAATTAGTTTTATTTTTCTACAAAAAAGTGCAACTTCTTTGTATAGCCATCGTAAGAACAGCCTAATACCCAAACTTCAAGTTGTTTTATTCAAGAGATTTTGATGACAACTAGTATAAACCCAGAAAAGAGGCAGTTACTCAGTTTGTGCAGTAACGATAGTTTTTCAAAATGTGTTTCCTTATTGGTGCTCCACTGTAAGCATATCTGCACCTCTAATCAGATTTTAGGTAGTGGTGCCAGTTCAGCCTGCAAATGTGCTCTCCCTTCCATGCTGCCTCAACGCTATCTATACTGTGAGGGTGAAACCCCTCCCCAGTTCCTGCTCTGCACAGAGTCCCTTATAGAGAACACCAAAGTACAGGGGAGGAAGGTAGGTTCTGGAGCACATATCTCAAAGAACCATCGCACAAGGTGAGTAACTCCCTCTTCTTTGAGTAATGTCCCACTGGGTGGTCCACTGTAGGTCACTTCACAGCAATATTCTCCATGGAAGGCCAGAGTGGAATCAATTATTATAGAGAGTACTGTGGAGCCAAAGATGGCAGTGGAAGCTGAATCTCCAGCTCATCACATAATGATCTGTGAAAGTGTGAACAGAGGCCCAAGTCACTGCTCTGCAGGTTTACAAGACAGGGAGGTCTTTAAGGAATGCGACCAAGGTAGAAATTGACCTTGTGAAATGCGTATGGATTCCAGACGGAAGCAACAGTTTGAGCCCTTGATAACAGTGATTAATGCAACTTGAGACCCACTTGGATATAGTCACAGAATCACAGAACTGGAAGGGACCTTGAGGTCATCTAGTCCAGTCCCCTGCACTCAAGGCAGGACTAAATATTATCTAGACCATCCCTGACAGGTGTTTGTCCAACCTGCTCTTAAAAATCCCCAATGATGGAGATTCCATAACCTCCCTAGACAATTTTTATCCACTCTGACAGTTGGGAAGTTTTTCCTCATGTCCAACCTAAACCGCCCTTCCTGCAATTTAAGACCATTGCTTCTTGTACTATCTTCAGAGATTAAGAACAATTTTTCTCCCTTCTCCTTGTAACGATCTTTTATGTACTTGAAAACTTATGTCCCCTCTAGTCTTCTCTTCTCCAGACTAAACAATCATTTTTTTTTTCAATCTTCCCTCATGTTTTCTAGACGTTTAATCATTTGTTACTCTTTTCTAGACTTTCTCCAATTTGTCCACATCTTTCCTGAAATGTGGTGCCCAGAAATGGACACAATACTGCAGCTGAGGTCTACTCAGCGCAGGGTAGAGCGGAAGAATTACTTCTCATGTCTTGCTCACAATACTCTTGCTACATCCCAGAATGATGTTTGCTTTTTTTGCAACGGTGTTACACGGTTGACTCATTTAGCTTATGATCCACTATAACCCCCAGATCTCTTTCCGTAGTACTCCTTCCTAGGCAATCATTTCTCATTTTGTATGTATCCCATTTTTGGATAGTCTTTGAACTGATATGGTGGAGCCTTTAGATCTTTCTGCGAATCAAAGGAAGAGTTTAGGGGACTTCCTGAAGTCCTATCCAAGTAGAATGCTAGTACTCCTCTAATATCTAGCATATGTAGAATCACTACCCTGTTGTCACAATGTGGTTTGGGGGATAAACCAGGAAGATGGATCTGTTGGTTTATACGGAAATTGGAGGCAATTTTAGGGAGAAACTTGGGATGCAGCCTCAACGTTACTTTGTCTTTAAAAAACCACAATGTATGCTATGAAGGTCACTATTTCTCCTGTGTGCCTAGCTGAGCTGATGGCAATTGGAAATGCTGTCTTCACGGAGAGGTGTAAGAGAAAGCAAGTTGCCATGGGATCAAAGGGAGGTCTAGTCAAAGCACTAAGGTTAAGATCCCAGGTTGGAGAGGGTGGTCTCACATGTGGAAAGAGATTCCCTATGCCCTTAAGAAATCTACATGTCAGCGGCTCAGCAAACATTGTATCCATCTACCTGATGGTAGAAAGTGTTATGGCTGCAAGATGTACCTTAAGGGAGCTGAGAGTTTTGACCTCTTGAGATCTAAAATGAGAGGGAGGAAAGACAAGGTTGGGTATGTGTCTTAGAATGACACCAAACGTGGAATCACTTCCATTTTTCTAGGTAAGCAGTTTGAGTGGTTGACCTTCGGTTGTGAAGCAACACGTCTTTCACTTTGTCAGAGCATTCTACCTCTAAGTCTTGGAACCAAAAGGAGCCAAGACAGGAGGTGGAGGACCCGCAGGTTGGGGTGAAGGATCAACCCGTTGCTTTGAGAGAGCAGGTGGGGGTGGGCTGAAGAGGAACCTGAAGGTCATATTGCCATCTCTGTCAGGTAAGGGAACCAGACTTGTTGGGGGCACTCCAAATAACTCTTGCTTTGTTTCATCAAATTTTCAACAGGACCTTGGACTTAAGAGGAAATGGGGAAAGGCATATAAGAGGTCCTTGTCCCATGGGAGGATGAGGGCATGTCCTAGTGAATGTTTCCCCAGGCTGGCCCTGGATCAGTAACAAGGACATTTCTTGTTCCAGTAAGTAGCAAAGAGATCTGTAGCTGGGGTTCGCCAAAGGGCAAATATATCTCAAAGCACTTCCGAGTTCAATTCGCATTCATGGTTGTGAGAAAAGTTTGAACACTGTCAGCTGTCACGTTCTGTATCACTGGTAGCTTGACAGCTGAGTTGAGCATGTTGTGATGGATGTACCAGTTCCAAAGTTCGAGTGCTTCTGTGCCGAAGGAGGGAGATGTGGCACTTCCCTCTGGCAATTTATGTAACACATACATGATGGACAATATGAAGTGTACTATGAGTAGGTGTTCTTGATGAAAGACAGAAAGTGTGCACAGGCATTCCTGAGGGCCCTTAGCTCTAAAAGATTGATATAGAGGGTTGCTTCTGTGGAAGAGCACTTGCTCTGAACCTTACAGTCGTGTAGGTGAGTTCCCCAGCCTATTAGGGAGGCATCTGTCATCAGAGTCAGCGTTGGTGGCAGCTGCGTAAAGGGAATGCTTGCTCGGACATTGGATGGGTGTCTCCACCAGTTCAGGGAGTGCTTTACTGCGGAGGGCAGCGATACCAGTTTGGTTAGTCTGTCCCTGTTCAGGGAACAGACAGAAGTGAGCCACATCTCAAGACATGTCATCAGCATCTGTTTGGGGTGACAAAGGTGCATGCTGCCATATGACCTAGCAGCTGCAGGCAGTTTCTGGCCAATGACTGAGGGCTCGCCTGGACTGTTGCTATGAGACTCATCTAAGTGGTGAGTCTGTGTAATGGAAGGAAAGCTCTCGCTTGTACTGCACTGAGGTCATGCTGATAAACTCCAGTAGCTGTACCAGCTGACATTGAAGGCCTGAACAACTATAACACAACCAACCCATCAAAAGTGCTGACACAAGGCAGTCTGAGAAATCACAGATTGTGGTGCTAACTGCTTCTGAATCCTGGACCTTTTACATGGTTGCTTGTAGTAATGCTAAGACGGTGGTTACTGAGGCGGTCGTGACCTATGCTGTGTCTGAGAACTAAATCTTCTCTGTCCCGCAGCGTAGACTCCCAGGGAGCATAACGTGGCCCAGGAATTCTTTCAGGCGTGGAGAGAAGAGTCTGTCTTCTCCGTGAAGAGCTTGGGCCCTTGAAATGGGAGATCTTCCACTGTAGTCTGCAGCTCTTTGGGCAACTCATAAAGGTGTAGCCAACAAGACGGTCTCATTACCACTGCTACAGAGACAGAACGGGCCATTGTATCGGCTGTGTCCAGTGCAGTCTGTAACACCGTTCCGGCTACTAACTGATCCTCTGACAATTGCCTGAAACTTTTCTTACCAGTTTCTGTCTGCCAGATGACTTTGGCAGGATCTAGAATTGACTCATTAATTGGGAGGGCAGTTCTGGGTGTGTAGGAGGTGTTCAGAATATCCACCAGTATGTGGTGTGCCTCTGCTACTGCCCGCAGGGGAATCTGCAGCTGGTCCGCCATCCTTTTAGTAACGCCTTGCAAGTTCTTGAAATCATCAGCTAGTGATGGGGGAGGGGCATTACAGCCTCACCTGGTGAGGATAAGAAGTTTGCTGGAAGGGTAGCTTCCTCTTCAAGACTTTCCTCCTTTTCCCCAAGTTTTCTCCTCCTCTGGTTCAGGGGTGCTGGATAGTGATGCTGTAGGAGACAATCAGGCAGACTCTTTCTGAGACACACTAAATGTCAGTGAAGTATGGGATTTGTACGTTGCCCAAGGATCCCAATACAGCCATGGGGGGAGGGAGGGGAGAGAATGAGTGGTTGGAGTATCCAAGGGGGCCCCTGGCATGATCATGGTTAGCTTAATAGACTGACTTGAGGAAGACTCTTCTATTGTGATAATGGGCCACGATGAGAGGCCAGGGAAATGACATCCTCCTGGTCTCACTCAGACTTGTTACCGAGTAAGGGTGGCACTGGCTGGGGTATTGGTGGCACACTGCTCGGTGCTGAGGGCAATTCCATGTGCCAGGATGTGCTCCATAGCAGGGTCCTAGTCCCAAATAGAGATTGCATTTCTCCCCCAACTATCAGGTCTCTAGGGTACTGAACTCTTGAGGTACAATCAGCTCACTTGGTACCATGCAGAGTGTTCACTAGATGGGAGCTTTGTCTCACCCAACCAGAGGTTCTCTCAGTGCTGCTCCATTAGAGGCGGTAGTGTTTATCTTTGTCCTCAGAGTTTGAGCTTCAGGTGTGTGCAGGTGGTGTGGTAGAGCTCATAGCAGAAGCAACCTGATGTTTCTGGGTACCATGAGTCAAAGCAGCTGGTACCAAGATGGCCACACCGGGGAACCCCTCTGACTGGCCAATGATTCAGTTTGCAAGCTTTGAGTCCTTTCTCGTGAGACTTAACGGGAGGAATCTGCTGGTCTTTTCATAACTTCTCCGAAGCTGAAGGCTCCAGGGACGATCAAGGATGAGCATGGGAATCCCCTGGAGGCTGAAGTGTCTTCTCCATAAGGAGGAGTTTTAACTTCAGCTCCCTGTTCTTGCAAGACCTTGGCTTTAGCTAGGAGAATAGGGAGCACTTCTGAGGGATATGGGACTCTCCCAGGCACCCAGAGGCAAATCTAGAAGCTGGGCATTCTCTGGGGAGGGAGGTATCACCTTCTAGCAGTGAGGAATGCAGAACAAAAGTTTTTCTTCTTCTTTTATTCTCTCCCCACCCGCTTTTTCCCTTTTTTTTTTTTTTTTTTTTAACTGAAAAAACTTAGTCTTCTAAAGGCCCCTCGGGCGCAAAAGACAACCTAAGTTCTTTTCTTTATACCAAGGGGATAAAATGGAAATACAAGCTACTAAGGAGAACAAAAGAAACAAAAACAACTACTACGTATACTAAGGACACACAGAAGGAAGAGACAACTGCTGGTTCCTTCAAGGCCAAAGGTCAAGAAGGAACTAAGGGGGGGTTCATCTGCAAAGTGCTAGACAGCCTCGAGGCAGACCACCAAGGAGGGAGAGCGTATGGGCAGGCTGAATGGACACTGCTACCTAAAATCTCCAATTAGAGGCATAGTGGCACAGATACACCTACAGTGGAGCACACACAGGGACACTACTTGAAGAAATTCAGAAGATAAGATTTTCTTTAACTTGCATGGGAGCCTAAGCTGTCAATTTCTGTTCAGTTTGAAGAAACTGACAGCTTCATTTCTACCTCTTATGATTGTGGCTCTAAACTTCGAAGTGAACTTTTTAAGTCTGAAGCAGCTGCAATACTTTTACTTAGGATCACTGCCAAAGTTGTCTGTACAGTGGAGTCGCATCTTACACAGGGGTTAGGTTCTAAGGCCAGCATGTAAGATGAAAAACACATATAGTCAAAATTACTGGGATCCCGGCTGCCAGGAACCAGCAGCCAGGACCCCAGACTGGCAGCGAGCTGAGCCGTTCAACTCACCGCCGGCCCCGCTCGGCCAGCTGGCGGTCTAGGTTCTGTCTGCCGGCTCATGCCAGCCAGGATCCCAGCCACCGGCCCCGCTCAGCCTGCTGCTGGGCCTGGGGTTCTGTTCACTCAGTCAGCAGTGGGCTGAGCGGGGCCGGTGGTGGGCTGAGCTGCTCAGCCCACTGCTGAGCTGGGGTTCCGTCCGCCGGCTCCTGCCAGCCGGGATCCCAGATGCCGGCCCCGCTCAGCCTGCTGCCAGCCTGGGGTTCCATTCACCCAGAGACCCCAGATCGACAGCAGACTGAGTTGCTCGGCCCCATCTAGTTAGGATGAGAATGATGGAGTATCAATATGATTGTGGCTGTAACAGAGTGATGTCTTAAATAAAAGATTTAACGAGGGCATTCAGAATATCACTGGGAAACAATGAGGCTCTTCTGCTGTGGGAGCAAGTCTTTCAGATTTAATACTTAATCCTCTAAAACAAAAGAGTTTTAGTTTACCTGAGTAAACCTTATACCATAGTTAATCTCAGCTGAAACAGATTTTCTTTCCTTTTCTGTTCGAACCGGTCTGTCATCCAAACCACGACAGAATCTGTAGAGCATCTGTCCTGTTTTTGGGCCAAATTCCTTCTGGAGTTTTGACATAGTAAGATATTGTAGGTCTCCACAAGTTTTAATTCCCAGAGATGCCAACTTAGATTCCATTGACCTACCAACTCCTAACAAGAGAATAAGTAACTTTGTTTTGTTAAGTTTACAAAAACCAGACAAAGTTCATTATTTTTAAAGCACTATCATTCTCTTTCAATCTTAAGATGCCCGATACCCAGTCCAAATTTTAAGACAGGATTGGGGGAAAAAGCACATTGGCTGCATTACAACTGACCAGCAACTTTTGTATCGTGTACAGGATTTGTGTAGTCTATATTGAATTTTAGTTAAGGGCCTAATTTTGCAGTTACTGCTATTTGTATACTTGTTCCAATGCTAAGACTTGCTAACCTGTGCTTGCACGATATTGCTTTTCACTTGTAACCCCTTGGATAATGACTGTGTCTTCTATACTTCGTACAAACAACTGAGCACAAGGTCAGTATTAAGATAGTAGTCTAATGAATACATTTTATCAATCCAAAAATTTAGCTCCGAAACATTACACAATCAGAAACAAAATAAGTGAGATATATTTGCAACTATACACAAGTGTTTACACCTAAAAGGAAACTAGTAAAAATTCTAGTTATTTTCAGTTGCTACTTGGTTGGAAACCACATTATTTCAGAGAGTAAAGATGGCTCAAATTGTGAGTGGGATGCATTACAAATCACCTGAAAACTGTAAGGATCCAAGTGTGTTAATTTTATCTTTTTAGTGAAAATACTGATTTATAAAAAAGTAATAATTTACAAATTAATCATAAGTTATGCATTTACATTACTGTAGATAGCTAATGTTAGAATATTCTGACAATCAGATTCCATCTTTTAGGATATACATTTTACAATTTAAATGATGTACTGACACAGAAAAGAAGTGACATCAGAAAACTTTAAAGGACTGAAGTTAACGTTAAAAATGAATAGATAGTACAGGTTAGATGAAGAGGCCAAACTAAAAAAAAATTATGCATCAACAACCACAAATATCAAGCTTCTAAAACCTAATTGCCTCTAGGCAATCTATAGTGAGCTATAGTTAGAAGAGAGAGACAAATTAAGTATTAATCTATTTTTAGCATTATGTATTGAACATATGGATAATGTTGTTTTCAAATATTTTATGTCTATTACAATAGACTTCTGTTTTGTTTCCTTATATGAAAAAAATCTACATTAGCTTTGGAACACATACTCCTAAAACAGCTGTGCATACAGTTTGAGCAAGATTAAGTACCCATTTATGCTCTGTATTAATTTCATTAATTTCAGGATCTTACCTCTCAAACTGTGTCAGGTGCATACACTATAAAGGTAACATGCAATCCTGTTACATACAGGAAAGCACTGTGGTTTACAATTGCATCAATACAGTTGCCACAATTGAGCAAATTTCTACTGATCTTCCATGAACAATCCACACAGATTCCTGTACCTCAAGTTTAGTGGTACACTAAATAATTACAGATCTTTATATACAGTAATTCAATAAAAAACCATGTTGTCAGTCCTACTTCTATGTCCATTATGGCTAGAGAGTGTATACAGAAGTGCTAAGGTGTTGTAGGCCTACTGTAGTTTCCTTTTCCATTGTATTCTCTACTCACTATTCCATCCTTGTGTTGGCTAATTCCAAGGAATACTTTCTTTTTTCAACCCAAGAATGCCCAATTTTCCAGTATCTTCTCCTCTACATTCTACTTACTGACTTCTTACTTCTCCACCTTCTTCATTTTTCTCCAACCCTTTTCATATTGGGGAATTTCCTAATATCATCAAGTTTTTTTTAAAAAAAATCTTTTTTTACCCCTTTTTCTCTCCCATTTTTCAGTCATGTCTTCTCATCCTTATTAACTCCCTTTTTCTGGTGCCTTCCCAAACTTCACAATTCTGCCAGTGCACACCCCCTTCTAAAAAAATATTCCTTTACAACACGATTTTCAGCCATTCATAACAGTCAACTAACCAATCGGGCAAGCACACTATACTAAAACTTTATTACATTCCTAACAGTAACTACCCATGTATAGTGACTCAGCATGAAGTCTGCTGGAGATGTCACACCCACAAATTAACAATGCAAAAGTATTCAGGCTGCCTGAAATATAAGAGCTGGTCTACACTGGGGAGAGAAGAGGGTTGACCTAAGATATGCAACTTCGAATAGTGTAGCTGAAGTTGCAGTATCTTAGGGCGGCTTACCTGCCATCCCCACGGCAGCGGGTCGACTGCGGCTGCTCCCCCGCCGACTCCGCTTACTCCTCCTGCCGAGGTGGAGTACAGGAGTCGATTCGGGAATTGATTTATCGTGTCTAGATGAGACACAATAAATCGATTCCTGATACATGGAGCCAATCCGGCCGGTAGTGTAGCCATACCCCTAGGTGAGTCCGTCCCTTGCCAACTCACCATACTGTATGGCTTTGCAAGATCTTTAATAAGGAATTTATTCTTAAAGAAGATACAAAGAAAAAATGAAAAATGACAAGAGAAGTGAAGAACATTCCAGTATTCATCAGATAATCCCAAACATGAAATATCTTCTTTTTTCAGATTAGATAACCTTAAATAATGACCAACCTCTTTCACATGAAATTTGGGAAAAATAATTTGACCCTTGATTGATATTGGACACCAATTTGCAATATATAGCAAATTCTAAAGTTAACCTGAAAAATCCATGTAAAAGGAGGACATCAATAATTCAATTTAAAAATGTACCTGGAAGATTGCTAACTAGCTGACCTCTAATAAAATCATCAACTTCCTCCGGTTTTAAGTGATACTGTCCATCTGGTTTTGCTTTGCGAGTTGCCATTCTGGCCAGCAGAATATTGGAACCTGTAAAAGTGAACAAATAATTAAAGGATGCCTATGCTGATTTCTGCCATCACAAACAGCATTTTCCTAGTCAGAGGATGAGGAGAAAGGTGCAGCCTCATTATAATCTCTCTCCAAATAGTGCTTTGGATTTTTTGTTTAGTGTTTATTTGTTTCTGCAGTCCATGGTTCCATTTTGGCAACTGGTAGGGTTTGAGGGGAAAAAGCGTATTTTTTGCAACACTAACTTGTACTTGCTAAATTACAATAAAAAAACACCCACTACAAAATACTTTAATGCACCAGTCTCCAGTGAATGTTCTACTTATGTAGAAATAGACATAGTAGCAACCAAAATTGTTAAAAAGTAAAATTACAGCATCTTTGTACTGTAGATCAGTGATACTCAGACTGCGGCTCATGAGCCACAAGTGACTCTTTAATGCATCTCCTGCAGCTCTTTGCAGCACACATTATTAAAATAGTGTGATTTAATTATTTATCACTCAGTTATTAACCAATCAGGATGCTTTTAATATGTAATTAACCAAATGTAGCTGATAAAAAAAAATGTGTGGTCAGTCATTCTGCTGTGAGAATTATATAGTATATGAAAATGAATTCTCACTACTGTGGATCTTTTGGGTAAAGGTGATCACTAATTTGGCTCCTGAACCCCTGAGGTCTGAGTATCACTGCTGTAGCTCATTCTTGAAAAAGAGGTTGCATTCAGCGTAAGTATAATAAACTGTCAATCATATTAAAAAGTGAATTGTTTGATAGAAATGGGTATTTCTCAGCTGTTGCCTGCTAAAAAAGAATAAAATTCCATTACTTTTATTATTAGAATGCCCCATAAAAATCAGAATGAGGGGGACATCTGGTACACTTTCAGAATTTTTTTCTATTTACAGATTTCTTCATGTCCAACCTGCTACCACTCCAATATGGTGCACTAGCATGTCTCATTCTGTGATATCATTGCTCGCAAAAAAACTGCAACATAGGGCAAACTACAAAAGGTTAAGTAAATGCCATTATTTACATAGTATTGTTCCCTGTCTCTCCTGATCCACAAGAGTTACATTATTTAATGTCTTTTTGGTAAATAATGATGGTAATGCAGACATTATGGGCACCATGCTAGGAATTATATTTATGACACAATCAATAAAAGGATTCCATATCCAATTTTCCTTTGGTGTCCCATCCTCTGCTTGTAATATGTCACTTCAGATTTCCACCATTCTACCTATCTTAGGTACATGGCTCCCATTACTGTAGTGTGTAAGTGACTCACAATCTTTACTGAATATATCCTCATAGCCTTATGTGAAGTTGGAAATACTGCTATACTCATTTTACAAGATAGGGCACTTAGGCCCAGAAAAACTAAGGCCTTGTCTACACACATTCACAGTTTTAATTTAATTGGCTTAGATAAAAAGGCTTAGTTATGCCAGTGAAACCCCTGTCTGTATGGATGCGCTTATTTCAATCTAACTTAAATCTGTTCCCAACTGGCTTAAGCTAAACCAAAAAAAAAGGAAAAAAAAAAAAAGACAGTTATATCAGAGATAAGAGCATTCAAACACACCTATATCAGAAATAAGTCTTCAACTCACGAGTTTGCACTGGTTGAGCTATATAATCAGTTTAAATTCACATCTTCGGCTATATTGCTGCAACCTTCCCAAGGACACAAGTCCTAAATTACTTGCTCAAGGTCTCACAACATATGTGCAGAGTAAAGAACTGAACCCACGTCTCTTTCAAGTCACAGACTTGCGTCTTAGCCATTGGGCCACATGTCCTTCATTCCAATCATTTTATCCTGGTCTAAGGTTGAAGTCCTTGTACTGTTCCCATCATATGCAGTTTTAGAAAACCACTGAATACGCAGTAATTGCAGATTGCTCTCTTTTAAAAAGTATTTGATATATACTTATTACTGGAACAAACATTTGACTGGAGGAATCTGGTTTTCAACCAATAATACAAAATTGAAATCAGAATATAAAGGTATGCTCAGAAATTATTTAAAATGAAGAATAAGCACATTAAATAAGGCTATACAAAGTTCCAAATATGTCCCAAGGCAAGACATGACACAAACAGGAATCTGGATAATTATATTGAAAGTTAACAACAATAATGAATACTAGATAATGGGAGAACTCTACCTCCAAAGAGCTACAAGAATGAATTTCAACTTACATCAGAAGTGAATTTTAATTGTCTCAAAATATTTATTCCCAGATTCTCATTTCTATAATATGATTATGAACAGAGACCAAGGGGCAGAGAAAGAGAGGAGGACAAGGAAAAAGAAAAAGAAAGCATGAAAAATTTTCAAAGTGTGAATTCATATACTGTACCTCCAACAAAACTGACTACCTCTGCTTTTAGTGAACATGTTTCATGACCTACATCAAATCATGCCATCCTATAGCCCTTTATTATTACTTTCCTTTTTTTATACAGGATGGTGACTGAATAGGTTTTTATCCTGCTTTCATTTGTCAATCTACTGGAAAAGATATCTTAATATTTATTTTAAAATGAACACATTGTCCCAGAAGTGAAATTATATCACACTGTCAGTACTATAAAGGGAGCCGGTAGTGACCCCCTAAAATTAAGTTGCTTAACATTTTCCATCAAGGAATTTTTTTGAATAAATGTATTTTAATCCAGTGTTTTGTATATTTCATGAAAACTTCACTGTTTTAGCAGTCCCTTATGTAATTTTGATATACCCAAGGATGGCAAGTGATACTTGTAAATAAATATGAAATAAAGTACTAACCCATCCCAACAGAGGCAGCACATTTAGTCTGGTCTTTGATTTCGGTGCGGATAGCACTTGCAAATTCATCAGGAGTCAGTCTGGTCTCTGCAAGGATTTCAGTGATATCTACTAGTGCTTCATCACAACTGACTGCTTCGATGTTATGAGTATAGCTAACAACACAAAGTAAAGGAGGTGAAACAGCAGCAACAGCTCACCATCTGTTAAAACAAATATGTAGCAAGTAAAGTCTTCCTTTTGTGGTGGTGTTTCCCTAATATTTTATTCTCATTATCCCATACAACTTAGTTAAGCATTTAGAAGTATTAATATACCAAATTATGGTAGCACTGCTATCTAGGACTAATTTCAGTATGCATCATGCTTTTAAAATATTAGTTGGAGAAGGAAAGTTAAATATTTTATTCTTTACCTAAAAATAACTGACCATCCCCCCAGTCAAATGAAATAAAGTATTAAAATTTTCTTTAAATTTTTTTTAAAAAATCAGCTCTTGAAACGTGTGTCTAAAGAAATGTTGGTATCTAGGAAGGGCAGCAGCACGTACAACACTTGCTCACTGAAAACCCAGTCGTCTCCCACTGAAGTCAGTGGAAGTTTTGACACTGATTTTTACAGGAATCAGATGATCATTTTGCAGGATTTGACCTCAAGATACAGAACAGCATAGGGGGCAATGTTACTCTAAGATGACTACCCTCCATTACTCAGTCAAGATAAAAAAAGTTACTACAAAAGGAAGATCTGAGGTGAGAATGGTTTGGAAGTGGGAGAGGAAGGGGAAGTGGGGATAACAGACGCATGAAGATGAAAATCCTAGATCACATAATGGCATTTCGGAATGTGGCAAATGAAAACATGCTTGATCGCTGCAAAAAATTATACGAATACATAATGCACTTTACCTGGCCAGTGTCTCATACATGGTCTGTGTAACTTCTTTGTATGCATTGAAGTCATATGGAACTGCCTGAAGACCTGGACATAGCTGTTTTGCTTGGCCAAAAAACATTCCATTCTTTACCCCAACTTGTCTAAAATCAAATACAAATCAAGTAAGTTACATACATCTTCTCTTTGCAAAAAATCACAAAATTGTAGATATTTACAAGATGAAGTGTTTGTACAGCACAACAGGTTTCCAGCCCATACACAGATTTCCTAGATGCAATAGGAATACAAATTCATAATAATAATAATATTCATACTTTCCCACACCACTACTCCAGACAAAGAACAGATTACAGGAGTTTTCTCCACTTATGTAAATGGTCTAATTGATGCAAAAAGTGGCTTGCAGTATAGCGATTAAATTCAGTAATTGTAGGATTTTGTGCTATGTTATCAAACAATGAACAAAAGTGGAGATATTGGGAACATACACAGTAACTTACTTTAAAATTTAATATATATGTATTTTAGATAGAGCTTTCCATCTCCTGCTCCATGCACTATGAAAAACAGTATAACTCTGCTAGAGCATGGAAAAGGAAGGAGGATCAGTATGGTTTATTTTATTATAATGGCACAATTTTGTAAAGTTATATATTGAACTATAAAATAAATAAAATCTTTGCAAACCCAAGCCATTAAAAAAAACAAAAACAAAAAATGAACAGCTCATGTGCCCTAAAATATTCTAGCCAGGGTTCAATGGTGACAATATATGTGGGGCTGTTATTTGCAATAGAAACCAGTTAGTGCTGTCGATTAATTGCAACTAACTCATGCAATTAACTCAAAAAATGAACAGAATATCAATTGAAATTTATTAAATAGTTTTGGATGTATTCTACATTTTCAAATATACTGATTTCAGTTACAACACAGAACAAAGTGTACAGTGCTCGCTTCATATTATTTTTCATTATTTGCACTGTAAAAATTCACCTCATACAAGCACTACAGTGCAATCTCTACCATGAAAGTGCAACTTACAAATATAGATTTTTTTTGTTACGTAACTGTACTCAAATAAAACAATATAAAACTTTAGAACAAGTCCACTCAGTCTTACTTCTTGTTCAGCCAACCGCTAAGACAAATAAGTTTGTTTACATTTCTGGGAGATAATGCTCCCGCTTCTTATTTATAGTGTCACCTGAAAGTGAGAACAGGCATTTGCATGGCACTTTTATAGCCAGCACTGAAAGGTATTTACATGCCAAATATGCTAAACATTTGTATGCCCCTTCATGCTTCAGCCACCATTCCAGAGGGTACGCTTCCATGATGATGCTCATTTTTTAAAAAAAGCATTAGTTAAATTTGTGACTGAACTCACTGGGGATGAACTGTATGTCCCCTGCTCCATTTTCTCTGCTTTCTGCCATATATTTCATGTTATAGCAGTCTTGGATAATGACCCTGCACATGTTGTTCATTTTATGAACACGTTCACTGCAGATTTGACAAAACACAAAAAAATTACCAATGTAAGATAGCTACAGCCTTGACCCAAGGTTTAAGAATCTGAAGTGCCTTCCAATTGTTAGATCATTATCAAGCTGAACCAGTCATCAGTATGAACACATGTCCTCTAGAATGGTGGTAGAAGCATGAACGTAAATATGAATCTTTAGCACATATGGCACATAAATATCTTGCGACACCAGCTACAACAGTGCCATGCGAATGACTGTTCTCACTTTTAGGTGACATTGTAAACAAGAAGTGGGCAGCATTATCTCCTGAAAACGTAAACAAACTTGTTTGTCTGAGCGACTGGCTGAAAAAGAAGTAGGGCAGAGTGAACACGTGGGCTCTAAAGTTTTGCATTGTTTTATTTATGAATACCTTTTTTTGTACATAGTTCTACATTTGTGAGTTCAGCTTTCAGGAAAAAGAGAGATTGCTCTACAGTCCTTGTATTAGGTTAATTGAAAAATACTATTTCTTGTTTTTTACAGTTCAAATATTTGTATTAAAAATAATAATATAAAGTGTACACTTTTGTATTTGTTATAATTAAAATAAATATATTTGAAAATGTAGAAAATATTCAAAAATATTTAAATAAATTGTATTCTATTACTATTTAACTGTGTGATTAATTGGGATTAATTTTTTTAATCATGCAGATAATTGGGATTAATTGTTTTAATTGCTCAACAGCCCTAAAATCAATATATTATGCATCTTTGAGACTATATTTAAGACAAGTTATTGTAGGCACTGGATGTTCCCCTCTTGACCAGGATACCTTGGGAATCCAGCACACATTTTGTGGAAAAAGTACCATTACATTTAGTGATCATAAGTGATCAGGATTAATTTTATGCCTCATCTAAGCCTGACCTCCAATATACAACGTTCCTAATGTCATGAAAGAACACTGGTTCAATTTCAGAGAGAAGGATGGCACCTATTTAATCAACAATACCAACAGTTGTATGGAAATTCGGATTTTCTTTAGCAGCCTTGGCCCAACTGAAATATGCTTAGCTTGTGAGAACTGATTAGATCACAGCTTGAAACATGATATTAAAGTAAAAATGGAGAGGAAACACATTCTCCCTACTTGTGGTAGTGCCTAGCATAATTTATTTAAATGTAATTTCTGAAACAAAGACCAAGCGTTCCATGTTTGGATGAATTTAAGCAATTTAAATAAATATTTCACCTGCCATCTGTGAGCACTGTATGACAGAACTTTACAATCAACATGACAAATAATTTCTACCTACCTTGCTTCATAACTACAAGATGCAATTTCAGCCATTGACATCCCAGAGATATCCAAGTCAGCTCCATTCATCTGTGCAGAATCTGGATTCTCCCTGATTGATGAGTCCAGTTTTTCAGGAACTCTATTTTCTGTTTGGAAAATAATATTTTATATTTTGTTCTTACATTGTTTTCTTAATGGTTTAAAAGACTTATTTCATTTACAAATAATCAGTGGATTACAACTGAAATTTTTTCAGCAGTTTCTGTGTTCATACGTAATGATGAGAAATTTCTTCATAATATATTGGTTCATATCCCATCAAGATGATTAGGTCAACAAAGAACTTACCCATAATTTAACACCCATCTAAAGGGTTGATCTCTGGAGGGCAGTAAAATAGGATGCTACTGAAGAATAACTATACTTTCTTTTTTTCACATTATCTGAGACCAACTTCTAGATGGCTAGTGACCAATAGAATTTAGACTGTAATAATACTGTGAGCTGAGGGAGCCATTAATATCCTTAATTTAACATGGTTATAAAAAAAAGATTTAATTGCCAAATTCCTGAGGTTTCTTTAAGCTACAACCTATAAACTAAATACAAGACACTCAAAGCTTATCAATCATTTATCTGAACAAAAGAATGTTTTATTTACAACTTTTTAAAAAAGTTAAAAAGCACAAGAATATAGAATTTCAACTTCAAATGCAATTCTACAGCTCAGCTTCCTTGAAACCTAGTACTGACATCTCTACTTTCTAGTAATTACTTAATCTAAAGATCAAGTAGCTTAATTTAGACACCTCACAGCAGAATTTTAAAAGTTAAATGAAATACCAAGAATATTTTCAGATCAGAAAATAAGCCAGAAATGTAAGTCTTGCTTGATCCTTGTGTGTCTTTCACAACTTTCAGCTTCATTGTTAAATTCATAGACAAAGCTTCAGTCACTGGCCTCTGATGATTCTCTTACTGGGATTCAAAGGGGCCTGATTTAGTATATCATTCAAAACTTCCTCTGGACTAAAATGATGGAATGCTAAATAAATTTCCCAATCTCGGACTATTAAAGAAAAAGGATGAGACAGATCTTTAGCTAATTCTATAAACCCTACTTTGACTGAGCTACGGCAAAAAGACTTACGAATCAATCAAGCCAACTGAGTACTATATACATATGCAGAAATGTATGGTAGAGAAATTCAACAAATTGGTATAAAGTAAAGCATTCTCTATTCTAGTCTGTTCAGATTCCTATTTTCTGCACATCATCAACATGGTATGTAAGTATCTCTAGATAAGCACACTGACTGTTAATTGTAGGTCAGCCAGAAAAATCAAGTAGCTGCAAAAAACCCAAAGCTCTGAAATCAAGAACTGAACTCTAAATGGTGAAAACTCAAAAAGGACGAAAAGCTACTGCTTGCTTTAAAGAAAAAGTATAATATATAACTTAGATTTGGTTTGCATTATTGCAGTCTATTTAATACAATACACCTTTGTAATATAATATCATAATATACAAGTGATAGCTGTGCAGTGCCACACTGCAATACTGTATGGCAGTAACAGCTTACAGATTAACATTTTTAGTTTGAAAAGAACTATGTTGCTATCTCCACATAAAGGTGGTTATCAGACCAAAGAAAGTGTTGTAATGGGTGGCAGAATCTGACTCATGTGGGCATCTGTCTTTCTATAGAATATCTGCTAATTTACTTGTCTTTTTATTTCTTAAAAAACTGTTTTAATGTTTGATGGGCTCATTAAGTTACCTAAGATGTCGGAAGTTGCAAATTTATGAAGAGCAAAATTATGGCCCAAATAAAGATAAGAATGACAAGAACAGCATATTTAGTCTGTGCCTTCCTGTGCCCTGGCCTGAGATGTTGTTGTCATCTTGTCTATCTTCACTGGGCTCGCCGACCTTTTCCACAGCGTAGCAGAGCAGATCCCACCATGAGCTGATGGAGTCACTTCATGTGAAATTCCGGGCAATGCAGAACACATTGTCCTCACTGGAAGGCAAGGTAGAGAATCTCTCATCAAAAGCTGGGAAACTAGACAAGTGCATGGTGAATGTGGAGCAACAAATGGAGAAATCAGAGGCCAGGACCGCAAGTCTGTGAAAAAGAAATTGCTGAGAATAAATCTGAGAATAATATGAGAGTTAAAACTGCTGCTCTTTAGAATGAAAATTAGAGATACTGAGGTGGAGGGAAAGAAAGACTAAAAACATCCATGTCTTGGATATCCTGTCTAGGAAAAGAGACCCCAACCTATGAACTGTGTGTGTATACTAATCTCTTAGTTTTTGGATATGAATGTTAAAGAAGATATCAACAGAGTATAATTTCTATTACTCAGGAAGCTGCTCCAAATTGGACATACAGCATGAGAAAGACAACACATTTTAAATTTAAAAGTTATATAGTTTTGGATGATTCCAAAAAAGAAAAAAGAAGTATTTCATAAAGGATCCAAGATTCTACTGTTCCTAGACATTTGTCCAGCAATCTAGACCAAAAAGCAGGAACCAGTATCATTGAAGAAGCAATTTGCAAAAGCAGTACTTGAAGCTGAAGGAATCTGTACCTGGTCAAACTCAGTGAGTCACAGAAATTTACGTATTTTTTTTTCTTTCAATTTGGAACATTACTTCTAGCAAGCAAATTCTGGAGAAGACAAGATCAGAGAACAGTATGGACAGCACGAGGCATCAAACAAAAGAAGTTTGTTTATACTGGAGAATCGGTGTAAAAATGAATTTAAATAAAAAGAATACAGGAGCCCAATTTTCTTCTCATTTAGGACAAGTATATGCCCAACAGGTTGCACATGTTTAACAGAGCACAATTTGGCCTTTGGGTTTTTGATATCTTTAGAAAATAGATTTAAGTTTGTTTCACATGATCCCACATGTCTACTGGACCATATTTACATGCGGTGCACAGCATTGTTTGTTCCTGCTGTGAAGTGCTTCATGTACACTATCTAGGATGTAACAAAGTTAGAGTTAGCAGTACCACCTTTTCAATTAATGCTCAGTCACTAAATTAATTTTGTTCTCCTCAAGAAGACAATCTGATATGTTTTTATGAAAATCCATAATAGTCTCTCTTGATATAAGTTTGGTATGTTAAGATAAAATTAATAAAAAGAAACTTAAAAAATGTAATAAACCTGTAGTTAATAAGATACATACTTTAAAAAGAGTGTCGGGGAGAAAAAAAACCCAGAAACCTTTTGGCAAACTACAGGTTGTACAGTCAGGCTGTGCATTAAGAAAGAAAGAGCTGCCTGCCTGCCAGTAAAGGAGGATGCTGAAGTAAAAGGACTGAACATGCACTCTATCAGAAAAAGCTGCTTCAATAAAGAATAGTGAGTTTGTAACATACTGAACCTGAGGCTCAGTGAAACCTTGCACACTGAATATCATAGAAGAGACACTGTTGAATGTGTGTATCACACACGGTATGCTATTCTTAGCTAATCTCCCTCAATTTTATCTAACTAAGCTAGCTTTCCAAGACGTTTCTAAATTGTAACAAATGACCTTCCTATCAAAACACATTGGCCTGAAAAATGTTTTAGAGTGCTTACATTTAGAACTGTGCTACCAACTGTTCACTGACAAACTTTAGTGCAACAAGGCTAATTCTCTATAAGCAATAACTGCCCTTATTATAAACCAGTCTTACACATGGCACTATTAATCAATTAGATTAAGTCTGAACATCCTGAAGGCACTAAGAAAAGGTGAAGTGACAATGGGTTCTACATTTTTCATTTTTTTTTCCTGTTTTAAATTGTGATTATGCTATTGCAAAATGACAAAGGGCATCTATTATGATAGATATCTGCTTTCCATTTTTCTTCCAAGATCTGCTTAATTTATTGACAAAGCCAATTTTTTACCGTTAATACTATAGAAACAACATAGTTCTGAAAGATCAAACTATTCTACTCTACCTTGCATGTCAACAAAATTACTAACTGTGGTATACATTCTAATCCAACACTACTTGTTGATTCTGCTGCTGATGTAAGTGAAAAACAATCTGATTTCCAGAAATCAAGCTGAAATTAAATGGTTAGAAACCTCTTTAAACTTCTAAACTGAGAAAAATTAAAATAACTGGGAGAATAAATGTAAACCAAGCTATTTATTTGTAGTGTGTCACTTTTTTGCAACACTAAACATACTTCGGGTTGTATAAACACATCTAGTCTTAAATGCAGTCTTACAGTAATTTATTGTTGACGCTTGTATATTGTTACTTCAGAACACAATGTATAAAAACAGTTTCTAAAGTACTGTGTGAGAACGAGAAGTTCTTTAATAATCAAGAACAGATGCCTGTCTTTTGAGGGAACAATCTTGATAGTGAGAGGACAGAATTCACTGAATTCTTCAGGGGCTTTCCGACAACTGAAATATTCTAAAAGAAAGCTACATTAAGTCTGCAGGTTCAGACATAAATAGCTCAAAGACTTACAACTATATTTAAGCAGCCAATTTCTCACTGCTAACATGCTGCTGTTTCTACAGTTCTCCTCTGTTTTCTAATAAGTCCTTTTAGCAGCTTAACTTTTGTATTCACTCCTCTGTGATATACTGTTACTCAGGTGCAAGTGATCACAGATAGTCTATGTTCATCTTACTTTTCAAACCGGACATACACATTTACCAAAGCACTATACTTTACTCCCATCCCTAACCAAAAAGGAAATAACGGGGGAAAGCTCAGTGGTTTGAGCATTAGCCTGCTAAAACCAGGGTTGTGAGTTCAATCCTTGAGGGGGTCAATTAGGGATCTGGGGCAAAAAAAATCTGTCAAGGGAAAGTACTTGGTCCTGCTAGTGTAGGCAGGGGACTGGACTTGATGACCTTCCAGTTCTATGAGATATAAATATATGGAGATTTGCCTATTTATACCCTAAAATATATCCCCATTCTCAACAAAAATTAATTAGCAGAATGTAATGATGGCAAACTATTAGAGAAGCAATTTACATTGTTGTCAGAGAGCACTATCCTGTCAAAAATTAATCTCTCTCTCTAAAGTCAACTCAATGAAAAGTATTCATCATTAATTTTTTAACTTTAATGAGAGATTCTTCATCAGCACTGTGGTTTTAAAATCAGACGCATTTTTGTACCTGCTTTGCCATTCAATATCTTATTCTGGTAATATTGCCATTCCAGCTGTGGGTTTGCACCGGGGCGAAGTGGTGCCCTTCCAGCACCTCTGTTGCTTGTAACAGCCACTGGTTTTCCTGTGAAGAATAAATTAAAGTCCGTATATAATAAACATTTACAATAACAGCACACCAAGGCAAAGTTTCTGACAATATTTACTTTGATTTTGTTCTCTTCTTTCAACACCATTCTTTCAGGGTTATCTAATCTTCTGGCATTAAGGAAGCAGCAGTTAAGGAACTGACATGCATTAGAAACAATAGGTTAGTTAACTGGTGACAATCTCAGGTCAAAAGGAGGAAAAAAAAAAAAAAGAAACCCTTTGAAACATCCAGCTATGCGAGTTTGTACAAGGACTTACCTAAACAGAAGATGCACAGCTTAACTAGACAGCTGATGCTGTACCAATTTAGTTGAACCATTGCAACCTCTATGCATTGCCATCTTACATCAGTTTATCTTGTCCCTGTCATTTAACTAAAGTAAGCTAATGTAAACCAGGTTTAAACTGGTTTAAACAATCCATACACAAAGGTGTTAACAGTTTAACCAGCTTAACTAAAATCATCAAAGATTAGGTAAGCCAGTCATAACTGTACGTTTAGAACAGGTCTAACCTCTGACCATTCTGGCCTAACCTTTCCCCAACTTTAATCACCTCTGAACTTTTCCATGCTTCTTGTTTCTTTCAGGTGGTGTTTTTTTTTTGAATACATCAGCACAAACACTGCAACCACTTCCATGAACAGAGATTTGAAATTTGTCAGGGAGATAGCCTTGGGGTACGTCTATACTACCCACCCGATCGGCGGGTAGTGTTCAGTGTATCGAGGATTGATTTATCCTGTCTTGTAAAGACACAATAAATTGATGCCTGTACTCCACCTCGGTAGGAGGAGTAAGCGGAGTTGATGGGGAAGCCACCGCTGTCAACTCACTACCGTGAGGACGGCCAGGTAAGTCTAACTAAGATACATCGACTTCAGCTATGCGAATAGCGTAGCTGAAGTTGCGTATCTTAGTTCGAACCCACTCCCAAGTATGACCCAGCCCTTCGTGTCAGAGACGCACTTGCATCCCTATGAAAATACATCCAGATCTGGCAGACTTATAAACTTATGAAATTTGCCATTTGCACAGCAAAGCTAACTGGTAAAATCTCTGAACATTCCATTTGCACTGAGCATGGTCACCAGCCTCAACGAGCATGCTCCCTTGCCTCAGTGTTCCTTTGTATGCACTTTTTCCCAGACCCCATAGGAAAAGGTGTGGACAGGCAGAGCAGTAGAATGTCTTTTGGCCTATGGGAAAATATATTGACCTAGGACCAAGGAGAAAAAATGAGTTCTATTTTTTCCTATTCTTGTTGACAGCCCTTATTAAGCAAAAGGCCATATACTGCTTACCTTGGAAGACCAGCAAGCATAATTCTTACTATTTACAGATGGCGTAAACAAACAAAATCACAAAATGTATCCACGCTGCCTTTCAGAATGCTTGTGCCAAATCTGTATGTGACTACTTCCCCTTCCACAGCCAGGATTTAACCCCAAGTTTTCTGATTCCCAACATTCCTTTGCTCTCTAGCACACAGTTGTGTAATACACTGGAAATTACTACTGCATATCATTACTATCCATTACTCCTTTAGTTATCAGGTAAAGATCTATGTTGCGGATTTACAATGTCTGCATTCCTAGCCTGCTGAAGATTCATGCAGGAGAGGTTCAAAACAGCTCCATGTGTAATTTCTGTTCTTCAGGTTAACCCCCCACCCAACCCTCCTTTCCCAAAAGCCACTCTGGGAAATTACATAGGAAAAAAATATGTTAAAAGACCAGTAAGGGTTGCAAAATCAGGCACCCCTAAATTAGGAAATACCTGAATTCAGGTTGCCTATGCTTAATAATAATAAAAGTCATCCCAACAGGGTTCAGATACAGCCCAGCTCCCTCCCCATTTCTAGTTTTGGAGGAGTTATGTATCTCCAGTTTTCACCTTTTCACACCTTTGGCGGCTGAGAGTGGGGAAAGTATTGTGCGCCTTTTTACTCTTGGTACTAAATGTTGGAAAGAAAGCAGTAAGAATTCCACTCTGTTTCTTCCATATGTATCCACTGAGTGTGGGGCACTGAGCAATATGACCTGGTAATATGAGCAGTGCTCTCATACCATCAGGCAAAGTTATTAGAAGAAAAGCAATCACCAAATCAACTTTCCTTGTTGTTAGCAAGTGCATTTTCAGTATTATATAAGTGATTTTTGACATTTAAAAATATATAAAAACTGACCTTTGAGATCAGGCCTATTTCGAATACCCACTGATACAAAGAAGCAATCCATATCGAGGTGCATTATACAGCGCTGATGCTTGGATGAACTTAAGACAGAAACATTACCTGGTGTAAACAAATACAAACAGAAATTTTCAAACCTTATTTACAATTTTTGCAGTACACATTAGTCATCAAGGGCTGATATAAGAGATTTCCAAATACAGTGAAGTTTTTCTTCCCCAACTATTCAACTGCCTTTAAAGAAAAAATAAACTGTATACTATTTAATGCACTAAAATAATAGAATGCAATATACCAACATCATGGAAATGTAGCCATAAGTTTAAAAACATGGTGTAATGTCTACTAAATAAGGCTTCATGTCCCATGTTATCCCTCTTATATTCTCACAATTAACATTCTTTACCTTGTTAAAACAAGTCTGTTTCCAGGAGTTTACTATAAATACAAATCACTAAGTCTTAATAGTCACCATGCTAAAATTCAGTCTGCAACGGAATGCTTCTTCAGTTTCTCATCAAAGGTCAGAGCAGTCATTATCTCTACACTATCTCTTCTCTGTTCAAAAATACTGAATGATTTTAAACTTTTCCTACAATGGGAATTTCAGTCATCAGTGTACCTACACAGGTGCAAACCTTAGCATAGGCAAGCAAAACATCTAAAAGCTGCAATTTACACTGATGCAACTTACTCCTGCTTGAAGCTGGGGTAAACTCCATCTGACCAACTGTCACTAATAATAATTTCCCCAATTACACCACAGAATTTGAACTGCTGCAGTTACACTGGTGGCTAGCCACCAACCACTGAAATTGGAGCAAATCCCAAGTGTGGACAATACCTTACACTTCATAGTCAAAAAGTATTTCAGATCTAGAAAACTGAATTGTTTCATTTGTCAAATGGCAAAGAATGAGAGGAAATCAACTTTTTAAGGCCCTGTTTTCAAATATATAATAATTTTATCTCATCTGTCTTTTTATCTGTTTTTAAAGAAAAGTATTGCTCAATATTATACAGTTAGGGAAAACAAAGGAATACAGAACGACAGTTTGATAACTTAAAAGAAATACAAATCTCCATTAGAAGTAATGGTCTGCCTTTCATCCTTAAGTAGGAAGACTAGTTCTGCATGTTCAAGGAGATATTGCTAAAGATACAAGATGCAAAATAATATTTAGGCTACCACTATACTTAAAAGATTTAAGTTCTGTTCATCTTGTTCTTTAAGTGGATGCCTTCAGTATGGCATCTGCATGCACTGCAACACCCTTACAGAGCCAATTTTTGTTCTAGATCAGATCAGATGAAGAAGGGTCACAAAGATCCAAGAGCATGTAGCAGTGTTGCTAAAAAATTCTTATTTTGACTACAGATCATTTCCAACTGCTATTCAACATAGAAATCTTCAGTACGAACAGAAAGCTCACGTTTAAGCTTGATCAGCTGCCTATCACAAGAAGGAATAGAGAATCTTTTTAAGTAAAACTGTTAAACAAGTATCTACCTGCGTCAGCTATTGTAAGTGCAGACCTGCCTGCTTTCAATTTTTTTAACTTTTCCCTTCCCGGAAAGACACCATTGTTTTTTCTCTGCAGGGTATTGACAAATTCTGTCAATTCACACTTCCATGTAGATATGTGATGCAGTCTCGAACGAGAGTAAAAGTCAGAAATAAAACTGCAGTCTAAAGGTTTGGACAATGATGAAGGAGTGGCCTTGCTATGAGTAGGTACTGAAGAAGTGCTTTTTGTGCTTAAAGGCCCCTGAACAGTGGAGTGGTAAGCACCATTTATTTTAGTATTACTGTGCAAAGATGAAGATGAGAATGAATTACTCATAGTCCTATGTGGGTTCTTTAAAAGATCTGTGTTTTTGTTGCTTTCCTGCAACTGCTGCATAGTGCAGTCTCTAAAGTCAATGATGCCTTTTTCAGTCTTCCCCTTCTCCTGCACAGAGCCTGGAGAGCACCTGTGAGCAACTCTGTTGCCAGAGGGCACCACGCAATCCTGTGTCTGTAAGGCACTGGTAGAATTGTGAGTATGTCCATTAAAAATGGCAGTGCTGTCTCTGTGATACTGAATTCCATTTTGTTTCCTCCCAGGAAAGACTTGCTCCATAAAGTCTAAATCTTCACTCTCTCCTTCTTTCTCTTCCTCATTGCAGCTACTGATTCCATTGGCTTTGATCTCATTTTCAGTCTCATACTTTTTTATTATGCAATTTCTAGAACAGACAAGAAAATGACATGTAATAATCTTACAGAAAACAAAGATACAGCTCATCAAGAAATAATTTTAAGTGTTTACATATACAAATAATATATATATAAAATTTAGGGATTCTAAATGCTCACATGCAAACGCCTGGTAGGTTATTAGAGGTTGAAGATTATATGACTTTAATTACTAAGTTTGAACTATGATCTTTCATCACAAAAAGTCAGTATTTTCTGTACACAAACTTCTGCAGATTCTCTATAATATTATTAATATAACAGTTAAAGTCACTCCTGCATGAATCATGCTCACTCATTAGTAAGGCAACTTTCTCTGGATTTACAGTAAGGTATCATATTTGACAAAAGACCACGAGCAGCACAGTGATTTCGATTTTTTTTTTTTTTAAACATAACCACTCCTTGGACAGCTCTAATAATGTAAGGCTGCTGGAAAGGAATATCTTCCATTTTATCTAAAGATGTAATTTTTACACTCTTTATGTAATAGAAAATGTTCATTGCAAAAAATCAAAATCTTATTTCTCCTTTTTGGAGGAAGATTTAGGACAGTTTGATGAAATTTAGCTGGTTTTCTCCTAGCTAAAACTTGTTCCAGATCTATAAACTCAAAATAGTCTCAGCTTTGAGAACTTTGTTTTCTTTAAGCAAAACAGTTTGCATGTTATGGATATCTAAAAATAAACAGCAAGTGTTGTGCCACAGGTACATTAGCTATCTACTTTTACCTTGACACTGTGAAAATAAAACCTTTTACCTCAAAGAGTAATATTATAATAATACCAATGTATATAAGTACGACTAAAATTAGACTTTAAGAGTTAAGTGGATTCTTGGTCTATAGCAAAACTAAAATACTCCTACAGAAAGCCATTTTAACAAACATTCAAAAAGTGATTGGTAATTAGCTATTTGACATGCAAATAAAACCAGAAAGCTAATTAGTTGTGATAACAATTCATCTAAGATTACTGCAATTATAAACTACATTAAAATAATCAACAATATTTTGGAATAGCTATGTGTTTGGGAAGCTGTTTCCCAGTGGCACTGACTTAAGAGTCATAGTATACAGTAAGCTTTAAAATTCAGAATGGTTATGTTAGACATTTATGGATGTCTGAATATTCTTTTCATCCCAAAATTATTACCAACGTAATATTAAACTAGGGATTAGGTTACTATACAATATCACCTACAGATGAATGTAAGAAAAAAAGAAATATTTTGCATGTACATACTGTAGGAGCATTCTCAATTGTCACCAGCTATAGGTCCAATTCCATAATAAACTTAATCCTCCTTGAGAGCTGCTATGCAGGATTAGGTCTACAATCTACTAAAACAAGTATTAATTGACTTTTTTTGCGACATACAGGAACAAACTACTATTCTAATCTGATCTGTGGACCCATCTAATCCAATATCCTGTCTTCGACCATAGCCAATACCAGATGTGTCAGAGGATTCTGCAAGAGACACCGGAAATGGGCAATTATGGAATAACCTGCCCATAGGTGGAACTTTCTTCCTGACCCCACTTCCTCCCAAAACATTTTGAAACGGAATTGTACCTACAAGCATCAGGGTTTATTCCCCCTCCAATTTTGTTCTTTATATTTTTAAAATGCTTTGTAATATAATTTGTTTTCTTTATCCATATAAATATCCACCTTTTGAGTTTTGCTAAATTCTCAGACATAAAAATGTCCACAGGCTAGTTATACATTGCAACATTTTAAACTTTTTTTTTTAACCTATATTCATCTATACTTGCTCCAAAACCTTTACCAAAAGAAATAATTATCTCAATGTATTATTCTTTTTCAACCAAAGACCTAATTTCAGTATCACTGGTCAGATTCTCTTAATGTGTGCAACACACATTGTTTTCATACAGCTGCATGCTATACCCACTGCGTCCTACAGTAGAAACATTATGGAAAAGTGTGGTACGGGGCCAAGGCACTGGACTCAAACATAGGATATCTGCGTTCTTCTAGTCCCAACTATGGAATCCTAGATGACTTATTTCTATCTCTACGCCTCTAGTTTTCCATCTGTAAAAATGTGGATACTGACACTTAACCTCCTTTGTAAAATGCATTGCAATAAGTGATAAAATGCTATACAAGTATTATCATTTTAAACTGATTATAGTTGACTGATAAACAGCTTTGTCAGTATTAACAGACTGGAAACACTTACACCCTGTTGTTGAGCTCTTTAGCTATATTGCTAGGACCTGGAATAGGATCTTCAGGTTTGCATATGGTATTAAAGTTGAGACCTTTCTGAACACTTGACTGCTTCGTGTAAAGCTGATATGGAATGTATGAGAGGAGATGGCCGGCTTTTATGCTGAAATAGAAAAGAAGCAAAAGTTTAGCACTCAAGGCTTTCAGAAAAATATGTAAACTAACATTATCTTAATTATAATAGACTAATACTTTGATCATTACAATCTGCTTTCCTGCTGTATGTGCTTTTCTCTGCAGTCCTTTAACTGTTCATATATTTTAGTTGTGTTATCTGAACCTCTAAAGAGTTGATGTATTGCACCTAAATGGGGAAAAATTGCTTTAAATTTTTTTTAAAATGTAAGAAGTGCAAGATATGAAATGAGGATAAAGTAGGATGACAATAAAATTGGTAAATACTTTACACACACTGAACTGCTAACAAGAATTTTAATGTTTGTTCAAGAAGTCTAGAAAGTAAGCATATAAGATATGAAAGTCACTTTTTTTATTTGAAGTATAATAGACCAACATTAAGCATACTTACCATAATAACTGCTGTACAAGTATAGCCAAAAAGATGCAACAAATATTCATTCAGCAGATCTGATCAAAAAAAGCAAGTAGCTTCAAAAGGGGTCAGTACATAAATTTTAGTTTATTGGTCTGATAGAGATTAATACTTCAGTTCCAAATTCTGGACTTTAAGTACTGCATATCCACTATATAATAGAAATTTTATCAACTAATTGTGTCAGATCAATGCTATGCTGGGAAATCCATTTAACTCTGAACACTATTATAGATAGATGCACTCCAGAAAAAAAAAAAACACAAACATAAAATCAGATGGGAATTTCACTAGGATCCGATTCACCTTTAAAAAGTTCTCAGCTTCTGCAATTCTACAGGCTCAACTGTCCCCTCCTTTGTCCAAATCTATAGACACTGTCAGGGAAGAGGAGAAAGCCTCCAGAGGTTTTTCTCATGAAGATTTGTCATTGATCATTCCAGTTCCTTGCTTCTGGTATGCCCTGTCTCTATCCAACAGACCTGCACTTTTAGGCCTTGGAGAAGCTGGTAGCTTCCTTAGGAGCCCTTCTCCGTTAAAGTGGGATCCTGACAAGAATAAAAACCCACCCAGAATGAGATTTTATTTTTTCTTCCTGATCTCTGTCCGTGGTGGTGGTGGAGATGATGTATTCCCTTCCTGGCCACTGTCCCTTCCTCTGACCACAGGCAGATCTCCATACTGCACTCTGGAACAGAGGTGTTGCTGATGTGGAAGTCCTTTCTACCCCAGCAAGGGGTGAGATATACATGAGAATCAAACAATTAGACTAAATTCAAAGCTTCTAAGAGAGAACAGAACCATTTATTAACACCTCAGTACTTTTTTCTCCATGATACATTTCCTAACTAGCTTAGGCCTGTACTCTCTTAAGGGATTTAGGCAGGGGAAAAAGCCTCTATTGGCTGTCATGTTACAATTAGGGAAGAACGCTGAAGGAGATCATGTTACTTAATTAGCTAAACAAACTAGTTAGCATTTTTTAGAGAGAACTGAAAAGGTTTCTAGGGAAAGGTGTGATCAAAACAGCTACAATAGAAAGTTCCCAAAACAGATGAATTAAGTACATTTATGCAACTTAAATGACATTCCTTTATGAATACTGTGAATTAAATGACATTTAAAACCTTGTAGCAATCAAGCATTTATACTCCTGAAGTATGAAAAATTTTTCATATCATCACATGAACCTGAATAACCCAAAGTGACCATCACAAAATTATCCTGTCAACTTTGAATACAAACATAGTACTTAATATTGGTATTTTCTAGGCTGAGATTTTAGCCATTGGTGTAGCTGCATCGGTCACACACCTACCATTGACAGTGTCTGCACTGTGATATCTCACCCCAATTTCAACCTGTATTACACTACATCAACAGCTAAAATCCCAGTGTAGACAAGGCCCCAGTGGGTATGTCTAGACTGGCGTAAGTCTCAGAGCCCTTGTCTACGGATCTGGTCTAATACTACTGCAGTAAAAACAGCTGCATAGACATTTGGGATTGGGCTGAAGCTCAAAGGTCTACACAGCTGTTTTTAAAGTCCTAATGCGAGCCCAAGTCTATAGACCCAGGACCTGAAACTCTCTACCACAAGTTTTAAAATGCAGTCTAGACAAGCCAATGACCTCCTGGAGTAATGGATTCCATAAGCTGATTATATGTTTCATAAAACAGTGTTTCCTTTTATTATTTCCAAATCAAACTTACAAAATTGCCATGAAAATATACTGACCTAGGGATAACATCTATTATCCCACCCTTTATTACTGGGAAATAAAGGGTCTTTTTATTTACTCATAGGCAGGGAGAGGGAACCCTACCTATTTCTGGGGAAGAGAGGAGCAGAATTTTGCGAGGCTATTCTAAACAGACTTCCCTTTTATTTCCAGTTTCTCCTCCTTCTTGCATTATTGAACGAGATTTAAAAGAAAACATAGGACACGTTGTCAGTTTCCACTGTGTCCTTAGTAAATGGGAATACTGCAAATCTTCTCTAACTTCTCACTTCCAGATGAATCTATTTTACAATCTGTTTTCATATTTAAAACCACTAATCATTTTTGTATCACCATATTCAGGACCTTTATAACCTCTGCTCCATCTTTCTTTTGCGATGTCCTCCAGTTTTTCAGATGATGTACCATTATTTTGTAAAACAAAATTTGTATTATAATACAACATCCATTTCAATGTGCTGAAATATCCTATTTCCTTCAACTGCTGAGATGTTTTGATAATTTCAGCTCGTATATTGCTTTATATTTATACCTGATATATTTAATCTACCTAGAATGTCTCACAACTCCCTGAAGATTTTACTAATCTAAACAATTAAGTTCTCAAACTTCAGTTTTCTGCTTACTATCTCTGCCAGTTAAGATTGTGATCTTTCAAGATGCTGCATTCTCAATTCACACTGGAGTCACTAGGTGCCTCAAAGGATCAAGCCTTAATATATTAACAGTCCCAACACTTAATTTCAACCTACTATTAACTGGTCTTTACTATAAAGAACTGTTCACGCTGACTTTTTTTTCTTAACCCAACTTAACCAATTTTTAATCTTGCCATAATATTTCCTTTATCCCATCATTATTTTCTAATTGTTTCTTATGAGAAGTCTTATTAAAAGCGGTTGAAAAGCCAACTATGTTACGTCCTTCCAGTCAGTATTTTCCATTTTATTACATATTTCAAAGAACTAATATGTTGGAGAGACAATTTCCCTTAAAGAACTTGAAATGGTTTGACTGTACCAGTTTATATTTGTTCCAGTATTTTACTTTATGCTTAATTACAAGATAGGAGCAGAGGCTCCCCCTGGAAATTAGGTGAGTCTCTCTGGTCTAATTTCTGGAATCTCTTGGCAACTTTTTTTTTTTTTTTTTTTTAAAAAGGCATGTATCATGTTGGCAAATTTCCAGTCTTTAAAAAGACAGGATTAGAATCTCTCTTCTTAGGCATCTTCACTATTTCCCTTAGAATGATCAGAGTGAATTAGATTTAGGGTTAGTTCTGCTTACATCAGAACTTGGAGGCTTTGATCCAGACTGTCAGAGAACATTCACTGACATGTAGATTTGAAGCCGAGAAGGGACTATTAGATTACCCAGACTGACCTGTATATCAAAGGCCATCGAATTTCAACCAATTACTTGTTTGGCTAAAGCATATTTTCCAGAAAGACATTCTGTCTTGGAAATACCAAGAGGTGGAAATGGTAGTTTATTCCATCACCCTCACTGTTCCAAATTAATGACTTATTTCTAATTTGAATTGGTCTGTCTTCACCTTTCAGCCAGTAGTTCTTGTTATGACTTTCTCTGTTCTCAGATTAAAGAGCACCAGTATTTTCTCCTCCTTGAGGGTGCCTATACATAAAAATGTGGACACCAGAAATAGGAGAGGAATGAGAAGGCAAGGAACAGGCCTGTTGGTCTGCTGGCCACAAAATCTCCTGCTAATCAGTTGCCTCCCATCATCCTGTTGAGGGGGAGTCCTGAATCTATAGTCTTCCCAAGAAGTGAGAACTTCTTGCATAAAACAAGAACTACACAGGACTGAGCTCTCTTCCAGTTGGCATAATGTTCATGGGATTGGGGCTATCCTCCTAAAAGCTAAAGGAAGGTAGAAACAAGGAGCGGGGGAGGGGTTAAGTAGGCAGAAATAATGAAGCTGGAAGAAGGAAGAGGGCAGTCAAGCAAAATTATAGTGTTTGGGTGCCTCTTCCACTTTCATCCACTGCACTGTCTGTTCCTCCCTGACTCCCAAGCCAGGAGATAACAGGAAGTGAGGAACCCCTTCCCTACTTTGCATGGGGCCTAAGGAAGATATACAGGACACAGGGCTGGGGGGTCTTCAATCCCCAGGACTATCTCCTCCATCTCTAAACCCTGACAAGCTAAATGGACACTTCAGAGCTCAACATCCCCATTAGGCTTGTCAGCCCGAATGAGCCTGACACACCATCAGACAGGCAGCAGTTGGTTAAAAAACCTAGTAAGGCTCATGGGTGGCACATCAGGGAGAGGGAACTTTCACTCCTTATGAGTAAGACTGTGAGTCTTTCATGAAAGTCACAGATTCTATGATTTTGAGACCTCTGTGACTTCCACAACTGCAGTGGCTGGTGCGGCTGACCCCAGGGCTGCCCGAGCAGCTGGGGCAACACGGGGACCAGCCGCACTGGCTGCTGCTCCAGGGCCCCAGTAACAGGTCCCAGGCACTGCTCTGGAGCAGTGATCTGGGAGCAGCGGTGGCAAGGCCCCATGCCTCCCCATGCCCAGAGTGGCAGGGCACTGGGATGGAGTGGTGGCAGCAGGGCCACAGGCTGTCCCCAACCAGCAATGGCAGGGCCAGGCTGCCCCTACCCCAGGAGCACCAGCGAGCACTGGAGTGCCACTCCCAGCATTAGTGTCTGTTGGAGCACACCTCTCCACCCCAAGCACCTAAGATTTAGTTAGGGGTATTTTTAGTAAAAGTGCAAAGGCTAGGTTTAGTGCCAACTCAACATGTTTTAATTGTTATCAACCAATGACAACCAACCTTTAAGAACTAAAGTACAAATACAAAACATGATTAACATTGATTAAAGTTTCCTGCTTGCTGATTTAAGTCATGATCAAAATTGGTGATTTATATCAATCCACACTGGTAATTAAAATAAAAAATAATATTTCTGCTTATTCAAGTCTATGTACCCTGACAAATTATTCAGAACCACCAGATATTTTATGTAAGGTAAACTGTTTTTCATGTATTTAATGGTGGCAAAAGGAGACTACTCAGAGCCTTGGTCTATACTGGGGGGAACTAGGAGGGGGAAACTGATCTAAGTTACACAACTTCAGCTTCGAGAATAAAGTAGCTGAAGTCGATGTACTTAGATCTACTCACTGCAGCGTCTTCAGTGCAGTGAGTTGACTGCTACTGCTCCACTGTCTCCACCTGCACCTCCCTTGCGGTGGTGGAGTACAGGAGTTGACAGGAGAGCACTCAGGGATCGATTTAGTGTAGACATACTCTCAGACAATATCTGACTGTAGCGGAACAGAAAAGGACTAGCTGACACATTCAAGTTACACGTTATGAATAAGTCTTACATAATGGATTAAAACACAAAGTACCTATAACATGTGGAGAAAAAATAATACATCACTCCACCAAAATTGTTCTGCTCTCCTCAGCACTGGTGAGAACTCAGGTGGAGGACTATGTCCAATTTTGGGTGCCACACTTCAAAAAGGAAGTGCATAAGTTGCAGAGAACCCAGAGGAGAGCAGCTAAAATGATACAAGATTTAGAAAACATGACATATGAGAAAAAGTTAAAATACTGGGTAAGTTTAGTCCTGAGAAAAGAACACTGAGGAGAAAATATGGTAACAGTATCTAAATAGGTTAAACGCTGTTATAACGATAATTATGATCAGCTGTTCACCACATCTCCTGAAGGCAGGAAAAGAAGTAATCGGCTTTATCTGTGGCAAGGGTGATTTAGGTTCGATAGTAGGAAAATCATACTACTAACTATACAGTTAAGGACTGAAATAGGTTACAAAGGGAGACTGTGGAATTCTCAGCATTGCAGGTTTTTAATAATAGGGTAGACAAAACAACTGTCAGGGATGGGCTAGGTATAGTTGATTGTGCCTCAGTATTGGTAGATGGACTAGATGGCCTCTTGAAGTCCCCTCCAGATCTACATTTTCACGTTTTGAGGCTATTATGGAAATATGCAAAAAAAAATTCGAAAATTTTCTAGTGTGTGGTGATAAAACAAAAAACAAATTGGATTGTAACAAAAATACAATACTCAATTAAAAATAAAACCATAAATCAATCCTAATACAAACATTCAGAATGTAGTTTTTCTAGACATTTTCTTTTTCTAAAGGGAGAAGAAGCCTGCTCCCACTGAAATGCATCAAATGCAAAACGAAACATTCAGTCAGATCACCATCCTTCTAATTTTACCTTTCTATGATCCATTCTGGCCGAACCACCTTTTCTCCTTTCAGTTCTTTTATTTTAGCATTTGGAAGATTTGTGGCAATGATGTGCGTTGTTTTGGATCTGGAATAGTACACATGGTATTGGCCACCATGCAACATCATTAACCTCCTTAATTCATCAGCTGAAGGATCTGTAAAATTAACAAAAATCCAACTGTAGAAGTATTCCTGCATTTTTTGTCACTGAAAACACTGATGGAATCCGGAAATTCAGAAATCTAAAACCATGGTTGATTAAAATGCAGAGCAACTTTTTTCTGAAAAACCAGTAATTTCTTAGAAGACTTAAATCATTTCTTCAAAATACAAGTAAATAAACCCACAGAAGTTTAGGCAAATTGTCGTTTCTGGAAAGACTGTTTCAAAAACAAAGATGTCATGATCAGGTTCATTTACAAATGTTAAACAAGGCCCATTTTACATAAGCATCAACACACAACAAAATCAGATGAATTTCATCCACATCTTCTGATTGGTATTTTCTCACATGCAATTAATGAAATGCTGTATATGGCCTTGCTGGAAACCAGTTTATTCCTAGGAAGAAAAAAAATTACTTGCTTATAACTCTTTTTTTTGATATTATCGCAGGATTCCTACTTTTGAGATTCCACCTCAGGTGGAAAACTCTCTCAAGCTCTTAAGCTTTTGCCTCTCTGAAATATTAGTAGCTGAGAAAAATGTCTTTGATGACATGCACTGACCAACTGCCAATACATTAGCTCCAGTTAGAACCTGCCCCATCAATTCCTGAATTGTACAGAAAGCAAGGGATTCCCTACAAATTAAAAACCAATCATAAAAACATAACATTTCAGAAATTAAAAGTAAATTTTTTCATGTGTGTAAAACAACAATTATTCTTAAGGAACAGTCAAAGATATAAAGCTACTACCTCAAAAAAATTTAAAAACCCAAACTGAAGTTTCTGAGTTGTAAGGGGGAGAGGAAGTCTATCTGAAAATATCTTAAAAGAAGAAGAATTATAGGTAAATTTTCCAATCTTTAAATCAGTGGTTATCAACCCAAGGGGTATATCAACTCATCCAGATATTTGCCTAGTTTTACAACAGGCTACATAAAAAGCACTACCGAAGTTAGTACAAACTAAAATTTCACACAACTTGTTTCTACTGCTCTATTGCAGTAGACTCGTTTCTACTGCTTCTACTGAAATGAAAGTACAATATTTATATTCCAGTTGATTTATTTTATAACTGTACGGTAAAAATGAGAAAGTAAGCAATTTTTCAGTAATAGTGTGCTGTGACACTTTTAGATTTTTATGTCTGATTTTGTAAGCAAGCAGGTTTTAATAGAGGTGTAACTTAGGGGCACGCAAGAAAAATCAAACTTCTGAAAAGGATACAGTTGTCTGGAAAAGTTGAGAGTTACTGTTTTAAAGAAAACACACACAAATTTTTTTCAACAAATTGGCCCTGTCTACGCTAAAAATTGAACCAGTGAGAGCGTACTAAGTACCAATGGTAAAGCATGGCCATGTCAGCTGTGTTACTTTGGGTTTCAGTTTTGCCTTGTGCACACACTAGTGCTGAGGTAGGACCGAATATTCCTGGACCATCCCTGACAAATATTTGTTTAATCTATTTTTAAAAGCCTCCAATGACAGGAATTCCACAAGGTCCCTTGTAACCTGTTCCATTCCTTAACTATTCTTACAGTTAGAAAGTATTTCCTAATATCTAACCTTGCTGTAGCTTAAGCCGATTACCTCTTCCTATCTTCAGTGGACATGGAGAACTGATCACAATTATCTTTATAGCGGCCTTTAACATATTTGAAGACTTACCGAATTCCCCCTCAGTCTTCTTTTCTCAAGACTAAATATGCCCTACTTTTTTAACCCTTCTTCATAGGCTAGGGGTGGGAAAACTATGGCCGGGGGGCCACATTCGGCCCATCAGATGTTTTAATCCGGCCCACGAGCTCCTGCTGGCAAACAGGGTCCAGGGTTTGCCCCACTCTGCGCGTGCCGTGGCTCCGCATGGCTTCCGGAAGCAGAGGCATGTCCCTGCTCTGGCAACCACACGTAGGAGCGGTCAGGGAGCTCTGCATGTTGCCTCTGACCCAAGCGCCGCCTCTGCATTTCCCATTGGCTGGGTTAGGGCTAGGGCAAGTGCAGCCTGGAGCCTATACTCCAACCCCATCCTGTACCCAATACCCAGCCCTGATCCCCCTCCCACCCTCTGAACCCCTTGGTTCCAACCCAGAGCACCCTTCTGCACCCTCAAACCCTCATCCCCAGCCCTCACTCTTCCCACACACTCCAACCCACTGCCCTAGCCCGGAGCCCGCTCCCACATCCTGAATTCCTCATTTCTGACCCCACCTCAGAACCTGCACCCCCAGCTGGAGCCCTCGTGCCTTCCCACATCCCAACACTCAATTTTGTGAGCATCCATAGCCCGCCATAAAATTTCCATACCTAAATGTGGCCCTTGGGCCAAAAACTTTGCCCACCCCTGACACAGACCCTGTTTCTAAACCGTTTATCATTTTTCTTGCTCTCTTCTGGACGCTCTCCAATTGGTCCACATATTGGTTAATGACAATGTTCAATGGCTATACATATAATTAAACTGTGAAAAAAATGCTTACATTCGGAATTGAAAAATTAAAACAGATGCCAGTATGGAATGTTTCAGTACCAATTCTGATTTGATGTCTGATGGATATCAATTTAAAGCATCTTTCTTTCTTAAGTAGACAAAATTATTAGCCCTAAGAAACTAATCAAGTTTCAGTTTTTTAAATTAAGCTCTCTGACTTGAGTGAAAAGACCCATCCAACTTAATATTTCATTGGGAGTGTTCTGGTAACTCAAACTGTAAGACTAAATTTTGCCAAGGTTAGGAAAAAACTCCAGTTGGAGAACCAACCTTGTAAAATTTCAAGTGGAACAATATTTTTGTCACATTATGACTAGTTGAAGAAAATGATTTCATACAGAAAGCCACCTGAGCCTTAACCATAATGTTCCAATGAACATTTTACAATAATAATTAAATTTTATTTATACTGCTGCAGATTCTTATTCCGCTATACATATTTAAGACCTGATTCTCATGCTCCTTTATACCTCAGCAGCAGTGTAGAGAGGCATTAGTATAAATGAGGATCACTTAATGTTTAGGAGAAAAACGAAAGCCTCACCTGTAAAGCCATTTACATAGATGGCAACTCCACTAAAGATATCGGATGATGAAGTTCCATCCTTCTGATGCTGTATAGCTGCATCTGACTGGAACTGATCCTCCAGTTTCTGGACCTTTGCAGACATGTATCCTCCCTAGAATTTAAACAAGAGAAATTTAAACATGAACCAAAGCAATGACTATTTTCATTTTCTGATGTCTAGTTACAAAACAGTTTCAACAAAACTGAAAACTCAATCAATCAGATATTCCCTCCAGAAAATAGTTGGCATAAATTTGGTTTTCCCTCCTGAAACTCATTTTAGATTAACTGCAAAATTCATGTGCGGTTTCTCCAAACCATGAGTAATACATTTAATCCAAACTCCTGCTGATTAAACAGTTGCACAATGCTAGCAACATGGCAAGGCTCTTCATTTACTCACCCGGGTGGCAGGTGTTAGAATCCCACACAGAATGACTTAGGTTTGCAGACCTGCTGTGAAGGTGTGGCTTGTAACCTCTACTCTGGCTGTAAAGGACATGGGAGTGGCTCTCTACAGGAGAATCATCTAGTTCAGAGGAAATTCTGAAGAAACCCTAGAGAAAGTCAAGCTCAGGGAGGAAGCTTAGGTGGAGGGGGGGTTATGTTTTCTTATTGTTTGAGTAATAAAGTCAAATGAAAATAAAGCCACAGAGGATGCGTTTGGATGGTAATTCACGATCTATATGCTCTAAGGAGAGGGTAGAGACTCAAATCCATTAACCTTCAGAGATTCGAGGGCTAGAAGGAGTCATTGTGATCATCTAGTCTGACCTTCTGTATATACAGGCCACAGAATTTTCCTGAAATAATTCATGAATTCTTTCTTCCTACATGTACATGACACATGGTGGTGTGGTATACACTTAACGGAGACACCTAATTTAGATATCACATGTCCAACTGTAAAGGATTTAGATGAAGAGGAAATATGTAACTTCAAATCTCTCAAAAATGGACCTATCGTACAATCTCCCCAAAGGCAAAAAAGCTCCTATTCCTACTCTACAGGGCTAAAAGATATTGAACAGCCCAACTTTGGTGTAAGATCAATCTATTATTTTTTACAAGGGGAGGGGGGAGAGAAAAGAGCGGACAAAACATTAATTCTTTCAGTAGGTTGTTCTTTAGTTTTTAAACTGGAGGCTGTTGAAAGTTGCTCCAGAGTTTGGAATGTTACAGTAAGACCCGATGAACATGGACTAGTAAATAAGTACAATTTATTGGTTGGATCTGCTGAACAGCTCTGAAAGTCCGGACATTTTTTGGAATGATTTTTAATCTGACACACACGCTCTTTCAAGTGAAGCAAATACATGTGTGTGTGTTTGGAGGCCTTTTAAACATTAATTAAAAAAAAAATCAAAAAAGTATCAACAACATTGCATTCATTTACCCTTTCAATGAAAAGTCTTTTGGTTTTAAACATACCCATATCCCCCAGCCATCGTCATTACTGGCTCGTTTCCTCCATCCACCCCGCCTCATAGTGAAGTTTCTGCTTAGGAAACAAAAAACAAAGGGTTGGTTGGTTTGATTTTTAGTAGGATCTCCAATTCCACTTTGCTGATTGCATACAAACAGATTGTCTTTTTTCAGTAACATACTCATGAATGTAATCAGACGCTAAAATAAATGTAGAAGTTGCAAACTGCATCCTCAAAAAAGTGAAATGTAAAACAACCCTTTATTTAGGAGCTGTGAGATGCTTACAAAAATTAGTCCTCAGGGTGCCTCCTACGTCCTTCACTAAATACAGTATTTTCTTCTTGCTACTACAACACAACGTTACAGTGTTCCATATCTACAATAATTTACTAGACTTTTATTGTCCAATATACCCCTTATATAGCGAAGTACTTATTAGCTGTTTAAACAGGATTGTACTATCCATGCACAATATTGCCAGTCAGTGGTATAAATTTTTCGTATTTGTTACCTAGTGCATCTTGGGATGCAGGTTCAATTTTCCTGGTATCAGTTAATTACAGTAGTGGATTTACATCTAATCTCAAAGGCTGCTGATGCTTCTATATAAAAACAAAAAAGAAGTCACTTTTTGCTCAATGGAGTGCCTCTTGGTTAAAATGACAATTAATTTACCCCCAAGTTTGTTCAGAAGACTCTATTTACAAGCTAAGACCAAGATCTCCCTATCTGTGGACAGCTTAATACTGGCATTTGAGCTATGCATAGCAATATTTCAATGGTAGACCTTCAACAGGGTGAGACAGAAATAGTGGTGAAGAGAGGGAATGTATTGGATGGACTAAGCCTCCTAAAAACACTGCATCCAAATAATCCACATTCACTAAAGCACTGATATTGATTCTGAAATATTGATTACTGGTGTGGTATGATTGCCAGGTCACTACCTAGAATATCACATCTCAGAGATTCACTCAACCCGTAAAGTGACTTTGCCTCTTAGGGAATAGGCCCTTATCCCTGGAGAGGTTAAACAGAACCAGTTTTTGGCTCCAAACATATATATATGGTGCAGTCTAGCAGAGATATTTTAAGTTACACTGGTCACCTGGTTCTTGAGAACATAAGAGAGTTTTCTATTGGATTGTGTGCCCTTTAGTGGCCTGCACAGTGAATGCCAGACCTCTAAAAGGCCTAACTGTAACCAGCCCCTTTCTGAAAAAACTCCAATACCCCTGAAGTAGTAAAAAGCTGCAAGCAATCTTGTGTTCAGATACACTAGTGGTCGGTATTTTAGGTAGGTTCCTTTTGTACATAATGTTCTTATAGATCAGTAAAGTGGAGACTAATCTTTTTGACATGGTCTCATAAAACAAGGGCTCTATTTCATGAGCTAATCCTTTAAACAACTTTTCTGAAGTCTTGTAGCACACTGGACCAGGGTAGACAACCTGCAGCACACATGCTGAAGGCAGCACATGAGCTGATTTTCAGTGGCACTCACACTGCCCAGGTCTTGACCCACCCGTCTGGGGGGCTCTGCATTTTAATTTTAAATGAAGCCTCTTAAACATTTTAAAAACCTTATTTACTTTACATGCAACAATAGTTTAGTTATATATTACAGACTAACGGAAAAAGATCTTCTAAAAATGTTAAAATGTATTACTGGCACGCAAAACCGTAAATTAAAGTGAATAAATGAAGACTCGGCACACCACTTCTGAAAGGCTGCCGACTTCTGCCCTGGACTTTTGACTCAACAGATGGGAAGGTAATCTCCTTCCAAAAACCAGCAGATCAGAGTACTACTACAATCAGGAGCAATCAAAATCAGACTTATTTTGTCTACTTTTAGTTTCATCAGGACAAGTGATGAGAAAGACAGGTATACATTAGGTGAACTCAAGAGATGGAGAACATGATGTCTGTCACACAGAAGCCCTCCTTTTAATGGCAATTCCAGAAGAGTGGAAGCTTGGCATTAACTTATTGCTGTAGATCTGCAAGCATTGAGATAAGTTGTTATCAGAAAACTTCAGATACATTTCCAATTTCCCTGGCAGATGGGACTCAGCCACTTCACTTGAAGTCTGAACGCAGGCTAAGCAAGTGGTATTTCAATGATTATCAGATATGTTCTGCTCAGCTTATCAGGATGAGGGCTTCTTTGCTAATGTTTCCCTGCTTGTTTATTTTACATCAGTGCTGTGTTAAAGAAGAAGAGCAATCTTCCCATTTGCAGCTCAAGGAGTTTGATGAGGAACCAAGATCTCTGGGATGAGAAAGAATCCCTATTCAGCCTTGCACTTCTAGTGATGACTGCTCAACCAAGAATCCAGCAAAGGCACAAATCCCTTGGAGAAATTCATTGGGCTTCTTCCAGCAGTGCTGGACTGCTAGAGCTAAGGTAATCTTTCCCTACACAGAGAATCTAATGAATCAGAAAACTAGATGAAGGAAGGGAGGTGTATGTTTACTAGTTCAAGGGATCAGAGCTATGAAAGATGACATGATGCTCATTACACAGAAGATCAGCTCAAATAGATGTGTATTTGACTTCCTAATCTGAGCTGCTACAAGAAATGCTTTATCAAGCTTCTCCTGGAAGAGGTGGGATGGGGTGGAGTGGGCTGGAGGGGAGAAGACTCTAGAACTTGAAGACTGATCATGGGTGGACATATTTCAGAGAGGGGGTTAAATTTCCTGAGATTTATAATAACCTCTTCTTCCAGACGCTCCACTGATCCCTGAATGGCCCACTGACCTTTCACAGACCAAATGCAAAGGCAGGACAGACTATACCACATCTTCCTTTGGTGAAAAGACACCACCACAACTACCATGAGCACTAGAAAATGCTGCTACACAAACCACGAACAGAAACTAGAATTATGATGCTCAGCACTCCTCTGCTCACTCTCAAATACTTGTGTAAGCATGTGTTGTATGTCCTGGTATGAACTAGCTCATGGAGAGGATAACGCTATACTTTCCCCCAACTAGTTATTCCTAACACTCAAAGAGAAAAGGTATGTGCTGTAGATCTGAAGGTTGTGGGTTCAAACCCTCCTGATTATCCATTTGAGGGGAGAGAATTTATGCATACATTAGTGTGAGGACTATAAATGAGCAGGAAATAGTTCTACCACCACATAGAACTCTGAAATTTCAAAAGTTCTCCCATTGTGCATCAAGATGAAACTGAGGCCTTAAGTTTTTCACAAAAGGCAAGACAGAGCTGCCTCAGTCCCAGAACAGTTATCAGTCTGGTGGTTATGGCACTTACCTGTAATGTGGGGAGATGAGACTCAGTTAGTTCCATGCTCAGCCTGATTTGAGGGTGGGGGCTGGGCTTCAGCTGTCCTAGGGCTCCTCTGGCCGGGGGAGTGGGGGGTAGTGCTCAGGACTTTGGCCAGCCCTCAGGGCTCCTCCAGCAAGGGGTGGGGTGGGGGCACACACTCAGGACTTCAGCGGGTCCAGGGTTCTTGCGACCAAGTGTGGGGGTGGACGGAAAGAGTAGAGCCAGCAGCTAGCCTCCCCAAATGGGGGCTCCACTCATTGCCCATGACTCTGACAGAGTTCAGCTTCTAGTTTTGTCAACTGTTAGCACCTCACTGGTGGCAGGCTGGAACTTACTAGCTCCTACGTGCTCTTTGGACCAGCATTCAAGAACCATGGTCCCCATGTTTCAGTTTCACTGAACTGGCATTTTCCAACTAAAAAGGAATCATTAGAAAATTCATGACTAGCTCCAGTAAGGACCCTGCAGTAACTGTTGGATTGATTTTATACTCCAATACAATGTATGCAGAAGTGAACTGGGTTAACTGTGTTAATATTAAAGCTGTCGATTTATCGCAGTTAATTCACATGATTAACTCAAAAAAATTAATTATGAATCAGCAGTTTTAATTGCACTGTTAAACACAATATCAACTGAAATTTATTTCTATTTTTGGATGTTTTTCTACATTTAATATGCAACACAATACAATGTTCACTTTATATTACAAATATTTGCACTGTAAAAATGATAAAAAGAAATAATATTTTTCAATTCACCTCATCCATAACACAATCTCTTTCTCATGAAGGTCCAGCTTACAAATGTAGATTTTTTTAATTACATAACTGCGCTCAAAAACAAAACAATGTAAAACTTTAGCGCCTACAAGTCCACTTAGTCCTATTTCTTCTTTAGCCAATCGCTTAATAAATGTAAAAGTTTGTTTACATTTATGGGAGATAATGCTGCTGGCTTCTTATTTACAATGTCACCAGAAAGTGAGAACAGGCATTCACATGGCACTTTTGTAGCCAGCACTGATAAGTATTTATATGCCAGATATGCTAAACATTCATATGCCCCTTCATGGTTCGGCCACCATTCCAGAGAACATGCTGATGATGCTCATTAAAAAAAACGTTTTAATTAAAAGGCGACAGAGCTTCTTGGTGGAGATAGCATGTCTCCTGATGTTTTACCCAATTCTGCCATGTATTTCATATTACATATTACAACAGTCTCGAATGATAACCCAGCACCAATGTGCGACTTCCAAAGATAGCTGCAGCACTCAGCCCAAGGTTTAAGAATCTGAAGTGTCTTCCAAAATCTGAGAGGGATGAGATGTGGAGCACGCTTTCAGAAGTCTTAAAAGAGCAAAACTGCAATACAGAAACTACAGAACCTGAACCATCAAAAAGGAAAATCAACCTTCTGCTGGTGGCATCTGACTCAGATGATGAAAACGAACATGCATCGATCTGCACTGCTTTGGATCATTATCGAGCAGAACCCAGTATAAGCATGGACGCATGTCCTCTGGAATGGTGGCTGAAGATGAAGGGATACATGAATCTTTAGCGCATCTGGCACATAAATATCTTGCAACGCCGGCTACAACAGTGCCTTGCCAAAGTCTGTTCTCACTTTAAGATGACATTGTAAACAAGAAGCAGGCAGCATCATCTCCTGCAAATGTAAACAAACTTGTTTGTCTGAGTAACTGGCTGAACAAGTAAGACTGAGTGCATTTGTAGGGTCTAAAGTTTTACATTGTTTTGTTTCTGAATCCAGTATTTTTTTTGTACATAAATTCCACATTTGTAAGCTCAATTTGCATTACAGTTCTTCTATGAGGTGAATTGAAAAATACTGTTTCTTTTGTTTTTTACTGCACAAATATTTGTAAGCAAAAATAAATCTGAAGTGAGCACTGTATACTTTGTATTCAGTTGTAATTGAAATCAATACATTTGAAAATGTAGAAAACATCCAAAAATATTTAAATAAATAGTATTCTATTGTTTAATCGCATGATCAATCATGATTTTTTTAATCACTTGCCAGCCCTACTCACTTGACAGCCCTTAATATTTGTTTGACTGTGGCATTTGTGTTTTGGTTAATGAGAGCTGCTCCTTTAAGAACAGGGTGCAGCACTTTATTATATTGTACGTTAAAGACTGAGAGCAATGTGTGGGAGATTGTCTGTTTGTCCACACCGGAAGACCATGCCTGAGTAACTCCAAAAGGGTCACAATAAATTTGGTAAATTTATCATTCTAGAACTCATGACTCCTTCCTGAGGCTGTAACATTAGCACTTCTGGGAGATTGGATGCCTTAGGACACATTGCTAATGAGCTACTGAACCTTTCATTTGTAGCTGACCACTTTGAATTCAGCTCAGCAAGGATTAAAAATTGTTTCCATCTAATGGATGTTTTGTGGCCCTATATGCGTTTCATGGATCTCAGCTCCAGCTCACATCTCACAAATCCATCACTGGCAAGCACACTCTCTTACCATGCATGTGTACAATGCCTAGCACAATGTAGTCTCATTCCTGGTTGTGTTTTCTAGCAAGGGCTCCTGCAGCGGGGGATAAAATTGTGTTACTATATATTTTTGAGAGTTAGTAACCCTAACACACTGAAGGATGGGGCAAGTGGAGTTTAAAAATCAGCCTACACGCCAACATATAATTGGGGATGGGGAGAAGGGACAATTAAAAAACAAAACAAAACACCTTTTCATCGTTTTTGAAGTTCTAGTATTGACAATATCACTTTATAACAAAATAAACTATAAACTTGATGACTTGATACTGTTAGAATAGCTTGAGCTGATTTTAGGAGGGAATGACCTCTAATACCATTACAGTCATTTGCAATTGCAAGCAGTTGCTGATGTCAGGGCCAGTCAGGCAATTTTAATATGATCAATCACTGACTACTCTCGTTTTAACCACATCTGTATAAAAATTACATACATAGAACTGGATGACTAAAAAGCATTTGAAAAGTTTCTGGATCATGAACTGCCACTTTTGGGGGGAGGGTGTGGAAGGGGCAAGAGAATTTGGAGTAAAAAGGCCAACAAGCCTGAATCAAAAGATAAAACTGAAGACCCTCGATGAAGAATAAAGCATGCGACACAAAACGGTAAATTGAGGAGTATGAGAAGTTAATAGTAAAACTCACTTTCCAGAATCTATGAAAAACTGAGTATCCAGGAAGGTGCAATGTTGTGTAATTTGCAAAAATCATGCATATTAAATTAACACCCTACATGTACATGGCTGCTCATATGAAATACACAGTAGCAGGATGTGTCACTTTGTCCCAAGAAACTCCTATTACTGTACTGCTCCAGAAAACGAACATGAAGAGACACAGGCATTCTCCACAGTGTTGCTAAACATCATTTCAATTTCTGAGATTTTGAAATGGTCTGCAGTTTACAATTTGCAGGCCAAAATGGCCTTAATCTTGGATCAAACTATGTTAATACCTAAGAAGTGAAAGATTTTATATACAAGTGTCGCAGTTCATGACAATTGCACCTGTATTCCCCCCCTCCCCAATGTCCAACATGAGCACCCACTCTACGTTCCTCAGCTGTCATCTCTCTTGGGAGGAGACCAATGTCTCTTTCCCTTCCGAACTGTGGTTGCACAGTTCCCTGCCTATGTGTTATTCCCAACTTGCCAAACTTAACCAGCCCATCCTCTGTGCTTTGCTACTCTTCAAGCAGTTATGAGTTACCACACATTTATTGTTAAAATGAAAGGATTGCAGACCAAACATATTAAAAACAATACTATACACGTGCTAGAAAGATTATCAGAGGTCACCCCAACTTCAACTGGTAGGTGTCAATCCTTCAAAGACTTTCATAAGCACTGGGGGGGTCACCCTCTTAGACAGAAAGTTCTGTCCATTTGCTGGATCAAAAAGAAGACCCCAAGTCAGTTTAAACTCAAGATATTATCCAAAAGCCCTCTCTTTATCTGATGGTCCCTGGAGAATCCAGTCTGAACTAGTATACGAGAACCTCTCCAGCTGGAGGTACCTCCCTAGAGGTGTGGCAACCTGAATGATTTTGCCTAATCACTCCACATTGTTCTTGGCTAAGGGAGGGCTGTGGTCACCCTCTAACCCTCCATGGAAATACATAAAATCCCTAGCCCACAATGACACATATACTTAATACAGTAATATCGCCCAAATATATTCTAGGAAATTGTCATATTTGTCACAGCAAGCAACTATAAAGTCTCTTATGCAAGTGTCTCACATGAATACAGAAAGCTAGGTTTATTACTGTGTTTGCTGATGGAGACATAGACAGGTCTGTTGAACAAGTACCTGTGTGCATCAGAGTTGCGTAAGATGAAAAACCTTGTATACTTTGACAGTACATTTGGAATCTGGGACGATTATGATACCCAGAGAATAAAAGCAACTTTGGGAATTGCAGGGATGAATACATAACAGCTCAAATCAACATGAGTCAGGCTGAAAATAGATGGTGCAACAGTGAATAAAAGCTGCTCAAATGTTGTGCAGGCCATGTTTAGACAAGATACTAATTTTATTGCTCTGCACTGCATCCAATCCTTAGCCTCTGAAACACAAGCAGGCCAGACTCATACTAAGATCAATTGGTTATGTCTCATCTCCCTCTAGGAACAGTGTTTCTGATCATTGCTAGCCACAATCAGCTTCACAGCTCATCACAACTGTATCTGTTTAACCAGCAGCAGCTTTCTTCTGTTACTGGGAACGTCAGCTAAGTTTCAACAAATTTTTGTTTTTTCCTCTATTTCTCTTGTTTCCCAGTCCCCCGAAGCGGCTCTTCCCAACAATTCCCTTTAATATTTTTAGTTACATGGCTCGATTAGTCTTTGAGTTGAAGAGTCAGCAGCTCCTTCAGGTAAGGACATGGCTTGTTAATGCCACAATTCATATGCACAGAATTCAACATACTGTGGTTGATTAGCTACATAATTTCCCTCATGTATTCATATTATTTTGGGACTTAGCGCTGTGATGGCCTCAGAGCTTTGCCAGAAGTATTGCCTTCTCAGTACGGCGTGCCTCTCTGCTTACTTTGAAGTGTTGCATTTCCATCCTAAATTACTAGTTTCAGGATCTTCTCTCAGCACATAGAAATTATTTGTGTTTGATATTCTCTTCCAGATTCAACTGAAGTGAGGCTCCTTGAGGTTATACAGTGGTCTCTGGCTTGGAGACATCACCTTATTCTCTTTGGAGAAAGCAGAGCTCCTTAGGTCTCAAGGCCTTCAAATGACACTCAAGTCTCAATCTTTCTTGGCCTGGAGAGGTCTGAAAGTGTCTACCTTGAAGCAGATGCCTAAAACAGCATTCAGAGCACAGCCACATCTTTGCTTTGTGGAGATGGATGCAGGAAGGCCTCAAGTTAAAAGTAGCCTTCCCCTGGATAAAACACATGACTTGCAGCTTTCCTGGGTGCCATCTTCAAGTATAAAACTTTGACGTATACTATTTCTTTTCTCCCACTCCTTCAACACTCTCTTCTCAAGCCATTCATACCTTTAAACAGTTTCCGATTTGCCTTTTCTTGATGGTGGACAGGTCCAAGCAAGTAGATTCACTCCTGCCACTTTTTGTGGGAAGAAGGGAGGAATGTTTTAAGCCAGTGTGGCTGAATCCTTTCTCCCTCCTGTATGAGAAAGAAATACGGATTTTCAGAATGGGAGAACCTTTCTAAAAATGATGACAGTCGACAGCCTGCTGGTCATTCAACAGATTAAAAGGAGTGTGCACTAGAATTTGTTTTCAAAAGGGGAACACACTGCTGAAGATCCTAAATTTAACTCATCAGTTCTGGAACCCCAAATATAAAGATGGTGCATGTTGTATTTGAAGCATGGGAAGTTACTGTGTTTCTGCTTGCTTTTTACATTAGCAAGATCAATAAATGGCCCTGGTTTTGCTTGAGGACTTTTTCCCCCAGTATATTTAATGTAGGCTTCTAACAAAATTGCATGTAACCAGTTTCACTGCTCTCCTCTCTAATTAAGTTTCTCCTTTACAGGAAAGCAGAAAAACCTTTAAAATAACTTTTAAAAAGAAGTTTCACAGTCTTAATAGAGGAGGCTTTTCGAACAAACATATAAATCAAACAGTAATAAGTCACCAGGACCAGATGGTTTTCACCCTTATATCTGAAGGAACTCTAATATAAAATTGCAAAACTACTAATTGTGGTATCCAACCTCTTGCTTAAATTAACCTCTGTACCATATAACTGAAGGACAGCTAACATAATGCCTACTTTTAAAAGGTGATCCAGGGAACTACAGGTCAGTAAGCCTAAATTCAGTATCAGACATACTGCTTTAAAACTAAAGTAAAGAACAGGATTATCAGACACACAGATGAACACAATATGTTAGGGAAGAGTCAACACAGCTTTTGAAAAGGCAAATCATGCCTCACCAATCTATTACAATTATTTGGGTGGAGGAGGGTCAACAAACATGTGGACAAGGGTGATTGAATGGATATAGTGTCCTTGGACTTTCTGAAAAGTCTTTGACAAGGTCCCTCACAAAAGGCTCTTAAGCAAAGTAGACAGTCATGGGATAAGAGGGAAAGTCCTCTAAAGGATCAGTACCTGGTTAAACAAGAAACAAAAGGGTAGGAATAAATGGGCAATTTTCACAGTGGAGGGGGGTAAATAAAAGGGTTCCCCCAAGGATCTGTACTGGGTCCTGTGCTATTCAACGTATTCATACTTGATCTGAAAAAAGAGGTAAACAGCGAGATGGGTAAGGGTTACAAAGAGATCTTACAAAACTATGTGACTGGGCAACAATGGCAGATGAAATTCAATATTGATAAGTGCAAAGAAATGTACTTTAGAAAAATAATCTCAACTATACATACAAAATGATGGGGTCTAAATTAGCTGTCACCACTCAAGAAAGATTTCAGAGCCATGGTGGACAGTTCTTGGAAAACATCTGCTCAATATGCAACACCAGTCAAAAAAGCCAACAGAATACTAGGAAACATTAGGAAACGGTAGATAAGATGACAAAAAAAATATCACAATATTATTACATAAATCCATGGTATGCCCACACCTTGAATACTATGTGCAGTTCTAGTCACCTCATCTTAAAATATATATTAGAATTGGAAAAGGTACACAGAACGGCAACAGAAATGACATGGGGTATGGAACAGCTTCCACATGAGAAGAGGTTTAAAAGACTGGGACCGTTCAACATAGAAAAAGAGATGACTAAGAGGGATGGGGGGATATGATACGGGTCTATAAAATCATGAATGATGTAGTGAAAGTGAATAAGGAATTATTTACCCTTTCACATAACACAAGAACTAGGGGTCACCCAATGAAATTAATAGGCAGCAGGTTTAAAACAAAGAAGTACAGTAGACATTTGTTTGCATCAACACCTCGTAAGAGCAACATTTCACCTGGGAACACTTTCCCTACTGTGTACTGTCCACTTGGTAACAGCAACATAGTCACCACATAAGAGCAACATTTGTGACATTGTGACTTCACCTCCAGGGGTGGAGATTGAGGGGGCATATAGGGTACTCCCAAATTGCATATTTCCATTCCCTTCCCAACCTGGACCTTCAGCACCAGGCACACAGCCCCATCCACTTGCTGTGCCTGACAGAGCCTGCATGGAGAGCATGTATAGCAGAAGTTTGAGGAGAGGGTCTGGAGGAGAGAGATTTGTCAGGGTGAGGAGAAGCTGGGGTCGGGGGAGCAGCAGAGGCACAGCTGAAAGTTTTCCTCCTCTCTTCCTCAGCATCTGGCATGCAAGTGGAGACAGGTAGGGTGGTGTTTGCTATTTTGCAGTGGGGAGTATCAGAACCCCCCTCCCAACACTGACCTGTCCCCTCCATCTCGGTTGCCAGAGGCAGGGTGTGGCTGTGCAGTTTTGCAGTGGGTGGTCAGGGGACCTTGCTCCCCACGGCACTGACCTGTCTCCTTCCCCACTCCCAACTCCGCTGTCTATGCTAGGAGCCACCCTGACCCTCCCACTGCAGGCTGCACAGGGTGCCCTCTCCAGCCACCCATCCCTCCCTCACCAAGGTAGAGCATGAAGCTGCCAGCGAGAGCATCCTCAGCCTGTGGGCAGCCAAACTTGCTCAGCCATTTTGCTGACTGGGGGCTCCCCTGCCAAATCTGGCGTTCCCCTATCCCATTCCCAAAACTTGGGGTTCCCCCACCCCACACTCCTCAATTCCCTCCTACAACATGGCTGACCCACCCCTTCCAAAACACTTTTAACTCTTCATATGTGTTTGGTCAGATGACACTCCCCATAACAGCAACAGCCACTTAGGAGCAACATAGAAAAAGGGCACCAATATGTTGCTACTGATGAGGATTTACTGTACTACTTCACACAACGCACAATGGGAACTTGTTGCCAGGGGATGGTGTGAAGGCCAAAAGCATAACTGGGTTCAAAAAAGGAATTAGATAAGTTAATGGATAGGTCCATCAGTGGGCATTTGACAAAATGGTCAGTAGGGATGTAAAATACTAAACGGTTAACCGGTAAGCATTAGTCTTACCAGTTACCCGACTCCACCCATTAGCTCCTAGCCCCGGCCTGCACTGATCGGCCAACTCTGGACCCTCTCCCTTTAATCAGTTAACTGTTTAAATGGTTAACTTTTTTAATGGATATTTACATCCCTAATGGTCAGGAATGCAACCCCATGCTCTGGGTGTCCCTAAACCTCTGACTGCCACAAGCTGGGACCAGATGATAAGGGAGGGATCACACAATAATTGCCTTGTTCTGTTCATTCTCTTTGAATCTTCTGACACTGGACACTCTAAGAAGACAGGATACCAAGCTAGATGGATCATTGGTCTGACCGAATATCACCATTCTTATTTTCTTATATTTAAATGCTGCTTTAATAGAAACAATTTTTAAATTTGACAATTCCAGAAATGCAACTCAACAACATCTCTTTAAATACTCTGAATACAAATGGATTCTGCTCTCAATCGGATTTTACTCATGTTTTATCTGTCTGTCCTACCAGCTCTCTAGTTCAAGAAAACCATTGTGACCCAAATTTCTAATGTAAAACATGAACAGATAAAACAAATCTTACACATCACTTTTTACATAATAGAGCAGAAACAAACAAAGATGCATCACACCCAAATGGCACAAACAGCCAATCACCTATCTTTGCAGGACACCTTTAAGGAGGACCTTAAAATCATCTGGAACTATGAGGCATGCTGCCATCTGTGTATCTTAATTGGCCAAAATCTTTTAAAATGGAATAACAGTTTGGGTATCACTGGGCTCAGAGCAAAGGACTGTCCACCTCTTCTGCCAATCCATCCAATAGGGTCCTCAGAGTTTAATTTTGAAAGTCTCAGGCAAATGAATTCCACAGAACCGATGTGCAGAGATAGTACCAAGTGGCCCTGATCTGAGGAAGCCCTTTTCTTGGCAGGACTTCCAGGTTCTATGGAGACTGACCTCACAGGCCAATCTACATGCCCAAATGCTAGCAGAGCTCTCCCTCCTGGCACAGAACCACGAGGAAGAAGCCAGTTGCATTCGTCTCAACTCCAGAGTCTCTGGTGCTCTTTAGAAGAGGATATATGGAATGACCTTTCTATTTCACAAACCCTTTCAGCTTGTAAAGCCACTGCAGCTTCAGCATTATGATTTTCTGAGCCACATTAGTGCTGGGACAGTCCCCTTTAACAGGAGACTTTCTTGAAACCATATTTGATGATCTTTCTGTGCTCAATGGGAAGAAGACATGCACACCTCACAGGTCACAGCCAGGAGAAGTCACTGCTCATGACCACCTGAGGAAGGAAAATTGTGCGAGCGAGAAGAACATTTTTTAGAGAAAGTTCATCTTTTAAACTGGATCCACCACTGACAGCAACAAGAATATAACTGAAGCTCTATGTTAATTCCCTTTCCTGTGCCCCCCAACAAAATCATTAATAATACAAGTTGCAGTAAGACCAAAAAAAAAGTTAAAAAGAAGGAAAGTTTTTGCTTTTGCTGAAATGCAAGAAAAGGAACTGGCGACCATTATGGAGGAGTGGAGCTGTTTATACTCTCAATCCTAGGTCAGGTAGAAGCTTGAAGGATGAGTGCATGCGCTTACAGCATCCCTCAAATTCTGGGATCCAAGGCAGTCTCTCTGTATCCCTTAAAATAATCATGCTTGAATATGTGCTTGATGTAGTATTTTTTCCATCTGCTATTAGTTTCCCCATTGCCAGGATTTAGTGTCATCGCCTATCCTTCATAAATCAAGAAGCCGAAATGGTGGTAACTGAATTCAGACAAGCCAGATAAGGAAGTAACCCGGAGTTGTGATTTGACCAGATATCAACGGTTAGGGGACCTGGTGAACATACAAAGACCCAAAACCCAAGTACAGGCAAGTCGCATATTAGGCGCATTTAACATGCGTGAACTCAGTTTTACGCAGTCGGCAAAAACAGAAAAAAAAGCCAAAAGAAAAAGAAGAAAAACAATTTAAAAACACCATCTGTAGTGCAGGCGATTCCGCTCACCATTCAACTCAATGAGAGTCTCACTATATGCAGTTTTCGCTTTACGTGCTAACCATGGAGCGGAACCCCCGCATAAGATGAGACTTGCCTGTAGTGCACTCAACTCTCTTCTATAGCAAAGCAATCTGGTTTACAGTCCCAGGACTGTGGCACACATGAACTACCAAGTGGGAGACTCAAAACTTTAGAATGACAAGTAAGCATTGGTCTACACTATAAACTTATTTCTACATTGCTCAGTGCTTCTGGACAACGTTACCACCTGATGAGGAGGTGGAGTATCTACACCCCACAGAAGAAGCTTTTCCATCAACATATGTAGCAATGCAGCTGTAAGTGCAGACACAAGCCATAAGTTTCACAAGTCACCCTTTTTAGACTCCACAGAGTCAAATTTTGCAGTGATCCACAATGCAACTGTGAACTGCCTCTCCTTGTCAATTATATCAGAAAGAGTGAAGCTCAACAGGAAGCACTCCAATTAATATATCAAGTTTCAGATACCCCTCAGATGGATTGAATAGACACTATGTGCAACTCCAAAGCAGTGACATCCTTCAGTCAGTTTTGAGAACAGAGGCCTATTTATAGTGGATGTGCTCCCAATCCATGGAATTTAAAGCTACCTTGCACATTTCCTTCTCTTGAAGAAGCTGGCAAGTGGAAAGACCAGATCTTTTTCCCCCAGGCCCACACACTATTATTTTGGGTTTCTACACCAGTGGTCTTCAAACTGGGGTGCGCGCACCCCCAGGGGGTGCACGAGCCCCTGGCGCCACCGCCAAGTCCACCTGGGAGACCACCGAACTCCTGGGCAGTCTATTTTTGTCCTGCCGAAATGCTGTCATGGAAAGCGGAAGCTTCCGCTTTCTGCGGCAGCATTTTGGCGGACATACCCGCTGGGGGCCGCCAGACTTTTCCCTCCATGGAAAGGGGCCATGGGGGGAAAAGTTTGAAGAACCCTGTCCTACACCATGATTGTCAATACACCACCCTTAAACATAGTTGGCAGCACATAACAAGAATCTTCCATTCCTGACAATATTAGTATTTTCAACTGCAATACTGTCTGCTTTCCAAAACGGAGAAATAGGCACGAAGTAGTACAAGAAGTGCTACATAATTTCTTTTTCTGTAAAATTGCTAGAGCAACTCATATAATGTATTTACATAGGGTCCCACAGAAATCATCTTCCTTGCTTAGTGCTCAGGCCATTTCTTTCCCCTCTTGCCTTCTGCGTTCAAGTTGCTCTCCCTCAAGACCCTGAACAATTCCATGGCAGTTCTCATTTTTTCTACTCCTCCTCTTATTCTGCTGCTCTCCTGGAGAGCTCAAAACTACCAGCTGACTGGTCCCAATAGTATTCCGTTAATGGAAAATGTTCAGTATTATGAGATTGAGTTCCCTCCCTACAGATCTACTATCCAAAACTACTGCTAATAGGAGTCAGGAGCTCTCAAAAAGGAAAATATATCTGTCATTACAATTTTTTTTTTGGACAAATATTTAATTCAAGGAGGGAAAAATATTCTTTGTAAAATTATTACTATTTAACAAAGATTAAATTGGGAAAATAAACGTGCTTGATCCCACCATTCATCTTTCACTAACTGCCAAGGACAAGTGAATTTAATTATTATTTTTTTTGGCCTCACTGTGGTAACTAAGTTTCTCAACCTGCTGCAAATACTATTTTTATACCTACTGGCCTAACTCTTAACATTTGTTCCTTAGAACAGCTGAAACAGTAGCCAGATGAAAAATCTGACATGACACTTCTCCAGACTGTACCTTCTAGGTCCAGGGAATCAGCAGCAAGATAGCCTGAAGCCCAGTGCCCAGAGACACAGTGTTATGCCCCAACAATATACCTATATTTCATTGGTCAACGAGAAGGGAAAATTAAACAGACCATCCAGAAAGCCCTGATCACTACTATATTTGACTAGTAATGCAGAGAATAGTGATATATTGAATAATACTGAAGATAAATGTGCTATTCACAAGAAGTCAGACATGTTACTACAAGGGCTCTAAATGGTTGTTAAACCATTTTTGATACCTGAATTCTTACAGCTTAAAAACAAACATAGACAAAGTAGTTAAGAATCTTCAATTATTCACAAGCCAACAACAAGGCAGGTGCTGTAAGGAGTTTGTTTCCTAATGCTGTCCTACCAATGACCTCCAGTTTGACAGGGAGGAATTATTCACTAACAAGTTAGGAGATTCAGTCAAATAATCCAGGGAAAGAAAGGAATGGAACAAAAGACCAGTGTGATGCGGGGCCACTAACAACACACTTGGGGCAAGATAGCAAAGGAATAGGTCTGCAGAGATTTTGGATTTGTGTGTTAATTATCTTGACTCTTAATAGACCAGTCTCTGAAATAGTTCTATGTTAACTATGACCTCTAACAGCTACTGGTAATTAAAACACCTCCACATGAGATTATTTTTCTACACATTTCAGACAGCATAATTTCCATCAATAGTTTCCTGCTTTTTTGGACTAAATCAACACACGAAGTAAAAAGGAAAAGAAAAGTGCTTCAAGAACTAACATCTGTATCTTGTCTGCAAACTCACACAAGGAATCTTTTACCTTTCATTATTTGGTAGTATATCAGACACGAGCAACAACACACTCAAAAGGATGAAATCTTGCGGTGTCCGATTTATGTCAACACCCCTAGACACGCACCACTCTTCGCTCCCACAACCCCCCATTGAAAAGTAACAATGCGCATTTTCTCTCATCAGCTGTTGCTTCCTATCCTGGGTCGGTTCACTGTTAAGGCGGTAGCAAAACAAGGCAGGAGGGTGAGTGCGGGAGAGCGGCGTCAGGAAACACCGCGAGCGTGTGTTCCCGCCGGCAGACCCCTTTCCTCCCAGCTCTGCCACACTTACAGCGCCTCATCGCTGGGAAGCCGCAGACAGACGCGCGCTGCTCTAGCTCGGTGCCCGGACGTGAGGGTGCTGCGGAGCGGGGATGGGGGGCGGTTGGCCCGTCCCACGGGCTCTTCTCCTCCCCGCACTGCCCCTGCGCTGGGATCCGGGCTGCACCACCCCGGCTCTGCCCTGGCCGGTGTTGTGTCTGAGGCAGAGGCCCCATGTGACGCGGACGGGGGGGCAGGGGGGAGATGCGAGTGACCCAGACAAGCGGGTTTAACAGCAGCGTCCCCGGGCAAGTTGCAGCTCGCGCGCCCCGCCCCCCTGCCCGGGACCCCCGACGACCCCTCCCCCGCGCGGGCAACTGGCGGGCGGTTACGCGGCCCCGCACCCGCTTCCTGCAGCTGGCGCTGCGGGCGCGCGCGCCCGCGCGGGCCGCGCCGCCGGAGTCACTGGCAGTTGGGGGCAGGCCGCGGGCCCGGCCGCCTCTCCACGCGCCGGGCGCCCACGGGGCCGGAATGTGCCGCGCGGGGGGAAGGGGCCCGCGCGCTCAGCCGCCCCCGGGGCTCACCTGTCGTCGCGTCTGCCAGACGCACATTCCCAGGCGGCGCCGCCTGCCCGGCCGGGCCGTGTAAGGTCTTCACATCGCGCTCCCCCTCCGGCCCGCTCCGCTCCTCTCAGGCAGCCCCGGCCCGCGCTCTCCCCCCCGCCCCTCTCGGTGTCCCCAGCTCCTCCCGCCCACCCCACCCCCTTCTTCCTGTGAACGCGTCACACACGGCGCGAGAGCGTCTCGCGCCACCAACCGCCGCTCGGTCAACAAGCCTCGCGCCAGCTGCCCAGGGCGCCCCCTAGCGGCGCGCGCCCTTCAGAAGTCGCGTGCGGCGCGGCCGTCCCCGCCGAGAGGATCCCTGGGCACGTGACCGTCTGGCAAGCGGGCCAAAAAAAATAAAAGAGCGCCGCCCGGTCCGGCTTATCCGCCGCTCTCTCCCTCGCTCGCTGGGAGAGGGGGTGGGGCCAGCGGCGCCCTCTAGCGGGGAGCGGGCCGCTCTGCAAGCGTGAGGAGCGCCGCAGCCACCTGACAGGCAGCAATTTAAATGGGGGGGCGGGGAAGGCGGATGCGTGCGCCGAGTGTCGCGCTACCGTGCAGGGCGCCGGAGCCCGCGCGCGCCGCGCCTCGGCAGCCGGAGCCTGCTCCCCGCACGGAGCGCTCCGTGCACCCCGACGGGCGGCAGCGGGGCTGGGATGCACCCAGCTCTGCCCCGCCCTGCTGGCCACGGGTCCGGCATCAGTGATTCCCCGGGCGTGTGAAGCACCTGCTGTCACCCGCTCTGAGGAAAGACCCTCACCCGGGCGTGGGTGGCTCCCCCCGCCGCAGCCTGGCTATCGGGGGAGGGGGGGATTCTGCCCCATTGCACTGCAGGGGGGGGAGATTCTGCCCCATTGCACTGCAGGGGGGGGAGGATTCTGCCCCGTTGCACTGCAGGGGGGGGAGAGGGAGCAGCTGGCAGGGAGTTAGAGGTGGGGTGACCAGATGTCCTGATTTTATAGGAACAGTCTCGTTTTTTGGGTCTTTTTCTTATCTAGGCTCCTGTTACCCCTCCTACCCTGTCCTGATTTTTCACATTTGCTGTCTGGTAGAGGAATCAAAAACTTTGGCACCGCTAAAGCAGGGGAACTTTTTTTTGTACGCTTGAGGATTTTTTTTCTTGTACTTGTTTATTAACGAGCAACTCCACTGGGTGAAGATTTGGGGAGGGGCCCTTCTCAGGGACAGATCCCGTTCGCCCTTCGTGAGTAACCTTGTCAGTGGGCAAATACCAGTCTACACTCTCACACCCTCGCAAAGTAAACTCGGTACTAGGGGAAAGTCAGATCAGAGGCAAATTCCAGCTCCTTGAGGCCCCGACAGCCAGCTGCAGTGGAAGTTAAGGTGTCTGAGCTGCCAGCTTACTGCTGGCTCTTCACCTTTCCAGACTGCTGCAAAGACGCACCCTTCAGGAGTCTGATTTGTCTCACACATGCCAACTTTCACTCACTTAAAACCTACTTATTGACAAAATCACACGTAAAAATACAAAAGCTTCTCAGCCCACTATTACTGAAAACTTGATTACTATCTCTTTTTACCTTATTATTATAAAACAAATCAATTGGAAAGGTAGGGTGACCAGATGTCCCGATTTTATAGGGACAGTCCTGACTTTTGGGTCTTTTTCTTAGATAGGCTCATGTTATCCCTCACCCCCGTCCTGATTTTTCACACTTGCTGTCTGATCACCCTATGGAATGGAAATATTGTACTCACATTTTAGTGTATAGTATATAGAGCATTATAAAGCCATTGTCTGTATGAAATTTTAGTTTGTACTGACATTACTAGTGCTTTTTATGGAGACTGTTATTAAACTAGACAAATATCTAGATGAATTGATGTACCCCCAGAAGACCTCTGCATACCCCCTGGGATATGTTTATCCCTGGTTAGGAATCACTAATTTGAACCACTGGTGCAAGGGCCCTTTAGAGATCTTGCTGCCAACAAATAATTAGCATAGCAGAGCCATGCTCCTTCCAGTGACATGTTTGCTGTGCAGGAGCAAGGGGAACTGCTAACTCAGAAGCCAGCCTAATGCCAGCAACGAGTTCCCCTACACAGAATCCTCCCCCCTGTTTCATTCTTTTATTGAGGGTGCTGTAGAAACCAGGGGGAGTTTGTTGCTGCTGCAGATAACTCTGTAGTTTGATCTGATGACCTCTCTACTTTTGTGTGTTGAGATAATTAGTCCTTCTGACCTAAGTTCCCTCTAAGGCTATCAAGGCATGCAGCCACAGAGGCCTCGACTGGAGAGGTGCCTCTCCCTCAGCCCCAGCCCCGGAGCTCCCACGGATGGGCAGAGGCACCTTGGCCCAAGCCCCAGAACTGCTGCTGCTGGGGAGAGGCACCTCTCCTCTGGCCCCGTCGTGCTGGGGGGAGGCCCCAGGCTGCTGCAGTGAGAGAGAGAGAGAGAGGGGTGGGGGGAGTCCTCTCTCCCCACTGCAGCCCCAGGGCAGCCTGCACCCCAAACACCTCATCCCCGGTCCCACCCCGCACACCCCAACCTTCTGCCCCAGCCTTGAGCCCCCTCTCACACTCTGAACCTTTCGGCCCCACCCTCACCACACATCACCTCCATATCTGTGCATATAACAAAATTCATTCCACACATGGATGCTAAAAATTAAAGGGAACATTGCTTCTGACCATACTTCAAGGGAAGTATCTGAACTGGTGGTAAGATAAATAATTTTAGAAGGGCTCCTTGGATGCATGTGTTTTTTCACGACGTCCCCACTTAACGTCCTCTTGCTTAACGTTGTTTTGATGTTACATCCTTGCTCCATTGCAGAACATGCTCGTTTAAAGTTGTGCAATGCTCCCCTGTAACATCATTTGTCCCCCTGCATTGTCCACGGCTGGCAGCCCCCTATCAGCTCTCCAATGTCCTTCCCCACACTTCCCGCCTGCTGGTGGACTCCACTGAGCAGCAACTTCCCTCTGCTCCCGCCATCTCCTGCCCGTGGCAATCAGCTGATTTGTGGCGTTCGGGAGGCAGGCAGTGGCGAATTAATGATTTTGCTGCCCCTAGGCCCTGAAATAATTGCCCCCCCCCAGCTCATCTTGCTCCGCTTGGTGGCCGGGGGGGGGGGGGGGAGAAGTGTAGCGGCAGCACACTCAGGGGAGGAGGCGGGGCCAGGGATTTGGGGAGGGGGTTAGAATGGGCATGGGGAAGGGGCAGAGTTGGGGCAGGGCCTTGTTGGCCTAGGCGATAACAAGCCACTGGAGGCAGGAGAGGGAGTGGGGAGGCTGCGTGCCTCGTTCTCGCTCCTTCCCCCAGCCTCCTGAATGCTGCAAGATAGCTGATCGCTGTGGGCAGCAAGCAGGGAAAGCAGGGGGAAGGTGCTGATCCGCGGGGTCTGCCAGCGGGCTGGAGGTGTTGGGGACAGGGGCAGCGGAACTGATGGGGAGCTGCCAGCCTGTTTAATACTTTTATTAAATTGCTTGTTTAAAATTGTTAAAAATGTATATAATGCCTTTTGTCTGGCAAAAACAATTTCCCTGGTACCTAACCCCTCTATTTGCATTAATTCTTATGGGGAAATTGGATTTGCTTAACATTGTTTATCTTAGAGTCGCATTTTTCAAGAACATAACTACAACGTTAAGCGAGGAGTTACTGTATTTGATATATTATCTGGGGGACACCAATTTAGAGAGACACATCACAGGTACAGACACACTGGCCACAGTCTATCTCAAGGTGTCTCATGAAATCTATTCCAGTTCCAACTTCCCCAAATGCCTGAGAGTCCACCCAGGTGGATCCAGTTGCAGCATTGGGGCCTAAATCTCCCTCTCAGTGTGTGTGTGTGTATATATATATATACACACACACACACACACTCCCCATCTCTTCTCCCCCTCCCTGCATCACCAGTCTAATGAACACTAACTTTTAAAGGTGCCATGTGCTTGACTGCTAGCATTATTTTTATTATTATGTTTTCCTCTCAGAACTAGGTCTTTGTGGGGGCAGGGTTTGTGTTTTGGAGCACAAGGCAGGATGACAAGCAGAAGGAACATTAATGTTAGTTAGCAAGAATAGCTTTAAAAATAGCTAGTCAGTGATAGTTTATATTTAAAAATAAAAATCTAGACAGAAACTAGAAAAGGAAATCAACACAATTAGGTAGGGAAGCATTTGGGGATAAATGTATACCATTATAAACTCAAAATGAGAAAAGAGTTAATCAAAAAGGCTGTGGTTACTATAGCTTTTTTAGAGAAAAAAGATTACATACAATAGGAATTAAAATAAATTGAAAAGGCTAGCATTTACTGGAACAGAAATCAATATTATGGAATTTTATACTGTACTCACCTGATTCCCAGGCTAGGGTTACATGCAAAAGTAAAGAGTAAAAAATATGAAGATTGAAATTTTAGAGCAGTGGTCTCCATACTTTGTACCTTGCACTCCTCCCCTGAAGTTGGGGCCAGGAGCAGGGCTGCAGCTCCGTGTGTGTGGTGGAGAGGACACGGACAGAGGTAAGAGGGCTGAGGCCACAGCTGGAGGTGAGGCTGGAAGCAGAGGCTGGCAGCCAGGGCACCAGGCATGGAGCCCTGGGTATGAGGCCCTGGGTGCAGGGCTGGGAGTGGAGCCACAGGACTGGCAGCTGGTGTCCTGGGTGCAAAGTCCTGGGCCCAGGGCCAGCAGCTGGGGTCCAGAACGGAAGTGGGTGGTGCTCCCTTCCTGCCCCCTGTGGATGCTGGCCCTGGCCCCAGCTGTGCTTCCCTGAACGTTCCTCCATATCTCCCTAGGGGAGTGAGCCCCACAGCTTGGGGCCTGTTTTAGAGGAAACCAGGCGGATCTTTAAAACAAAAATTAAATGATGCAGAATTAACAAGAAAGGACGACCAGATGTCCTGATTTTATAGGGACAGTCCCGATTTTTGTGTTTTTCTCATATAGGCTCCTATTACCCTCCACCCCCTGTCCCGATTTTTCACATTTGCTGTCTTAAGTGTCACCAACCTTCTCCCTCCCCCCTGTGTGTACTCTTACAGCCTGATGTGCTGCAGCTGCATCTTCACAGGCTGGCCCCTGAGCACACATGGAACCCCACTGGCTTTCAGAGTTTCCCCATGCAGATGTAGTTGCACAATCAGGACTGAATTGTTATGCACATGGGTAACCCCATTAAATTCAATCTGGCTACTCACATTTGTAAGTATTTACAGGATTAAGACCTGATCCCAAGCCCACTGAAGTCAACAGAAAAAACAAACAAACGTTGACTCCAATGGGCTTTGAATCAAGCCCTAGACTGTAAACTCTTGCAGAGCGTGACTGTATATTCCCACATTTATACAGAACCAGGACAATAGGATCAGAATAAAAGGATTTGGGCATTACTGTACAGGGAGGTCCCCTGTATATATTGGGTTTGCATTCTTGAAAAGGGCGATGGATACTGAAAAGAAGTATCCTGGAAAATTTTTCCCCATAAGAAATAATAGAATAGGGCTGAGGGGATGCTTTCACAACTTCATAGCACTCACCTATGACAATGCTCTTTTTGCCTAAACAGTGTACCTTTTTACAATGACAGGTTAGTTATATTGTACACATTTTACACATAAAACATTGAATAAAATAACTTAGAACTCTACTAAAACTGTTCAAACACATAGAACGTTTTAATACAGTAAATGCAGTATAGTAATACAAGATAAAATGGTGTCAATTATGCTCAACTCAGGTAGAGGCAGTGGCTGAGTTTTCTTGAACTGGCTTTTCCATGGCTGGCTTTTTAGTCACAGAAGTCTTAAAAAAGGATTTTATTGACATCTGCTCTCCTGTATGAATCTTAGAACTATAGATCTTCCTGTAGCAAACCACAGCATCATTGAGAGCCCTGGAGTCTTTGGTAAACCATTCATGAAAAGGATCACCGCTCTGTATGATTTTTATCATCTCATCCAGCAATTCAAAGAAACGGGAGAGATTCCTTGTCATCAGACTCCTGGCTTCCTGCCTTATGGCATCATCATCATCATTGTCCTTGCTTTCGGCGGA
>ML677364.1:20906000-21189674 GCA_007922305.1 Dermatemys mawii
TGCAGAGTTCAAAAGTCAATTGGCAGAGTCTTACCTCCAGCCTGGGTGGAGATGGAGGGTAGGGCACGGGGCACCTTACGTGGTCCGAGGCCGACTGCGCCGCCTCTCCGTGAGGTTCCGCTGCAGCTCTCACCGCAATCGGCTCTGCTCCGCTCCGCTGGCTGTCCTACGAACCGCTCTGCCCGTTGATCCACTAGCTGCTCTGCTAGCCGACACACAGACAGCTCTGCCGCGCCGGTCACTCTGCCCACAGCCCCCACACCTCTGCTAGGTGACAGACAGCTCTGCCGCGCCGGTCACTCTGCCTGCAGCACCCACGCCTCTGCTAGGTGACAGACAGACAGCTCTGCCGCGCCGGTCACTCTGCCCGCAGCACCCACGCCTCCGCTAGTCAACAGACAACTCTGCTGCACCAGTCACTCCGCTAGCCGTCCTGCTAGCCGACACACAGACTGCTCTGTTGCACCAGCCACTCTGCACTTTTTCCAGGTCCCCCCTACTTAAGACAGCACTCAGTGATTTCTTTAGCTCTTAGGTGATTTCAGCTCACAGTAGGGGAGCCTTAGTACAGGTGCACCAGTGAGCCCAAAGCAATTGTCAGCTCAGCAGCCTAGAACCAGGCTCCTAATGGAAGCAAAATTCAATTCTGACATTCTACAGTGGAGAGAGGCAGGGTGCAGTAGGCCTGGGAGGCCCTCAGACAGAGCCCTCAACAAAAGGTATAGGTGCTTGTCCATCACCTCTCTCAATGTCACAGTGTTCTGAAAACGCATGGCCCTTGCCCAGTGAGTGCTACCTAGATGATGGCGAGTCCCTCCATCATAACAAGGGCCAAGTACATGTCCATAGTCCTTCATTCACATAATCACAGTAACATCACTTTATCATTCCTGCCCCAATAACATAGAAACTGGGGCTCCCTCATCAGCCGAAGTGGCCATGTGGGCTGCTGTGGGCTCAGGCTAGGCGCAGTGGGTGTGTCTATGCAAATTGATCAGCCCCAGACTTATTTTCCAAGGCTCACTGCAATTCCCATAGTTCGCCACCAGATGTCAGAATATATCTCATTCCTGACACTGCTTACAAACAAATAAGCAAAAGTAGGAAAGTGCATGAGAATATGGGACCGACCGAGCAGTGTGTCAGCAGGAAGAAATGGCCTGAATGTTAGTACTGAAACAACAGCTACTAGTTGAAAACAATAAAGAAAGAGGGTGCAGGGGGTTTGGGAGATGGGTCATGGTCCTGGGTGTTGTGGGGGGAGATGCTAGATCCATAAACATTTTTGGCATGCGTAGGCAAAAAGGCCTGCGCAGTGGTCATGGGGTTGGGATTTCAGCTGCCTCTGTACTACCTGAAAACACAGTAAAGGGATAACTGAGGAGGCTACTTGCTCACAGAGGGAATGTGGGATTGTTTCCTTATCTGGTGCAATGAAAATGGAGGCTTTTTTGCCAGCAGAGGGAGAGGCAAGATGGGTGTGCCAGGCTATGCCTGCATGTTGTGCACAGGAGGCTTTCAAGCGCTTCAGATAATGTTTGAAATGCTTATTCAAGCTACACCTTCTACAAGGACAGTGTATTGTCCATCATATGTATAGCAGGGGATTGTGCACTGCACAGCTTCTGTGGGCCGACCTTATTGCGGACACAGTGGCCTGTTTGTCCCCATTGCCCCCGCAAGCTCCATGTGTGCCACCCTTCCCCCTCTATTTCAGGGACTGCCTTCAACCCTCACCTAATCTCTCTCTGGCAGGGGGTCTGGGTGCCCCCTACTCTTCCCATACAGGTATCCCCAAGCCAGTGGCTCTGTGTGTACCCCTATTCCCACTTCCCTCATGCCCTGCCCTTCATTCCCTCTTTCCTCCCCTCCCCCATTGGCAGGGACTCCTCTTCCCCCCATCTCAACCTTCCTCCTCCTGCTAGGGGCTCTCTGTGTCCCCTTTCTCCTATAACAGTGTCCTTCAATATCTCGCCCATGCACTAGGGTTTCTGCATGCTCCCATTCCCCACCATACCAGGGGTTCTACCAGGTTTCTCTATAACCTCACACCTCTTCTACCTATACCAGTGTCCTCCTACCCCCTTGCAGGGGTTCTGTTTGCCCCACTCTATCCCATTCTCCACACCATGCCAGGAGTGCGGAGTATCTCTCCAGCTCTTCACATAGTATCTTTCTTCCTTCCTTTCAGATTGCAAGGTAAGGGGAGATGGCTGGTGCCCTCTCCCCGACCAGGAGCAGGATTTGAAGAGGCTGGAAATTCGAAAGGAATGAATGAAGCTTCTTCTCTCCTGTGCCTCTGGCTGCCTCTGCTGGCTGAGTATCCACCCCACCATTCCCAGCAAGAGAACAATTTTTTCTCTTCTGTCATTCAGGGTTTCAACATGTTAAATCTATATTAGGAGGATGACCAGGGGTATTGTTATGCTTCAGGGTGTTAATGGGGTCCAGCAACAGATGACAGTGGCTCCCTGTCTCCCACAGTTTCTATCTTTGGTGTTCCAGTTGTCCCCAAATTCAGAAGGGTTCAGGCAATTGATGCCTAAGATGTTCCCTGAAAATTTGGAATTGGTTGGATGCGTGTTCAAAAGTTATTGCATTTCAGACAGACAGACAGATGCTGGCAGTGGAGCGTAAGGCCTGACAAGCTTAGCCAGTGGTTTGGACAAGGGCATTCAAAACAGGATTGTCCAGGTTTATTTTTAAATAAAAGCTAACATCAATTATCAGTGGCCCAGCGTGTCTCTTAATTTTGCACCTCTCTACTCAGGGGAAATGAAACTGAATTATGTCATGTCTGTAACATGAAACTGTCTGTGAAAATCTGAGCCCAGAAGGAGAACTATGGGAAGGATTTCCATCTATACTTGTAATGAACTTCTCCAGCTTAAGTGTAGTCATTAACGGACTAGTATCTCTAAGGATGAGCAATGATCTTCTGTATATGCCGCTCTATCCTACAAGGGAATTGATGTTAATAGGAACAGTGAATACGCCACAGCTCTGAAAAATCTCTTCATTTGGGCACTCAAAATGGAAGCATCTACAGTCAGATATTTTTCAAGACCAGATTTTCGTTTTACTATTCGGTCTAAGGGGACAGAGAATGATTCAGGCATTGTCTTCTGTTAGCTATAGACTCCCGTTAAGACTTGCCTATGAAACATTGCCAAATGATCCTGAAATAGAATGTTTTCCCACATTTATGTGGGATTTGAGGAAATGAGAACACAGCTTGAAGAAATAAATTAGATATAATCCTAACAAAGGTTTTGAGCCATACCAAAAATTATCCTGTGATTGGGGACCATATTTAAGTGAGCGGTTCCCATACAAAGTGTCTTATTCCATTTGCAAACTACAGGGCTCAATTCTCCATTATCATGCTCCTTGCATAGCCATGTTTCTAGTGAGCCTAAAGCTATGTAAAATGTTATCATTTTGATTGCACCTCCTTTGTGCTTGCTTTGCACATAAATAACTGAATATACAGTGTGCAAGGCAATGGAGAATGAGGCCTATAGTCTTTTGATTAAGTTTTGTAATTCTTCTTTTACCTGCATGTACCCCAGATATTATGCCAACAGCAATAGATATTATCTCAACAGATAAACCAAAAGATTGTTCACCTACACATTATTCCAAACAATGCATTCCAATACCATTACAAAATGATAACACAAGAGAAAAGCCACAGATGATGTAATTCCTCTTAGGAATTCTCTAGGTCAGATTTGCTGTTGCAAAGTGAATAGTTTCCCAAAGAAAACAGTGTGATGTGTGGAATACATCAGCTAAGTCAAAGGCATGCCTCTTTCCAGCTTTAGTAGCACCAGTACTCACCCTGTACCATTCTTCCACAACTTGCACACAAAGACAGTTAAAAACAAAAGCTACACCCCAGACTTCTCATCCCACACATCTGTGGTGAATACTGCCTTCATTGTAGGAGTTTAGCCATGAAGAGGAGTTTCTTAGCTCTTGAAACTGCATTGTGGAGTCTGAGGAAAATGGGTATGTTTACCTATGCGGCAACAGTTGCCACCCCTGCCTGGGTGGCTCAAGAGGAGTGAGGCACAAGATAGAAAGTTGATAGAAAGCAAGACACAACTGCCATCCTTGTACTCCCCTAGTTAGGTCCAATAACTATCCCAAAAGGGGCAGGGGAGAGGCAGGGTTGTGTCCCTGTGTGATGGGGTGCACCAACTCTGCATTGGGCCAGACCAGTCCCTGTGGGCCCAGGGGATCATACCTCCTTACCTCTTCTGCACACACTCCAGGTGGAAGGGACAGATAAAAGGAGGCTGCCCCATTCCATCTGGGCTGGCTGAGGAGGAGGAAGGACGCAGTATGTGTGCTGCAGGTGAATGCGACTCTCCAAGTGGTAGGGCTCGTGGACCTGGACTACATGATGGATGAGCAGCTGACCATGGAGACTGACTGGGATTTCAAGCCCCTGCCAGCAGAGGAGATGCCGAAGATGCACTTTGCAGTAACAAGTGACCCAGGGAACGTATTAGAAGCAGATGTTTAAACACTTAATTGGGAATTTTCTTTCTTCATAGGGCCCTGGGTCATAACCCGGTAAAGGAGGGAGGGCCTGGGTTCACCGCTCCCCCACGCCACTAGAGGTGGCTACTGTTTGTTCATTCTGCCCTGCCCAAGGGGTCAGAACCCCCAACTGCTATTGCCTGCCCCAGCCAGGAGGCTCAGGGGCCACAGACAGTTGGCTTTGCTCTGCCCCACCCGGGGGCTACAGACAGTTTGCTCAGCCCTGACAGGGGTCCTGAGCCCTTCTTATTGCAATTGCCTGATCCCACAGGGAGCCCCTATGCTTGTGTGGTGGGGTGCAGCAACCCCGCAATGGGCCAACGGAGGCAGCCCTGCTGGACACACAGGGTCCTCCATGACATTCTGTCCCTTCAGTGCCAGCTAGCAGAGCTGCCCAGCCAGGCAGGGGAGAACATGCTGCACGCTGAGGGTGGCACACAGTAGCTGTGCACCCTGGAGGCTCTAGCAGGCTACCCAGCCTATCCGCTATTCTCACAATCCGTTGCTCTGCACCATCCCATTGCAGAGCTGGGGCTCCAAGCCACAGTTTATCTCAAAACAGCATGAAGCATACGTGAGTTTAATACTATATACCCAAACTGACCGTCTTCTTTATGAATGGAGGAAGGCGTAGATCCAGTGAGAGACGACGTAGTGTGTAAAAGAATTCTATGGATTCCCAGGCTTCTGCTTCAGAAGTACATCGGATGAGCTGCATGTATGAAATCTGCACTGTGCTGATGGTAAAACTGAAGCCAGAGAAAATAAGGAAGAATGGAAACGTATTCAAAAGGGATTTGATCATTTAGTTGATGAGCCAGCAGATGGCAAATGCTGCTCCGTGTAGAAAATGAAAAGTAATTAGTCTGGGAACAAAGAGCAAAAGCAGGGAATGTGCGCTAAATACAGCGCACTGATCAGAGAAAGAATTGGGGGATTATTGTGGGAAAAATTGTAGAACCGGTCACTTGTGTGCACAGCTGCAATAAAAAAGGCAAACAAGATACTAGACTGATGGAGCAGTGAGCTATAATACAACACAAAATAGGCAATACTAGCACTTTGGAAGACAATTATTAGGCTTCCCTAGAATGGTGGTGTATGCAGTTTGGAGCACAGTCTCAGGAAGGTTGTATTTGGAGCAGGTGCAGAATAAGGCAGCTAACATTGAATGGTTTAAATGAGCTCAGTTCTAAGGTTAATGTTAGAGAGATTGTTTGCTCAGGTCAAAAAGAGACACAGTAGAAGTTTTCAAATAATGATAGTGATTACTATTAATAGACTATGTTTATATCACTAAGGGGTTAAAAATTAGGAAAACAGTACTGACTAGAGAACACAAATGGAGCTACTTCACAAAAAAGACACTTAACATATGCCTTTGAGTTACATCGGGATAAGAACATAAGAAAGGCCGGACTGGGTCAGACCAGAGGTCCATCCAGCCCAGTATCCTGTCTACTGATAGTGACCAATGCCAGATGCCCCGGCGTGTATGAACCTAACAAGTAATGATCAAGTGATCTCTCTCTCCTGCCATCCATCACCCCCCTCTGACAAACAGAGGCTAGGGACACCATTCCTCACCCATCCTGACCAATAGCCATTAATGGATGGATATAGCCCAGGGAACATATTACCTGGGACGGTATACTAAGCAAAATTATATATGAGCTTGAGGCACATGGATTCATTTCAGAAGAAGCAGGCCAATGAAGGACCTACAGATAAACCATAAAGTAGTTTATGGGGTGGGGGGAACCCTAACATTTCAGCTTCAATAGTTTTTCGTTTGTGCAGAGTCTTAGTTGTACAAACTCATTACAGAGACTCCTTCCTCAGCATGAGACATGAAGGGCATAGGTCGGTCAGCGGAGGGAAAGGACAGGAGGAAAGTGGGTGGGCACCCTGGGACATTAAGAAGTTGGCCCCAGGGTGGGTCGTACCTCCCCTTGCAGGCAGCCAGTTAGAGCAGATGGGAAACATGCTACTATTCAGCAGAGGAGAAGCAGGTTCACAGTGGGTGCGCTAAGAAGAAAGCAATCTAGCTGCTGCTAATGAAAAAGCAAGTGAGCAATGGGGGATTGGTGGGATGGCCCAAACTGGGGAAAGATGAGCAAGACTGGGAGCACTTGGCCATGTGGAGGCAGGGTCGTGTGAACAGACATGGTGCCAGAAAGGCTGACTGGCAGTAGGAAGGACTGAGAAAAGCAACCCAGGCCCATCAGTTGTCTGCAGGCTGCAAGAAACAGTAGAGACATGAGGAAAGGTTCGAGCAAGCCACAGGTTTAGGAGAGGAATCAGTGGCGGGTAGGTTGCCCAAACAACAAATGTGAAAAACTGGGATGGGGGAAGGGAGGGTAATAGGAGCCTATATAAGAAAAAAAAAAGCCCCAAATCAGGACTGTCCCTATAAAATCGGGACATCTGGCCATCCTAGTGGCGGGCCATGCAAGGTAAGTAGAGGAGCTGATCGGCATCTTCAGAATCTTTTAATTAAAAAAAAAGTTTCTAGCCCTTACATATCAAACCCAAATCACGTGCTAGCAAACATCATGGCTACAATTCACCAGGTGTGTAGGTCCCTGCATGGCAGCAGCTCAGAGTTGGACGACATTATGGTAAAAATGCCTTCTGCTGCTCCACTAGATTTTCTGCCGTTGCCACCACTTGTGGAGTTGCAATGGTCGAGAAGTGTTTCCTTTTATTGACTTTGAATTCCCTACCTTTTAATTTCATTGAATGTTCCCTTGTTCTTGTGATCAGAGGCAGGGAGTATAGAAGTGTCAGATCTATCGTCTAGACCATTCATTATTTTATGTATGTTTATGACGTCTCCACTCAGTCTTCTTTCTAAGGTAAACAATCCCCATCTTCTCAATTTCTTTTCATATGATATTCTTTCCCTGCCCTTGATCATTCTTGTTGCCTTTGTCTGAATCCTACCTAAGTTCTGTAAAACCCTTTCTGAGATATGGTGACCAGTTCCGCATACAGTACCGTAGATGAGACTGCACCATTGATTCATATAAAGGCATTATTATAGTCTCTGTATTATTCACCATCTCATTCTTTACACAATCTAATGTCTAGCTAGCTTTTTTGACTGCAGCTGCACATTGAGCAGATGTCTTCATTGAGCTGGCTACAGTGATGTTCAGGCAGACAATACTTAGCTTGCCATCTCAGGTCTTAATTACCACAGCCTCCTCGTCTCTGGCATCCGGGATACACGCATTGGCTTACTTTGTTCTGTACAAACTCTGCTCCAAAGAAGTCTTCATTACCCATCAGTCTGACTATATTCTCTCCTCTTTGAATCCTGCTACTGGCTCTCTTTGCTTCGCTGCATCAAGTGCAAATGTTATATCTTTGCATTGAAGCCCCTACATAACTCCACCCCTCACTATTCATCTGTTCTTTTCCCCCCATATCCTGTTATCCTCTGGTCCCTGAGTTTCACCAGCGATGCCAGCTTTGAGACACTTTTTGCCCACTTCTCCTCTGCCACCCCATTGTAGGTGCTTTTCCCAAACTGGTTCTCAAGATCACTATTCCTGCATTCAAAACCCTCCTGAAGATCAACTTCTACGCTGACACGTACAGGTAACTATGAAGGGGACTACAGGGTAATTTAGGATTATCTAGCTATCTGCATTGTGACATTAAGTTTTGTATTACTGGGATGTGATGGAGCCACCTCAGAGTTTGGTATATAGCCCATCATTGCTATGCAGCTTAAAGGGATAGCGCTGGGCAGGCAGGAGGAGAATTTAAGCAGCCTGCCCACTCTGATTGTAACGCACACAGAGCCATTTTCTGGCCAGCATGTGGAAAGAGGAAAAAAGCACCTGGCAAATGGGTACAAATATGTGCTGCAAAAGTAATATTAATATGTCACCTCGTAGAGCTACTAAGCCTTTTTGCTTATGCCCCCACCCCCCGCAGATTATTTCTGGTAAGAGCATAAATAATCTGTGTGAGGTCTTGAGGGGGCGCTCCATGGCTGGGGTGAGGTCTGGACATACATATAGCTCTGACACCCACGTCATCTTTCCCCAGCAGTTCCCCATGAATCATTGCTGCAGTCTCGCCAGGGATTTGTGGGATGAGGATGTCCACCCCATCCATGCTGCTGATATTGACGGTGGATTTTCAGATGGGCAATTGTGCACAGCAGAGTTTTACCACAGAGCAGCGGTTCTCAAACTTCGTTGCACCGCAACCCACTTCTGACAACAAAAATTACTGCATGACCCCAGGAGGGAGAACCAAAGCCTGAGTCCCGCCATCCCAGGTAAGAGGCCTAAAGCCCAAGCCCCGCTGCCCTGGGTGGAGGGTGGGGCAAAAGCTGAAGCCCAAGGGCTTCAGCCCCGAGTGGACGGGCCTATAACCTAAGCCCCATCACCCAGGGCCAGGCAGTGGGGTTCAGGCTTCGGACCCCGCAAGTCTCACACCAGCCCTGCTGACCCCATTAAAATGGGGTCACAACCCACAGTTTGACAACTGCTGCCCTAAAGTACTTACAAATCATCCCATTAGGTAAATACAATAGAGTAGGTTAGAAAAGTTTGCCTTAAATCTGAACACTCCTGCTTTTGTGATCTTAGTTTAGCCCCTTAACATTGTTTAAATAGAGTTTTTGCTCAGCAGTTTGCTTAAAGCTGGCGTGGTTTTGTAAGTAATAGAGTGGATATAGACACGTATGGTCCTCCCTCGCTGCCAGCCTCCGAGGAAGGCCAAACCTCATTGCTGTCACACCCCTGGAAAATAGTCTAAGACAAGCGGGGAGTTAGCAGTCGCATGGCTTGATCTCTCCCGTAGGGTAGAGCAGTGAGTCAGCCAACAGCCCAAGTCCTGAGGCCTGGTGGGGCAGCAAACAGTCAAAAGCCCCAACCCTCAGGCAGGGCATAGCCAGCTATACTCTGCAGCCCCAGGCCCTCAGACAGGGCAGGGTACCGCATACAGTCTAGTGCCCCAACCCTCAGGCAGGGCAGAGCAGAGAATAATCTGGGGACTCCAGCCCTCAAGCAGGGCAGGCTACCAGCAGTCTAGGACTCCAGCCCTCAGGCAGGGCCAAGCACCTAGCACAGTCTAGGGGGCAAGGTCCACAGACGGTAGACACACATAGGCCTCCTGTCCAAAGGTGGAGAGGCTGCCACCCCAGGGTGGGGTGGCTAGGGGATGCAGGCCCACCTGACACCACCACATCCAGTTCAGGGCCCTAATAGTGGCAGAGTTCTCTTGCCTTCCATCCAAGGAGCTCAACACTCTCTATCAACATTAATTAAAGGTTCATGGCACTTTTGTGAAGTAGGTAAGTGATACTAGCCCTATGTTACAGATGGAGAAACTGAGCACAGAGAGGTAAGTGAGATGATCTGGGTCAGAAAAAGCGAATATGTCCCAAAACTCCCGATGCACTCCAGAGAGTGATAGAATATCAGGGCTGGAAGGGACCTCAGGAAATCAAGTTAAAACCTGTGGCAATGAGGCCTAGTGAACCAATACCCCAATGGCCAACCTGGGGGGGGATATGTGGGAGAAGGTTGATGATTGGGGTAGGAGGGCCTGGGCCCACCTGACTCCACCAGGCCCTAAGTCAGGGCCCTAACAGTGGCGGAGTGGTCCACCATTGCATCAGCAGGGAATACCACCAAAACACACTGACCTCATCTGGGTGAGAGATACCATTTGCTCACCCTTCCTGGGTTACTTCCTACTGTGCTTCCTGAAGCTGCAATCCATGGGGCATTGGGGTCGCCAAGCTTCTCAGCATGTATGAGTACCTAGCGACAAACAAGCGACAGAGAGCTACAGAGGGACATCTTAGGAAATATAGGGAAATGATGAGACTGTGTTGGTTGGCATGATAAACAGTCTTATCAGAGCACCAGCAGCCAAGCAATTGTCAAGTTTTTGTAGGCATCATAGGAAAAGCAGGTTTTAATAGGTGTTTGAAAAAGGAGAAGGGGTAGCTTTGCAAATGCTTATGGGAAGCTTCCTCAAGTGTCAGGGGCAGCCTGATAGAAAGCCTGAAGATGGTTTTTTTGACAGTTTAACAAGTGGGCAATGGAAGCTGACATTGTGGGCCCATCAGAGGTGGGAGTGGACACTGAAGCTAGGTCTCTCTAAGCTGCCTGGCCACACAGACCTCAGACCTGCCCCAAGCCTCAGATCTGCCACAGCACCTCTCCCCAGTTTCAGCCCGGCCTAGACCTGCCATGGCTGTGGGAGAAGCGCCTTTCCCACCCAGCCCAGATGCTGCTTCGGGGAGAGAGAGCAGGAGGGGGAGTTCTGTCTCCCCACTGTAGTCCCAGGGAGCCCCACTGCACCCCAAATCCCTCATCCCCACCTCAGAGTCCGCACCCTCAGCTGGAGCCCTGACCCCCCTGTACTCCAACTCTCTTCCGCAGCCCTGAGCCCCCTCTCACACTCCGAACACCTAGGCCCTACCCTGCCACATTAATTTTGTTATGTACACCAATAAAGAGCTGATGTGTGACACAAAATTCATTACACACATGGGTGGGAAAAATGAGAGGGAACATGGGTCACGAAATGCCTTGAAAGTGAAGACAGGTAGTTTATGTTTGATGCTAAAGAAAAGGGAGAGCCAGTGGACAGATGAAGAGAGAGAGGCGACAAGCTAAGTGAATGATGTTTAGAGCAGAGTTCTGGGCAAGAGAATGGGCAAGAATGAAGCAAGACTGCATTTGTCACTACCAGAGAAGGATGTTGCAGTAACTGAGATGCAAGCTGGTGAGAGTTTTGCTGTGTGGAAGGTTAGGAGAGGCCTATCTTAGGGATATGCCGAAAGAATAAACAACATTTAGACCTAGACTGGGTGTGAGGAACTATAGAGGGAAACTAGCGAGAGTCTGAGTTGAAGCAGATTCCCTGGGTATGGGTCTGAGTGACAAGTAGAATGGAGAGGTTGTCCACAGTAGTTGAGAAAAGAGAGAGTGGAGCGGTAATGGGTTGTCCAGATGCTTCTATTTTAGCCAGGATAAACCTGAGCAGATGTCTAGACATAAGAAGAGACCAACTGAGATTTCAGTTTGGGCAGAAGGAGACAACTCTGGAGTAGAAAGATCAGTTTGTGAGTCATCTGTATAGAGATGGTATTGGCTCTGTGAGTCATCTGAAGAGGTTACTCTGACATAAGGTGCAGAGGGAGAAGAGAAGGGAGTCCAAGAACAGAGCCTCCTGGCACTTTCACAAAGTTGGGGGTGGAGCGGGAGAGGAGGCTCCACTAAAAGACCCTCTGAAGGAGGAATTAGAGAGACAAGAGGCAAACCAGGAGAGGCCAGAGTTACAAAAGTCAAGGGAGGGCAAGATTTCAGGGAGAGGCGCATGGCTGACTGTTGAAGGGCCCGACAGGCCAAGAATTGTACAAGGGGCAAAGCTGAATGAGAGAGGATCTAGGTTGGACTTGGAGGAGCGGAATTCCAGATAGCAATTGTAAACCGCATTTTCAGTGAGCTTAGAGATGAAAGAGCAAAGAGGCGGTAGCTGGAGTAGCAAGTGGGATTTTTAAAATGGGAGAAACTAACACGTGCGTGTATTGTGAGATGAGAGAACCCGATTCTCCACTGTCACATAACTTATGTAAAATGAGTGCAGTGTAGGTACACATGCTACCAAATCAGAATTCCTTACATGTTTACATCCGTGGTAGCTTTTTACACACACACACCCCCCTTCTCCTAGTTGCAGCAATGGTGTCTAGTAAATGACTGCACAAAGGTCATGTCAGGAGAAAATCAACCCCCAGGTAACAACACAGATAGTCCTGGAAGATACACTCCTCCTGTATTGACTTGTTACCTAAGGTACAGGATTATGGAAACAAATGAAATGAAATTCAGATGTTCCAACTTTCTAAATAAAAATTAAGAAAAATCAGTCTTCCCCAGCCCCTCCCCGCTCCTCACCTCCTTACCATGCCGCTCAGAGCGCTAGGAGCTCACAGCCACACTGCTGCAGTGCTGCCCAGCCAGAGTCTTGTGGGACTGTGAGGGAGGGGCCAGGGGTAGCCTCCCCAGCTGGGAGCTCAGAGGCCAGGCAGGACGGTCCTGCGGGCTGGATGTGGCCTGCGGGCCGCAGTTTGCCCACCCCTGCTCTACTGCATGCGCTAAAAACCATATGGCTGTTAGCTGAGGCTGTAGAGCAGCTTCATTAATTTCTCTCTCTCTAAGTGGTCTTGATACCACTAGATGGGACAGAATACCACACCTAAAAGGTGTGTGGGTCACATAATGTATAAAACTGGTTGCCTGTCTGGTGTACACGTGTGTTACATATTATCGTTTTGTGGCCCTGGAGAGCCTTGAGCTAGCAATTCTCTCTATGAACCACCCCTGCGCAAATTATTTGCACTCCAGTCTGCCAGTTTCTAGGACTAGCTCCTTCCTCCTGCTGCTTTTTCCTGCTTCTTGCCCAGTTGCCTCCTACTGCCCCCACTCCTGAATAGCTTTTTTATGCCAACACCCATCCACCAGCAGCCAAGTGCCGGGGGAGATGTTTTCCGGCTGTTTGTGAGCTCATGCTATTTCCTCCTCAATAGGAAAAGCAAACCAGAGATCCTTCCCCACCAGAAAGGCACAGCCAGTTTGCAAAATGGCCACAAAAGGGCTGCCGGTGCTTGACTTTGCACATTTATAGGGCTAGCTTGAGAAAAGAAGTGTGTGACAAAAGTTTATATGAGAGGGCAACATTACGTTGGGAAGACGTAGGGGCCAGGAAATCATCAGTGAAAGGGTGGTTTTGGTTCCATGTTGTGCTTATATCACATTGCTAGTCTATAGCTGTAGACTTCTGTCATCTCTTTGCTAGTGGCCTCAACCCGATCCATGATGGGGGTAGTAGTCTTCCCTACTCTCTACAAATTTCAGCAGGGAATGGGGCCATTAATAGCCTTGTACCTTTAAATCTAAATGAAACCTAACTTTATAAAAACTTGAGACTGATTATTTGTTCACCAAATGCTCCTCACTCTGAAAACAAACAAACTGAGGGCCAATCATCCAATCTCCCATCCCCATTCCCCAAAACACATAGCCTCATTTTAAAGTATTTTTTATCTTTGGGAGAGCATGTAAGTTCATTCCCAGATCCTTGATAACATGGCCCACTTGAAAATTTCTTCATTCACACCAACATTTATAATGACTTCATCCTTGTTTGGAGTGTGGGGAAAGGCAAAAGTCTTAATCAGATGATTATACTGATAATCTAAAACCATAAAACATGAGATATTTTTTCATTCTGAAAAATGTGTAAGAAAGAGACAGATGAGACAAATTGAGACAGAAGGATGTTGATTTCATGATTTATTGTCACATTAAAAAAGTAATCTTACTCATGAATTAATATTTATTTTTAATATAAAAGTGCTTATTCTTACAAATCCTTAAGGCTCATTCTGTTACATTACAGTAGGATTTTTCACCATTCCAGAAACTGTGCTACGTGAGTTTTATATGAACTGTAGAAATAGCAAAAACTCCAGATAGTAAAACAACTTGTCAATGATTTCATAATTTTTGTACAGGTGAACTTGTTTAATTGTGTAACAAAGTCTAAAGTAACTGAAATCCAAAAAAACCCCTTCGTTTTATTTTTAACCTGAAATGGAATTGATGCACTTTGAGTTTCCTATTTTGCTCATTGAAATGGAACAAATACAGCTGTTTATTAATGTAATTCTTCCTCCAGGCCTTCCTTTTACAGCAAGGAAAGAGAGAGATACAGGATGGTACTGATGTAGTATTTACTTTATATTTCTTGCAAAAAAAATTTGAATAACTACTAAGCACAAGCAATGCTCAGAAGCAAGACATTTATTTTTTGAGGTCCCTACGATGCATGTTTACTAGATAAAACTCCCACTGAAACCAATGAGAGTTTTGCCTGAGGAAGGAATGAAAATAGGGCTCTCTTGAGAATCATTTGAGATTAAATGGTTTATTGTTTTTGGTCTCAAAGAGGAAAAATGGAGCAGATGAAAGCTACTAAAGCTCTTGCTCTTTATATTAATTACATGTGGCATATGATTTCTAGCATATACTATAATACACAGATACGAGTATATGATTTTTACTTTTAGTCATAATCAGATATATATTATTTGGATGGACAGTGAATTTACTACTACTACTTACATTTAAAAAAATAGCTATTTACCGTAAATAATATTTTTTCCATAACTGGGTCAAAATGTAGTAGCAAATAGCCAAAAATTAATCTATCAGAAAAAAAATAATTTAAAGTATTCTAGAATGAGGGAAAAATGCCATCTGATCTAATAAATAAAGCACTTCAAACCATTCATGAATGTTACAAGGATATATGTACATATTTTACAGCATAAATTACTGTACAGAATATTACCATCTACTAAATTGTTAGGTCATGTGAACAATATTACCTGTTATACGGGGACATGTAGAGGGATTGTACTTACGTTGTGTAGGTACTAAAAAAATGCTAACTCCAGAATGCTCATTCAAAAGTTGCTGCACTATTGCTTTGGCTGTTCGGGTGATGGCTCCAGTACAAAACTAGAATGCCATCTGAGAGAAACGTAAAACAACATTCAATCACGTAGGACTAGAGCTAAACTGATATTGATTCTAATAGTAATATGATGTACAGGAAGTTGCAGACATTGGCATAAATGAGATATGGAGTTATGCTCTCTGCATCTGGCTACAAAAATAAGTCTAGTGATAAAGCAGGAGTCTGCACAACTAGGTCAGACAACCACTGTGGTTACAGATTTGTTCTATGATACACATTAGTTAACATAACAATCACACAGGAAAGTTAGTGCTACTGTGATTATTGCTACAGATTCGTTACAAATTGCACGTACAGCCAGTCCATGCTAAAGCATCCTGTTGTTTTTGTTATCCTGTCCCCCCTCCCTCCCATTGGCTTGTTTGTCTCATACACCTGTTCTGTCTCATTTTTCAGAATGGAGAGTCTTTCAGATAGGGACTTCATTCACTCTGTCTTTGCCACTGCCTAATGCAAAGGGACCCTTATGTGGTTGAAGCCCTAGGTGCTACTGCAATACAGATGTTAATTAAAAATAATAATAAAGGAAAAAGAAGGAAACTGATGTAAGTGACGTTTGCATGTTTTTAACAGCCAAACTTTCCAACAGTGGTTATAAACTAATCTAGTGTGGCCAGTATTTGCTACTGGAACTTCATGAAAAAGATGAGTTCACAAAATATTAAAATCTGAAGGACATATTCAAGCCTTGAGCTGTACACAAAACTTCCACTGACTTGCACTGGAGTGCTACATGTGTCTAGAGGTAGTGAACAGCCTGCTATTAATGCGCAGCTGGTCAGCACGATTGAACTCACAGTTTTGTCTATCTGGGTTTGTGCTCATGTATCATATGATGAATCAACAACATGCCTCTCAAAAACGATGCAATGTACTTCTCAGTTATACTGTCCAAGCATTCACATAATACAGGCCTGGGATTAAAATAGCTGACTTAATCTCTTTCACAGCCCACACAAAAGCGTCTTGTCCTGTTTACAGAAAGCAAATTGTATGTGGATGAAGGATTAGTGCACGAGACCCTACATTACTAAACTGCAAAACATAGGAACCGCAATGACATCAAAGCTCACATTCAACCTTGGTGTAATTATTGATCTCATTGGATTTGTGCCAACTTATACCAGAGCTGACTTATGTCTAATACAGTGGTTCTTAAACTGTGGGCTGGGACCCCAAAGTGGGGTCACGGCCCCATTTTAATGGGGTCACCAGGGCTGGTGTTAGATTTGCCAGGCCCAAAGCCAAATCCCGAATCCCACTGCTCAGCGGCGGGGCTCAGGTTATAGGCTCCCCACTTAGGGCTGACACCCGTGGGCTTCAGCTTCCTCCCTCCCCAGCCCAGGGGAGCGGAGTTGGGCAGGCTCAGACTTCAGTCCCCCTCCCAGGGTCATGCAGTCGTTGTTGTTGTCAGAAGGGGGTTGTGGTGCAATGAAGTTTGAGAGCCCCTGATCTAATACATCAGAGCGCGCCCTTGAGCACATCAAGCAAAAAATGTACTTTGTATATGTTTTCTGCAGTTCTTCTTAGCATGTTTGCTAGTTCCCAAAGTTAGCGGAATCTCATTCTGCTACATGGGACATGTACTGACGTTTGTGGCAGTTCCACAATCACAGCAGATACAGAATCAGTCCCTTTAAACTCCCATTCCTCTCTTTCTTCCTATTTAACTAGGCTGAAAAGTCATGATGCTGAATGTGTGACACCTAAGACCTAAAATAATACGTCTCTGCACAGACATGATATTGGCAAATCCCAGTGATCTTTGTGCAGATTCATAAAACAGCAATGCCCATTTAAATAAAAAATCGTGGCCCAATGCAAGCCAATGCATGTGTGTTAGGCCTAGGAGGTATCTCCGCAATCTGCCTACAGTGCCTTGAGTGTCACATGCAGTATCCAGATTTGCTAATTCTGAGAATTTTCAGCCCCTTCTTCAGCACAGCAAGGAACCCCTCCTTTGACATTTCCCACCCTGCCTCCTGGAAAGGGGCAGCCAATCAGAGCTGCTGCATGTGGCAAGCAGACCTCTTCCTTTCCCCTTAGGGGACAGAGGTTTTTTGTTAAGGCTGGAGGGAAAAGGTGATACAATGGAGCTGAGAAGGAGAAGGGAACAGAAAGGTCCAGCAGCTCAGAGGGACTCTGCTCTCTCCTCCCCATTTCTCTTCTGGTGGATAATATGTTTGCTCCTCCCCTTTTCTTCACTTTATCCCTGCAGCCCTAGGCCTGGGAAGTGTGAAGAAAGCCTCCAGAGCTGCAGGAGGTGCGCTGGGAGGAGGGAAGATGTGGGGCTGCAGGGAGGCAAAATGAATTGACTGGCAGCTGGGGGCAGGTTTAGGGAGGAGCTGGAAGCCCCTGGGTCTTCAGCCAGAGTTTTATACACATTGAAAATCTACTTGTTTTGTAACGGGATGTAGGCAGGTCTGAGAATCTAGGCAATGGGGTGAAGTCCTTGTTAAAAACACGAATACTTTCAATAACTGAGAATAGAAAAGAGTCGAAAATTACTAGCCAAATTACATTTATTTGAGTAAATGGAACCTCTTGCTAACCTCCTCCTGTGTGACAGGTTTTCTTTCAAAGGTCTCTTGGGGAGATGAGACTAGAGTTGCAGCTAGAACGGAGCCATTTTAGGGGGAACTAAGAAAACTGATGTTGCTAAGAAAAGAAAGATTAATATGGTGGGATTATTTAATGTGACCCAAATAACATGCAGAGCTATTGTGACAAATCAGTTTATAACCTCCTCTGCGTACTGCGGTTTGAGCAGTAATAGTGAGTCCATTGCTGATCTGACTGGCATTCATTCCTCAGAATCAAAGTGTTTTGTTATTGACCTTTAGAGGGAAATTGGTAACGTACAGCCTGGGCATTTAACCCTGGCATTCCTATTAATGTTAATGAGAGTTGGGAGTCTAACTCCATGTGCATTTTGCTGAAAACGTATGCCTAATTGACTTGCCATGCCAATTAACTACACATGACTCAAGGACAGATGGAAATATTTTGTGAGAGTTACATAATTTTTCTTATGCCAAATAAAGAGATTAGTCCATTCTGCAATGCACCACTTTGAAAAACAACATTTAGGCTATGAATCTGGGGATTGGGGAAAACAAATAATTTGAATATTATTGGTTGGATAAAGACAGTAAGTTCTGGAAAAAAATATTTCTTTCGGGGAGTGACAAACTGGTGCAGAGAAATTCAAAGTCCATTTGAACTCTTTGGAGAAATAGATAGTTTGGTTAACCTTTTTTTTTATCCTATTTACATTTGTGCATGAGTTAGTATGGCCTGGTTTCTGCAAAAATCAAAACATAAATATTTCAAGAAAGGCTTTCTTCATGCTATTTCTGATCCAAATGAAACTAACCAGTAATACTATTAATACTCAGCATTTTATGTAGGGAGTAATTCATCCCATGCAAAGGCCCCACACAAGGCCTATGCACCACTGCAGCCCTATTTTAAGAGCTTTAAGGGATCCTTTTTGCGGATTTAAGTGACACAAAGACCTTGGATTGGCCTCACTGCCCGGGAATGAAATTCAGCCATCTCACCTAACATTTTACAATGATTTTTAGCACTACTGTAGCACCTTCCAGCTGAGGATTGCAAAGTGCTTTAAAAAACATGAATAAATTATTAGCATCCCCATTTTACGCATGGGGAAAGGGCAGCACTTTGCCTCACTCTGTGCTCCTGCACAGAAAGGAGCCTGTGCCCCTGGAGAAAATGCCACCTCTCTGGCACTCCCTTCGTTCCCTTGATCCCACAAATGCTTTTTTGGGGTGCTCTGTGGAGTCCGACCTCCACAGAGCTGGAAGGGGAGGGTGGTTGGCTGGGATCCTCTGGGTTCATCCCTGCTAGCCCTGTGGGGAAAAGCTGTGTAAGTTAATGGAATCCATGGTTACTTGCATTGCTTTCCCCTCTGTGCTGTGAAACCCCTGTTTAGGGATGGGTTTTGGGTCAGTCACAGTAGGGAAATCCCCTGGACACATGGGAACATCCAGGAGTTAGAAGCAGCTGCTTGGGTCAGGTGGCAGAGTGGAGGCAAGGGGGTGCTTTGGGAAATATTTGATATCCTCAGGTGAAGTGGGGGGGATACCTGACTCCTTCCTGTGGGACAAACAATGCTTTCTTGAGAGAAACTGGGGGGAGTTTCAGATCTCAGGTGGATTATCCCAGTGTGTGGGGTAACGGGGCTCTAAGTCGTGTTCCGAAGAACTTTAAATGATCTTGAAAACAGTTTATTACAAGGTAACTAATAAATAGCATGTGTGAAATCCAGGTTCTTTTGAAAGAAATAGGAGCCTTGCCCTAGATTTCACTGGTACATCTATACAGCAGCTCCTGTCCCACACCTGGTACAGAAGAGAGTCCCAGAGCCCAGGCTCCAGACTGAGCCAAAATGTCTACACTGCCCCACAATGTAGGGTGACCAGAGGTTCCCATTTTATAGTGACAGTCCCGAGTTTGGGGTCTTTTTCTTCTATAGGCTCCTATTACCCCCCACCCCCTGTCTCAAGTTTTCACATTTGCTGTGTGGTCACCCTACCACAACGTGAGCCCTGTGAGCCTGAGAAAGTTGACCTGGATGCTGAGACTTGCTGCTGCGGGTTTTTGTTGTTGTTGTTGTTGTGTAGATGTACTCAGTGAAGCCAGGATCTCACTCTCAGGATCTTGTGGAAGACACTGTTCTCACCAGCTTTCCAGATCGCGTTCTTGCCCAAAGAGGTTCATATGTCTGGATCAGCTTCAGATAAACGTCCAGATGCTTTTCTAAATGGATTCAGATGAGGCTCGCCCATTGCTATGCATGTTCCCACTCTTTAGTGCATAACCAGCGTACCAAGTAGTGTAATAATAATAATGATTCTGATCGTGCTCTGAGCTGGAACATATTTATAGGATGCAAGACAGGTAATTCTCTCCATCCAAATAAGGAATGAGTTTGAGTACATGGTGTAAATAGTAACAAAAAGTTATCAAAGAGAAAGACATTTTAGATCTGTGCCAGCCATACTTCTGTCATCATTGTAACAAATTCATTCAGTCATTGTTAAGTGTATGGTGCCAGCAACGTGCGAGGAGATTTTATTCTTTAGTCTGAGGGTTTTCCACTGAACTGGAGTGCTGCAATCATTATAAAAAAGAAACATTTCTTTTTGACATATTAAGTATTAAGCGGATTGTGCAAAGGCCAGACATACTGTAGAAGGGAAATGTCGTTAATACAGCTTTGACTGTGAACCAGCGACCCTCCAGAAATTTTAGGAAAGTTAAAAAACATGACTTTGACAAGGTGTTCTTTTAAAAATCTTCTTCTAAAAAGATTAAGGAATTCAGTCACTATTCTTTACATAAAATTCAACCTCTTTTGATTAAAACCATAATCATTTAATGTCACATCTGCAACCTAGCAGTGGCAGACATAGTTAATCCAAGTTAGTTTTCAAATTCCAATTTCCTATGGATTAAACACTGCGACTAAGTCACTCAATAGTATACCCTGCAGGGGTCGGCAACTTTTCAGAAGTGGTGTTCTGAGACTTCATTTATTCACTCTAATTTAAGGTTTTGCATGCCAATAATACATTTTAATGTTTTTAGAAGGTCTCTTTCTATAAGTCTATAATATATAACTAATCTATTGTTGTATGTAAAGTAAATAAGATTGTTAAAATGTTTAAGAAGCTTCATTTAAAATTAAATTAAAATGCAGAGCCCCCCAGAATGATGGCCAGGACCTGGGCAGTGTGAATGCCACTGAAAATCAGCTCGCATGCTGCCTTTGGCACCCGTGCCATAGGTTGCCTACCCCTGATATACTGTATAGGCATTAAGGCTGGTGTCTTGTAAAGTCTCTTGAGTAGATAAACTAAGCACAGATTAGCAAGGTCTAAGTCTATGTCTTCTTTAAAAAAAAATCCTGACATTTTAGTTATGCAGATTTACATAGGAGCCGTGAAAAATGGGTGAAAATTGGTGTTATGAAAGATGTATTACTGCACCATTCCCAAGGTGAGAGTCTTACAAATTAATTAGCTGCACACATTACCTTGATAACAATTACTGCTCTTCTGAGGGGATATGGCCGTTCAGTGACATGTACTCAATGATCAATGGGAGGCCCGAGTAATATCCTTGGTGCTGACTGAACTTTTTCATAATTTAGTTGTAGAGGGTGTAGATACGTGTGCATACACACACTGAGGGCTTGATCCTACTCTGTGCAGGGGCAGACTGCTGCATATGGAAGTGAAAGGTGAAAAGTAAGGAGATGCACCGGGAGAGCAGGGAATTCTGCATTCATGAGAATACTGCTTTCCAGGCTGCCAAGTTACTCCCAGCAGCAGAAGTAAAGCTCAGGCAAGGAGCGCATAACTAAGCACCAGTGTTGCATGCTGAGGAATACAGCCCAGCTCCTCCAAGATACTAGGCACTTAACTCCCATTGAAATAAATGGGAGCTAGGTGCCTAAATACCTTGGAGGATCTGGGCCTACACTGAATACCATGTCTCTTCACATGCCCAACATCTGCCTACACGCCTTCTTGTTAAACCCCGTGAGATTTAAAATAAAGGGCTGTGGAAGGGGCTTGGGATTTACCGCCACACAATAGAGGTGCCTATGCTCAGTGGTGAGCCATACTTGAACCTGTGCATCTCTTCTATTGCCTTGCACTCCCTGCTGCACATCTTACGGGATCGAGGCCAAAGTGTGTCTGAATATCTCATTGACTTGGTGTCTGTGAATATCTCAGAGTATCTCGGGGCATTTTTAATGCAAAAACCCACATTGTATTGCCTTTGTGTCCAACTGTGGCACACATTTTATTAGATAATATTCCGGTTGATTTCCCATGCCTACATGTACTCGTCAGCTGGTAGACTAGCTGTCTGTCACATTCAGAAGTTTCTGTTTTATACCAAACCTCTCCCTCCAGGCATAATCTTGCTTTTGAGCTGGATTTGTACAGGTTGACATCTTCACCTCTGAAATATTCAGACGGAATCTCTAGTGCAAGAGAAGGGAACATTTATCCCTCTCAGACTTGAAACAATGAGTTAAAACAAACACGAGGTGCCTTTGCAAGCGACAAGGAAAATAAGGACAGTCTCTAAGGGTCTGATCCTGCAATGTGCTGAGAACCCTCAGCTCACACGGAAATTAATGGGACTACTTATGTACTTAAAATGATGCTTATACTTAAGAGCTTTGCTGGATCAGGTCCTGAGGCCTCACAGCACTTTTCAGGATCACGCCCTAAAGGAATGAAATGAAGTGTCTTTGGTTATCATGCCATACGCATCTGGAGTTATTTAAAGAACAGCAATCGTGACACAAAGCAACCTGTACAAAAGAAACACATGCCTGTGATTGAACTGCATGCTCTAACCCAGGGGTGGGCAAACTATGGCCCGTAGGCCATATCCGGCCTGCGAGCTAATTTTGCCCGGCCTCCCAAGCTCCTGGCTGAGGAGCCTACCTTCAGCCCCTCCCCTGCTTTTTCCCCTCTCTCGCCTTCCCTGCTCTCCCGGAGCTTCAGTGCCCCGCATCCAGGAGCAGCCCTGGACAGTGCTGCAGCGGTGTGGCTCCGGGGTGTGTGTGTGAGCTCCTGCCACACGGCCCGCCAGAGCTTGCAGCCCCGCCCCCTTATTACAACATTCCCCCATCCCCCAGAGCCTCTGCGTGCTGTGTCCAGGAGCGGCCCTGGACAATGCTGCAGCAGCATGGCTCCAGTGGGGCCAGAGCTGCCACTGGGAGTGGCGTGGTAAGGGGGTGGGACTGCGAGCTTTGGTGAGCCAAGTGGCAGAGCTCAGGCCCTGCTGGAGCAACTGTCCAGGGCTAATCCTGGATGCGGCACGCTCAGGCTCCGGGAGAGGGGGGAGGCTGGGATAAGTGGAATGGTAAGGGGGAGGGGCAGAGCTGGATAAGGGGCAGGAGTTCTGGGGGTAGTCAGAGGACAGGGAGCAGGGGGCGTTGGATGGGACAGAGGGGGGTGGTTAGGGGACAGGGAACAGGGGGGCTGGATAGGGTGGGGGAGTCCCGGGGGTCTGTCAGGAGGCATGGATAGGGGTCGGGGCAGTCAGGAGACAGGGACCGGTGGAATTGGGTAGGGAGTGGGGGCCCTGAGTGATGGTTGGGGGAATGGTTTCGGGAAGGAGTGTTCAGGGGACAAGGAGCAGGATGGGTTGGGTATTCTGAGGGGGGCAGGAAGTGGGTGGGGCTCGGATACGGGGCAGGCCTTCCCTATCCGGCCCTTCGTGCAATTTTGGAACCCCGATGTGGCCCTCAGGCCAAAACGTTTGCCCACCCCTGTTCTAACCTCATCAGAATGACTGCCTGTAAGGAGCACTGTGGACAGGAGACCCTATTCTCTGTTGGTCTAAATGGGTGCAGCTCTATTGCCTTCAGTGGAGTTTCTTCTGTTTACACGAGTTCAACGTGATTCCAGCACAAAAACTACAATCAATGTACCATTTCCATGGCACCTGATGGGTATTTTTGCTGGAATGATTCAGCATAAGAACAGCTTACAAGAAAGGGCGCAAATCTACAAGAGATCCTTAGTAGTCAAGAAATATGTTACAACAACAGGACATTAACTCTTCCTGAATTTCTGTGAAATTGCTGTACCTATTGCAGCCCAACAAGTTCCAAAAGAGCTCCTGATTAATAAAAACTATCCCCAGTCACAGCACAAAAGATATGATTCAAAGTTCCTGACTTGAAACTCCAATGCCAAGTTAAAATCTGTGCAAGGCAAGCAATATATGTTGCTTCTAAGTTTAACTGGCATAAAATAGTGATAAGAATTCCACCTCCCCAAAACCCCTCCCCCCAAAACCATATCTGAAGACAAATGATAAAGTAACCACCAAAGAAAGCAGAAGCAAATTTAAGAGGCATCTCATTTGTCTGGTTTGACACAAATTCCCACACTGCTATCCTAACAGAACCAAATTGCTCACAGTATTAAGAGAATTTAAATCACTTCCTCATCTAGGAAATCACTTGCTGACTTTCACAACAGCCATCAGGCAGGTAATAATCAATTAAGCACTGACCAAGTTACATTCCAACAACTGACCCTGAACGACTGGTATTTTTTCTGCACCATGCAACAACAAAGTGAGATCTGATGCCATGACATTGAGTATGTCTTCACTGCTGCGGGAGGTCATTTCCAGCTCACACAGACATCCATGCACTAGCTTTGGTGGAGCTCAGACATCAAAAATAGCAGTGTAGCCATGGCAGCGTGGGTTAGCCGCCTGAGTGTTTACCTAGGGTCTCCAGTGGGATTGCTGCCTTCCATTCTGCAGCTACACGGCTACGCTTGGTGTGTTAGTGTGACTGAAGCTAATGTACGCACGCCTACCCAAACTGGACATTACACCTGCAGCGGCAGTGTAGACATGCCCATTGTCTTACCGTAAATCTTTTCATGTGGTAACAAACTAAATTCAGTGGCGGAAAGCCCCCACGCTCTGACCCCGCTTCCAGGCAGCAGCATCAGGTGGGCGAGGTGGTGGCGAGGGAAGCATCCTCATTCCCCGGCAGCCTGCGACGCCAGACCCCACTGCCTAGAGGCAGCGCCGGGTGGGCAGGGCGGGTGCTGCGGCAAAGGAAGTTCCCAGGGCCCCCAATCCCGGCAGAAGCCAGCTGGCCACAGGGGAAGCCTCCAGAGCCCCCAACCCATTCCTGGCAGAAATGGGGGCTGGCAGGGGAAGTCTTGCTGCAGTCCCAAAACTGGAGGCGCTTTCACTCCCTGCTGTGGCCAGAGCATCTCTGGTCTTGGGACCACAGTGTGTGTGGGGGGGTGCAATGGAGGGGACCCTGGGTGGAATGGGGAGGAGGGAGGGAAGGGTCAGAAAGGGCTAGGGCTGTGGGTGGGGTCACATATGAAGGGGGCAGAATGGGGGCAGGAGCACAGGTGGAAGAGGTGAGGAGGAAGAGGTGGGGAGGCCCCCCCAACTTGCTCTGGCCCAGGGCCCCCGGAAACCTTAGTCCTCCTCTGGCTAAATGATTTGATGTGTGGTTTCTAATGCAACTCATCAGACATGGAAATGCCAGTATATAAGGCAACTACATAAGTGGCTATTTTTCTTTGTTGATATGTAACTTTTATTGGCAGATATTTTTGCACCAGCACCACACTAATATTGAGATAAAGCTGATTAGAAGGTAGCAATGAAGATGGCCATTCCTTGACTCTTACTTGAATGGTGTAACTGAAGTTATTGTAGCTACTCGCATGAATAAGGGCTAGAGGGCTAAGTGCAAAATAACCAATAAAATTACATTTCACATGAAAACAATCAAATGTTTCCAGAGGAGTGGAAATGAAATTAACCAAGAACAAAAATCCACTAAATGCACACATCACATTAGTTATGAACTGGCCATGACCTCAGCTGATCCAAATTAAATTGCAATTACTTTAGGATTAATTCTCTTGGCATAAAAAACACAGCCTGTCAACAGGGGCTGAAAACACCTCATAAATCAAGAAACATTAAAGCCTAGTGGAGGATTATGCATGATGAGCGAGAGGATTATGATAGGACACAGTGTTTAGTCTGGTGAGCAGCAAACTCAGCTTTCCAGGATATGTTATGGCATGATACAGCCTAGAAGAAACTGCAAGCAAGCTCCTTTAAGATGGAAAAGATATCAAAACCAGAGCCCGTAAAGTGAAGCCTCACTGCAAAAAGCAAACAAATGTCACAGATGTGTGTGCATGTGTGTGCATGTATGTGCACATGTAATAAATGGACTTTCTTTGCTAACTTGGTTGCAGTTTGCAGTATTTTTGTGTTAACATCTTGCCTGTAATGACAGTACACAATTTCCCAGAATCTCTTCTAGCTTCTTGTTATCAATACACCCATTCTTCAGGCTGTTTCCTCAATAACGTCCATTAAAGTTGATAAGGAGGCTGAGCAGGAGGTAAGGTAATTTAAAAAGCCGAGAAATAAAGACAGGAATGCAAGCCGTTGAAACTTATTGCACAAAAATTAATACTTTCTCGCTCCATATTTTTTCAGTCTACACAATTCATTCATACATCCCAATCAGGAAATAAGAGGGAGATGGTGAGCTAACTCTGAAAGTTCTATGGAGCGTCCAAACTGCCAGTCAGACTCTCATTGCCCCTAATTCAGGAAAGCACTTAAGTGCATGTTTAAGTTGTACTGAAGTCAACTGCATTTAAGCACATGCTTAAAGTGAAACACACACTAAAGTGCATTCTTGACTCGAAGCCATTGTGTTTATTGCACTTGGTTCAGTTAACTTATGAGATGTTGGTTTCTGAGTTTTTCTAAGCACAGGTATAGGAAATGTGTGGGTGTATTAAGACATCTGTGGTCAGTTCTGTCTAGAGTATGATGATGTTTGGAGATTGCTATAGAACAATGCCTTCTGAAGAGACACAGCTGCATATTATACATACACACATATACAGGCATGTCGCGTCTTATGCTGATTCAACTTACGCGATTTCCACTTTACATGGTCCGCAAAAACAAAAAAAGAAAGGAGAATTTTTTTAAACTTCCTGCAGGGGGCGCAATTTTGCCTCTCATTGAAGTTAATGGATTCTGGCTATACGCGGTTTCCGCTTTACGCAGTAACCACAGAATGGAACCCTCGCACAAGACGAGACATGCCTGTATGTCTACACTTTGAAAAATGTTTTTCAACATTGAAGAAATATTCACCTTTGTCTGGATGCTATGGTTGATTATTTCTGTAGCACAGTGTCCAGAATAACTGAATTGTCCATGGGAGATTATGCAGTTCATTTGAATGGCACACAGTCTTTTGCGTGAGTACTATTCCGTACCCAGTGAAGTCCTTGCTGAGTGTACTGAACTAAATGCTCCATACTGCTGTGTAGGGTGACAGGTCCCATCAACGCATCCAATTCATTAAAAAACTCTATAGAAAAAATATTAAGCATTAGAATAATGAAAGTGACATTTGTTATTTATCACCATGTAATAGCTATTTTCTTCTACTAACTACATCACACTGAACATTTGATTAAAATGGAAATTTTGGGCAAATGAGTGTCCTTAAGGCCCCTATGGTCCATGATTAGAGTGTTCCCAATAATTTCATTTTAAAAATTAAACAGCTAATTCCTTGGTTCTTTCTTTCACTGACTTCCATTGATCCTGTGTGTAAAAGGATTACTTGCCAATGGTGTCCTTATAAAGATAAAGAGACATCATTTGTAGTTCAACTGCACAAATTATTCTGACTGAAACACTTCTCAAAATGAGTTAGGCCAGGCCAAACTTGAGGTTTTTACTCAGGCAACTCCTTCTTAAACCATGAGGGAACTGAAGGAGGACTAAGTAAAAACTAAGGACCCCTAGGACCTCTCCAAGTCTGTATGTGGAGGAAAGTCTGCACTTGCAGGAGAAGGGAGGGGTTCCTCTCCCTTGGCATGATCCAACCTTCATGTCACGCAGGCCCTTTTGAACCTCCATCCCATGCAGCTCCATGAAGTTGGAGGAGGTGAGCAAGATAAGCTGCCTTGTCTCCTCTAGATTCTCTCCCTAAAACTTATTGGGGACATAACTGGAAATAAATTCAGCCTACAGCTATATTATTATCTTATGCTATTGGTCCCATTCCACTGCCAATGGATTCTGGAGGAACTGATAGCTGGGGAGGTCTCTGGAGGCACTGCTCCTGCAAGAGCCATGCTGAGCAGGGGCCAGCTGGAGTTGGTAGGGCCAAATGGCATAGCTTGGCCAAAGAGCATCCATGCTGCTTACCTAAGATATAGGAGGTGAAGCTGTGCTACTCCCCCACCAACTTTAAACCCTGATTATACCAGTGTGAAGCTGATGTACTTGGAGTAGAACTTAGCCTTGTATGTTTGTCCTGGTGCCATGCCAAATACACCAATGATCTAACTGTCCATGTCAGAGCTAAAGTGGAGAGGTGGGACTTCAACCACAGATATTTACGCCGGGTCTGGATACTCAGAGGGGAGGTGTCCTATGTGTTCACAGACACGTAAATCCTACAAGGAGTTCTATAGCTGTATTAGTCAATACCTGCAAAAATATGAGGTCATATGGGAGTCATTGCCAAAAGGGAATGTCACCAGTGCACTTGATTAGTTTTCTCGTGTAAAACAAGAACAAAATCCAAAGAGATCCATTTCTGTAGCTATGCCACAAGATAGTGCAATACTGCCCAGGAGAAGGAGAATTAAATAAACGCAAAATATCAATTTAATTCCTGTTTGACTGCCAGATGTCTGTGAGTCTGTTCCTGCAAAAGGGTGAAAGTTGGGCAGTCAAATAAAAGAGAAATTAACAATATTTTGCCTCTTCTGAGTGGGAATATGGACAAAACTGTTGTTGTTACCTTTTGGGACAGACCATGAATAGGCTAAAAGAATACACCTTTGTAATCCAGAAGATAAGATCTTCCAGTAGGACCACTGTCAAAGTAGGTCAATATATTGTCTTATTGGAATGTTTTTAAAGGCCATGTGTTAGGTTACACACCTCTATTTTCCTTGGCTAGATTGTCAGCCATCTCCCAGTAGTCATAGCTGTGCAGGATGCTGTTGGTGATACTGACGTGATTGGCTGCCATCTGATGAATACGCTGTGGAATGCTGATAGTGGAAGAGGGGGAAGGGGCACCGGTGCTTCCCTGGGATCCTATAGAGCTGACCGGAGAAGGGTTAGGAGACATGGGGGATGGAGTTCCTGTGCTCCTGAAACAGAACATTAATATACACGTGTGTGTATATGCTGGAAGAAGATGGGAGACACTTAAAATGTAAGTTAAAATAGCCTCTGCACTATTTAGTTTAGATTCTGTTAGATGCCGGTATAATGAGGAAAGTAGCTCTCAGAAAGTGTCATTGAGTCTAACTTACAACTTCTTCTTCATCGCCACTGATTCTCCTGTGGGCTTTGTTCTACTTTCAGACTCGAACTGTAGCTGTTATTTTCTCAAAAATCTTTAACTCCCAAAGATATACATATGTAAGGGTGAAACACGAAAATAACAGAACATAGCAAATGCCATTTCTCACTGTTATTCAGACATAGTTTCTGTGTGATGAGTGAACTTACTTTCCACTGGCACCCCATGGAGATGGAGCCTGGGCAGCTTTCGATGAATTCTGTAGAGCGAAAAAAACACCCCCTTTACAAACCTATAATTTAAACAGGACTGTAAATGAACGTCAACACAGAGAATGTAAAGATGGGGTGCAAAAAGTAGAGGTGATAAATATGAAAAGTGTATTCAAGTCTCATGATGCCATAAATCAACTGGGCCAAATTCAGAGATGGTACAGATGGTGCCGTCAGGGAGACTCCCTTACATTCAGTGCGAGATGATACGTCTTCCCTGAACTAGAGCCTGATTAAGCCATATGCCGGGATGAGTCATTCCTGGGTTAGGCTCCAGCCAATCCACAAACCAGGAGCTGGTCCTGTGACTCTCAGAGTGGGTATATAAGCCTCACAGGAGAAACAATAGCTCAGGCTGCTCATTGTTGCTTCATGGTGTGGAACTCTCCTTTGCCTGATAGTGGTGACAGACTCCACAGGCCTCAGCCTGTTCAAGTCCTAGTCTTACCCCAGTCTTGTCTCTAGTCCTGCTCCCACCCTGCTCTTACGTTGACGCCTGATTTTGGCTCTGACTCTTCGCTCCAACCCCCAGGTCTGACTGTCCTTGCCTTGGTTTTAGACATTCATTTAGACTCAGCTAGACTCTCTCAAAGCTACTTATGTCCGTCCTGCTGATGTGTAAGGGAGTCTAAGAGCAGGTAATTTACACATGGAGGAGCTGGAAGAGGGTGGGAGACACTTACAATGTAAGTTAAAATAGCCTCTGCCCTATTTAGTTTAGACTCTGTTAGACACCAGTATAATGAGGGAAGTTGCTCTCAGAAAGTGTAATTGAGTCTAACTTACAGCTTCTTCTTCATTGCCACTGATTCTCCTGTGGGCTTTGTTCTGCTTTCACACCCGAACTGAATCTCTTATTTTCTCAAAAATCTTTAACTCCCAAATGTCTGTGACTTGTTAAAATTCTCTGCTTTACTAATTTTTTGAAAATGGAAATAAAAAGTTTAAAAGAAGATTTAAATATTTTTTCTTTTCTAAAAGAAAAAAGATATCAAATTTATGCTGAAAATGTGTGTGACACATTCTGATCTATTTTCTTATTTGACAATATATCTGAGAGTTTTTTAATGCTGTCAGCATGTCATGTTGATGATTTTGAAAGCTTTTAGGTACAAATATATGAAACAAGTCTAGAATTGGCTTGTTTTCCACTGAAAAGACAACAAATGAGCTATTTTTCATTTTTTACTTTACTCTCTAATGAGAATCTGCAGAATTATTATACCAGCAGAAGCCTTGCAAAAAACCCCAAGCTTGTCTTGTATGATGCTTATGTTACTATAATTAAGAATAAACATCACCTTTGTTTTCTGTAGATAGGTTTCTTTCTTCTGTGAAGAGACATTTCACATGGTTGTGAGACTGAATTTCCAATTTTTACTACAAGGGTTATTTGAATTGGTAGAAGTACAGTGTTACAATATTTATAGCTTTCCTACCAATAAACTAAAGATGATTTTTAGAGAAACACAAGTTTAATTAAATATGACTCAGCATTTAGATCTAATTTTGGTGACACCTATTTCAATTTCGTAGTAAAAAAACTGTTACCTTTCCTGCCTATTTTCATGGGTTTCTAATTTGGTTATGAGAATTTGTGCCTCTGCTTAAAGTTCATCATTAACAAAATATTTGTGCTGGGGAGTTTTTTCTATTTTATGTATACGACAGGACAACCTGCACCCCAATTTCCCTAAAGAAAAAACATACTAAAATACCCCAAACCAAATGACTACTTAGGGTAACCAAAGAGAATCAGGACTGCAGAGCATTTGTACCCTCACTGCTCTCTGATTTTATATCTCAGGATATAAAAACAAATTGAAGGGTAGAAGCAGCCACCAATTTTTGTTTTATTTTCAGATTGGAATACAAAAATTATGTTTGAAGGCCAAATATTTGACCTACTCTATTATAGATCCATCTGGAATATTTTGATTTCCAGATGTTTTCCAATCAAATATTGCCACTTTAGGGACCATTTAAAAAATCTAATGACTTCCTGTCATATTAAAAATAAAGTAGTGCACTGCATTATGAGAGAGTGGGGAATTGAAGGGAATATCTGGGGAAAACAAGATAGGAACTGGAGGCAAGCACAGGTGTGCCAAGTTGGTGGCAGGTATATATTCTGACCACAGACATACTTGCATGCAACTCCCGCTGAAGCCAGCATGGACCCCAGCCTAATACCTTAGGGAAGAATTTATCCCTTTGCCTTTTCTTACACACCGATGTCCATAAATAGGAATCCTATGAGTTATTCCAAATATGGAGCTAGCTCAAAGTCCCCAGCCCATACAAAATCTCCCTTGAGGTGCATCCTGAATTGGATTCTGACTGTGAATACTGCAAAACCTATTCATTGCAGAGCACCATGAATCACACTGGACAATCAAGAAAAAGGAGAATGGGCAGTTTCATGGCAGAGTGAGTTGCTTTTCCTTCAGTAAATTGTAAGTTTTGTATACTGAATACATGTGCTTTTGTGAATACAGAATGGCAGCCTGGAAATTAAGACTTCCACTGAAGCCTATGACAAAACTCCAGTGGGAGTGGGATTGTGTCCAACAGGGCTACTTTTTTTAAAAAGATGCACTATTTCATCATTAGCAATTTGAAAATGTAATATAGTATGAACGTACCTTGAAATAATCAATAAGTGCTTTTGAATACTTTACAGCATGGTCTCTTTTGAGTCGGAACATTCGCCAGTACAGAAGTGCCAAACAGCGATAACTAGAACAAACAGAAAGAAGACAAAATGTAAAATGTGTTACAGCACCTTTAAAGCATAAAGGTGCCCTTTGTGGCCCCTAATCCTGGGGACGTATGACCCAGGAATAGACTAGTCAATGGAGTAAATAACAGCTGTCTCAGGCCTATTCATATCAGATGACTATGATCCCAATGGACTCTTCAAGCAGCTGGAAATGACCAGGGAACAAGAATGCCCCTAACATGACCACATTTCCCTGGTCACCAGAAAGGAGGTAATGTAGAAGCTGCTAAGAAGACTATTCCTGATAGAGGATTCCTGTACAAAGAGCATGCTAAGCAGCGATAACTAGAACAAACGGGAAGCGCAGGGGAGGATCTGGCCCATTGTCGCTATGGTTTCTGTAGCGCATCATGCACCTTTATAATACAGTAACTTCTCACTTAAAGTCATCCTGGTTAATATTGTTTTGTTGTTTCGTTGCTGATCAGGTAGGGAACATGCTCGTTTAAAGTTGTGCAATGCTCCCTTCTAATGTTGTTTGACAGCCGCTTGCTTTGTCCACTGCTTGCAGGAAGACCAGCCCGTTGCAGCTAACTGGTGGGGGCTTGGAACCAGGGTGGACCAACAACCCCCCTATCAGCTCCCTGCTCCTCTAAGTTCCCTGTGCGGCAGCCATCCAGCAGGCTATCAATTGCCGGCAGTTCAGCTGTCCCTCCCCCCCACTGCCATGTGCTGCTCCTGACCTCTGCCTTGGAGCAACTTTCTGAGGTGCCTGCTTGTTGTGCCGGGGGAGGAGAGGAATAGGGAGGCTAATGTCAGGGTGTCCTCCTCCCCCTGCTCCTGCACCCTGCTTATCCCATCTTCCATAGAGCAGGGGGGACACACGGCAGGTCAGAGGGAGCTTGCTAGCAGCAGCTGTGGTCTCAGCAGGTCAGCTCAGTGTGCTTAAAGGGGAAATGCGTATCTCTCTCTCACACACACACCGTGTGTCTGTTGCTGTCTCCCCTCCCTCCCTTCCTTCTGCCTTGTAGAGTGTGACAATTAACCCGTGAAGGCTCAGCCAATTGCTAATTCACCATTTAGCACTAAGGCATTCCCTGGGAAATATCCCACCTTCTGACTCCTCCACCTCAACCAAGCTTTACAATCATCATTGCTGTGTACCAGTATTTAATTGTTTGTTTAAAACTTATACTGTGTGTATATATATACACAGCTCTTATACATAATACAGTCTTTCGTCTGGTGAAAAAAAATTCCCTGGAACCTAACCTCTCATTTACATTAATTCTTATGGGAAAATTGGATTTGCTTAACATCCTTTTGCTTAAAGTCACATTTTTCAGGATCATAACTACAGTGTTGAGGAGTTCCTGTACCATATAAATAAATAAGCAATAATAGTAATTAACAATATTATACAGTCATAGAATTGTAGGGCTGGAAGAGAGGTCATCTAGTTCAGCCCCCTGCACTGAAGCAGGAGTGAGCATATCTAGACCATCCCTGTCAGATGTCTGTCTAAACCGGTCTTTAAAACCGCCACTAATAGGGATTCCACCATCTTCCACTTGCAGAGATTTCACATAACACACATAACAACAATAACTGAGAAATAAATAATACATACAAAATACTTGATCTTCTCCATCAGGTTTTTGTGTATTCACAAGATGGGGGATTGCTCAACCAGTATGTAACACAACAAAAATCAGTAACACTTGTTTTCATTTGGTCACAGAGGTCAAGATTTTCAAAGATTATTGGTTTTTGGATGCCCATTTTGAGATACCTTAGAGCATCCTGAATTTCAAAAGTGCTGTCTTCTCACCCTCTGATAATCTCACCCAATTAAGGTGCACTGGGCAGCCAAAAATCAAACCAAAGCACTCAAAATCACTAGCCACTGTTATAAACATCAGCCAGGGTTGTTATAATCCACTTTCACGGTGTTTTCCTTTTTTAGATCTGCAACCTTGAAAGTTTGAAATTTCCTCTTTTACCACTAGAGGACAGTCTCTTCTTAGCAGATCAGAATCAGAGAACCTAGTTGTGTGGCAGTATGCCCAGTTTGCATTGCATAGAGCCAAAGGATACAATGGACTTACAGTCCTCATAATTCTCACTCTGTCACCTTCATAGGTTACAGTACATATGCAAATGATGTCAACTCATCTGCTATGTGGCAGACAATGAGTTAGGGTTGCTATGCAGTGCTGAAGGAGTGCTCTGCCTACTTTCCCTTGCTGTGACCTTTCTGCTTAAACAGATGCAGTCGCTTTATGAATTTGAATTAAATTCCACACACTAAAACGCTATGTTGGTTCTGGAAAACACTTTACAAAACTCAGAAATAGACATAGTCAGCTATTTTTAAAAATTATTTTTAGTTGTTTTCCCATTTAAGCATTTTAAAAACAATTATTGTTAATCTTATTTGTGCATCCAATTGGGCATTAAAGCAGTGACAAAGAACATACATTTCATTAAAAATAGATCACTAAATAGTCTTTCTTTTTTATATAAAATGATAAATTAAGATTGTTTAATTTATAGACTCTAAATACACATTTAATTTGGATTTTTACAGATGTTAAGAATAGATAAACTGTTGTAAAACCCATTTACTAAGAATGCATAATCATTGTACGTGTTAACTATATAGTTGTTAAATTTTAAATTTAATAACATTATTATTAGGGTTCAGCAACTTTTTACAGAATCTAAGTGAAATGCATACATCCGGGAATATTCAGTCAAAGAGTTAATCCAAATTGTTTAATTATCAACATACTAACCCTTCATACAATATGAGTATAATTTATGATGATTGAACCTAAAATGTTATACACATTTGAAATTATTGAGACGCTGTTACAAGGGAAGTACATCAGTCATAAAAACACAGACCATCAGGCACTTAAAAATTAATTACGCGGACGTGCCATAGCTGACCTGTCACAGCCAATAAATATGAATTGCTTATTTACAGAAACAGAACACAGAGCAGGCACAGTAATACAAGGAAAAACAGATGACACTGGTCTGGATCTTCTTGGATCAGGAAGTATTCTCTTTATGTCAACAGACAACACAAAACCAAGCCCTCTATCTGACTGCACTAAGCATTTGATTTTCAAGGACTGACTCACTGCATCAAAGAAGTCTTTGAGTAAATATTGATCTACTAACCATAATGCTGCTAGCTGTTTGTCCTCTGGAGTGGCATTAGGGCCTGCGTGGGTTTTTAGTCTCACAGCATACCTTAAAAAAAAAAGGGAAAAGCCAGCATTAAGGCCAGTGTGTATTAACAAGAGACCATCTAACTGTTGGTCACATGCTCATGCAGCTATACTGATTTACACCAGTTGAGGACCTGCTCCATTATGTTTATTCTTTCAGTTATTACAGATACATTTTGTGCTCTTCAGTTCAGTCTGACATTAGCTCTCTCCCCCTCTCTGCCTAATTAACTCTCTTCAACCAGCAGTAACTCCGTTAGGGTATGTCTACAGAACGAAATTATATCGAATGTAGAAAAGTTTTTCGGAAGAGATTTTATACAGCTGATTGTGTGTCCTCACTAAGCACATTTAGTCAGCGGAGTGCGTCCACAGTACCGTGGCTAGCACTGACTCTCGGAGCGGTGCACTGTGGGTAGCTATCCCACAGTCCCCACAGTCTCTGCTGCCCATTGGCATTCTGTTTTTTTGAACAGAGTTCTGCCCTGCACAGATTCTTCTCCCCATACTGTGATTGCATCCAGTACCTCCCGTTCGGTCCATGCTGGAGCTCTTTTGAGATTCTGGGACTGCAGGAAACGAAATTCAAAAGTTCCCGGGGCTTTCCTGATTACCTGGCTAATGCATCTGAGTTGAAAGTGTTGCCCAGAGTGGTCACAATGGAGCATTCTGGGATAGCTCCCGGGGGCCAACACCGTCAAGTTGCATCCACAGTGCCTCAAATCCGGAACAGTGATGTTGATTTTAGCACTACTACCCTTGCTGAGGTGGAGTACGGAAATAGATTTTAAGAGCCCTTTTAGTCAACAAAACCAAGTTGGTTGTGTGGACGGATTTAGTTTTAGTTCGATATAATGTATCTAATTCCGATATAATCGTGTACTGAAGACCAGGCCTTAGAAACCCATACAATTTATGGGAATCTGGCTTGGAAAGTTATTGCTCCTTGGTTTGTCTTGTGTAGTACTCCCAAAATATTCTCCAACCCCGGGGAACCCCAACTTTGCAGAGTTCATGCAAAAAGGCTTCCACAGAATTGGAGGGAAGAAGAGACCCTATCATGGAGCCAGTGCTCTCCTCACACTGAAAATTTTGAGCTTGTCTCTCCAGTATTGCTCCTCCAAGCACTGTGCAGCAGAGGGCAGCATGTGGCTCACCGCTGTTTTGGTCCTATGACATTCAGTTCAAATTCTTCACAGATCTACAGCAGTGGCATTGCTATTTCAAGAACGTATGTGCTCTCTAGCCCAATCAATTCCTGGAAATCTCAACTTCCGGTTTAGCACCTGAGCAATGGACAAGATCAGTGCAATATACAATACCTCTGGGCTTGCTTCCAGAAGAATACTTGTTCCCTGTAATTAGCTGACTGCATTTCATCTTTATCAAACTCTAATTCTGATACCAGTGCAAATGCATTGTGTGCATGATAATCTACAGTGGAGCCCCGCTATAATGTGACAAATAGGATCCAAGAAATCCCATCACGCTAAACGCAGGGTCACGTTATAGTGGGGTCTCACTCCCTGGCGGGCAGGGCTGCGGCTTCTCTCCCAGCTGGGAGAGGGAGAGAAGCTGGGGACACTGGTGCCTGCAGCCCCGGTGCCAGAAGCCGCTGCTGGAAGCCGCTGCCCCGCGCTGCCGGGACAGGGGACTCCGGGGCCGCAGGCGCTGGTGTCCCCTGCCCCCAGCAGGTGCTGGGGCCGCGGCTTCCACAGAGAACTCCGGGACTGCAGCCTGCAGCCCCGCAGTTCTCTGTCCCTGGCAGGCACGGGCGGCAGCTTCTCTCTCCTGCTGGGCAGTGGGGAGAGAAGCCACAGCCCCCGCCTGCAGTCCTGAGTTCTCTGTCCCTCGCAGGTGCGGCCACAGCTTCTCTCTGTGCTGCCCAGCAGGGGAGAGAAGCCGTGGCCCCCGCGCCTGCCGGAGACAGAGAACAAGGACTTGGGAGCCATGATATAATCACGCTATATCTGGATTCGCGTTATACTGGGGCACGTTTTACCGGGGCTCCTCTGTGCATCTTATTTCAACAAACACTTGCCTTGATAACCCAGTTACTTTTTTGGACTATACCTAGCAGGCAGCTCATGAATAATTTACTTTATAACTACAAAATCCTAGTTACATGCATAGATGGAGCTGTAAGCAAAATTCAGGGCAAGAGTCAGGACGGTAAATATACTGTGATTAGAGAAGACAAAGCAGGGCAACTGTGCTGCTTGTAGGTGAGAGGGGGTATAGAGAGCGTGGTGTGCAAAAGGTATTTTATCTTATGTCATTCCTTCTTGTCAGAGTCAGCTGGCTGAGCTGGCTTTCCTGCGACTAAAAAGCATAAGAAGTGAGCCCAACCTGGGACCACAATACAGCAAAATTGTTTATACATATGAGAATATTGTCAGATCAGCAGAGAAATCTGGAAGAAAATGCTTGTTTTAAAAGTTTTGCAGAACTATGATTTTTTAAAAAAATTAAACTTTGAAAGTGAATTTAGTGCTGGTGAAAGCTGCTTGGCTGACTGCCCTGGGGAATGAAATTCTTTTTCTACAGAACAAGTAAAACTTGGTCACCGGCAATGCAAATTTTCTCTGCCAACGTGCCTTAATTCTGTTCTGGATGGACCATTCTTTGGATAAGAGAATAGCCCAGACTCTGTGATGATTCAGTCTGCCTTTCTTAGCTGAGATTGTTAATCAGGATGCCTGTTGATGTCAGCTGTAATAGTGGACGAGGGTTGTGATGTACATGCGTGTCCAGAAGGAATTGAACTGCAATTACCAACACATTTCACATAGACCAAAAAAGTAGCAATGGGATTGTATTGATCTTCAGTCACTACAGATCTGAGTTGGATTAGAATTGGTGGCCAAATGGTGGAAACTCCATAATCACCTTATCAACCTCCTTAGTTACTGAGTTCCCCAAAGGATGAATATTGACTGCTGTGGCATTGTTTGTTTTTGTTTCTTTAAAATATTTCCATCTCTAATACCTACCCATGTTTAAAGGCATTCAGGTACGTTCTCCTCATGATGGAAAGTATATCCAAACAGTGCCCTTGTTCTCTACAAGTTTACCTGATAAGTTCAACTGTTTCTGAATACATTGTATAAGGGGATTTAGATTCCATTGGGCCTTGTTCCATAGCATTTCCACATTCGATAAACGATAATGCTGCTTCAGCGTAATTCAGTGCCTTTCCAAATTTCTCCACCTGGCGATAAAATGAGGACACAGAGAAATACTGGAGTACCAAACTATGGTTAAAAATTACAGCAAAACAAGTTACACATAGGTAAGGTTGATACAAGCTGACACAAAACATCCCTTCATATTCTAAAAGAATTACAAATATGGCTGTGAGGAAGTAAACACTACAACAACGAAGAAAGCTAATGTCAAGGGAATTTATAACTGAGATTGAGCAAACTGGTTTGGATAAAATAACAAAAGCAGCAGGAGGAGAAAAAAGAAACAAAGAAAAATATAACAACCCAGTAGGCATATCACTTATCATGCCTGGATGTAAATACAATCTTTCAATGTTAAACAAAGAACGGTAATGACTAGCCTGTAACTAAGAGAAATAAGGAGCATATGTTTGGAATTTTTTTTTAAGTTCTTGCAGAAAGCTAGAGGAAAATAATTAAGGAGGATAAGATCTAGAAAATCATTACGAGGATGATCTTTTGCCTAAAATACAAACCAGGCCTGGATCAAAACTCTGAGGTTTTAACATGTGAAGTTATTCTTAATTCCTTTTCTTGTCCAGATTTTGCATACATTTGCACTTTTGCACTAGCTGTTCTCTGTCAAGATCCAGAAGGAGATATATCAAAAGATTGCAAGAAAAGCTGTCCTTCAGGTCCTTCCAGCCCTTTCAGCACTAGAAAACACCAGAAAGTTTACGAGATAGCCTGTTCTTGTAAGATTTCCAACCTAATTTCTAGACTGGAGGGTTTAAGATAAGTTTGGATTAGCTTTAGATGAGCAGGCTTTGGATTCAGGCTTATTCCAATTACTTAACACTATGGCTACGTCTACACTGTAAGTAAGGATGTGATTCTCAGGTCGCATAGACTTACTCATGCTAGCTCTCATCTGAGCTAGCACGCTAAAAATAGTAGTGAAGCGTGGTAGTATGGGCAGCAGCCACGACAGCACCATGCTAACTGCACTGAATACCAAACTTCCTGAACCTTGTGGGTATGTAATCAGGGCTGGTAGTGTAACACTGACAGACCCTGGTTGCTGGTGGGCAGGATTGAACTGGGGACCTCTGGTGCTTAGTGCATGAGTCTCTACTACATGAGCTGAAAGCCATGCAGCTGTTAGCTAAGGCTGTTGAGCAAACTCATTAATTTCTCTCTCTCTAAGAGGTCTCCATGCTACTAGATTGGACACGACATCACACCCAGAAGGTGTGTGGGTTACATACTTCCCCTAGCTGACGAACCGCGTTCTGAGTTCCAGAGACTTCCCAGATGAAATCCTGGCTGAGCCCCAACTTGTAATGCCAACAGATCCCGGTCATCAGCAGGTGAGACTGAACCTGGGACCTTTGGAGTTTGGTGCGTGAACCTCTACTGCATGAGCTAAAAGCCAACTGGCTGTTAGCTAAGGCTGTAGAGCAGACTATGAATCGCTCTCTCTCTAAGTAGTCTCGGTGCCACTAGATGGGACACCCCACCACACCCAGAAGTTGTGTGGGTTACACTAGCACATGCCACTGCTACCACTCTCCCATGCTACCGCCAAGCATACTACCCTACTGTTTTTAGTGTGCTAGCTCAGAAGAGAGCTAGGACAAGTATATCCTCATGAGCTGGGAATCCCCCCTCAGCTCGTAAGGTAAATGTAGCCTATGAGGTACTCTGGGACCTTCACTACAGCTCTTGTTTTTCTGTGGAAGGCTCTCAGATGCCACAGTGATGGGTCGCAGTATAAAACCCTAAAAGAGAGAGATGGACATTTCCACAATGATATTTTTATTCATTTTAAAGAAATTTTAAAGAGTAACAAATATGGGATGAGACTACAAACAAGGCTCCTGGTGAAACAGTAAATAACAGTACCAAATAATAATCATTGAGGGGTTGCTCCATTGTAGGAGAAAGATGGACGAATCAGAAAAGTCGAAAATGGAAGAAAGTTAAGGGCATCCTCTATAGAGGATTGAGCACAGAAGCAGGAGGATTAGTGACCAAGAGACAAAAACCCTGAGATATAAATTTTAGAAAAGTAGGATAACCTAGTCAGCAGGTCACTTTTCAGCCATTTTGACATTAAGTCAAGAAAGGTAACGATTACTCTGTAACTTAGAAAAATAAAGACCATGACCAAGAACCTAAACAAGGATTTAGGCACATTCTGTAGACACTCAGTTCTGAAAATAGTGGCTTGTGCATCCTGAACCTTTATGAGTTCTTGACAGAAGAAAATAGTCAAGGAGTCTATGGGGAATATAATAGTCTAAGGTTCTAGAAAGTAACTGTCAGCCAGATTCTGGTCTCAGACTTGTGAGAAATCAGAACCAGGGTCACTACCTTTAAAAGTTCTGCAGGGTTACTCAACAGCAATGATCTCATCTGAAATCCTTCTTTAGTTTCCTCCTCACTGTCTTTCTCCTACATATAGGTCTGGTCTTCACTGGGCGGGGCGGCGGGGGGAGGGGGATCGACTGAAGATACACAACTTCAACTACGTGAATCACGTAGCTGAAGTCGGCTTATCTTCAGCTGACTTACCTGCCATCCCCAAGGTGGCAGCAGTCGGCGGCACGCTCCCCCGTCGATTCCAGCTTGTGCCTCGTGGCAGGCTGGGTTACGGAGTCAACGTGGGTGCCGCTAGCGATCGATTTCTTGCGTCTTAATGAGACGTGAGAAATCAATTGCTAAAAGATCAATTGCTACCCGTCGATCCGGCGGGTAGTGAAGACCCATCCATATTCTGGTCTGGCTTCTGCTCTCTCTTTTGCCTGATCCGGGTCACTATTGACTTTCTCCTAGTAAAGGTTTCATCTCAATTCTTATTACGCTTTATCTATCTGCTGCCTTCAGCAGTTGATCACTCTCTCCTCCTGACTTTTTGCCCTCTTTTGGCTTGTGTGATCGTGCTTTCCAAATTTTTCCCTCTTTATATGACTGCTCCTGCAGACTCTCCTTCAGTGGCTCCTCAAATGCCCAGTTCCTCTTCTCTGTTGTTATTATTTGGAGTTTGTGTCTTCAGTTCCCACTTTTCTCTCTCTAGACATTCTCTGTTGGCTTCCATGATTTCAACTAACACCTTGCCATGGGTAAATCCTAAATCTACCTCTCTGCCCCGACCCCTTTTCTCTTTCATCAGAATCCAGGTGGAAAAAAGGGTGTACAAAGCCATTCATATATTCAGCTAATCTAGTTGAAATCTATTGCACAAAGTGAAAGACTAGTTGATCTTATTCCTTTCTAAGGTATTAGGCTTTGCAAGGATACCTTGGCTCCAGTCTCTCTTAGGTACTTATATGGCCCCCCTGCTGTAGTATTTAAGAATTTCACAATTGTTTTAATATTCTGACCTTCAGGACACCCCTGTTAGGTTGGGAAACGGTATTATCCCCACTGCACTGCTGAACTGAACTAGGGAACTGAAACACAGAGAAACAGTAACTTTCCCAAAGTCATTCAAGAAACTTGTGAGGGAGTCAGGAGTTGAATCTCTGAAGTCCCAGGTTAGTCAAAGGTTAGTGCTCAAACCACTGGAACATCCTTTTTCTCAAGCGAAGAAGTTCTTTAGTATAGTCAATAATTTCTCCATTTTGCTTAAAGAACTGCACCATTTACAGTTCTCTATAATATTTTCTGACATGAGTCACTTCAGAATAATATAAATCTGAATGAACCATGGAAAAACTCACTAATAAACTCTGATCTAGAGCATAACTCTGCCTGATGTGCTATTTTCTTGGGATTCTACATTAGAGGCTGTTCACACCTCCAGTTCAGCTGTTAGAGGAATACCCCACCCTCCCTGATTAGAGATAACAGCTGGCTCAACCTCATTGGACCCACCCTGTTATCTTTAACCTGGTTCTTGCCTACCTATTTATACCTGCCCCTGGATACTTCCACTGCATGCATCCGACGAAGTGGGTATTAGCCCACGAAAGCTTATGCTCTAATACTTTTAGTTAGTCTTTAAGGTGCCACAGGACTCTTTAGAGGCCTGATCCTACTTCTTTGGGCATTTTAGGCTCAGCACAGCTGAGGAAAGGGGACTCCAAGTCACATTTCTGCTCCCCTGATCCTGGGCAGCAGAGGCAACATGCCTCCCTCCCCCGAGTAGCTGAAGGGGCTGCTATGCTAGCAAAAGATCTGTCAGAGTGCTGCGCGCTCTGTCCCTTCCCCAGCATGTCCCTTCCCCTGTTCCCTGTGGCACACCTCAGGAAGGGGAGGAGTGCCTCAGTTCCACACACAGCCTCAGTCACCACTTTGTTATAGGGAAACCTTAGGTGACCTACTAGAGCAGCCAAAGCCACAGCCAGGAATTTGTTATTGCCATGGTCATCTGTGTCAGGGAGTTACTTTGGAGTTCCACAGAGGCCCGACAGAGAAATGATTATCCTGTGTGTTGATGCTATTTTGGTGGGAAGTATCTGTAATGAAAACAGGAGTTTTTTGGCCTTGGAGCAGTGAAGCTTTGTCCAGAGTCCTTTCAGATCAGGGGGATCTTTCCTTTGGCTTCTGTGGGCTTTAGACAGGTCCACTGAGCACAGTTATGGTATATCAAGCCAATGGCTAGCCAGCTAGCTCTACAGAAAAAAAAACATTTTGGAAATCTCATAGAGTCGCTATGGCCCAGATTTTAAAAGGTATTTATGTGCTGTGGAGCTCAGCGTTGCAATGCCCAATTGATTTAGGAGTCTAAATCTCATTTCCAAAGGGATTTAGGTGCATTTTCAAAAGGTATTTAGATGCTATTGACCTAAGTGCCTAAATCCCTTTGAAAATGAGATTTAGGTTTCTAAATCAGTTAGGTGACGCAACACTGAGAGCCGCAACACCTAAATACCTTTCAAAATCTGAGACTATTACTATAGCTACTCATTAAAGCAAAGGAAATTGGACATTTTCATTTATCCAAGAGTTCATCACTGTAAGTTATTTGTTTGAGTCATAGTTTATTGGGCGATGAACACCTGATTGTATAAACACTTCTTAATTTAACAAGCCCAGCCATCCTGATAATAGATTTTATAATTATCCTAGCTGTGTTACACTGATGAAGAAGTTCCATTACAAAAATAATATGGAACAACATAACTGGAAAGAAAATGTTCTCACCATCGCATCTGCTTTATGCTTCTTCCGTTTAGCTTCTTGCATAAAGTGATCTGCATTGCGTGGTCTACAAAGGCAGAATAAGAATGTATTTTACTATTTTTAAGTGCAAAAAATTTTCAAGTTATTTTATCCCTTATTTCAAACCTGATTTTCAAACATTTTTGCAAAAAAATATACCTAAAATGGAAACATGCATTTTGTATTTCCAGCTTGCTCCCTGTGGAGACAACAGCATTTATGGCTGTTCTCGTTCTTCAGAAGTTAATAATTCAAAGAAAAAAAATTAATAAAATGTATTTTTATGGCTGATATAAACTGCTTCCCAAATTAGTGAAGTTTAGATCTTTAAAACAGGCACAGGTACTAAACAGAGCAAGCAAATGAAAATAAACAAATAAGGAAGAAAGTAAAAAGGTCGGATGAAAACTTTCAGATCATATTAGGACACAAACAAATTCTTTCTCAGTTTAGAATGAAAGATGTTTTATGAAATATCCATGCAGCAGTGCTGAAAATGTGATACATTTCCTTAATTTCTTCAACCATGTGATAAAGAATATTCATTTTTAATATTTGACTGTCTCATCTGCCCACTAATCCATACTTGCCAGGTCTACTTCTAATGTTCCAAATCTCTAAGCAGCTGCAGACAGGTATCATTACAAATATATATATATACACAAGCACTCAAAAGTTAAGAAATGCCAGAATAAAGGTTGCCTGTGCAACCTTAGTTTGGCCCCCTTGGGTTTATGCATTGTGATACAGTTTTTTCAAGACCACATACTACTTTTTCCACAGACTCCCAGCCTCATTTATAATCAGGATTGTGTAGTAAAGGAGACTATTTGTATATGGACCCCTGCTTCACTATGTTGCAGAATCTGGAAGGTTGTCATGAATGAGGCAGGGACTTGCAGGATAAGAAAGAATGGTCTCGTGGGTAAGGTGACTGCTGCCTGGAGACTGGATTCTATCCCTGCCTCTGCCACAGAATCCCTGTATAATGCTGGGCAAGTGACTTAAACCAAATTTTTCACAGATGATCACTAATTGTGTGTTCCTCATTTTCTGGGTACCTTACCTGAGACTATTCAGAAGCACTGAGTACTCACAGCTCCTGGTGAACTCAATGAACATACAAAGTGCTACGTGATACTACATGGTCACATCATATCAGAGGTATCTCAGATTGGGCATCCTAAATTAGTGGATACTTTAGACCTTGATCTCTTTGTACCTCAGTCTTCTATCTGTATATAATGGGGATAATAGTACCTTGTCATCTCTTAGAGGTGATGTGAAAATAAATTAATGTTTGTGAAAGCCCATGAGGAAATTAATATTTCAGTCTTCAGAACAGGGTTTGAATAATATGCAGTAAATGAAACATCAGCCCACAAACTGAACAATAAGGATAAAACAAATACTGAAGAAGTAACAAAGAGTCCTGTGGCACCTTAAAGACTAACTAAAAGTATTAAAGCATAAGCTTTCGTGGGCTTATACCCACTTCATCGGATGCATGCAGTGGAAGGGCGTAGGGTCTGAGTAAAGAGTCCACATATCCTCTCTGATTCTTGAAAACAAATATTGTACAGCTGCTCATAAAGTGAGCACTGACCATCCTGGCTACTGAATGAGGCAAGGTCATGTGGAAAAAACAGTAGGTGATCATGTCACTAAAGACTGTATCATAATGCATACACACAGGTGGGCTGAAATATGTTGCAAAAGCATCATGAATTCTGGTATTTCCTGCTTCTTGAGTGCTGGACTTGACAACCCTAATAATGTTATTTTAACATAGTTGTGTGCTGCTTAGAGCTGTCAAACAAATGTCACATGGCTCAAATGCGGGGCCACGAGCCGATCAGGAAGCCCACTGGCCGCTACCTAAAGTTTTGGGAGGCTGTGCCACAGGAATTTAAAGATGTATCATTCACCTATACAAAAGGAAAGGCAATCAGGCCTCTTGCAATAACCATTGTGGCATCTTGCCCCTTGCGACTGCAGGAAAAATACTAACCTGAGACATGCTAAACCAGCTAATTGATCAATTTGCAGAGAAAATACTGCCTGAAAGTCCAGGTGGCCTCTACCCTGGGCATGGTACTTCAGACAAGATCTTTGCACTTCAGAAAGTTCAGGAGGAATGTTGTGAGCAGAATCAAGACCTATACGTAATTTTTGTTGCTCTTACTAAGGCCTTTGACTCTGAATAGAGATGGCCTGTGGACTAGTTTGGTTGCCCTAATAGGTTCATCAACATTATTAAATCTTTTCATGCAAGAATGCAGATTTGTGTCCTTGACCAAGGCTGCTTCTCAGCTCCTTTCATTGTCACAAATGGAGCAAAAGAAGGCTGTGTTCTTGCTCTGACATTCTTCAGCATCATGTCTGCAGCAGGGGGTTCTAATAGATGCATTCAGAGACATTGATTATGGCATTTGTATGCAGTACCATATGGAAGGAGGTGTCTTGAATTTTCAGTGCCTGTGTATAAAGACAAATGTTATCAAGACAATCATTTGTGAATTACTGTTCACTGACGACTGTGCTATTGGCTCACAATTTCAGGGATATTCAGTTGCTCATGTACTGCTTTGTACATGCATCAAAAGGTTTTTGCTTAACAATCAGCATAAACGAAGACAGCCTTGATTGGAAAGTACTGCCACTACTTCAGTTGCATCCATTGATGATATACCACTCAAGGTCATTGACAAATTTTGCTACTCGGGCAGTGTTGTTTCACAAGACACAATAATTGATGATGACATTATGAAACACATTGGTGCAGCCAACAATGCCTTTGGAAAACTTCAACATCATCCCTGGAATGAATATGTTGTCAGATTGCAAACAAAAACAGATGTTTATTGCACCATGGTCCTCACCACACTTGGACTTATTCCACCTGTGATGTCTATGGCAGATAATGGGAACTGAATAACAAGATATGGTTCCTAACACAGAGGTCCTTGAGAGCTGCGACATCACAGGCATTGAAGCTTTTATAGGGAAAGCACAGATGTGATGGTGCAGTCATACGGTCCATATGTCTGACAGTAGAATATCAAAGGCCATTTTCTATGTAGAACTGCAGACTGGAACTTGTTTGGGAGGCAGAACAAGAAAATGTTACTGTAACAGGATGTTGGCTCAGAGGATCAAGCCAGGCCCCTGTTAGCCCAGACCCCGGGAGAAGAAGGTACTAGCTGGAGCTGGCTGGGAGGCCACACCCTAATTGCCTGAGGGGATACACCTGCAGGCCTGAGTAGCCAGCCTGCTATAAAAGCTGGCAGGAAGGAAGCAGAGGAGGAGGAGACCAGGAGACAGGAAAGGGAAGAGTGTGGGGCTCTAGATCCCTGGTGGCCAGGAAGCTAGCAGTCTCTCTGAGCCCTGGTCTGTAGAGATCCGTATATATCCGTAAATAGTAGGTTGTGGGGACAGACACAAGCAATAAAGGACACGGGTGCTGCACTTAAAGTGGTCTCTGGGAATTTTTGTGAAGAGGACCGGCAAGGGCCCGGTTACAGTTACTAAGACACTCATGGCCAACCTCCAATCTTGCAATATTCACCTTAACACCTAGGAGCTCTTAGAGCATGACAAGATCTGATAGCAGCAGCTGTGCCACATTGGATGGAAAGACTTTGATCGCTCACAGATTGCTGCACTCAAGGAGAGATGTGCACGGCACAAAGCTAAAAGCAGGGTACAATTCATCTGCAACTATTTTCACCTGTGGCACCCGTGGACAGAGCTGCAGGTCCAGAATTGGTCTTTGGTCTTATCTCAGGACCCACAATATGTGACTGTAGCTCATCTGTCAAACTGATAACAAAAGATTCCATCATCATCTTCACTATCAAGTGTGTAATATATAGTCCAACCCTCAAAATCCTCCTTAAAGTAGTTTAAGATGGCTAACTGATAACAAATATCACATCCTTTACATAACCCATGCACTTCACAGCAAGGAAACAAAAAGTTAAGACCATCCTAAATCTTACACTGCATACACAGGTCCTGAGCCTACAAGCACTTAATTATTCAGCATGTCTATCTCAGATCCTGTGCACTTTATATATTATACCTTTCTCAGATGATACACATGATTACCTGTCAAATTCACAACAGAGTATGTTAAAAGCTTTCTAGGACTACAGACTATCGAGGCATAATGATTTTGAATCTGTACATCTTTTAAGATCTTTTCCATTTACTTAAACTTCCTCTGTGACTGGACCTCCCCAATGAGATTTGTGGGAATACCAGTATTTGTGGTAATCTCAGACTTTTTATTCCCATGGATTCTCTCATTTTCCTATTATTTTTATTTATTTAAGCAATATCTGAGTTGTTGCTTGTTTTGGATGATGCTGTTGGAAGGCATCCTGAGGTGAAGTAAGAAATCCTTTAATCTCTGAAGAGTAATAAAAGGATGGTCTGAGCCTAAAGCCACTCTGGATTCTCAGCTTAAAGTGTACTCCTGGGGTTCTCTGCCAGAAGGTGCTTGTAGCTGAGCTCACAATTCAGCGTGGGAAAAACTGAAAGACCAGGGAAAGGAAAGCAACTATTTAGGACTAAAGGGGCAGGAGATATTAGGCTTCTTATTAAATTGGGGTGCAGGGTGAGTAATAGAAATGGCAGTTTTGTAAAGTTAATTCACTTGTTTTTTAATGTTTTTCAGTGGGTTGGGCCTGATTATCTCATTACTTACACTGGTGTATCTCCACTGACTTCAGTGGTGCTACTCCAGAGTTACACCAACAAAGTTGGCTCTTTGTTCTTTAGCAGAAGTATGACTTCAGTTAGCGTGTACAATTAACTTTTTGACAATCTATTTACAACTGTAGCTGTATATCAAACTTTTGTTTCTGAATGTCTCAATATTGATATGGCTATAGACTTCTTCAAAGCAGAGATAAGTTACAACACAGACCATATTTAAAAGGCAATAGAAAGACTGCCAAGCATCAGCGCCCACTCAGAAACCTGGGGGAATTCTCACTGGGATGAGCTGGAATAATGTGCCATTATATGAAACCAACTCCTCTGGATGAGAATTTACCCAACTTTACTGACTGGGTAGCACCTCTAATGTAGGTGGAACCAGTCCAACACATTCTCAGTCACATCTAGCTAGTCACCTAGGCAGTGCCATAGAATTCATTCATTTACAAAATAAAAAGCTCACGGAGAGTTCTGATGGTACAACAAGGACTGGGCTTCTTTTTCCACAGTGGTATGCAGATCACTCATGATTTTCAAGGGCAATCTCAGGACCATGCCTGTGGCTGACTCCTGGATTACATTTCTCAAACAATTCACTACTGTCCAGAAGTCCTCTCCCTTACATTATCACCGCTTTCTTTAGGAACTTCTCAAAAGCCAGCAGGAAATACAGCATGTCCTTTACTTGTTATGTTGCATATGATCACAGCATGCGGTAGCATGGCATCAAGCATCATAATCACTCTCCTTCCAATAGCAGCCTTTTAGAATTTCCAGACTGCTGAGATCCTAAAAGCAGGGTTACTAGCCAGGTGAAATGTAGGTTTGTGTGTGTGTTTCTCTATGTACTGTATATAGGTGCCAGATTATAGTGAGTCTGGGAACCTCCCTTTACCATCTCGGTCATCTGCCATCTTCCATGAATTATATTTAGTCAAGCAGATAATTTAGCAAAAGAAATGTAAATCCGTGCAGTCAAAAATGACTCATACAAAGCAAATCAATGAAAGCTTTACTTCACAAAATAATCTAGCAGTATTTACAAAAACAATCTCTTTGGAAGTCAACATCATTGGATTTACCAGGTACTGCATAGCTTAGATTCCAATACATAATTTTAATTATAACTGCATCCAAACACATATTTTTCATCTACTTTGATATATTGTGTAGTTTTCCATTTTATTTACATAATTTACCATTTGTATGTTATTTCATGCTGTGTATGGTGCTTTATGGGGATACATTAAAAAAGGTAGTAAAAGTTCAATGAACCATCCAAACTGTAGCTAAGTGCATATTTAATGTTCTTCAGAGATAGCATTACTGAAGTATTATAAAAACCACACTAGTGCTTCCATAATGTAAAACAATTCCATGTAATAAAAGCAACTTAAATCATAATTCTAAATGCAGGCCATATTCACCCGAGGATTCTGTACTTTGCAACCCAGGCACTCAGGGGTAGTTGTACTGGAGGGGGCAAGGAGGGAATTTTAAAGATCTAATCAGGGGTAAATGGAATCCATCAGTACCTGCTGGCTTAGTCCTACCCTTCCTACCCCATCCTCAGACATTTTTGAGGCTGCACTAGCAAGCACTGAACTTTTCAGGCTGACTGCACCATTGCACTCCTACTCTGGAAGGACTTTAAAAAACCCAGGAAAGAGCAAGAAGATCACAAGGAAAAATTCAACAGCTTAATATAAATGTGAGTAGCTGGAAAGGGGCATCAGATTTATAATCCTTTCAAATGACAGCGCTCATAGGCATTCAAGAGGAAACATGGCTGTTTCCAGAATGAGAACAATGTGGAATCTTGTACTAGCAATTGATCTAGGCCAGGAACAGTGGAAGAAAACACATGCTCAGGCACTCAGGTATCATTGTGATGGGCATGATATAAAAACCTAGCTAGATAGGCTAAGTAGACAGTTCAGATGCCCATAAGAAAAGATGCAACGTGGGGAGAATCTCAGGGTCCGGGCTCCAGCCTTAGCCTGAATGTCTACACTGCAATTTTTAGCCCTGCAGTTGAGCCCCATGATCTGAAGTCAGCTGAATCGGGCTCCAAGACTCAGTGCTGCAAGTTTTTTATCACAGTGTAGACATCCCCTTCAAAATATCTGATCACCAAACATCTCTGCCCCTTCTTCTGTGCTTCCCATTACACACAGAATAGCCTCTGAACTGATGCGGGAGGTCACTACCTTCTCCTCAAGGTATACCTTCGCAGAGAAACTTATCAGCCAATTAATGATGTGGGGGAGGAGGAGGAAGATCAGGATATTTGTCACTAACTTTATCTCAGTAAAATAAAAATGTTTATAATTATGATTTGTAATATAGTAGCATTTTTGGATCCCAGGCAAGCCTGAGGTGCCATTGTGCTCGGCACTATACCAGTACCCATTAAGGTACAGTACTTTCCCTGAAGAGCTTACATTCTAGATCAGGGGTGAGCAAACTTTTTGGCCTGAGAGCCACATTGGGTTTGCAAAATTATACTGAGAGCCGGGTAGGGAAGGCCTCACCCTCAATCCGCCCCCCTCCCACTTCCCGCCCCCTGACTGCCCCTTCAGAGTCCCTGACCCATCCACCCCCCCGACCTTTTCCCCTGACTGCCCCTTCCAGAGACCCCTAACCACCCCCCAGGACTCCACCCCCTACCCAATTCCCCTGGTCCCTATCCCTGACTGCCCTGACCCCTATCCACCCTCCTGCCCCCTAGCCACTATCCCAGAACCCCACCCCCATCCAACCCACCCTGTTCCTTGACTGCTCCCTCCAGAGACCCCCCTATAACCACTACCCTGGAACTCCACCCCCTATCCGCCCCCCTTACCATAGCTGTTTGGTGCGGCTCTGGGGGAGGGGTGAGTGCGCAGTCCCGGCCTCCTGGAGCGCTGCCAGTGTGGCATGGCTCCAGGGGAGGGGTGAGCGCATAGCCCCGGCCCTCAGAGCTCTGCCCACGTGGCACAGCTCTGGGGGAGCAGGGGAGTGCGCAGCCCTGGCCCCCAGAGCGCAGCCTGCACAGCGCGGCTCTGGGGGAGGGGCCGGGGGTAGCCTCCCCGGCCGGGAGCCATACAGGACGGTATCGCGGGCTGGATCTGGCCTGTGGGCCATAGTTTGCCCACCCCTGTTCTAGATATACAAGAAGGAAGGATGATTATTTTACAGATGGGGAAACGAGGCATAGACAGGTTAAGTGGCTTGCCAACTACAAAATTTGTGAGAGGCAGCAATGTGGAGCAGAGACTGTTTTGTCTAGTAGAGGTGTGTACCATGCCTAGCACAATAAGGTCCTGAGCCTTGATCAGCGCCTGTGGGTGAAATCCTAGCCCAGTGCTAGGCAACCTATGGCACATATTCAAAATGAAATGATTTAATTTTTTGGTTCAAGATGACTTTTTGTTTCAAAAATTCCTTTGTTTTTAAAATTAAATTAATCAAAATTGTTTTAAAATGGTCAAAATAAAAAATCATGCGACCCGAAATGGATTTTTTTAACTGCTCAATTCACCAAAATTTTCATTTCTGTTTGACCTAAAACAATTTCCCTCCCACCCATGATAGTAATCTCAGACCATCTTCTTTATATGTATGGAGAAAGTTTTCGTAGCTGACTATACTCCCACTTTATATATGTCACTATTCCTCTTGGATTGTGCTAAGAACTGTTCATTAAAATAAAAAGATGTGGTCCCTGCACCAAAAAATGCACAATGTCCCACCTCTGTCTAAGTGGGGGGATGTTTGATTGTGGTCCTAAGAAGAAAGAGAATGGAGGGACAGACATGGCTATTTTGGGGCTTCCTCTTCCCCATACCCACTGCACCAAACACAAGTGAGCGGGGAGCGAGGTATGTTTGTGGGGAGGAAGGGGAAAGCGATTTCTCTGCACCTCCCTGTTGCTATTGTCTGGGCTGTGGAGCTGAACGGAGAATTGATAATGTGTTTTGCATTCTTCTTCTTGTACGTGAAGCCCTCAGAGCATGCAACAGCCATTCTGCTGCAGCTACTGCTCTGCCCTACAAATCATTCCCTTGGGTCAGGTTTGACATGGTTTTCCAGTTTTTGTTTGGGGTTGGGTTTTTTGGTCTTCCTTGCAGCAATTTGGAGGCCTGATTTTAGGTTAATAGGGAGCAAGGGCATGACTTAAAAGTTGCACTTAAGTCTGTAATATCATTGCAACTTGCAGCTGGTATTCAGTGCAGGTGAAAGGCTCAAAAAAGGCCAACTCTCAGAGATAAACATGAGGCCTGGAGATGGCTGGTCGATCCTATTAGCCTGGAAAAAGGGGAGACCTTAAGTCTTCACAGACTGAGGCACTCTTCATGTGGATGCTAATCTCCCCTCACTGGAAGAGGTGGTAGGGGTTTGGCTGAAGAAGGTCAAACCTGAGTGTTGGTTGTTTGGTATGGAGGCCATTAAATTTTGCACTGGTCCCAGGTAAATGTAAAACCCTGGGACTTTTTTCTATTGTTGGTTGGTTTTTTTGGAGGGGTGAGGGGGCAGAAGAGGAATCCCCTTGCATTAAAGTTAAAAAGTTAATAGAGCTGCAGTCTTCTTTAAAATCCCTCCCAGTGTCTGGGTTTCATGCTCCTGTATGTCACAATCAATAGATTCTGGAATGGAGCCTTGAGGTTCTGCTGTAAAATAAATATTAACTAACAACTGCAGCACACCAGAAACAAAACTCACATCCAGCATATCTAATGAACAACTGTCTTAAGTACAGTCTGCAGAGTAACCTTTTGCAAACCCTGAGAATGGCTGATAACATGTTAACTGCTCTGCCGGACCAGACAGGATGTTTGGTAATTTGGCTGAAGGCAGCTTTCATGACTATCTACTTTATTTGGCTCAAAGGTGCTGTATAAATAAATAAAATGCACCACACTAAGAAAACACCACAATAAGTTTTCAGGAGCAGCAGGGACAGTGTTCTCCAAAGGATGCCAGTACAATAGGTTAGGAAGAGCTTGTCCATTTTCTAGCGCAGTAAATTTCTACATCAGCAAGAGAGATTCTTTTCAAATGTACATCTGTCACAGTAAGTCCGAAATCCTGCCCTCCTCCTGCAATTCCATTGCACAGGGGAGAGGGGCTCTATTTAGAAGCATGTACAGTTTGTGCATGGCTGCCTGCCCTACAGGATGAGGCAGGACCGCTGCTGGTTTCATTGGCCATTCACACCATTTAGAATGGGCACAAACAGTGGCAAGGCGATTCAAGTTCTGTAGATGAAGGATTGGACAAAGAGCAGATACACTGCGGGTCCATAACCTGAAACAGATTCCTTTCCTTCTGCCCTAACAGAGATCCCCAGCACCTAGTCATCTGGGTACTAACAACAGAAGTTTTCTCCAAGGAAAGTCAGTGGGAGTTTTGCCACTCAATAACAGCACAACAGGGCTGAATTTGGCTCTAAGGGTATGTCTACACTGCAATGTCAGCGCAGACTCAAACTCAGGCTTGAGCCGAAACCTCACTTCTCTCTACAAACAAATCTCTCAGACTTGGACTCAGACCTATAGGCCTATAACTTGACTCGGGTTTGGCCTCTGTACTCTCAAAGAGCCCTAGGCCTATACCCCTTGCAAAATTGTATGGAGGGCTGGGTAGGGGAGGCTGTGCCTCCCCAAACAGCCTGGTCCCAACCCTATCCAACCCCCTTCCACTTCCCGCCCCTGACTGCCCCCCTCAGAACCCTGATCCATCCAATCCCCCCTGCTCTTTGTCCCCTGAGCCCCCTTCAGAGAGCCTCCACCCCTAAATGCACCCCCAGGATCCCACCTCGTACCCAACCCCCCTGCTCCCTGTCCCCTGATAGCCCCGACCCCTATCTACCCCCCACCCTCTGATAGATCCCCAGGACTTCCATGCCCTATCTAAGCCACCCTGCTCTTTGTCCCTTGACATCCCCTCCTGAGACCCCACCACCCTAACTGCCCCCCCAGGACCCCACCCTCTACCTAACTCCCCTTGCTCCCTGTCCCCCGATAGCCTTGATTCCTATCCACACCCCCATCCCTGACTGACCACTGGGACTCCCACACCCTATCCAACCCCCCTGTTCCCTGTCCCCTGTCCCCATCCCCCAGCACCTCTGCCCCCGACCGTCCCCTGGGGCCTCCTGCCCCTTACGTAACCCCCTGACTCCTGCCCAGCCCCCTTACCATGCCACTTAGATTGGCGTGTCCAGCTCCGTGCGGCCCACTGGAGCCAGACACGCTGCCCCCCAGGAGCGTTCAGTGCTGTTGGAGCCACGCTGCTGCAGTGCTGCCCGGGAGGAGCCATGGGCCAGAGTGCTGCCTGCGCGGCACAATGAAACTGTGGGGGAGGGAGGGCAGCCGGGGAGGGCCAGGGGAGCCTCCCCGGCCGGGAACTCAGGGGGACCGGTTAGGATGGGCCAGCAGGCCGGATGTAGCCCATGGGCCGCAGTTTGCCCACCCCTGTCCTAGAGCATGTCTTGAAGCATATTCAGAACATGCGAGAAAACCATGGAAAGCAGGATTTTGCTTGCCATTTTAAATACTACATTTTAAGCAAATACAGTATCCACAATAGGTACTCTGCTAAACAAGATACTTTTCACTGACCTACTTGTGATCTAATTTATCATTAGATATACCTGTTTTCAATGATCTGAATAAAACTAGTTGGGAACAAAGTGAAGAGTTCTTGAGTGGTTGAAATAAATTAGAATGGTTGTTTAAAATCAAGTATGTGGGATTTAGTTTCTTCATGCTATGATCTCTGATTAAAACAGACAGTATAATCCAAGGCTGGATTACTGTAATTCAGAGGGTTGTGTTTTAACAGATGAAATTTTCTCTGGACATAATTTTGGGGCAAATCCTGTCAGTAGGGGTACTACAGTAGGTTTAAAATTATGTACTGCATTTCTTCCAGTCCCATGATATGGTACTATAGGAATTTGAAAAATTCTGTTTGCCATTTTTAAATTGATCTTTCTGATGTGTGAGTCAATTTTGTTGATTTTGGACATTTGCAATCAGTCTGATCCACCATGACTTCTGTACATACCAATTTGGGATCTAAGGTCAAGGGCTTCTGGTGATACATAGGCAAAGGGCTCAAATGATAGGTGTAGAAATCCTTTACTTAGATATAGTAACTGCCTATTGTACTATTATGTGTAAGGGCAAAATTAAGATATATTTGATTTTTGTTGCTTATCTAAATCAGCTTTTTAGATTGCTTTATTTATTTATTTATTTATTAATGGGCTGCAAATTGCTTAAGGACACACTGTATGGAAGGCACTACACAGGAACAGCTTTTATTGTATCTCTCTCTCTCTCTTTCTCTGAAAAGGTTAAGCAGTTTTATTGCAGATGTCTGCCAGAAAAATCACATGTATCACTAATGGAAGAAGAAAGTGATAAAAGCCTCTGAGTTGATAGAGATAGTGAAAAAAGCAGGTTTAGCTCCTGTGACAGCATTCTGGAAAAAAAACAACACTATTTCTTATCAGCAGGTTGAGGAGGAATCAGACTGAGGTACTACAGTTTTATTGTCACTGCTTCTGATTGCATTTTGTCTTCTAATCCATACTGATGAGCTGTTTCCCTGGAGAAAGCAGCCTGCGGAGGCTGCTGCAATTGACACAGAATCACACCCCCTATATTCAGAAAGGTAAATATATGAAGATCAGGTCATTAGAAGGCAACATGTCTTTTTGAACCAATGTGAATTTAAGCTTTACTTTGATATATAACATGGTAAAGTACCTTGAAAAATGAACAAGCAATTTTAAATCCTTTAAATAAGAGAGGACTGCAAACTGGAGCCATTTTCAAAAGTATGCTAACTATTAGGAGGGATGGGGGATTTGAATAAACAGGGTCAAAATGCTTTTGGTTTTGGCTTTACAATACCAAAGCCAGCACAATTCCTCGTTTTTACTCTCTGGGCTATAAATAGCAAGTGACCTTGTTAAAGCACACAACCTCTGGATACAAATATATTTCGGGCTCAAGAAACAAAATAAAATGACCTCTTACCAAACTTGATGGTGTACAGTCCTAGTTCAGTGTTTGGAGAATTAGATGTGTAATGTGCAGTAACAATAGAAGGAGTTATACAATTTGTTCAATTTACAATGTAATGTGCTGAAAATTTATCTTACTAAGATGGAATTGGCCATGTCTGAGCTCCCATTGGGCAAGATTTATTTTATTTCATAAAACATTAGCATTTAAATTCCTTTTTTTAAAAAAACACATCTGTACTTACATATCATCAAAGATGAGCTTTGTTCTTCTGCAGTCTTTGTGTGTCCTGGATAAAGACGTCCAAGGCTCTGTTTGGGAGTGTGGCTTGCTGCAGAGAGCACTTTCTGAATTGATGTGAACTACTTTCTAGACAAACAATACAGAACACTTTGAGAAATTGACCACTGAGTTAGAAAAAGAAGCTAATAAACTATGGAAATTTGTCTGCATTGTGCTGTAAATTGCAAGTTAGTTTGCTCACTATTTCAACAGGGAGTACACATAACTAGCTTGTCACTGATAGCCACAAATTCACAGATATTGCATATAGTTATTGGTAAAGGGCTTTAGTGTTTCATGTGATATGCAGAAGAAACAGAACAGAATTATTAGTCACTAGCCGAAGGGCCATAACACAATGAATATAGTTATTAAATCATAGAGCAGTTGTGGTTATTCTGCATGTCAAGCCACGTTTCAACATCCAAACTGCGGGGGGGGGGTGGGGGGGTATGTAACTTTCCACCAATTTGGGTTGTTATTCTTATTTGACAGTAATTGCAACAGAATAAAATTCCTTCTGCTTCAGACAAAAGAAGGAAATAGAATGAAGGTCTCAACAGAAAGCTCCATGATCTAGCCACCACTTACCGCCTAGCATTCTCTGTAAGTAATCCACATGATTGCTTGGTCATGGGAGGAAGGCACCAGATGGGCAGATTTGCTAAAACAAAGCCAACCTTGACATTTACAGTTCATGAGCTCTCAACTTCTGTATGGGACATCCAGATCAGCTCATCTATCAGTGGGATAGTTTTCAGATGAATAACCAGATAAGTAAGAATTTTATTATAAGGATTATTAAAATGTTGACCAAATGGAGAATTGCCAGGCTATGCAGAAAACCGGAGTGGAATGCATTAGCTAAGGATGTGGATCATAAAGCAATCACGTTTTACTTCTAATTTCCATTTTTCTTTGAAGGACTTTAAATTATTTTCTCGATATCGAATAATTATAACTCTAAATGAGTTCATAAACCCACCTCTAAACTTAGGTGTTTAAAAATTTACATTTACTTCATGATGGAAGATAAATTGGTCAGTCCAACAGATTAAAAATGCATTTTCAAGGCCTTGTGTATAGCCTATTTTTCAAATTCTTCATTTTCTTTCTTTCTTTTTATTAAGCATATTTGTGAGAGCCTCTAGGAACACTTATCTAATTTAGAACAACATATTTAAGACAAAACATCTTAAAGTTAGATCAGAAATAGTTACTTTTTCGCCCCACCTCATTACTCCCTCCTTCTCTTCCCCCCAAATCTGCCTTTTTGGAACAGACCAATTGCCCCTGAGCAGAAGTGACTTGAGGGGCTTGGGCTAAAGTTCAGTTTCCTGCGGTGAGATAGAGGCTCTTGAAGCCTGTAATGCATCAAGACATAAATAATAATAAAGGATATATTTGGTGAAAATATTCAACACTTCTCTTATTATTTCTTCTTCCTTTTCATGGAACGTATAATGGCTAAAACCTTGTTCTCTATGCAGGAAAAGATCATGCAACAGAATTCCTCATGTAACTTCCTATAGATCATTTCACTGCTGGAGAGGGAAATGCTGAGCTTAAATTCTGCTCATGAAACTGACCAAGTTTGTGGCCTGGACAAGTTGCAGATCTCTAGGAACCTGCTGAAGAACAGGATCATCAACATGAAGGCTTTGTCCCTCTAATCCACCACCAGCTCTCCACACCCACGCAGGTGCCTCTTGTCTGCCTGGCAGCGCAGCTACCTGGGTGCCACACTACCACAGACCCACTTCGCCTACAGAGGTGTCCCAAAAAATGGAATGGGTGTGCACCAAAGCTACTATTGAGTCCATTATTATTATTATTAATTAGGGGCAACAATGGTGGGAAGTTGATGCATGGAGAGTGCCCATTCCCCTTTCCCATGCACAGATCCTCAACTCTTTGATGGAAGGGGAAGAATGATGCTGCAGGAGTAGCACTCTTTATTGCTCCCTGTATATAAAGCTTCAGGGTTTGTACTTAGGGTGACCAGACAGCAAATGTGAAAAACTGGGACGGCGGTGGGGAGTAATAGGAGCCTATATAAAAGAAAGACCCAAAAATTGGGACTGTCCCTATAAAATCGGGACATCTGATCACTCTATTTGCACTGGTTTTCTTCACAGAGGAAATATTGGGTTGAGCTTCCTAGCTTAGAAGTTCTACAGTTCATTGGGCTGATTTTGCATTCCTTTCACTCCTAAGACTCCTGTTTCAGGAATCTAGTTATTCAAGAAAGGCAGGATTGGAGCTCGTCTATTTTGCCACCTCTGTCATTTCATGCACAGGTCTGTACATTTACTGGAAATATATTTATGAGCAAAACTATTTCAGGCAAGCAAACACACACAATTTCAGTTCAGAATGCCAAGATCAGCAGCATATTTTTCTTGTACAACTTTTCTATGTTTACAGATGTCTGAGTGGCAAAACATGAAATTCTTTACATTTTGCCTGTTCTTTACTTCTTGCAAACCTTGGTTGTGTACTTACCTGCTCTATGGATTTCCTTCTACCTCCTATTTTTCAGGTCATTTTTAATCCTGTTATGTCTTACCATTTCCCCAATGGAAAAATCTTACTAAATGGGACATTCATTATTATGTTCCTTTCCATGATATTCTGCAGAAATATCAAGGGCTGTATGAGCAGTGATACAAAGAGAAAGCAATCAGCCAGGTTTTATACTATGACCAATAACATAAACTTACATTGCAGTCTGCAGGATGTGGCTGTGGCTGGATTTCACTCTTATGTTTTTTGCTGGAGGACATGGAAGGTAATAGACTGCTGCCATTAGGTCTACTGGAAGAAGTTAAATCATCAGTGGAGCATTTGTGTTTTGATGCATCACAGAGGGGTGAGATGGGTGACCGAAGCACTTTCTCATTTTTATTTATTGGTATCGCCAAGCTGGAAATGGAAATTACAGTAACAGAGTGTCACAAAGCTGGCTTTGAGAAAGGTAAATGTTTTATATATTATCGAAACTTTGAATTTAAAACCTGCTGGCAGGATGAAGTCTACTGATGTCTGGAAACAACTTTATAGTATCAGGACGAAGAAGAAGAATTCATTTACAAATTTGGATCATATTTCTTCTCTTTCCCTCCAGGGTAAATTGTCACTCTGGGGTTACTATAAAGTCTATGTCAGAGTACTTGAAAAAATAAAGAGATAAATGGGCAATTGCTCACTGTCTTTTAAGGGTTACTTGGAGAACGACATGAGGCTTTAAAGTGTAAGCTTAGGTTATGGAGTCCTATTTCACAATAACAGGTGATAATTTACAGGCCATAGCAATAAAACCATATGTGAATTAAACAGGAAATGTGCTAGAAAACGATTGGGATGTCTCTGTATTCAATGACCAGGTTTTGGTCATTCAATTTACGGTAATTTGGTGCAGGTTCTGACAACAAAGAAATATGTGCTAGTGTAATAGGCAAAGAAAAGTATGCTCACAATGGAAACAAGGAAACGTGAACTGCTGCATTTTCTAAAAGGGAAAGCTATGTTACAGAAGCCATATTTTTCGAGAAGCCACAGATAGGAAAATCCAAGCAGGTGGCAACAGCAGCAACACAGTGTAAAGAAACTTTTCATGTGCTAATTTGAAAAATATACTTACATGAAAAATTAAAGAAATACATAGAATATAAATTTTTTAAGAGAGATAACTTTGCATTGAGCCTAAATTTGTGATTAAGAGTAGACAGAATATTTTAATACAATATGTTTCCCCTGCCACATTCCCTTCAATTCAGCCTATTCTTTTGTAAGGACATTTCTCACGTCTTTATAGATACAGTATCAGACACTACACCCTGAATGTTATTGCAAAAGTGAATATGATACAAAATATACTTTGTTTTACCACATCATTTCAGAGAACAGAACTAATTAAACATTCAACTCCCAAACACTTGTTCATTTATCTTATGAGTATTCAAAAACATGAGGTGGCAGAAATCATAGCTCACTATTAGAACTTTTTAGACCTTCATGGGCTCATAAGGTAGCACAGTACTTTTAAAATGTGGCTAAAGAAATTTTTTTTTCAGTGGCCTACCCTTTTTATGAAAGAGAGAGTCAAGATGAGCAAATGTCAATAGTGATTTTTTTGGTAAGAAAAACAATAGATTTTAATGTTAATTTTGAATACTTAGGAGTTCCTTGCTGACGCTCCAACTTTATTTCCTTTTTTCAAATAGGAGCTTTGACCTGGTTAGCAGGGTTCGTAATCATTAACAGGGGCTGAGGCTAAAGGAGCCTGAAGAAGCTACAGCTGCTTTGAAGTGCAACGACACTAGGAAGGATGGTCAAGTGATTTGGGTAATAGCATGGAACTCAGGATGACCTGCGTTCAGTTCTCTGCTGTATGAGTTTCTGTATCACCTTAGGCGAGTCACATAGTCTTGCTGTGCCTCAGTTTCCCATCTATAAAATGGGGATGACAACACTGCCCTACCTCACAGGGATGTTGTGAGGATAAATACATTAATGACTGGGAGATGCTATGGTAATTGAAGCCATATAAATACCTTGTGGGGTGGGGGTAGGAGAGGGAGGGAGAGAAAAGAGAATTGGGGAGGGAGGGAAAAGGAGCATTTAAGAACTTATTTGTTGTCTTTTTGATACACAATTGCTATTGGAAACCCAACATGCATTACATGTGACACACATTCTATCACTTTTAGGAGGTGAGGAATTAATCCCAAGAAAAAACTGGCTCAAACAATGCTAAACATGTCAGACTATCATCATCATTTTGAGAATGTATATGATGCAAAATGTAGGCTACTTTGGTAATAGTATACATGTAATAGTACACATGTATCCAATCAACCACAATAAAATACATTATTACATGTGATATTTTTACTTTATGTAACATATGTGAGTTATAGGACAACAGAGAAGCTGAATGTAAATTTTTGAATATGCAAAACATGCTTGAGATTGTTCCTTTGCCTTTGTTTAATATTATAAATAAGAGTTGCTCAGTTCCTACAGAGATGAAAAGAAGAGAAGTACCTACACATAAATGAATACAGGAACTACTAATTATTGTTGAATATTAAACATTATATAAATTTCAAAGTTCCTCTTTGCACCTGCACTATAAAATATAATAAAAAGGGATTTTTTTAATATATTCAATGACCTGCATGTACTAAGCAGCATGCAATTGAACTCTAAAAAGATACATGATTCAGATTGCTTGCTGGTAATCTCTGAAGAAACTGGGCATGATTGAGATGACTGATTGATAGCATGGCTGCTTGCACAAATCTCTGCAAACAGATAGGTGGGTTTTCATCACTCATTTCATGCTTTGCATCCTTTGGAAATTTGGCTGCTTTTATAGTCACACAATGTTGTGTGTTCTAAATATACCAAATAGTATGGAAAATAACCTGCCTGTAATCTTTAGATTGTCTGGTCCTTAATGTATACAGGAGTTGAGAATTCCAGGCATCAATTCAAGTACTCTTCCTCAAGTGCTTTTCCTCAGAGTACATAGATTAATTATTATATTTAAAGTGAGATATATAAGCAAGCTCTAATTCTGAAACTCATAACAATGTGGTGGCGGTAAAAAGGACTAAGGCTGGTACCCTAGTTGAACTGATGCCCAGAACATAATGCCTAGGAATACTGTAATGTCTCAGTTTATCCTCCTGTTGTTGCTATAATTATTTAATCCAAGATCCAAACACTTGGAACTCAAAAATTCTTTATGTAACAGAACAAAAATATTAGTACAATTATGTCAGGAGCAGCTAACTCATTCATTATACCAAAAAAAGAGAACAAAATGCATAAGGATAATTTTTACACATAAGATGTGACAATTAAAAAAAATGATGCCAAACAACACATCCTATTACGATTCAGTTAATTGTGGAGACTGAATTTTAAACACGGAAAATGCATACCTATGTTCATTCCTGTTGCAATGATTTGCTGTTGAAATACCTGGGGCAGAGGCAATTAATCGTGAAGAACACTCTCGCTCCAAATGAGTCTTCTTGATTTCCCTGTCCTCTTCTTCATTTTCACACTGAATGAAGAGAAAAATGATCATCTATTGAATTTTATAGGTGACACAAGTTCTATGTACGGAAGCAAAGGATTGCTGGTTATTACAGGAAATTAAGGCCTGGTGTATCCTGATATTAACTATTATTATTTAATTTTATTTATATATATTCCACAGACTACAGACATCCAGCAAGATAATTCACTGTCCTGAAATGCTTTAAAATCTTAATAGACAACCTGCAAGCAAAGGAGTAGGAAAGAAAATGTGACAATTTTTTAAAACTATTTCTCTCCTTCCATCTCTCAACATTATCTTTTAGGTCCCTATTTTTGTCCATTTCCTCTGCATCTCTTCCTCAAACTCACACTTGGTTTCCTTTCACTCTATTCTTTTCTCTCTCCATAGGTCCCATGTCCCTTGTCACTGTTTCATAATCTCTCTCCTGCCTAGGATCCCCCCCAGGCGCTGTTATTGATTTTCCCTCCCTCCTAGGAACTCCACATCCATTTCCATTGTTAGTACCGATCCAATCTCCAAGAGTGATTGTGTTCCTCTTCTTACCCGTTGGGTGAGCTTCATTCATTGCTTTGCTACATGGCAACAGCATTCTGTCTGTTTTACACATTACAATCAGGGTTGCTTTTTAAGGCATTAGTATTTCGTCTATAGCCTGACTCTCATTCATTAGGAATGACGATCATCCTCCATCTTTAGTACATGCTTTGTGGTCGTGTCTCTAGTTTACCCAAGTTTTTAGGGGAATGATGGTAGTTGCGGTGGTTAAGCCTGTTTCTGCTTATGCCACTTTACTTGCTGTCCCCTTATGACATTCATCTGTAATTTGTGACATGCTGTTTCCTTGTTTTATGCTATTTATTCTGCTTTTTCATCGTGCCTTCCCTCTCTTCTTCTGGGTATGCAACACGGCAATATCACATTTACACTTCCTATGTCATAGTGGCACAGCTATGCTTTTGCTTCTGCTACTCTTTGACCATTCCTGGCCACTCTCCCATGATTACGGCATGCTACTTCCTGAGCAATGGGTGAAATGCAGGAAGCTCAGTGGGTCTCTGCATGATGTCTGAACTGTGTTCAGAAAGGCTCCTGGGGTCAGATCTGCACAAAGGGACTGTAAAGCTGCTCTAATTGGCCAGATGGGGATTCCCACTGCCTGGGGAAATCCTCGGCTGGTGTAAAGCTGGTGCATTTCTGCAGTGCAGGGAATGTAGGTAAGTCCTCACTGCAGGACAGATGTAACCAGAGAGTTGCTGCACTCTGGCTATCCCTGGCTAGTGCAATGGCTGCTAGAGATGGCATCTGTGGATGCAGAACAGACATTGGGCTAAAATCTGAACTCAGTTACACCCGTGCAACTTCACTGAGATAAACAGGACTGCACTGAGAAAAGTTGTCAGCTCAAATGGATCATGAATTTACATCAATTAAGCTCCTGCTGATGTCAGCAGATAGTTGTATGCAGTGTTTGCAGGACTGGGCCTTTTGTTAACATCTTGAGATGACACAGGCACTATCTCTACCTCCCTTCTCCCACACACACATAATGAAGACATGATATTGGCTTTGATTACACAGCTGAATACACTTCATTTCCTAATTTAGGGTCCAAGTTTTGAAACCCCCTCCCACTAATAAAGGGTACTATTTTCATGAGGAGGGAATGACAATGTGTCAACTGAAAATGCAGTATGGACTATGGCATCTTTGACGCCTACTGGCTAGAAGTTTTACTTTTGCTTTTCAATGATTTTTTTCCTTCCTGTTCCTTAAATGACTGTTGTTGGTTCAAAGTCACACACAGAAGGGAAGTGAGTGATGATGTAACATTGCTTCAAAAATTCGAATTCAAATAGGCCAGGGATTGGCAACCTTGGCACACAGCCCCGCAGGGTAAGCACCCTTAGCAGGCCCGGCCGGTTTGTTTACCTGCGGTGTCTGCAGGTTAGGCTGAAGCGGTGCGGTGCTGGCTGTCACTTCCTGCAGCCCCCATTGGACCAGAGCGGCAAACCTCGGCCAGTGGGAGCTGCGATCGGCCGAACTTGCGGGCACAGCAGGTAAACAAACTGGCCGGGCCCGCCAAGGGTGCTTACCCTGGAGGGCAGCGTGCCAAAGTTGCCGATCCCTGAAATAGGATATAATTGTTAAATGAAGGACAGATATGTAACCCACACACCTTCTGGGTGTGGTGTTCTGCCCCATCTTGTGGCACTGAGACCACTTAGAGCGGCAGTTCTCAAACTTTTGTGCCCCGTGACCCCTTTTTGCTATGCCGCATCCTCTCACGGCCTGGGGGTGTGTCTGCCGAAATGCTGCCGAATTGAATTCTTCCGGTTTCAACAGCATTTGGAAGCGTTCATCTCTGTGTCCGTCGAAATGCTGCAGTCAGCGGAAGTTTGCACTTCAGTGGCTTTTCAGTGGACACAGTCACGCATTTGGAGCTTCCGCCGAAATGCTGCCGAAGCCGTTTGCCCGGCCCGCAACCCCCCTGGAATCGGCCTGCGACATCCAGTGGGGTCGTGACCCCCAGTTTGAGAACCACTGACTTAGAGAGAGATTAATGAATTTGCTCTCCAGTCTTAGCTAACAGGCAGTTGGCTTTTAGCTCAAGCTCCAGAGGCTCATGCACTAACCCAGTGAACTGAGAGAGGCTGGGGACAGGTATTTGTACCTGGTGATGTGGGCCCCCTTTTGAGGGCCCTAAACACCAATTGCACCCCCCCTCCTCTCTACGAGCTGGAGAGGAGCAGTTTGCAGGATGGCTATGGGAGAGGAGGAGCGGCTTGTGGAGGAAGCTGCAGCAGAACCCCACAGAGAGGCGGGGCAGTTGGCTGCTGGAGCACATAAGGTGTTCCTTTACCTCCCCTCCATTTCCACCCAGATTAGGGAGAAACACTCTGCAGATGAACTTTTGAACTCTGGGGCTGCACTGACCAGGGACAGAGACTTTTGGGTTGCTGGACTTTGGGGTTGTTGGACTTTTGGGACTTTGGGTGACTTTTGGGTTGCTGTACTCAAAAACCATAGGGATAGGACACTGCCCAGTTTGCTTGGGGTGGGTCTTTTTGTTCATGGTTTGTGTTTCTGGTGTTTCCCCAACATGATGCCGCATTGTTTCTCTCTGCTGTTAAAAGCTTTTGCTACACTCAGACTCTGTGCTTGCGAGAGGGGAAGTATTGCCTCTTAGAGGCGTCCGGGGGGTGGTAAATAGTTGCCCCAGGTCACTGGGTCGGGGCTCGAGCCGGTTTTGTATTGTGTTATTGGAACGGAACCCCTGGATACTGAACCTGGCCCTTGTTCCTGCCAACTCTGATGGGCAGAAGGGTTACACAAGAAATAGATGATTAGACAGATTAGATGATAGATTAAACAGGAAGACACAAAGTATGTTGTGCAACTTTCCCCTGCATCCCCTCCAAAACTAAAGAAACCCCATACTGCTTACCTTGCGTTTCCTTCTAGATTTTGGCACAACCTTTTCGGCTGGTGGGTAAGTACAATTATTCTGCTGAAGGCTAGCTTCTTCTTTTGCTCCAGTGCTCATTGCCAGTGGCTCCTGAGGTAAACGTTCTGGAATTCTGGACAAAAGAGTCAAATCAATTTTGACCCACAGTGATTTCACCTCATCACTGTCTTTCAGAGGGGACAAGAGCTCATTCCTGCCGAAAGGAACGAGAGTATAAAACTGTTCCTCCAGCTCCTTTGCTATGTCATTACTAGTTCTGGCATTAATGGAGCCAAAGGCACTGCAGCTGCTGTTAGTTTTGTTGGTATTACTGCTCACGGAGTCCTTCAACCTCTGGTCACTCCCACCTGAAGCAGCAGCCACAATTTGAGGTTTGGGCAGAGGATGTTCCTCGTGTTCGGATTCTGAATCTGAATCTGAGGAAGATGAAGATGATGAAGACTCTGTCTCGATAAATTCCTTGGATTTGGGTGCAGTTTTGCTTGGCCCTCTGGTACGTCTCTTTTCACATGCAGCAACAGAGCGGGGCTCTTTTCTGTGCCCAGTTCTGTTGTTGCAGGGCCTGGCTTTAAGTTGTTCACAGATGTTATTTTCCAAAAATACTTGGCTCAAAGTGAGATCCTCAGAGGTATGGCAGTTCAAGGCATCCCCACCAGAGGTCCTCTCTGTTCTTCTTGGCTGTTTTTTACAAGTCGTTCTTCTCTGAGGGCCGCTGTCTCCAGAAACAGCAGCAGCCGTAGGAGGTGATTTCTGCTTCCCTCCTTTATTTCCTGGTGCTTTATTAGCAGTTCTAGGCCTCAACTCCTCTTTGCTGGGGTTCTTAATTTCCTTGTCTCTAAGGTCAGTTTGGCAAATAGCTGGTATTTTCTCACACTCCTGTCCTTCATCCTTTATTCTGCTATAATACTGATTGCTCTCCAGTCCATGGTTATCATTTTGGTTAAGAAGAGATGTTTTGTGAGGATTAACTTTATTTAGCCATTTATCCAGCTGCCACTTGTTTGATGATGGCTGCTCAGGCTGAAAGCAAATCAAACAAAGCAGTATTTAATAAATTTCCAGCTGTGTGGGATGTCACAGTCTGTATTTGTATAGGTTCTCTATATGTTCAGAGTGAAAATAACTAAACCATAGGGCTCATACTGTGTTTTTTTTAACTGTGGTCATGCTGTTCTCATTGGTCAAGCTAAGGGTTGAGTTCCTGGAATTAACCCTTTACCTGGTACCTTGGGCTATGAAAGAAGCATCTCCATGAGGGTGGTGGAATCAAATTAAAAAAAGAATGATGCAAAAGGTGAAAAAGACAGTTAGACAGAGTGTGTACAGTTAGTGCTCTATTGAAGTTTACTGTCTTTATTAGGGGACCCCATCATAAGAGTTGAATAATATTCCTCTGCTATTAACAGGGGAATTGACTTTAGGAGCAGAACGGAATGGCTGAAGTGCAGGCTGTTAGGGTGTGCTGCAGAAGCGATATTTTCAGTTTTGAATGAGGTTGGGAAGGAGGACAGCTACTGTGATTCATACTTCTTAAAAAGTGATTCATGCAGTGCGCTATTGACATCCACTTTACTGGGAAATGCTTCCAACTTTCCAAATAAAAGAAAATATAATGGTGATAGACAGAAAAAAAGGCATAAAATCAAGGCTACAGAATGAAGAATAGGGAGAAAAAAAGGGAGATGTATTTTGTATCTTATAACAATGCTACTAAAGACAAGAATATTTAGACACTACAAGAGAGTTTTAATTGCATTATTTGGCTACCTTTATAGGTATTGCTGTCATCTCCCTTCCCCCCTCCCCCTCCCCCGCCATACAGATACTAGAATCATGCAAGATCACCCAAACATTTGTGTGTGTGTTGATATTGTCAGTTACTCAGTTTACATACATTGTGTAGCTGTAAATTTTTCTCCTCATTTGTGTCATAACATGCTCAAGTTTTAAGAGTGTATCTAAAATACAATGGTGTTTGGACAGTGAAGAAGTTATGACTAAGACAATAATGCCCAAGCGCTTCTTAGCACTTCTTGCAATCAGTAATTTGAATGAAAAGAAGCAAGTGGTGGTGGAATAAGAACGCAAGGCAAAAAAACGACACAATGGAGCAAAATAATACCTTCAATTATACCACTCCACTGAAGATGAAGTTTGGATAGGGTCTCACTAATATATGAATCATCCTTTGTGGCTGTAGTAACGAAAAGCTAAATTTCTGACCCCACTGAAATCAATGGGAAAATCTCCCAAAGTCCTCATTGGGACTGGAATTTCCCTGAATATTCCATTAAATTTGAAATAAATAATCACCTTGCATGCTATGTAGCTGACATGAAAACCTTCACTGGGCTAAATTCTGCCCTCAGTCATACCATGAAGAATTTTACTCTTGTTGTCTATTTTTTCTCATTAGCAAACAACCTATGGTAAAGGTTAACAGGGAAATATCATGTCAACTTTATATTGTCCCATGGATGTCCCACTCAATCTCCTGAATGCAACTGGTCATCCACAAATTTTGTATGTGGCTGCACTTATGATCCCCTCCTCCAGTTTTAGGTTTTGTCATTCTCTAAAACTCTGTTTCTCACAATTCATACTTCAGGGACAAAATTACACCATCCGAAAATAACGGGGAACAGCTGAGTGACATGATTTTACAACGTGGTGCTTCCTAGTAGTGGTACTTCCAATGTCTACCATTCTGACACCAATGTACATGTCCCCTAAATAGTAGTGCCTCAGGCATAACCCCTCTAGTACAAACCATGTTGCCAACTCTCCCAATTTTATCATGTGCCTCATGATATTTGGGACTTTTCTGAAAGCTCCAGCTCCTGGAATCATTGGGTAGATAAGTAATCCCAGCTTTCATTTTTAAAAAGGAAAGTTTTTAGAACCCATGCTTTGGAAAAAAAATCTTGTAAATGTGAACCCTAAAAACAAACGGTAAATAAAAAGATCTCAGAGAAAAATCTCTTGTGATTTATAAGCCAATCCGATGATTCTGTGGGCATGACATGATTTTTGAATGCTTGCAGTTGGCACCAATGAAGTCAATGCACAATTGGAATCTATTTGTTCAATTAATGTATCCAACTGAAAAGCTTTCCAGTTCAAAAATCATATACAAGAACCTGCTTTCACTAAGGCAGACTATTTTGCAATGGGATGGGATAATGATTGGTACGTTAAAATGGGCAAAAATGTTTGAAAAATTTCACTGGAAACTTTTAATCAATTCATGTTGTACCCCCCAGACATTTCAATTATTTGCAGGGTGGGGTGAAAGAACATGGCCCACACCTGATCCACTGGATTACAGTGACCCCTGAGCAAATTATAAGTCATCCAATTTATATCACCTCTGTCCACCACTTTGCATTGACCAGCACAGCATTAGTCAGGGAAATATTCTGCTCTCTTTAAAAAAGTGTAGGTGTCTACACTCCCCTCCATTGCACTGGGGAGCTTTTAATTGTGTGAAATCTGTGATGACCTGGATGACCAGGTTCAACAAAAATGTTGGTCTATCTTCTGCCTAACTCCAGGTAGATCAAAGTGACTACCTCAGAAAAGCTGATTGACAATTGTCTGACAACCAAAATCAGACAAGTGCAGGAGAGAGACAAGGTCTGTATTTGCATTTAAAGAGCTTGTAGGCATTGGATCACAAACCTTTCCTACTTTAAATTACCCATTCCTCTGCTAGACTCCTTTGGGGAAACCAGAAGGATTTGACACACCTGCTCAGAAATATCATGTCTCTAGAACTTAGATCTATTAGAGTCTACAAAGTACAGGTGGAGGCACAAGGGCCATAAATCTAGGGGAAGCCTTCAATGTACGTTCTCCAGAAGGGATGGTGGGAGGAAGTCTCCTGCACTTCCTTCTGGAAAGAGGGACTTAGAGACTTGGCAGCATGATAGGCCCTATACAGCATGGTGCCCTTTTCTTTTAAGAAGTGAAGCCACTCACTGTTGTTCTTATTTATCATTTGCTTATTACCATACTGCTTATCGAGAAGCCTCTATTGAGATCAGGGGTCCTCTTATGCTAGGCACTATAGATACTCATAATGAGAAATGGTCCCTGCCCTGGTGAGTTTTGCCATTGACTACAATGAGGCCAGGGTTTCAGTCCTCGAACCCGAGAAAGTTTGCCTAACAACGTCAGATGGGTGGAAGTTAAAAACCAGTGAGCCCCACTACTAAAGTAAAGGACATGTCCAAAGTTAGTTTGGTGGCAAAACTCCTCTTTAATGTGCAGTATGCCAACCAGAAAATATAACTGGGCCTTTTCCAAGGGCTCGTGGAAGCTGAAAACTGGTTGAAAAATGAAGAAGTCAAAAGTCAAAAAGAAGAAAAGATGGAAAAAGAGTTAAATCCAACAGGGAAACAAATCTGGGGAAGAGACAGGTGCCTATTGACCAGTTAGTCAATCTACCTAGATAAACAGACTCTTTTTATTTCCTTAATATAAAGACTCCATGTATGCTATGAGCGAGGGGTGTGATTCCCAGTTTGTATAGACATGCTGGCACTAGCTCACTAAGCACTAGCATGAGCATGTAGCTGCAGTACCACAGGCAGTGGTGGCAAGGCTTAGTGGACATATCCATAGGGTTCAGGTGGGTTCAGACTCAGTGCTGCTGCTCCCTGCGGTACTGCGGCTACACCACTCTTTATACTCAAGCTACCTCAGAAGAGAGCTAGCACCACTAAATGTATGTGAGCTGGGAATCACACCCATAGTTGTGGTGTAGACATAGCAGAAGAGAATTGGGTCAATGACACCGATCTATAAGATCAGAGGGAATACCAAGAATGTACAGGGAGCTCCACAGCCAACAGTGCCCAAAACCACAGTGCTCATTGCAGGGTCAGTATGTTGCACCCTGCTGATGCGGGGAGGGCAGAGTCCTGCAAATCTTGTTGGCTTTGACAGATGCTGCCCAGGGCCTTAGATCCAATATTACCTCCTGGAATGACAGGAAAACACTTATGGGTACACTTGAAAAGAAGAAAACTGGTGTATGTTAGTACAGAGAAGAAAAACAAGACATTTAGTCTTCACAGCCTTTCCAAGTGACTGGGCCTGGTTCAGTACAAAGCAGGACAGAGAAATTCATGTCTTGTGTTGTTGCCACTAGAGGCAGCTGTGCTGTAGCAGTCACTGCGTCTCTGTCCCATGCTTTGCAACTTCTCCCCCAGCAGCTCCTCTTCCAACCCATGCCTCATAGCAGCAGACCATGCAACAATGATAAAAGCTCACAGAAAGAGTCAGGTTTTCTTCTAACACCGCACAAGGATTGTTAGTAGAACTGTATTATCTCTAATGCTACTGCAAACCTTCTCAGCCCCTAGTCCTACTTACAGATTTAGAGAGTCAGGATCCATAGGCTCACACTGCACAATGGGAATTGGCGGAGGCCCAGAGAAGAGGCTGCCTTAACGCCCCCTCCCTCTGCTTAAATTTCCAGTGACAGAGGAGGGATGAAAAACAGAGAATGCTCTCCAAAGAGAAAGTGTGGCAGGAGGTAAAGGGGGAAATCTATAGGGGAGGGGTGGGAGGTGCCACTGAAAGTGAGCTGCCTGGGAAGCAGGAAGATCCACCGGGGTGGAGATGAGAAATCTTGTGGGCGGGCTGGAGCGATAACTGGAAACTACATGCTAGTAGCTTAAAGCCTCAATTAGATGGCACCAGGGCACCTGCCCTTCCCTCCCCAAAACAGCCAACCAACCAATTATAATTGTCTCTCCTACACCACACACACCCTAACCTATTACTCCTGCAGTCTTCTAACCAATTCTTGCCTTACAGAGACCACTATGCTACCTTATTGGAGGAAAGCACAACAGTGCCAGACTCCTACAATTTGGAGAATAGGAAGTTAAGCCCTTTCAAGGGACTTCAGATCCAGTTATCCCTCACCATCCCAAACCCAGATTGTCTTTGGGATGAACAGAGCTCACTCAAGGATGCCACACATAGCATCAGTCCTTTAATTAAGCACATGAAGTCAACCCCTCTACCAGCACCCTCATTCATGGCCTCCAGAGAGAGAGAGAGAGAGAGAGAGAGAGAGAGAGAGAGAAAGATAGTCTCAACTTCTGGATGATGAGTGCACGCTTGGCAGTCTACAAAACTAGCCTGTAACAGGGCCAACTTGGTCCTGCCTCTGCCTCAGTCCACAAATTACACAGAGACCCTTTTGCTGGTCTAACACCCTGTTCAGTTTATTTACAGCTGCGTCCCACTGCCTTTACAGCATACCTATGACCTTTCTCAAACAGAGGAGAACAACGTCTTCTCCCTCTTGCTGCCTACTTCCCCCCGCTCTTCTTTCCTGTGCCTATTTATGGGCTCTTGGCTGATGGCTTAATTGACCTCTCTGCCCTGCTCCACCCACAAAATTAGGCACAGACTTGCATAGTTAGCTCCAATCTGCTTTGCCTGATTGGGGCTGCTGTGAAGAGTGCTGACTCAGGCCTCTGTACCTAGCAGTATCACATAGCCCCACTCACCATTTGATATTGGATGAGACCTCTGAACTGACCCAAGTCACTGAAACCTGGTTGGATGTTACCTCTGACACTACTCTACCTCAGCTTACTCCATACACAAAGATCCCAAAATGAGCTAGAAAAATAAAAGAGGAGGTGGAGCAGCAATCCTCTTTCCCTCTAAAGGCAGAAGATGCCCCAGTCCAGAAATGAAAACCTTTGAATATGTGCCTATGATTTTTGAGGTGAGGGACAAAAATAACCAGAGATGACTTGTAGTCAACAGATCTCCATATGAAATCCCTATCAATGTCCCATATGGAGTAACAGACCTGCTGCCCCGCTGGAATGACCAGGTCCATCGTTCTTGGAGAGATCACTTTTATGTGCACATTGACAAAGACACACTAGCAATCCCCTTCTCCTTTTCTTGCTTCCTCCCTCCCAATTTGTAGGTTTGTTGAGACTCCATATGGAAGGAAAAGATTGAGACATAAAGGCAGATGTCTGCAGTGGAGAATTGGAGAAAGAGGATAGAATCTGCAGGGAAAGTGTGGGAACTTGAATGGAAGGAGACCAATGGGGAGAGGAGGAAATAGGACAGTAAAGAGAGGGAGAGTACCAAGGAGAGCCCAGGAACGTAGAAAAAGACGAAAAAAAAGGGAAGGCTGGAGGAATAGATTTGGGGGAGGGGAAAGGAGAAATGAAAAATTAACTGAAAGTGAATCTGAAAAATACTGAGAGGCAGAGAGATGGCAAGAAAATTGTTGAGTAAAGAAATAACAAAAACAAGGGAGACAGGCTACAGTATTCTCTTGGTGCTTTTGTATTTGGTGCCAAAATGTTACATAACATACATACCATGTTTTTGATTTTTATAATAAGGACACGTAATTTTTTATGATGAGGAGAGATTGTGAGACGGTGTTGTCATGGTCCACTGTCGTATGGTAAAGGAGAATTACCTGTCTGGGGTTTGGGTGTGTTTAGAGTCTTGATGCTGGATGTTTGAATACTTTTACCTATAGTTGTGTATCTATGTGTGTGTGGGTCTGGGGAATAGGTAAGGTAATTTGCAGCCTTAAGAGATTATCCAGTCAAGCCTCCTGCATGGAGGCAGGAGCAAGTATACCTAGACCATTCCTGAATGGTGTTTGTCTAACCTGTTCTTAAAAACCTCCAATGAATGGGATTCCACAATCTCCCCTGGAAGCCTATTCCAGTGCTTAACTATCCTTATAGTTAGAAAGCTTTACCTAACAGCTATTTAAATCTCCCTTGCTGCACATTTAGACAATTACTTCTTGTCCTACCATCAGTGGACATGGAGAACAATTGATTACAGTCCTCTTTATAACTGCTCTTAACATATTTAAAGACTGGTATCATATCTCCCCCCGCCCCACTGTTCTTTTCTTGTTAAGACTAAATGTGCCCTGTTTTTTAACCTTCCTGTAGGTTTTCTAAACCCTTTTTTGTTTGTTTGGTTGGTTTTTTGCTTTTCTCTGGACTCTCTCTAGTTCGTACAAATCTTTCCTAAAGTGTGGCGTGCAGAACTGGACACAGAATTCCAGCTGAGACCTCACCATTGCCGAGTAGAAAGGCACAATTACTATATGTCTTACATATCACATGCGTGGCTATACATTACAGTCTTTTTTGCAACTGCATCACACTGTTGGCTCAATTTGTGATCTTCTATAGCCATCCCATACTTTTTCAGCAGAACTACACCCTAGCTAGTTAGTCCCCATTTTGAAGTTGTGCATTGTTTTTTCCTCTCCAAGTGTAGAACTTTGCATTTGTCCTATTGAATCTCATCTCGTTGATTGGACCAATGCTCCAATTTGTCAAGGTCGCTTTGAATTCTAACCCCAGGCTCCAAAATACTTTGAACCCCTCCCACGTGGTGCCATCCACAAATTTTATAAACCTACTCTTGACTTTATTATCCAAGTCATTAATAAGAACAGTGACTAGTACCAGACCCATGATAGATCCCTGCAGGATCTCAAGAGGTATGTTCTCCCAGTTTGACAGTGAAACATCAATAACTACTCTTAGAATACAGTCTTTAAATCAGTTATGCATCCACCTCATAGTAATTTAATCTAGATCACATTTCCCGAGTTGGCATATTCTTTTGTGTTTGCTTTTCTTGAGGAATGTATTTTGGAATGGCCCATGGACAGGGATCCCTGAGCCCCCCCACTTTTTTTTTTTTTTTTTGGCTTTCCCTCAGCTGCCCTATGGTTTTTTGGCTAGCTCAGGGCCCGAGGGGGTGGAATATCTCAGCTGCCACCCTGAATCATAAAGTGCAGGAGTCCTTACCTCAGGGCTGGAGCAATGAGAGGGCTTGCTGCCGTCACTCTCACTGGAACTGCTTTCACTCTCTGAGTCAGACTCTGAACTGCTCTCGGATTCACTGGAGCTGCTGCTACTTGACCTCTTGCTGGAGACTCCCGAGGTTCTGCTACTGGGCTGCGGCAAGACAGTGCTGCCAGCCCCACGCACAACCCACCAAGGGGGAAAGAAAAACAAACAAACAACATAAAACAAACAAAAAAAACCCCAGTTCCACTCTCTGCTATTTTTAGGGGGCCTCGGTCACAGTCATCTGAATATTGGCAACCTGGGCTGGACTGTTTTTAAAAATAAATGGTCAGATGGGTTGAAAATAACTTTCTTTTAATGGGAAAAATACCCAAGTTGAATGTTAGTTCCATACTAATACGCCATTTGCATCTCTTCCTTATCTGAGAAGAGGGTTGTATTTTCATTTCCGATTGCCTTTTTCATATTTAACAGAAGTTTTAAGAGTACATCTCAAGTCAGACCATTCAAAAATATCAAATTTTAGAAAAAAATGGAATACAGAAAACAGTCTCACAATGTCTACTGAATACTCATTATCCCAGAGGGGAAAGCAGCAAGATGGCAAAGATTAACCGTTAGTAAACTGGCATATACTCCATAGTACTTGCCACCAGTCAACTAAAAAACCCCCCATAGAGTAACATCTCTTTGGGGTTTTCTGCTGACACCAGTCTTTTGTTTCTTTCCATGTATTAATTAAATAGAGATGATTTAGTTAGCTATAGGCACAGCTATATTTACACAGAACTCTGCTAGATCTAAGGCTCTGATCCTGAAAACACTTAAGCATATGCTTAAATATGTGAGCAGTCAATAGGATGACTTACATTCTTAAAAGTTAAGCACACCCATAAGTTTTTGCAGGATTGGGTCATTAAATTATGGACCCACAGACAATAGGAAAATATATTCTTTTCACCGGTAACTAATTGACCACACATATCAAAGTATCAGGCAGTCATAAACATCTGAGATGGAAATGACCTATTAAGTCATCCAACTCATTCCCAGGCAATGGAAGCTTCCCTGTAGTACAGTACATTTTCTAGTGATTTGTCCAGCCTGGTTTTACATGACTCATATGAATGGAGCTTTCACCTCATCCCCTGGGAAACTACTCTGCAGCCTAACAGATCTCGCTGCTATGAGATTTTCCTACTATTCACTCTAAATTTGTCCTCCTAACTTATTGTTGCTGTTTATTATTTAAACTCATTATTCATGGTGATCACCTTAAACCATTCTCCTCCCCGCTTGGTATTTACACCCTTGAAATATTTGTAGACTGTTATTCTGTTCCGTTGCAGCCATGTTATACATATATAGCTTCTCTGATCTTTTCTCATAAGTCAGTGCTACCTCCAGGTGCTGGATCATTTTTATGGCTCTTTTCTGAACTCTTTCCAATTTGTCTGTATCTTTCTGATAACGGGAAGCCCAAAACTGAACACAGCATTGCAGGTGTGTTTTCACCACAGCCACACAAAGAGGGACCATTTCCTTGTTGTTTCTTGATGCACTCCTCCTGCATGTGTAGAGCTAAATTACACTGACTTTTTGGCTGTAATATCATGTTTGAAACTCATGTGGTTTGCTGCCCATTAATACCCTTATATCGCTTTCAGAATTACTGCTTTCAGCATTCTCTCACTGAATAGATGCATTTTGGATGGTTTCCCTCCACAGATATTAGCTTGCATTTTTTCAAACTGAATCTCTTTTTGTTATTTACTGTCCATGTTTCCAGATGCCTTTGATTTATTTCTCTACCCTCACTGGTGTCTGCAGCAACTCCTAATTTAGTATAAAATGCAAACTGAATTAAATGGCTGTTCACTTCCTCTTCCGGACCATTAATACGGATGTTAAATGAGCCCAAGCCAAACACCCTGGTTCCCCAGTAATCACGTTCTCCCAGCTCAGAATACCACTGTTTATCATTACCCCGGCTTACATCCTTCAATCCATACCTGGTCTTATCATAGTCTCCTTATCCAAGCTAATATAAATTAATTTTGAGAGATATTTTGTCTCAAATAATTAATTACAATTCAAATATACCACATCTAGTGCTTTCCTTTCACCCACTAATTCCATCCAGAAAGAAAGGATCTGATACTCGAGTGAAGTCTTTTGAGACAAGAAATGTATGGGTAAGGTTCTTTCCTAAACTGAGATCCACTCAGTGTAGGAAAGAGGAAAAGTAGTCAGAGAGCCAGTTATAGCTCCCTGATTCTCTGCACTGTGGAGCTCCTGGCCCCAGCCCCAGCAGGCTGCTCTCACTTAGACCAGCTGTTAAAGGTCCACAAAGGACCATCTGCCTGATACGAACTGGCGTAGCAGCACTGTACCCATGTTCCCTCCCACCCTTAATATGTCCCCTTCCTACCGTGCTTAATTTTTAGTGCAAAAGGTGCTGGAGCTCATGAAATTAGATGACGACGCTCAAGTAATTTTTTTTACTTTCATAACTGACGCAGCAAGCCCAGAGGTGCTGGGATATGAACTGCTCAGCCCTGGCACAAATTAAGCACTGCCTTCCTGCCTCTTGGTATGTCCCCTACCCAGGACTGAGCATAAGAGCTGGTTCTATTGGCTTTATGATAACTGAGCGCTCCCTGAATTGGGACAATTCTCATCTCAATATCCAGCCCCTTTATACTGCCTGGGGGCAGAAAGGAAACAGACCACATAGGAAATCTGGCCCTGTGTGTTTTGATTAAAACAATAAATAAAATGTAGCAAGAGCAGCTGGAATTTATTTACATTTGCCAAAGAATTCCAGTCAGGGATCCCCATACAGAGGCAGAAGTTTTACACTAACAGAGGCCTGTACCACAGAGATAGTCTAGTGCAGCAGAGACTAGTAAAGGAGAGTATACATTCCCTTTTCTGTGCTAAGGTGTTTCTTGTCATGTCCAGACATGTACCCAGACACAATGAGCTTCTTTAAAAACTCACTAGTTGTTGCTTTTACTATTATTTGTAATATCTCCTTGTTTAATTGGTTAAATGTGGGAAACACAAAATTTTCAGAGCACCCATTTGTAGAGCAGTGGTCAGAGACACATAGATACTTGAAATAATAAGCCTGACTGGAAAAGAACTCCTGAAGTTTGTTCTCTGCTTGGGGACCAATCAGTAGTGCGCCCATGTGATAGGTCTAATAAATCAGAGATGGGCGTTTCTCTCTTTATTTACTAATTTTAATTACTAGACTTGCTAATGAAATAGTGAGAACAAAATAATTCACAACATGATAATTCTTTCAGGAAATGTGAAAAGACAAGTGCTTTTTCTGACAGAGTGGTTAAGGGAGCCAGTGTTCTGAGAGTGTCCTACTTTAATAGATTCTTAGTCCTTCTCAGAAAATCATTGTCAGTGTCTGTCTGACAAACTTCTTCAACATCACAGAACATCTGCACATTTATGTCCTGCCTCTGGTGGTTGTGGTTTTAATTTCTAGCCCATCATTTTTGTTTGGCATTGATTAAAGTATTCAGAATTCCTAGATGGGGATGAGGGATAAAAAGCAGTAATATTTCTTTCTTGTTGTGACATGAAATGTTTTTTCTAGGCTGTTGAATACAAATCATTACTACAGCCAAACGTATGAAATATAACTCTTGAACTCTTCACAAACATCTGGAAATCTGTATTTGCAGCTCTAATGGAAGCCAATATGCTAAAAAAATTAAATGACACAAATGTTTTTCTATTTCAATTGATACTGTGATAATCTCCTATCCTCCTTCTGTCTCCAGGACTGTTAATGCACCATGTTTTTGAAGTGTTCATTGGACTTTGGTGGTTCAGTACAAAGACTCTTGTATGTCAGTTTTTACTTTCTTTTGTACTTGGTAGCTTACTTGGTAGCATTTTATCCTCACTTTGAAAAGCTACAAATGATAACCAAGATTGCAAGAGAACGGAGAATCAGGCCCCTGAACTTCAGTGTTAGATTCTGATCAAGGACCATGCTAAGGCTACATGACAGACTGATCCTTTGAAACATTTTCCCATCAAAGACTGGGAAAGGCTAGGAAAATGTCCACTCTTCATGCTTTCAACCCAAACAGATCTGTATAATTTCACTTTGCTAAGGTTTAATCTTATCCAGATTTTTGCTTGCTGTTTTGCTCAGTAAGACAGTCTCTTTGACACTGTATAGTATATTAATTTCCATGTCTGGTGTAATCTGCTTAGCAGTGATAATCTAAACTATTCTTGTTCTAAATTTGACTCTAAGGATCCACATACAAAGCAGCCTGAAAAATATCACAGGCAGAGCAGACCCATGGGAAACTCCACAAGTGTTCCAGCCACTAGACCTGGGCGGGCAAACTTTTTGGCCTGAGGGCCACATCGGGTTTCCAAAATCGTATTGAGGGCTTATTAGGGGAGGATGGGTCTCCCCAAACAGCCACGCGTGGCCTGGCCCCTGCTGCCTATCTAACCCCCTCTGCTTCTCACCCTCCTGACGCCTCCCCTCCCACCCCGGGATTCCTGCCCCATCCACCCCTCTTGCCCTCTATCCCCTGACTGCCCCTGGAACCCCTGCCCCTGAGTGCCCCCCACTGCCTCATCCAACCCTCCCTCTCCTTCCTGACAGCCCCCCCCAAGACCACTGCCCCCATTCAACTCTCCTGTTCCCCGCTCTCTGACTACCCCGACCCCTATCCACTCTCCTGCCCCCTGACCATCACCCTGAATTCCCCTGCCCTCTAGCCAACCACCCCCGTTCCCTGCTCCCTTACCGTCCTGCCTGGAGCACTGGTGATTGGTGGCGCTACAGCCGCGCAGCCCAGAGCACCAGGGCAGGCAGCCATTCTGCCTGGCTGGAGCCAGCCATGCCATTGCGCAGCACAGAGCACCAAATCAGGCCACGGCTCTGCAGCTGCGCTGCCCAGCAGGAACTCACAGCCCTGCCACCCAGAGCATTGTGCTGGCAGCACAGTGAACTGAGGCTGCAGGGTAGGGGGAATAGTAGGGGAAGGGCCAGAAGCTAGCCTCCCAAGCCAGGAGCTCAGGGGCTGGGCAGGAGAGTCTTGCAGGCTGGATGTGGCCTGCGGGCCATAGTTTGCCCACCCCTGCACTAGATGCTACCACGATGAGCACCAAAGAAATGGCTCTACAAAAGAATAGAAATAAATACAAGAAAAGTGACAAGTAGAATTCTCAAGAGACTGAGACTAACCAATGGAGTATGACTAATATGCAGTTTATTTCATACTATCATAATAAAACTGTCATAACCATCCTGTTCTTCAGCTAGTTCAACTGGATCTGATGACCCAACATGCCAAAGGACACTGACGGATCTTAAACACCAAGAAGAATAGGACACGTCTCTCCATTATGATTTGCACATCATCATTAATGACCCTGACTGGGGCAGAGTGCAATTTAGCTTACAGATCATTACCACCAAGATGTGCCACCATGTTTTCTAGGGTCTTGGCCAAACATTGCAGGTAAGAAATCAGCCTTGAATTTCACTGTACAATTGGATAGAACAAGCTCTTATTTAATGTTCAACGCTGCCACAACCTTTAAGCCAGAAAAAGAGTGATAATTTGCTCCAATAAAAGAGGGATGTTGAGATAAACAATGTCAGAGGGGACATTCTGGCCCATGTATATTTTCAGGAGTCTCTGTGGATGAAAAAAACAACAGGAACAAGCAGTGAGAAGAGCTGCCTTTGGTAAACAGATGCAACTGCTGGGGATCAGGTCAGTTTTGAGAAGTAAGTATGTTGCTAGGAAAAGAAGTTGCTCTGGGTCTGAGAATATCAAAGATGTGGGCAATAGCCTGGAGAAGAGAGTAAAGAGATTTCAAATGTTGCAAGGGTCCAGAAAATCTGTTGCTGGCCATGGAGAAGTTTAAAAATCAAGAAAAATACACCAGACAAAAGTTTCAATAAGAAAACAATGCTTTGATATAGAAGGCCAGCAGGGCCATCCCTATGCAGGTCTCTGCAGGGGGAGGAGGCGAGTTGGGGGGGGTTATGTACCGGGGGGGCGGGGCTGGCCCCAGGCCTCTGCAGGGGTGGGATGGGGTGGGGCTGGCTTGGGGCAGAAGGGAACCACCCTCCAGCACTCACCAGCTGTGCGGCTGGGGCTGCTGCAGAGCTCAGGGGAATGGGGGCATTGCTGGGGCAGAGCAGGGGCAGGAAAGGACAGGGTGTGGCGGAGCAGGGGCAGGAAGAGGTGGGGCTGTGGTGGAGCAGGGGCGGGGGCCCTGGGGAAGAGCCAGAGCAGGAGCTGGAGCAGCATGCAGCTGCGCAGGGCACAGCTGTGTACTTTGCGTACGGGTAATGACGGCCCTAAAAGCCAGACAGGGTGACCAGATGTCCCGATTTAATAGAGACAGTCCTGATTTTGGGGTCTTTTTCTTATATAGGATCCTATTCAACACGCCCCCACCCTCTGATTTTTCACATTTACTGTCTGGTCACCCTAAGGCCAGATTCTCTACTGGTGTAAATTGGTGTAGCTCCACTGACTTCAATTAAGTTACCTCCGTTTGCAGCAGCTGAAGATAGTATTTCAGACTCTGTGATAAAATATGCCCTTAACTTTAAAGAAACCCTGCTCCCCCAACCCCAGTTCATGCCTCTATAGTACAGTAGCATTCTTCCCAGTCCTTAAAACCAATTAAGGGCCCTTACAGCATATGGTTCGCTCCTTCTTTGTGGGGAGCAAATTCTGCACGGTAGTTCCTCAAAGTACAAATTGACAGCCTTGTGCCCAAATTTGTATCATTATCATTAATGCCTGGCACTAAAGATTGTGAGTCTCCCATGCACGCAGTTGGGAATTTCTTAGTGCTGATAATTAGCAATGAATCACAGAGACAGGCAGCAATGGAAGTGCCCCCTTCTTGCTATCATCCACATGTATCTTTCAAATACCCTTTAGAGTCTATTCAAAACATGCTCCTCATTTGGTACTTCAGGACTGGGCCATTACACTGCTGTAACACAGTTCCTTGACATCCTGGTTCTAGAAGTCAACACAATACAAAGGAACAGTATTGGAATGCTTGCCTCTCAGCATCCCTGATGGAAACTTTATTCAGTGCTCCCATCTGCAGATTACCAGCTGTCTCCAGGTTTTAGTATATGAAAGATGGCTTTGTGGTTAAAGCACAAAACTGAGAGTCAGGAACCCTCTATTCTAATTTCAGCTCTTCCATGGACTACCAGAGTGATCCTGATCTGGCTAATTGACTTCTCTATGCCTCTGTTTCATCATCTTCAAAATGGGAACAATAACATTTACATGTCTTACAATGTATTATGAGGTTTAATACATTATTGTTTATAAAACATGTTAAATATCTTCAGATAGAAAGAAGTATAGAAATGCAAGGTATTATTATTACATAGTCAGCAAATTATCTACCCATGGATACATCCCATGGTAACATTAATGACTGATTTTAGGTATCTAAGTAATTCGTTTTTAAAAATGCTATTTGTTCTTAAAAATGGTTTACTAAAGACAAAGTGGGTAGCCCTGCCACAGCTGCCTATTTGGGACTGAACATGCAAAGCAGATCTAATCACGTCCCTTTCTTCAGCAGAACTGTTCCCATGAGTCTATTAATATCTTTGGGAAACAGAGAACTGTTTTCATACTCCATTCATATAATGGATGAGATCTGGAATGGGAGTCAGGATGAGTGAGAGTCCTGGAGGTTGTTTGGCTTGTCACAATACATAATGCTTCTGTAAAAGTATTGCATTAGCTTAGCAGTGCCACCCTGGCACAGTGCAGCTAATAAAGTACAGCTGCCAAGAACAGAGTTCAGAGACTCCACCTACATTTTAACATTGTCCTTGGGAGTTGTTTAAATAGTTTCTGCGGACAAGACTGCAAGTATTACCTAATAAAGCAAACCTAGGGTAAATCAGCTCTCCTTACAGAATCAGGTTTGTGGCATTTATGGTGCTTGTCATTGCTAGAATATGAATTCCCCAAACCAAAATAAACTGAAAATAATATTTTAAAAAATCTCTCAAAATCCCAGAAAACAAGGAAATTCAGTCTAACCTCTTTAGGGCCCTCTTTTATGGTTTGATTGTTACTAGATGCACCCGTGTAAAATGACAGCTCCCACCTTGAAAGGACATGGTAAGAATTAGAAAAATACTGAAGAAACCAGCCAAAATAAATACCCTCTTGCCCAAAAAAAATAAAAATAAACATTGATAATGGCATCATTAGTATCAATAGTTCTATCAGAAGGCATGTGTGCCTGGGTATGTGAGATGAAAGGGTGCTAAAAACCTGCAGATGCATTAATTTGAAGTGATTAGTCAGCAGGCTGACAGCTGTGCTGAGAGCCTGGTGCCAGGTTCCACTGTATGCTTTCCTCAGCTGCCAAGTGTTTGCTGGTCTCACCAGATAAATGGAGCATCAGCAGTGTTTTATTTGACCTGCTCACAAGAAAAAAAAAGCAACTCTGACTTCCTTGATGTGTTTGTCATTGACCTTGCATCAGCTGAATATGAGCAGCAAGATTCCCCAGTCCAGGAAAGTTAACTCTTTGCAGAATAGGCCTTCAAATGTCTTTCAATGGTAATAACTAGTCTCCTAAAAGTCGTAAGTACTGTAACATGAAAAGAAAAAACTACAGTGTCCACAATTCACATGCACTTCTCTGGATTAGTGGGCCGAGGACTTACAATAGGCTTTGAAACCACATAGAGATACTCTATCAACTCCAGTTATCCTCTCTTTATCAGAATAAATCTGGGAGCCATTTCCAAAGAGATTTTTCGGAGAGTGAAGGAGAATGGGTTGCATGTGAAAGAAGTTGTGAAGAAAACTCAACTAAAAATAACATTGTACTGCATATTTGGTCCCTATGACTTGAGGGTTTTGATGGTTTTTGTTATTTCTCCTTCATCTGTTCCCCACAGACTGTCTTTTCTCTTTCCTCCTCATTAATCCGCTCTTGAACACAGTTAGGAACCTTATCTCTGAGAATCTTCAGTAGTGGTCTAACCCAACCTCACATGCGGGGAGGAAAGCAGGCATGGTGCCTTTGAGTTAGAGATCTGAAACGATAGCTCGGATATACTCTCCAAATCTTTGATGTTCTTTATGTGAGGATCGTCTTTCATTGTGACTAATGTGCTATCAAACCAAGCAGACTGCAGTGGAATCATCACTCAAAGTCCTCTTTTTTCCCTCTCCAGCAAGCAGACAAGAAGGGATGTCCTGGCTGAGATCAGCCTTGTTGCTCATCACGTGTGTGGCCTCCTCACAAGATCTCAGGATGGAAAAGAGAATTTTCTTTGTAGCCCATCATACATCGATAGTATTTTTAAGTCATTTCAAGCTTTATATCACTCTGTCATTTTAGTTTAAACCAGTTCAGCCTCATGCTTCTTGGCACCCACAAGGTGGTTTGGACTGAAAAAGTATATCTGAAGTGACTGCATACAATGACCATCGTGACATTTCATGTTCTATGGGCAACGGGGAGAGAGAGTGAAGAGGGAAAGTTAATCAATTAACCCGCTGTACAGCTTCAGAAATTGTACTGAATGTGAGAGCCAGAGTGTAACCTATTTTCTCACCCTCCCAATATCTCCTGGGCAGTGGGTGAGATACCTAGGTCCATCTTGCCACGGGGGCAAAAGACAATCACACCCACGAGCACGTCTAGATGTAATGTGTCTAGTGTTCACAGTAGTGATCAGTTGTATTTTTCATATCAAATAGTATCAAAGCTTTGGGCATTTTGGGAAGGCCTTACACCAGTTAGGGAAATGGAGAACTGTAATTTTCTAAAAGACATGAGAGAGAGGGGGAAAGAGAGAGAGAGAATGAGCAACTAGAATGAGCTGCACGGTGTTGTCTGAAGACAATAGCAACCTGGCTTTGTGAGCAAACAAACTGGACTGATTCCTGTAGCAGGAGATATATTGCCTGGGAAAGATCAGAGAACAGGGCTAAAAAGAACACCATTTAGTCAGGCAGAGTGTGGCAGATTAAGGAATAGCAATAAAAATGTCTAGTGGTCATCTCCTGTTAGGATTGGCTACTATGGAATATACTGTACCATGGTGATAAATGTGGTATAAAACCATAGATAGCGCTACAGACTAGATAGCTAAGGAGCCTGAATTCTGAACTGAAGGATCAAATCACTAGGTAAAAGGGCAAAGCGGTATATGAACTAGATGACAGCAAATGATGACAGAATGTTTTGCTCAGGGCATTTTCTGAAACAAGCAAGAGAGCTAGACAAGGATAGCCCCTAGCTATCAACTTGAGCAAGTGTAATTTCAGCCTGGGAATTTACAAGCTGTCAAGAGCACATGGTGGGAGGAACAATGACAGCAGGAAGTGGAAGCAGTAGGCATGAAATCTGGGAAAGACAGCCACAAAAACCAGAGAAATAATGATGGTAACAGGATCCAGAGGGCTGCTCATGGCAGAGAGCCTGCAGTAGAGTTAAGATAAGACTACAAAACTGAGAGATGGACTATTGCCTATGGATACACTGAAGCTTTGTAATCAGAACTTCACATACATTCTGGGCATTACATTGAAGAATCATCACTAGCCTATACTGTACTATAGATTATGGCAGGTCTAGGCTATCACTTACGTTGATGTAACTTACGTCTCTCAGGGGTATGAAAAAGACACCCTCGGAGCAATGCAAGTTACAGCAACCTAAGTGTTGTCCACACTGGTGCTATGGCGGCAGGAGACGCTCTCCTGCCAACATAGCTACCGCCTCTCATGGAGGTGGAGTAATTAAGTTGATGGGAGAGCGTTCTCCCATCAGTATAGAGTGTCTTCACCAGATACACTACAGAGGCACAGTGCACAAGTGTAGTGCTTCTGGTGAAGACCTGCTTGGCCCTGGGGATCGACCTAAGATACGCAACTTCAGCTATGAGAACAGCATAGCTGAAGTCGATGTATCTTAAGTTGACTTCTCTTGCGTCCTCCCAGCGCCGGATTGCTCCCCCGTCGACTCTGCGTCCGCCTCTTATCTTGGTGGATTACAGGAGTTGAAGGCAGAGTGATCAGGTATCAATTTATCACATCTACACTAGACGTGATAAATCGATCCCCGATAGATCAATCACTACCAGCTGATCCAGCAGCTAGTGAAGACGAACCCTTAATAAGATGCTGGGATCTCTAATCCAGTTCAAGAGTTTGAAAGTGAGAAAAGCAGCATTTCAGCTGCTCTGAATGGTTGTGTTTTACACTTTTGCTTAAGGTGTGAGTCCAGTTATACAAATGAATGCATTTGGAGAATGAACTGCTCTTCAGGAAAAGGATTAGAATGGAATATTGTTCTTATGGACTTCCTGAAGCTATAACATGGATCTGATAAAAGAAAATAGAACTTCTGGATATTCCTTATTCAGTTGTGCTACTTGACTAAATGGAAAAGAGGGTTTTGTTTTACATATAAGCAACTGGAACTGTATGACGACGTATATGAAAAGTCTGTAGTTTTTAACAAAGCTGGATGTTTATATTGTCAAAATAAAATAAGAAACTTTAAGAAAGTAGGCCTCATATGTTCTTTGCATTGAAGTGATTTATGATACTCACGTGCTAATAAAAATCACTTCCTCACTGTCTTAAAAATTTCTGTAGAATTTATTTTGTTGCATAAGTGTTAATGTCAAATACAGGGATTCATTCAAGCTGTACTAATAGTATGGACTCACTCTCAATGACTAGCATCAATTGGGAAAAAAATCAGGTGCAAGAATTTGAGGTCAGTTTTGCACTTAACACTCAGAATGCTATCAACTGTATTTTGCTGTCCTTCCAAATGTCCTATCAGGAGAAGTTTGGCCCACATTCTGGGAAATTTGCCTGGGTGTTGTCTTGCCTATCAAACTGTCTTCCCAAAACAGTCAATATGGATGTGATGCTAATCAGGAAAAGGGCAATTTTGTCTTGTGTGACTTTTTTTTTAACAGCTGTGTTCAACATTACTGTACAGTCACTGGGCTGCAACCACAGGGACATACTTCTCACTTTTTTGCTTTGGCACACTGGCAACTTAAGTCTGAGTATTATTAACAAGCCCAACCCCATGTCTGACAATCTAAAATAATGCATTTCTTATCACTTCCAAACACCGTGTTGCAATATGTCGCACTACAACAATTCAGCCTTTGGCTTTTAAATCAACAGGACTCTGCAAATGGCTCCGTGCAGCAAGATCAGACTTTACGCTCTGAAAGTCCAAATATAGAAGAACTTGTGCAGATAAAATTAGTAATTAGTGTAATAGCTGTTCGAATGGGTGCAAGAAATTTAAATATGTGATGAACTCTTTCAGGTTTTACTGATTCTTAGTATTGCTGCTGCCAGCTTTTGTTACACTCTTTAACTCAAGCCATATTCCTTTGTCTCCCAAAGGACTTTCCTAGCCTGTCTACTCTAGTCTATATGCAGTCTTGAAATTTACAGTAGCTCTTGAGAAGGACCTTATTGTAAGTAGCTCTGATCTGCATAAAGAACTATATAAAGAAGTTCTAAGTTCTACTACTTGTCTGTGTACATCATTGCCTATTATGTTTTCTGTTAGCCTGCACTGGAGCAAAGGGCTCTCTCAGATGCTGGAAAAATTATAAATGATCAGACAAATACATAGTTGTCTATCACCACAGAAAGCATTAGACAGACTGTGGAAGGGCCAAAGAGAGCAACTAATGAAGCCCAGAGTTGCAGTGAAGAGGAGGTTAAAAGCTAATCATTTTGAAATTGGCTGCAGCCCTTAAAAGGTTCTTCAAATATTTTCCCTATTTGAGTAAGCACAAGCTATTTTTCTGCCATGTGCAAAACAATTATAATGTGTTTTTAAAAAGAGCTGCATGTGAGCTTTCATTTGCATCTCATACCACCAGAAGCTTAAGAAACAATGCAGGAAGAAATGCTCATAAAATGCAGTTGAGGAATATTTGCATGTGGGTTGATTTTAGGATTTCCAGGGCCTGACACTTGGGGAAGACCCCAAATCCAAATTCTACAGGGCTAGATTCTGACACTTTATTTCGGTTTAGTAGCTCACTCCACAGCACCTATGTGGTAATGTAACAGTGAGTGAGGGGACTGGAATCCAGCCCACTGTGACAGAACATCACCATGTTTTGATGCCAGAAGTAATATTTCAGAATACATGGTAACCGTCAACTATATCCCTATAACCTTCCACAGTCATGGTGCCTAAAGCTGGCCTCATTATAACAGAGAACAATAACCAACAATGATTGACTGTGATAAATATAAATAGATTAAATCTATAATAGGAAACAAGGACACTTCATATTTCAAAGAATAAAGGAAGGTCCAAATGTGAATTGAATCACTTTATATGTTGTCCATAGAAAGCAGCATGAAAGATTTGTTTACTCATTTACAGAACAAGTGGGGAGGGAGAAATAAACTAAAAAATAATGAGTATAATTTTATTTACTTTATTAATCCAGAGTGGTGCTGATGTGTTTGGACACAGCGGCTCCCTGACTGCACTGTCACACAGCATGTTGTCAGTCCTTTTTTTTTGTATGAATGGTGCTAACCAATAGAAGGAAAATAGCACTAGAACTGTATGACATTTTAAAAAACATTTTAGTCTTAAACCATGCTCTGTTTTGATGTAGTTGTCTTTATAGGCTCGAATTGCCCCAGTACTAGACACATCCTTGATGTCTCATATGTTTTACTGGTCCTTAAAAGCCATGCATGTTTTTAAGTTTCTTATAGTACTGGGAACTCATGCGTATCTTACTTAAGGCTGGTCTTCACTAGAGGAGGGGGCGGGGGGATCGACTGAAGATATGCAACTTCAGCTACGTGAATAACGTAGCTGAAGTTGGTGTATCTTCAGCCGACTTACCTGCCGTCCTTATGGCGTCAGCAGCGGGCTCCCCCGTCGACTCCAGCTTGCGCCTCGTGGCAAGCTGGAGTTACGGAGTTGACAGGGGCGCCGCTAGCGATCGATTTCTCGCGTCTTAACGAGATGCGAGAAATCGATCGTTAAAAGATCGATTGCTACCCGCCGATCTGGCGGGTAGTGAAGACATACCCTATGTCTGTTCTTCAGCTTAAGCTTTTTCAGAGTTTGGGAAGTTTGTTTTCCCTCCCTCTCCCTGAGAGTGATGGACAGGAATGAGGGTAGTCCAACAAAGATGCTTCTCCTTCATAATGTCCGCAAGAAGTTGCTGGCCTCTTCCCCATGCAATTTAACAATCACAAAGGCCTCTGACTTTCTGGAACTCTCATCACAGGCCCAGTACCTCTAACAGCTTCCTCCTGGTTACTGCTTTGCTATTATCTTGCATGCTACTGGATGTGCAGCGCAATGTAGTGTATATCCCCATATCACACAGAATTTAAATTTAGCAGCAGGGTTCAGAGAGAGGCTATTAAAGGTGTTGAAGCCTGCATCTACTGCTGCTGCTAGGATGGAGGAAAGTAGGGTGACCAGATGTCCTGATTTTGTAGGGACAGTCCTGATTTTTGGGTCTTTTTCTTATCTATGCTCCTATTACCCCTCACCACTGCCTGTCCCGATTTTTAACACTTGCTGTCTGGTCACCCTAGAGGGAAGTGGGGTGCCCAACTATGAGAACGTATGTACTGGCTCTTTCAAAGAGTAGTTGATACCCAGATAACAAGAAATACAGTACAAGTCAAAAAACCCTAAACAATACCATTAACAACCTTCTCATGGGTGGAGGGAACACTCCCTGTGGCCTTACACTGTGATTAAGAAGGACCCTGATGTGTTAGTGGGTCTCAGGTTTTCTGTGTAGTTCACAGGTGTCAAACATCAAAGCCACTGTGTTTGTAAGACCCACATGGCATATTCAGAACCTGCAGCAGCTACCTTTTTTTAAAAAATGAAACTAAGTTTTCTAGCCCTCATAGCTGCAAAAATATCCTTCAAAAATGAGCAAGTATAAACTGATACAGTGTTGTCAGCCGGAGTGTGCAGATAGTCTGAGGCAATGAGGTGTGTGAACTTCCCCATCTACCATGAATCTCATTAGGTTGTTGACTTGAAAACCTAATGGCACTTTAATCATCCAATTGCTTATTTGATCAGTGAATGGGGAAGGAGTTAGGAATGAAGCCTGTGAGTGGCGGGTGAGGAACAGGAAGTTGTTGCAGGTAAGGATATGCAGAGAAGAGATGGGAGAGGAGGTATACACAGGGAAGAAGGAGAGAAATTAAAAAAAGAGGATGGAGGAGAAACAAAGAGCAGCAATAGTAGTGGTCATAAATATGAGCATATTCTTCCACTATGTGATACTGAATACAGCGACAAAGAGTCTTGTAGCACCTTATAGACTAACAGATGTTTAGGAGCATAAGCTTTCATGGGCAAAGACCCACTTCATCATCTGTTAGTCTATAAGGTGCTACAAGACTCTTTGTGCATATAGTTAGAACAGAATATCAGAGTTCAAACCTCAGTGTGGGCCTTAGAACAGAATTCTGCCTTAGCTTTATAATCAAATAATGTGGATTTGGCTCAGCTTAGCTAACCATATCAAATGCTAAGGCACTAAGCAGCACTAGTGCACTTTTAAATTCCTGCTGGCTTCTGTTTAAGTAGGAACAACAAGATGATGGGGACTAAAGTCCTTGTTAAGGACTTGCCCTCTGGCTGTGGGGATATGAAATATGCATAGCTTCTACACAGGAAGCACACAACATTACAGAATAAATTCTATAGCAACTGGGCATTTACCCTTTCCTCACAATAAAAGACATGACAGGATAAACAGGACTTCAGTCTCCAGAACTGTCAACCCAACAACTGTCACCAGGACTAAATTACTTCAAAAATACAGAAAAAGGTATTTTCAAAACTGTTTGCCAATATAAATAGTGTTAGGTTCAAATTAAAGAATGGTTCACGGCAGATGCAATGCTAATGCAGGTAATGATTTAAAAACTATGGTTGACCTAAAGATCACAGCACAACCCTGTTTCAATTAGGCATGGGCAATCCCAGAAGAGTTTGGGGTTTTGCTAACCTCTTGAACTATTTTTTTACATTTGAAAAATGGACAATTTTTTTTCCCTCGGTAATTTAAATCAAAGAGCAGTGCCCGGACTCCCTCCAACAGCAGGAGATAGAGGAATGCTAAGAGGGTGATGTTGAGAGCTGGGAGAGCCACTCCAGTGGTTCCTCTGGGAAGGTATCTTACAGTGACAGCTGGCTGAACCTTGGAGCTTCCAGTTCATGGGAAATGTCAACATTCTGAAATTTGGTTTTTCATTCAATTTGGACCAAAATCAATTTTTTCAAAATTTCTCACAAAATGCAAATACAGGGAAAAAATTGTTTTGGAAACACTGAAAGATGGTGTATCTGAAACACAACATGCTCCCCAGAAAACTGTTTCCATAAGAATCCTTCCTCTGATTCAACACGTTTGTCAAACCCAAAATATTTTCATGAAACAATTTGGGTTTAACGAATCAGCATTTTCTGATGGAACATTATTTTGTTGAAGGTTTCTGACAGCTCTACTTATAAGATCAATATTTGTGACCCTTCTACAAAAACTCCCCATAGTGACCTCAGCAGCACCTCTCTTCTGTATACTGGACCTCCTGCAAGCAAAATGAGTTTTCCATCCCTGATATCAGTGCACTAGGATTCTGGCAGGGCCTACAAAATTGCTCAATTGCTGAGCATTATTTTACTAATGCTTTTAGCTAATGTTTAGAATAGAGAAAAAGAGCCCCATTCAATTAAGTGAGAAGAAGTGAATAAGAAATCAGTAATAGACAAGAAAACCAGTAAAGGTTGACATTCGGTGGAGATTTCTTTCCATGTTTTCCTGTTGACCTCACAGACTGTAAGCTGAAGAGCACTGAGTACATTAAAGGAAAGGACACAATCTCACTTGATCCTGTGACCACTGGCAATATCTTATGAAGATAATATACAGGCTTGAAAGGGAAAAACTGCAACACCATCCTGATACCCTGGAGGTTTGGTCTGGTGTAATGCCATTTAACCAGAGCTCTGTGAGGGTTAAAATGGCCTTATGGAATTTATAGTAGGTCATGACTGGAACTCTTTTCAGGGCAAAGTTTTAGGGCAAAAGACTTTTTGTCTGAGAACCTGAAAAAGAGGCAGGTAATGTCTCAAGGTTTCTCTTCTTTCTTCAGGCAACTATTCAAGCCCAGCCAAAGCTCCTAAATCCTCCTCAAAGTGTTCTTTAATTGGAGGTGTGGAACAGTCCTGGTATCTATTTTCAGATGAATAATGCTGAAGGATCAAATATTTACAAACCCAGTTTAAATCCACATGGTATCATTGTTCAGTATCAAACCTGTAAGATTTGAGACAAGGGACTTCATGACATTAAGGGAAGTTACTTCAATAAATAACTATTTGAAGGGATTATGAGGGTGGGTCAGCAGTGAATAGTCAGGGGAGTAGAACAGAGGATTTATAAAGTATAAACAATTCCTGCTAATTATCATGTCTGATTGATTGTGCTATGTGCACCTTCATGGTCTGAAGTCAAAGGTCATTTCAGTTAATAGGGGAGGTGGCAGGGTGGATCCACTGTTTACCTGGATTAATTTCTGCTGAGGTCACCTGGCAAATGAGACGACACTTGTTCACATCATAAAAAGCGCCACACCATCCGGCACAACAGTGAGCCGCAGCCCAGAAGGAGCACAAGACTGCCAAAGGGCATAGTTAGCAGGTCAGGCTGAGGAGCATTAGCAGAGCTATGTAGCGAAGTCTGCTTGCACTACAACTGGTTCTAGTCAATTCTATGAGTCATGCACTTGGAGAAGGGCCAGCTTCACACAAAATCATTAAAGGGGGAATAAAAAACAAGAGGTCAATTCACTCTAACAGTGCAGGACACATTAACCTTTCAGCAGCCGGTGGGGAGTTGACTAGGCTCCAAAAGAGTTTCATGTGACACCATGAGCCAAGATAACCTGCCTCCCGCTGCATGCAGAGGGGCTCTGGGCAGTTGATGGAGCAGGTCGCTGGCAGAGCATGTCAGGGCAGAGGGCTCCAGTGAGATACTGAGGAGCAGGGAGATGACTGATTAGGGGAGCAGAAAGGGGAAAAAAAGAGAGATGATCAGGGAGCCAAACATCTCAGGAGCGGGAGGCTTGGAAGTGAAGCTGAGTAGGCAGAACAAGTTGGAAAAATAGCAAGGTGAGGGTTGGAGAGCCAAAAACATGGGGATCCACAGGGAAGACAGCTACTGTGGAGGATCTGTTTCTCCTGCTCCCCTCCTCACTCTAAAATGCACAGAAGGGCAGGAAAAGAAAGAGGATAAGGACAAGGAGACAATGCAGTTGTACAGAGAGTGTTTAACAAAGGCCTCTCTGGAGAGCCCTACACAACAGCCAGTCTTGTCACTGTTGGAAGTAATCTCTGAGTGTTCAAACAATGCAGAACTTGCAGTGTACATTATATAAGGCCAGGGTCAGTTCACACACTCACAAAAGCACAGTCAAGTGTCTGAAAAGGTAATTAGGAAGAGTGGGATTTGCTTGGCAGGTCTCGATAACTTTTCTGGAATCATTCTGATCTATTGTATAAATCAGAACAAGGAGAGTTTTTTAAAAAAGATTTTTCTTGAAAGACTATTTACTCATTTGGAACAGTTATACTCCACTATATCAATAAACAATAAGGGAGTACAGTTTTGTGAATTATTTGGCTGAGGCTTTTCCACACAGAGGGGTCTATTCTTCACTTTTTGTGTGCACGAGAGACAGAGTTCCATAAGTATGAACAGAAGCTATGTGCCTGCATCAAGAGTAGAATAGGCCCTTTTAAGTCCTTACAGCATTCAGATACAGAAGATATACTATTATGAAAAGTAAATTGCAAAGACAGCAGAATTTAGTATATACAATTTATATAGTTTAAATTATAAACCAAGGGGAAAAAGGAATCAAAGTAATTTCTATTTACTTCTTTTTATTACTACATTTCAAAGCCATATTCTTTTCAGGTTGCAAAAACATAAATAATTCCCGAACTGAGACTCTTTATATCATGTTTCAAACCAGATCTAATTTTTACATCTGAGTGAACAACACAAGAAAGCAAAGGTTTCTAACAAATTCTATCACACCCACTGACTGCAGCATTAGGAGGCCCCACTATGAATAATAGAGCTGTGCGGAGAATGGTAATCTGTTTTGCTGAGGATTTCAGAATTCTGAAATTTGGTTTCATTCCAATTTGGAAAGAAAACCACAAATTTTGAAATTTTCTGTGAAACAGACTACAAAAAATTCATTTTGGAACATATAAACTGTTTTGATAACTGTAAAATAAAATTCCTCCTAGCAAGCAGACAGAGAGCCAGGAGTCTGGAAACCCACTGAGCCAAGACCATCAGAACTTGGTAGCTCCCAGGGCTTCCATGGTTTTTGCTTCCCATCACACATCAGGCAGGTAGCTGAAGATCTGGGAGCCTGGAACCTGGATTCATCGGTAATCTACCAGGTGAGCTACCAAGAAGCTGGCATGGAATTAGGCAGGATTCAAAATTTGCCTGAGAGGCAGGGTTCCACTGTAGCTTTGCCTGGGTTCCATCAGTCGAAATTAAACTGCCTCTGTGAAAGATTCCAATTTAATCAAATCTGCATTCTCTGATGGCAAACCATCCCCCTGGAGAACTTCCAACCAGCTCTATAATTATCTCAAGTGAATCTCACTAACATTCCAACTGCACAAGAAAAGGAGAACAGTTTGGATAGTAGTACAGTGCCTCACTATTTAATTGGCAGAGGACAAAACTGCACATTTAATACTTTCACTTTAAATGTTCACTTGTACAATCTTCTGAATAAATGCAGCAACCTGCTTTTTAAAAATTGAAAATGTTGCAAACCTTCTGGTGTCAGAGTCTCAGCTGGTGAAAACTCTCCACTGTAGTCAGTGGAGCTACTTCAACTTATACCAGCTGAGAATCTGCGTCCTTTAATACGGAGTTCACATTACTGTAAAGTAAGAAATGTTACTAATGCACACTACTCAGGGTAATCTATGAGCCACAATTCAAAACATTTCAAAGTAATGATTTAAGCTTTGACTTTATGTAATTTCCCCTCCCTCCCAGTCAAACTAAACCAAAACCTTGCCAGTTTTTCTATTTATATTCCACATTTCCATGAAAAAATGCTCCCCACTGATGTACTCTAACTGGGTAAACCAGAAGTTTTGCATGCAAAACTGATTGATGAATGCTGGCTTCAAAGTATATAAATATATATCTTCCTCCTGATGCCTGCACAACAGACCTTCAAGTGCCTGCTGATAGTGTGTTCCTTCTTTAACCAGCTCCAACCTATGGCCTGATCTTGCATTCCATGCACTCCCAAAACTACTGTGGACTTGAGTGAGAGCTTTGGGTGCGTAAGGAATGCAAGGCCAGGCTCCTACTTTGGAAGTTCCTCTTGGTACAAACCATATCTTCATTCCCTGAACTGGACCACTGTCCCAATAGCCATATTTTGAGGCAACAGTTGGAGGAAGTGAATCCTTTTTACTGGAAGGTGGGAGATGAAGAAAATGACCACATGGAGAGAGGGGAGACTGAAAACTCTGAGATAACCCTGTCATATGACTGCCAGCATTCAATGATGCTCTGTAACCTGGCATCATGCTGGCAGGAAGATGACAAGTTTCCCTTCTAGCAGGGTACCAGAGAAGGAAGGGTTGGTGTTGGAGTCTGTCTGCAGCAATATTTTTGCCCAGGTCTCGGACGAGGCTTTGGAGGAATCAAAGGGCTTGTGGAAGTAACTATTTCCCAAGTTTAGATTTGAATGTTCAAATCTTGACCAAAGACTTCTGAATGGACAAAACAGGTTGAGGATTTATTCTTAGACTCCTGGCTGAGCCATCCAAAAGGGAGGGGAGGGGAAAACCACTTTGTCCTGTGACAGCAACATTCAGGGCACCCAAGAAGTGTGCACCAGAAAAAGGCCTAGCCATGAGCATTATCTTGTCTCAGAAATCTCTTACCCATCAATGCTTTCTTAGTCATGAACCTCGGTAGCCAAACATTTAATGACACTCTTCAAGATATCATTTGATGTGTTAGCTGCATGATTCCCAAGGTAAATAATTTATGTGACTTATTGGGGAGTATGACTGACACAATCTTGTTGGGCTGCAGCAAGGCCATCCAATAATAGCGGCCCCAGGATATGTGAGGCATATATAACTGACTTTGTCTGGGCTACTGTAGCCACCCTAAAAATGTAGGAGGCATTAATGGCTGATGCTGGTAGACTAATTGAGTGCTCTTTCCATCTTCGTACTGAGTGTTTGTAAGCAATCTGTTTACTTCCAGAGGGGAGTGGGGGGAAGATTCAGTGCATGAGGCTATATGGCTATTCCTAGGGGAGTCTACCTTTCTGAGGAGATTTGGAGAATGAGACTTTCTAGCAAGCAAAAACCAGTTGCTTATCTGAAGTGTGTTCAGAGATACTGACTTCCCCCCTCCAAAATGTTCTAAATATCCACCGAAGGTATCAACTACATACTTGATCAGGTAATTCCAGTTATTATTAGTGATCCTTGGATAGGCTTCAGGAGAAGGTGGATCAATTTCTAAGGCAGATTATTAATTATTATTATTATGTGTACAAAGATAATACCCACGGGAATCGGAGGTATAAGGGAGTGGCTGTTCAAACACCTAAAAAGACAGTCCCTGCCCAAATGGCAAATGAACATGATCCTCCTCCAAGTCAGAGCCTACAGTAAAGATGGGACTGGAGGGGGTGGAGAAGAGTGAAGGATTTCCTGTGGCCTGTTCCAAAGCAAAACAGCTGTGAGAAAACAGAGAGGGCGACTGGACTTTGAGAGGTGTGGCATCTTCAGTGCTGAAATTTCACTGGGGAAGAGGACTGTATTAGAATAGGGCCCCCATATCACCTAAAAGAAATGCAATAGGCCTATTCAACAATGCAATAACCCTAGGGACCAGGATCTGTCTTTTCTTGTGCCTGTTCACCTCCTGCTGTCTGCAAAGAAACTGGCCACAGTTCTGCTCCTCCTGTGTAGCATTGCTAAAGAATCATCTAGGACGGCAGCTAAAAGTAAAGAGCTGGCTGATGCACATACTCCTGTTTGGGCAGCAAGAAGCTGCCATCATAGGATAGGAGTTCTTGGCCTGCATTCAGTACAGGCACAAACCTCTAATGGAGGTAGCCTCCACCTGAGTTGTACTTCTCTGCTCCGGCCATGCAGAGTTTCTAGCTTCTCCTCTGCCCCCGTTGTTGCAACAGCAGCAGCAGACAGAACAAAAATAAGAACAATGAAGAAAATGCCGCTCTCAAAAGTAAAATAAAAAAGGCTCAGCAATCAAATGGCCTAATGACAAAACAAAACAAATAAAAATAAATGAAACCAATGGGTGAACCAGAAGTTCAGAGCAAGCTTCTGAACAGTCTCAAAAGGACAAAAATGGAGTGGAATGAGTGAGTAATCAGAAAAGCTGGATGATATCCATAGACCTGATCTGACTGGCTAATTCTTGCCTAACTATAGTACAGAAAGTGGACAGATGTGTGTGTGTGAGTGGCAGGGGCGGAACATACCCCTCTATCTGCCCCAAGAGGAGTTGGTCCACAAATTTGAACTTCTGCTATGTGTGCTCTACCTGTTCTACGGGTCTCCAGTGTTGTCATTATGACGTGTCACAAACACCAAGTCCGAATTTTTCAAACTTGTGTGACTGAAGTTAGGCACCTGAATTCATACTTCTGCACTACTGACTTCCTATGAGAGTTACTTCCTCTCTGAAGATAAGGGTACTTATTTAGGCACTCAAGTTTGAAATTTCCCTTCAAAATTAAAGAACTGGTGATAGTCAAAATGGGATGTTCATGGCTCCTGATTTCATGCTATTAGTATTGGACAAACCTCAGGCCTTTTTCCAAGCTGCCACAAATAGGTAAATAATGTCTCCATAAAATTTCACTTTCATGCCAACTCTAAAAATAGCACAACATATAATTCATAATACATGCCTTCTCTATGCACTTAGCTCTCTGAGGAGATCGTCTCAAAGAACAGCCTAATATCATCAACTAATTATGCCCCCAACCCCTTCCAATGGGAGGAGTAATTTTATTTACTGGAGCCCTTATGAAAGTGAAAATCCCCTTTGTTTTATAACATGTTCAGTGCCCAGAGGGAGTGTCATTGTCCAAAGGGAGTGTAATATTAAGGTTCAATGAAATACACTGAGAAATGTCAAAACTGATTAAGGAATTACAGAATTATATTTTCTCTTCATTAATAACTCAGTCGGCCACAGACAACCATTTAGTCCTGATACATGAGAGTCATTGTTCAGAGAAGTAGTTCCATAATACTTTAAGTAAATGCTCCTTTGACCCAAGCTGATGCAAGATGGGCAGATAGGTTACTGAAAAATATACCTCAAAAGGTCATAAAAAACGTAAGAGTTTCCCAGTTGCAAGCTGATTTTTCAAAGACAATTACACGCACAATTTAATCACAAGACCATTTATATCCTCCAAGTTTCATACTGTTAATGTCTGTTTTCCTCCTGGTTTTTTGCTGCTTCTCTTTTTTAGATACACACATTTTAAAAAAAACCCCACACCTCTTGTCCTATATGATTTATCCCCATAAAATTAAATTACAGTTTTATAAGCCCATGTTACTGCAAATGATATTTGAAGAGTCACTGAAAAAATTAATTCCTGATCTGGTGCTGTGAAGCATTCTTGCCAGCACTGTACTGACTCTGTCTTTCAAAAACAGATGGAAGCAGTCCAAGGGTATGATTAACTTCTTAGTCCCTGCAATTTCCTATTGCTCTACTTACCCTAGATTTCAGGATTGACCTCCTGCTTCACTGCAAAATGCACCATTGCTCAGCTTGATAAATCACATGAATACTTTTTTGATCACAGTTATCTACTATTTACTACATACTCGGTGAGGTTAATCATAAGCCGAGGCACTTCATATGCTACACACATAGACACTCTTCTTCCCAATAGTACTTTGCATATTCTTCACATTGCCAGAAAGCAACCATGCCTGTCTCTTCCTTACTAATATACAGAAGAGCATATCAATGCACCACACACATCCACAGTAATTATCCACAGATAAATTCATAGCAAACTATAGTGAAAAGAAGCTGGCCGCTAGAGGGAATACATAAAATGTTAAAAGAATTACTTTTCTCTCAGCAAATAGATTTTTAAGATATTTTAAAAGTACAATTATTTCTCTTAATTAGAACTTTCATTCTCCCTCACCTCCTGAAATGTCACCAGGACCACTTTTGCGAAGGGCGAAGAATGGACCAGTGGGTATGGGCATATGTTTGGCTGTGGCAAGAAACACAAACTACAGCTGATAGGAAACTGCTAACATTTTCCGGGAGAGAAGACCACTTTCTCCTTCTCTTTCCCCACTGAGCCTCGTTTCCTGAATGCTAGGATAATTTTAATACCCCTCAATGTGAAAAGCTAAGTATGTGTGACCTAACAGCTAAAATTCTCTAGGCCAGATCTCTTCCATCTTCGTATGTAACTTTGCCATGCCCCTCAGTTGTGACATAGGGCTGGTCTTCACTGGGGCTGGGGATCAGCTGTAGATATGCAACTTCAGCTACGTTAATAACGCAGCTGAAGTCGGCGTTTCTACAGCCGACTTAGCTGCTGTCCTCACAGCGGCGGCGGTCGGGGGCGCACTACCCCGTCGACTCCAGCTTATGCCTTTTGGTGAGCTGGAGTTACGGAGTTGATGGGGGCAGCGCTGGTAATCGATTTATTGCATCCTGACGAGACACGATAAATCGATCGCCAAAAGACCGATTGCTACCGCGCGTAATGAAGACAAGCCCTTAGAGTCCTATCCTGGGATGTTCCTAAACAAAGAACAGCAATGACCAAAATGTGGCAAAACATGTTAAAGTTCTGTGATGTGAAGAGATAATCACTTGGAATTCAACTGATACCAACAAGTTTAGCTCCCAAGTGAAGAGAAGTGAATTTGAATCCCAGGTTTCCAGAAATCCCTATTCTTACTATTCACTCCAAACCTTTACAAAACTCTTGAGCCTTTAGATTCCTTTTTCTTTAATGTGCAACAGGACAGCTGCAGCAGGTAATGCCAAAAAACAAGATACATTTTCTACAATTTCTCTTATTGCATGTTATAATTAGAGGGGCTAGGAGATACTTGTTCTAGTTATTTTCTACCCTAAAATATACCAACAGTCACACTTGGCTGCCCTGTAGAGCCTGTGGAGCTTGTAGCTGTGGGATAACTATGATTATCTATCAATGGTAAGGCTCATATGTGCTTTGATTTATAAGAAAGAAGACTATGGCTCTTTTCCTTGCAGGATTGTCTTGAAAAATGGAGTCAAAGTGAAAATATTTCTAGAGCTGAAAGTTTGTCACTGACTGATCCTGAACCCACGGTCCTCCTTTGTGTCTTGTGCAACCCACAACCACAGTGCCCTGGCTTTCTGATCGACTCGTAGCTGAGAGGGAGTCGAGGTTTCCCTCGACTGCCACCAGAGCTACCATACTTCGTCCCTTCTGGCTGTCAGCCAGCTGAGTCGCTCTTTGATAAACAGCCCATGTGGGGAACTCTACAGCAAGAAGTAACATAGGCTAACAGACGAGGGCTTCAGTCCAGCACAAAACTTAAACGTGTGTAACTTGGAGCCCATGAGTAGTCTTATTGACTGCAACTGGACTATTCATATGATTCAAGTTACATGCTTAAGTGCTTTGCTGGATCATAGCTAAGGCCCTATCAAATTCATAGTTCATTTTGGTCAATTTCATGGTTATAGGATTTTAAAAACCGTAAATTTCATGATTTCAGCGATTTAAATCCGAAATTTCATGGAATTTGTAATTGGAAGGATCCTGACTCAAAAAGAAGTTGTGGCAGGGTTGCAAAGTTATTGGGGGTGGGGGGTTGCAGTACTGCTACCTTTGCTTCTGTGCCGCTGCTGGTGGCAGCGCTGCCTTCAGAGCTGGATAGCTGAAGAGTGGCAGCTGCTGGCCAGGATCCCAGCTCTGAAGGCAGAGCCACCACCAGCAGGAGCACAGAAATAAGGATGGCATGGTATGGTATTGCCACCCTTACTTCTGCGCTGCTACCTGTAGAGCTGGGCCCTCAGTTAGCAGCCACTACTCTCTGGCTGGCCAACTCTGAAGGCAGCCATGCAGAAGTAAGGGAGGCGTTGTATGGTATTGCCACCCTTACTTCTGCTCTGCTGCTGGTGGGGTGCCGCCTTCAGAGCCTTCAGCCACCAGCTGCTGTCCTCCAGCCTCCCAGCTCTGAAGGCAGCGCAGAAGTAAGGGTGGCAATACCATGGCACCCCTAAAATACCCTCACAACCTCCCTGCAACTCCCTTTTGGACCTCCAGTTTGAGAAACGCTGGTCTCCCCTGTGAAATCTGTATAGTATAGGGTAAGAGACCACACAAAAGACCAGATTTCATGGGGAGAGACCACACTTCACAGTCCATCACATGAATTTTTCAAGGCCCTAATCTTAGCTTAAGGATAGGTCTAGGAACAAGAAACTCTTTGTTCACCCAAAACCGCTAAGGCTGACTCAGAGGGTTTACCTGCACTGCAGTGAGAAATGTGATTGCAGCTTGGGTAGGAGGCGCACCTGCACAAGCTTTACCCGCACTAGCACTGCTAAAAGTAGCAGTGTAGATGTGGGGGCCCAGGCTTCAGGATGGACTGGCACTGAGAGTGGGTCTCCAGGGTACTTGTACAGACCATGCTGCTGCATTTACACTTATTTTTAGCAATTTTCACCTGGGTAAAGCTAGCCTGGTATGCCTACCATACCTGCAATCACATCTTGGATTGCCGTGTAGACAGACCCAGAGAGCTGCCCTCCCACTTTAGAGTAACGTGTCTAAGGTCTATCTCATATGGCCCCCTTATTATAGAGCACAGCACCTAACAATCCTCTAATGCATTCAGGTGTGTCCTTACTACAGAATGAACTCAAGTGACCTAACTTTGAGTTGCTTCCTTCCAGTTCACCTATCACAAGAGTGAACAGTCACACACCAGAGTAACAGTCGAGCACTGAGGGAGGTACTGTAGTGTCCTGCATTCCTACTGGTGCTCTACTCAAGTCTTTGGTGAACTAAAACTTCTGGGAACACCTGCCATGGTCTGTAGCACTTCAGTACACGGCACCACTCTAGGAACGTTTTCACAGCATACTGTGGGAAAATTTGCCTGTCTTTTCTGGGGATCTTGAGTGGGAATGGTCTGAACCCAGCAACTCATTATAGTCAACCAGTTCCAGCATGCCACAGATTTCTGCCTGCTGCCTTCTGTCCAACTGGTGACGAGGTCTGGCTCCAACGGGGACCTATGAGGTAGGGAAGTGCTATTATTCCCATTGTACAGACTGAGGGGGGGGGGTCTGTCCACACTGCAGTCAGAGGTGTGAGGGCAGCACACACCGACATACCTGAGCTAGCCTGAAGAACAACAGCAGGGAAGCTGTGGCAGCATGGGCTGCCCGGGATGGGATTGTACAGCCTGAGCTGCCACAGCTTCACTGCTGTTGTCATTCAAGCTAGCTCTGCTCTGTCTACAGGGCTGCAGTCACACCCTTCACTGCAGTGGAGACACGCCCTTGGGCGTACAGGAAGTCTGATAGAGCAGCAAACTGAGCTCATGTCTACCAAGCCCCAGGCTAGCACCCTAACCACTCAACCGTTCTTGCTTTCTGCTAATGAACGAGGAAATCCTAAATAAGTTCACTCGTGTCATAGTACTTCTCTCTAAGGGTTCGTCTACACTTGGAGCTAGAGGTGTGATTCCCAGCTCACACAGACACACTCAAGCTAGTTTTCATGAAGCTAGCGTGCTAAAAATAGTACTAATAGTAGCAGGGGCAGCGGCAAATGGTGGCATGGGCTAGTTGTGCCGAGTACAAAGCTGCCTGAGTCACACGTATTCAGTGCATGGCATGGCATGGCATAGCCTGCATGGCATTTTCACAGTTTAGCTGGGGAATGAGGCAGAGTGAAATAGTCATCTCTGGCCCCACCCATTCCTTGAGGCCACACCTCCAAATACCCACAGAACCCAAAAGGCATCTTGTTTATGTGGAATAGCTTACATGTATTCAGGGATAGGAGTATGATGCTGCTTAGGCATTTTTCCTTGCCTGCTTTCTGGCCAAATATGGCCAATATCTGTGTGCCTTTCATGCCCAATACCAAGGACATGACTTAGCCCACAGCCTGAGTGTTGCACTCAGCTTGCTCGGATAAAATTTTTCTTCTTTTAAAAAAATCTAAACAAAACAGTGTTTGTATACCAAGGAGAACAATTTTGGTGGTCTCTGCTTCAGGGCATAGAGAAACATTATTCACCCATGCACAACCTATAATTCAGCCTAAGTGACAGGCTCTGCTCTGGAGAAGCCCTCGACTGAGCTGGCTTACTGAGTCAATTACTACTTATTCCCAGGGAGGAGGGGGGAGAGTGGGCTAGATGGAGTAGAGGTGGCTGCCAAAGAGGCATGGGGAAATTTACTTTGTGTCAGCCTGCATGACACAGTACCTCATGTGTTGATAAATTTAAATCTGCTAGTTCTTTTTCATAGGCACTAAAATACACAATCTTCGCCATTCCTAAAACGGGGGGGAAAATCAGGACTGCCTTAGAAAGCTACCTTATTTTTCAATCAATCCTCTTTCAGAACAGGCATTTAGGGTAAATACCTATACTGATCTACAGCCCAACTATAATATTTACTGTGGCCCGAATCCTGAATTCCTTATTTAGGCAAGACTCCTGCTAAAGTGAATGGGAATTTTGCTTTAGAAAGGACTGAGTAAAAATGGAGTAAGACTATCAGTGTTTGTTCCCTTGTTTTTCTGTCTAAAGCACCAATTACTGTTCAAAAATAAAATAAATTCTCCCCTTCCCCAGCCAAAAGGCAATCCCTCATGAATTAATATTGAGAGAATCTCAACAAGAGTAATTCCCAGTGAAAGAATCCAGAAAAAGTCAAAAGAGAACATCTTAAAATAAATGAAGTACTTATTGCTGAAAAATGAGTTTAAATATATCTCAGCATACTCTAAAGCTCAGAATTTACTGCATAATTCATTCCTTCTCCAGTAAGTTTCTTATCTCTCGCTTGGTACCACAACAAGGGATTCTGCATACTCTTTTGTATGAAATACAACAAGACTGTGATTTTTGCAGTAATAAACTCCATGCATGCATGACAAATCCAAGCATGCAAAAATGTTTAACGTCCCAATTCACAGACACTTTGGGGACAAAATCCGATTATGAGTTATATGCCACAATAAATAGGGCTCAACGTTTCATAAAGCAATTTATAGTTCATAAAAATGACAAAATGTACCTGTCAGACAGAACGCGGAGAGCAGATCTCTGTGCTGCCTGCTGGAAGAAAGGGCAGAGATGTTTATTTTATATTCTGACTTTAAAATTACGAGTGCAATCAACACTTAAAAAATGTGTTACACACATTTCTGTCATGTGTCCAAATGTTGAAGTACTAGTAAAGTAGCAGAAAGCATCTAGTAAAATGGACATTCCAGTCTAGTAAATGTAAGAAGACTTTGTTAAGTACGCCATAAACCAGAGGATTGTCAAAGCAGTGCACAGTATCTGAGGTATGAACTACTCTATTTAGATGATTTTCTGCAGATCTCTGAAAACCCTGCAAGGCTTGATTTTCTTCTCCCTCCCCACACCCCAATACTACCCTCTTCTTTACCATTAGTCTCCTCCCATTCTTGCCACAGAAACAAACATCATATATTGGGTTCCTTTTGCGATGGAGCCTGTAGCTACAATTATAAATTTAGCAAAGACAGCCAGAGCAGCTGCAGGCTTTTCAAGAGTACTGCCATGATAATTTCCTGGCAACTTTTGACTACACTGTACAGGACTGACCTGTTGCTGTTTTGGCTCTCAGTTCTTGCCTAGTACAAATCTCTGAATGGGGTGGGGAAGCATGGTGCTTGTTATTACGTTAACTGGAGGGTCTAGGAATAGAAATCATAGCCTTTCAAATTTAATAGGACCCACAAGCCTATCACTGAGCTAGGATGCCTCTTCATTATTATTCTTTCCCCCACCTGAATCATTTCAAGTGGCTTGACTCATGGCTTCAGCACCGTAACTAACTGCAAGCTAAGATAAAATCTATAATGTTCTGATAATACACTTTCAGGCCTGGACTATAATATAATTGTACATGTCTAGTTTGTGCCCCCTCTTTTAGGATTAGTGAGGTGGCACAACAGAAGCACATGGTTAAGTGACATTTTGAGTCAAAGGGCGGAGTGTTAAATATGAATTTCGCCTTTACAATGATTAGATTGGTTTTGGAACAGTTTTCAGATTGATGGTTGGCTTTTGAGGCTCTTGGGAGTGGAGTGCCATGGAGGCAGCATGCGAAGCATTTGGTGGGAAGGACAGGACTTGTGCAGTTCCCCAAAAAACATTCTAGCCAATCAAAAGCTGTGTTGTCAGGATGAAATGGGAAACCCAGTAAGTGGCCTTGACGTGCAGCGTATAAACAGAGAGAATAATGGATCCTTAGGGTTCAGGCAGAAGTACAAAGCTTCTTTTCCCCGGGAGAAACAGGAGGTTTCAGTTGTATTTTGTGATGAGCTGTAGATTCACACTCTGGCTTGCTGCACAGTAACTTGACAGTCCTAAACTGAGTTTCTGTTCAGGGCACGACCAACCTGGAATGGGCTGCACATCCTTGATTACTTGTATACAGGTCAATCTGCCTCGGTTGTCAGGGGACTTGTGCCCTCTGCCCCTGTGGCCTGCCTCTCAGCTACAGCTGATAACTTTCTTAGCATCTCACACAACTCAACAGACTTCAACCTGAAAATATCATTCCAAACTATAACTTGAGTGGGGCTTACAAACTGGGCATCTACCTCTGGACAACTTAGTTTACAAGACAACACCAAAATCTTCATTTCTGTGAGTGGGGAGTCGCTAATCTACAATGGGTAATGCCTAGCATTACACATTTACCACCAGTCGGTGGCATACTAACTGTGGAGAATTAGGTGACAGTGTCTTGGACTATGATTCCCAGAACCCATTGTCTGAAAGTCTCCAAAGATGTGTTAACCTCCACAATGTGACACCCTCACTGCTGACAGCCATCCTTCTGGTGGAGCCATTAATCTATCATTTTATTAGGAAGCCATTCCCCTTTTCTGATCCCTTAAAAAGAGTCCAAAAATCTTGATTCTTGTGTAGGGTGACCAGCCAGCAAGTGTGAAAAATCAGGACAGGCAGTGGGAGGTAATAGGAGCCTATATAAGAAAAAACAGGTCTATAAAATCAGGGCATTTGGTGAAATGATACATTAGCCCTGATCATCATCAGGAGAGTGCCATGAGGCTTCTTTTGGAATAGCTGAATGAGAAGAGAATGAAGGAAGGTTAAAGATTTAGCTTCAGTGGAAACTAGAGTTTATGATAGGAATAAAGAAAGGATTATCCTGAGACCCTGTTGTTAGGAATAATTAGGAACAGGCATCGTCATGGGATTCACAGCCAGATCACTCACCTGTCTGGCAAATATAATAGTCCACATCTGCCTATATGTTTATACAACTTCTAGCATAATGGGCTCTCAATCCTGACTGACTATTTGTGTTACCATAATAGAAATCCACAGGAGGCTACCAGGATAGAAATAAGAATAAATATCCATTAAGGGGGAAGCTAGAACAAGGAGCCCAGTGCTCAGGGCTTAAAAGTGGATAAGGTAGCTTGGACAGAATTACTGTAAGCTGCCATGCAAACACAACTGATCTCAGCATAGAGCAGATATTTTTATTACCCTCAAAAACTTGGATGATTAGCAAGCGACAGCCTATTAGAAAACATTATAGAGGATCCCTGATGCTTATTCTTTTAAGATGCTAAGGTCTGTTCCCTTTCTGAGCATTCCTGAAAGCATTCTAGAACTGGAGGGATGGAATAGGATCTGGCTGTCCATCTTCTCCCTGTGTACTGATAGTTCAACTTGTCCCAGTTATAGTGGCTTGTTGTAGATGGGGATGCTTTTGGGATTGGTGACAGATATTCTGGTCAAATAACTTTGCCACCCCAAGAATATCAGGGAACCATAGGTTGACCAGAGAGCAAATGTGAAAAATCAGGACAGGTGGTGGGGGGTAATAGGAATCTACATAAGAAAAAGACCCCAAAACTGGGACTGTCCCTATAAAATTGGGATATTTGGTCACCCTAGGGAACTAGGATATGAGATGGAGTTTTCTCTAGAGCGCTCTGTAACCAGATGTTTTGTCAGTAGATATGGAAACCAAGGCAACTCTATATCCCACATCCCAAACACCAGGACTGTCTGGTCAGGATGAGAGTTTCTTTCTTTGCCTAAACCTTTTGCAGGACCCAGCGAATGAATGGGAAGGGGTGGAATACTGTAAGCCAGTGGGCCTCTCAAGCTAAATAAGAACATGCTCATGGCATTGGCTTTGCAGTTTCTAGAACAGGAAACAGAATCTGAGAAACCTGATATTTTCTACTGTCCGCTATTGGAGGGGCCGCACTAAGAGCACACTGTCTGACCCACTTTGCTGGACATAGCTCCAGACATCTCAGCCAATCCTCTGAGATCCTGCAAGATGAACAGGCATTGCGCTTTCCAGTATGTTAGAACAAGAACCACCAAAACAAGTCTCTCTCTTCTGGCACATCGTTGTTGGACAAAATCTTTGCTGTGGGAAAAGTGCCCTCAGGGCGAAGCCAGTTATCGCTCTGATGGCCAGGAGGAGTAGATAGGCATACTGGTTAGAGTGGAGCCAGGCAGCCTTTTCAATCTCTGTCATTAGGGCTAAGAGGAGAAGCGGGAGATGGGTCTCTGACTGTTCTAAAAGATACCCGTAGGGGGGTAGAAGAGTGTCTCATGCCCTTTCCATTTCCTAACTCCCAAGAACAGGGGCTGTTTTGAGAGAGGAAAAGGGCTAGCTCCTTTCCCTTCAAGCCTAGACACAGGCTGAGCTCAGCAGAGATGGCTGAAGGATGAAGATGGGCTGGACAACGGGGCTCCTTATTCTATTGTTTATGTTCTCCTACTGTGCTCATCAAGGTGACATCTGAATGCCTCATACCCATGTATGCACCTGCATCCAGTCCTCCAGACTGGCCCTTGTGCACCCTACTGAGGTCAGCCCATCTACCTGTTGCCAGCTTTGGAAAGGTTATCCTAAGTGGTGGCCCTTTCATGGGAACAGAATGAGTCCAGAGAGTGGGCAGGGTAGAAAGAATTAAAAAAAAAAAAAAAAAAGGAGAGGACCATTGCTGACCTGCAGGCTCCACTTTCCTGTCTAAGCCTCTTTAAGGATGCTGCTGCCTCCATGCTGATCTGTGACCAGAGAATAACTCCCTCCAAGAGTATGAGGCAGAGAGAGACTGTAGAGTAGAGGGAAAATAAGGCATGGAAAGCTTCCTGTGTTCTGGAAAGTGAGCAGTTGCAGACCGTTTGAGATCGCTGGGGCTCCCCTCACAGAAATATATGTTTGCAATGACCATTTGAAAATATGTTTGAATATGATTATTGAAAATTTCAATTTGCTTTTCATTTGAAGCTTCTAACAAAATTTCCCCTCTCACCTGGGTCAAGCTGATATGATGCAGAAGAAATTGTACAAGGCAAATAATTTGTTGCTTGACTGCAGAACATTCTAGCAATGAGACTATGAGAACAGCTCTGTGATTTATCATGCTTCTAAATATGCCAGTATTATCTGCTTAACGATACAAGCAAAAGGGTAGTATTTAGTACCACCTATTGCCTGTTCCACTATTTTTAATAGTTTGATTTTGATTGTGCTATTTAATTTGCATTTCATTTTACATCATTAACAACTTTACTGAGGACAACTCATCATCCGTCAAGAAAGGAGATGAGAATATGTTAAATAATTTCTGGAAGTAAGTGATTGTGCTGGTTAAAAGAATAAAGACTGAGAATCACTGAGAGAATTTGTCACTGAAAGATTGTAAAGAGCTTTAGGATTTATCGCTATAAAAATACAGTGGGTGTTTTGGCTTAATAATCTAATATTTTTGGTGATAAATAATTCAGAAATCAAATATGGGCCAGACTTGGATACTCTTACTTACAGTGAGTAAAATATTACTCCTCTCATAGTCAGAGTAAGGGACCCAACATAAGTAAGGGCCTCAGAGTTTGGCCCATTGAATTTAAACTTTAGTGCTGGATAGGAAACAGCAAAGAAAAAGATCACTTTGGTGACTCATATAAAGAAAATTGAAAAACTAGCCACGGTACGTTAGATGAATTACTCGGTTTCACTACTTCAACGGTCGCAAATTACAAGGGCCAGGCCTGTTCTGACACCTCCATCCCCCGCCTGAGCAGCTTATGGATACATTTAGGACAAAGTTTCATTGATCTGACTATAGTTCATTAATCATTCATGAAAGATTTTGACTGTACCCCAAGACTATGAGATAAAACAAGTCTTCTGCCAGCAGTAATCATTTTCAGATTCTCATGCACTGGAGATTGCATCTCTTCTCTTCATCCTTTATTGCAATGAGTTGGTGCTTGGGAACATAATCAGCAGATATTCAGGTTTCAGTGTGTATTAAATGAGCTACCAAAACTACTTGAAGTGCCACAAGTTGCAATCTGTTGTTGCAGGGAAATTAAAGAGGAAATTAAATGTCTTCATTGTAATTGGGACTGAGCAGCGAGCCAGTTCATTGTAATTGGCATGAAGCAGTGAGCAGAACAAGTTGAATGGAGCTGTTGAGACAGACATCCTGGAGAGTTAAAGGGGGCCCAGAAAGCTCTAAGTTTTTTATCTACTGGGAACAGAGTTGCTACATAAACCACTGAGTTTGCAGGGATTTTTGGAAAACAGGATAATTAAAGGCACTGAAAAATGTTCTGATGGGCTGTAAGAGTGTCTTTGGGACACAGAAGCCATACACTGAAGTGTACACACACCTAGAGCACACACTTTGGCACGTGAGATCCGCCAGCTGGTGGTTGGTATATGCAGATACTCTGCTGTCAATTTTTACTCTCCTGAATACTAGCTGCTGACCATTAGTACAGTAGGTTAAATGCACTGTGCCAAATTATGCTCTCTGTTACACCAGTAGAATTCCATAGACTTCATTAGGGTTGTACCATTGTAAGTGAGAAAAGAATTTGGTCCACTGCCTCCTTGAACTTTATTCAGTTAACATATGGATGTAACTGAATGTGATATATTCCAGTACAGCTTGTTTGTGTTCCTCTGTTTGTAGGCTCTACTTCAGCCTAGTAATCAGAAAGGCTATGATCACAAGGACAATTATTTGGACTACAGAGTGTGTCTTTGCCATTTCACTTCAGGGCACTGATACACAGGAAGAACTACATGATAAGGCATTTGTTATTTAAATTAGCATCTGCTGCAAAAGGAAGCTGACATGGATAATTATATTGCAACTTCTATTAAAAGCTGTCAAAGCTGATACGAGGTTAGCTGCATTCTGATATTATTAGAATATACAGAAGCTTGGGAGTCACACTAGATCAAAAGTCCTTACATGAGGGTTGTCAATCAGACTTTACCTTTTTTGCACTGCCTGCATTTAGGCAGTTGGTTGGGCTTTCATCTTTCTTTAATTTTCTCTCTTTTTATTTTTAAGATCAGAAACATATTTTTTCTGATCTAAAAGGCCAGAAGAGTCCACTGTGATCATCTGCTCGACTTCCTGTATAACACAGACCACAGGTTTCCCTGAATTAATTCCTGCTTCCAGTTCAACAGCTGTAGCTGAAGTAGAGCATATCTTTTAGAAAAATATCCAACACTGGTTTTAAAATGATCAGTCATGAAGAATCCACCACAAACCTTGATAAATTTTCCCAAATGGTTAAAAACCCTCACTATAAAAAATTTGCACATTATTTCTACTCTGAATAAATTTCTAGCCATTGGAAGTTATACCTTTGTCCAGTGAGAAGCCATATATTATCACATTTCTGATCCCCAGGTAAGTAGTTATAGACTGTGATTAAGCCACCCCTTAAACCTCTCTTTGATAAACTACACAGCTCCTTAAGTCTATCACAACAGGGCATGTTTTCCAATTCTTTAACCATTTCCATGGCTCTTCTCTGAACCTTCTCCAATGTATCAACATTCTTCTTGAAGTATGAACATCAGAACTGGACATACTATTCCAGCAGTGATCACAACAAAACCACATACAAAGGTAATACAACCTTCCTGTTCCTACTTGATATTCCTCTGTTTATACAAACAAGAATTGCATTATTCCTTTTGGCCCAGGACTGCACTGGGAGTTCATGTTCAGCTGATTTACTGCATATTATTTCAGCACACTTTATCTTGTTATAGTCTTTGCTCTTAATGTTATTCTGAGGATTATATTTCCAATCTGATTTTTTCTGAGGGTTTTAAAAATAATTTGTAGACTATATAGTTTGAATGTTTTTTCTGTAAATCTGCAATAGCTATGTGTTGATGGTTTCATTACCCAGTCAATGCTTATTTAAGGTTCACAAGCTAAAAAGTAACTACATTTTCTAATTTCGTGTTGCCTCTACTAGAGCCACATATTTCAAGAAGTCATAAAAATCCTTCTTAATTTTGTGATTTTTTTGGGGAGGAGATGCAAGGGGCTTTCAACTCCTGAATATTTGTTTGCTGAACTGGGCTTTTTAATCAGCATATTTCTGGGTTTTGTTGTTCATTTTCTCCTTCATTGTCTCTTAATCCTTCTTCATCTTAAGGGGCAGCCTAGTCTAGAGATGTGAGTCTAGAACTACAAATTAAAAGATCAGGGTTCTAGTCTAGGCTTTGTGTCATCATGTGGCATTGAACAAATCATTTAATCTGTCTGTCTCAGTTTCCTTGTCAATATCATAGAAATAATAATAGCTAAGTACCTCTCAGGGGTATTGTATTAACTAGTTAATACTTGTAATGCCAAATTTGCTGCATACATAGTATTAGCCATTTAGCAAAGTTTCCATATTGGCAAATGTTGATTTTTCTATTCTGACTTTAAAATTCCATAATAATTTATGACCAAATTCTGCCTGTGTATACACATGTAGCATTCCAACTGACACAAATTAATTTGACTCCTATTTATCTACATCAAAAATATTACAGTTCATTACATCTTATATTAATATAATTACTAATACAATTACTAATGCCCAGTGACACTGGTGAAAATTCCCTGACAGTTCAGGGAAGCAGCAATTACCTTGAAAAAAGAAAGAATTTTCTTTCAAAGGAGGATTCTCTTAATCCAAGACAAAATATTTTTAGCGAAAGTAGCACTGAAATTGTGAACACATCAGAAAACCATAGCTTTACATACATCATCAGAAAGCCTGAGAATTTAAATTAAAGTTGGACTATTCCAAAAAGCCAAACACATGAAAATACATCTCTAGATACACCAAATATTCTTAACTTTGTCCCTGCCCCCTGCCACTGCCACCCCTGTTTGTGATATTTTGTAAGTATCCAAGTGGTTTTTTAGTCACTGCCCAAGCTGTCAGGAGGCAAGAGAGAAGACAAGAGGTTAAATCCTGGCTTCGCTGAAATGAATTGCAAAACTTCCATTGACCTCAGTGGGTGCACGATTTCACCCAAGGCCCTGCCCTGGAGAGTTTACAACCGCAGTTTTCAAACTTCTTTTGATAATCTGGCAGATGGAGCCTTCCCCAGGTTCCTTTGCAATGTCCTAAAGCAGTTGTTACTATGTTACTCCTTTCTTCAGTCATTTCTGTTTGTTCTTTTTATTCCTTCTTGTCTTTTCTCTTTCTTATTCTTTTTGCTCTTTGACACATATTTAGCTGACTCTATCCCTGCTCCCTGCTGTCAACCCTTCTGGTACCTCTGATCTTCTTCCTCCTCCGACTCCCACTCATTCTGAACAGGGACATCCTAGTACTACACCAAGCCTGAGTTAAATACATAGGAGCAGAGAAGTGTAGCTTTACTACACCTGGAGCCCTTTCCCTTGTATATGTGGGCTGCGTCCACAGATAGTTCCTGTAGAGAGATACTGGGGGCAGGGGAGAGAAGGAAGACGGATTGCTTGCAAGGAGATGCCTGCTACATTATTTGCAGACATGGCAGCACTTTTGCAGTGAGCAGGAGGGGCAGATCTGGGGGTCTTCAGCTTGCCCCAGCAATGCTCATCTTCTTGGCCTCATGCCTCTTCTTGACTAGTCTGTTGTCTCTGGAGGGAGAGCTCACTCCTCCAGCACAGGAAACACTGGCTTACACTAAGTAGACATAGACAGATAAGGAATAGTAGATGGAATGCAGCAACACGCAAGCAATTGAGGGGTGGAGTTAGCTCATGCCTTGTAAGCGCCATAACTTTTTTAAAAAGTTATTTAATTAAAATGATTTATCATAGCTTGTTAACAGTTGTTTGACAGGAGCACTAGTATTTATGGGCTTCATAGAAGAAGTGTGTTTTAAGGAGGTGAGCAGAGGAAGGAAGCATGGCATGGGTTTCATGGAGAGATGGTCACAAGGAAGAAGGAATGGAAATGAAGGGGAAGAAGGACATGGGAGGCAGCGGTTAATTGTGCCGCTTTAGAGGAGATGACAGTGAAATGGGAGGTGCAGGGGCTAATTTGTGAAGGGCTTTGATTTAAATTTGATGTAGAAGGCAAGTGAAAGGATTTAGTGTTTGATCCAAAGCCTTTTAAAGTCAGTAGGAGTTGCTGAAGTGTCTTCATTGGTTTTTGGATCAGACCCTTAGTGAGCGCGGCTGGACATGATCAGATAGCAGGCAATATAGATAATTTCAGTGGAAGAATTTTCGATATACTGAAGAAGACAAGGCCAGAGATGAACAGGTTGTAGTAGTCAAGATGAGAAATACTCAGGCTTAGCCCTGGTCTACACTACGAGGTTAGGTCGAATTTAGCCATGTTAGGTTGATTTTAAACTCAATGTGTCCACACAACCAACCCCATTTTGTCGACTTAAAGGTCTCTTAAAATCAACTTCTGTACTTCTCCCCAGCGAGAGGATTAGTGCTAAAATTGACCTCACCATGTCGAATTTGGGAGTAGTGTACATTCTATTCGATGGTATTGGCCTCTGAGAGCTATCCCAGAGTGCTCCATTGTGATCGCTCTGGACTGCACTACAACAGGGACACACAGCAGTGCTGTGTGAAAATTAAGGAGCTCAGGCAAGCCTACCAAAAAATTAAGGAGGCAAATGGTTGCTCTGGGTCAGAGCCTCATATGTGCCGCTAATATGATGAGCTGCATGCAGTTCTGGGGGGGACCCTACCGTGGTCACCTGCAAAGGGGGAGTCTCATGCAACAGAGAGGAGGATTTTGTGGATGAGGAAGAGGAAGAGGAGGAGAATGTGCAGCTGGAAGCAGGAGAATCTATACTCTCCGTCAGCCAGGAACTTTTCATCACTCTGGAGTCAATACCCTCCCATGACCCTGAATCTGAAAAAGGCATCTCTGGGGAGTGCACCTTTGTAAATACATTACAGGTTTTAAAAACAATTGTGTTTAATGTTTCATTAGCCATGAAGACTTGGGATGCATTCACGGACAGTACAGCTACTGGAAAAGTCTGTTAACATGTCTGGGGATGGAGCGGGAATCCTCCAGGGACATCTCCATGAAGCTCTCCTGGAGGTACTCTGAAAGCCTTTGCAGAAAGTTTCTGGGAAGGGCTGCCTTATTCTATCCTCCAAGGTAGGACACTTTACCATGCCAAGCCAGTAGCAAGTAGTCTGGAATCATTGCAGCACAAAAACATGGCAGCGAATGGTCCTGGGCTCTGGTCGCATTCAAGCAACATTCGCTCTTTATCTCTCTGTGTTAGCCTCAGGAGAATGATATCATTCATGGTCACTTGGTTGAAATAGGAGAATTTGTTTAAGGGAACCGTCAGAGGAACCCATTCATGCTGAGCTATTTGCGTTTGGCTTAAAGGGATCATCCCTGATGATAGCCACATGGTTAGTGGTGGGATGAAGGGATCATCCCAGAGAATTGCCATGCCGTGCAGGGAGGGTTTGTGCTTCACATCCACCCCTCCTTTTAAATGGCCAACCCAACAGGCATTGCTTGCTATGGGAAAGGAGAATGCCACAGGTTGAAACCATTCCCACATGTTATGAAGGCAGAAGAAGAACCCCACATACCCTTTGGCTTATCATGGCTGCCTGGAAACCAAATTCTGTTACCCAGTCATGTGTGATGTCTCACATCATACTGGCAGGCACGCAATATAAAAGGAAAAATTCGACCTTGTACCTAAAGCACATATGCTGTCTGCTGTGAATTGCTTGCTTCACTGTGAAAGAGTCTGCCTTTTGTTCTCTGAAATGTATCTTTTTAAATGTTACTCTCCCTTTTTTTCCTCTCGCAGGTGCAAATGTTTCTACGCTTCCCCTAGCATCTCCGTCCCAGAGGTTATCGCAGATTAGAAAGTGAAAAAAATGCACTCGCATTGACATGTTTTCCAAGCTCCTGCAGTCCTCTCGCACTGATAGAGTGCAGCTGAATGTGTGTAGGCAAACAATGGCAGAGACCAGGAAAGAGTGCAAGAGAGAGGAGGCAGGATGCGATACTCAGGTTAATGGGGGAGCAAATGGACATGCTCAGGAGTCTGATGGAGCTGCTGCGGGAAAGGCAGCAAGAGCACAGACTGACGCTGCAGTCCACCTGCCCTCCTCCCCAAGTTCCATATCCTCCTCACCCAGATACCCAAAAACATGGTGGTGGTGGTGGGGAAGGACGGGCCTCCAGGCACCCAGCCACTTCATCCCAGAGGATTGCCCAAGCAACAGAAGACTGTCCTACAAGTTTTGATTTGTAGTGTGGTACAGTAAGCAATGTGGCTTTGTCCTTCCCTCCTCACCTACCCCACCTGGGCTACCTTGTCAGTTATCTCACTTTTTTATCAATTAATAAAGAATGCACGGTTTTAAAACAGTGATTTTATTTCCTTTGCAAGCTGTGATCGAAGTGGGGGAGGGTGGTTGGCTCACAGGGAAAAGTCAACAAACAGGGTAGGTTTGCATCAAGGAGAAACACACACAACTGTCAGACCGTAGCTTAGCCAGTCATGAAACTGGTTTTCAAAGCTTCTCTGATGCGCAGTGCGCCCAGCTGTGCTCTTCTAATCTCCCTGGTGTCTGGCTGTGCAAAACTGGACACCAGACAATTTGCCTCAAACTCCCATCCCATCATAAACTTTCCCCCCCTACTCTCACAGATATTATGGAGCACGTAGCAAGCAGCAATAACAATGGGAATATTGGTTTCACTGAGGTCTAACCTAGTTAGCAAACAGCGCAAGTGAGCTTTTAAACGTCCAAATGCACATTCTACCACCATTCTGCACTTGCTCAGTCTGTTGTTGAACTTCTCCTAGTGTCCAGGCTGCCTGTGTACAGCTTCATGAGCCATAAGAGCAAAGGACAGATTGGGTCTCCAAGGATAGCTATTGGCATTTCAACATTCCCAACAGTTATTTTCTGGTCTGGGAAGTAAGTCCCTTCCTACAGCTATTCAAACAGATCACAGTTCCTGAAGACGCAAGTGTCATACATCTTTTCTGGCCACCTCACATTGACATTGGTGAAATGTCCTTTGTGATCCACCAGTGCCTGCAGCACCATTGAGAAGTCCCCTTGCGGTTTACGTACTGGCTGCCAAGGTGGTCCAGTGCAAGATAAGGATATGTGTTCCGTCTATCGCCCCACCACAGTTAGGGAACCCCATTGCAGCAAAGCCATCCACTATAACCTGTTCATTTTCCAGAGTCATTACTCCTGATAGCAGAGGGTTAGTGATTGCACTGGCTACTTGGATCACAGCAGCCCCTACAGTAGATTTGCCCACTCCAAATTGATTCCCGACTGACCGGTAGCAGTGAGGCGTTGCAAGCTTCCAGAGGGCTATCAACACTTGCGTCTCAACTCTCAGGGCTGCTCTCATCTTGGTATTCTTGCACTTCAAGGCAGGGGAAAGCAACTCACAAAGTTCCATGAAAGTGGCCTTACCTATGCAAAAGTTTTGCAGCCACTGGGAATCATCCTATACCTGCAACACTATGCGGTCCCAACAGCCTGTGCTTGTTTGCTGGGCCCAGAATCGGCATTCCACTATATGAACCTGCCCCATTGCCACCATGATGTCCCAATTGCCACATTCCGTGCTTTCAGGGAAGTCTGTGTCCATGTCCTCATCAATATCGTCGTCGCCTCCTTGCCAGGTTCTGCACATACAACAGGATAACGTGCAAGGTGTTTACAGTGCTTACAACAGCAGTGGTGGCAGCAATCTGAGTGGACTCCATATTTGCAGTGCTATGGTATCTGCACAAGTAACCCAGGAAAAAAGACGCAAAATTATTGTCTGCCATTGCTTTCATGGTGGGAGGGAGGAAGGGAGGGGAGACTGATGACATGTACCCAAAACCACCTGCAACAATGTTTTTGCCCCATCGGGCAGTGGGAGCTTAACACTGAATTCCAATGGGAAGCGGAGACTGTGGGGATAGCTACCCACAGTGCACTGCTCTGCAAATCAATGCTAGCTGTGGTATTGAGGATGCATTCCTCCAACTTAATGTATTTAGTGGGGACACAAACAATCAACTATATAAAATCGCTTCCTAAAAATCGACTTCTATAAAATTGACCTAATTTTGTAGTGTACACATATCCTTAGACAACAGTTGCAATTGTGGGAATAGACAGAATTTGGAGATGTTGTAAAGAAAGAACTTCATTTTGCAGAAGCATCAATATGGGGAGCGAAGAAAGATGTGCTTGTATTTGTTTACTTTACAGTCTATTTTTAAGTGTTTGCTACTAGAGAAGAACCCAAATCAGAACTCGATCTATTGTGAACCTCCCCAAATTTTGGGGAAGTCTGTGATTTAGGCCAATCTCTAATTTCTGTTATTACTGAGAGTCATGGCAACAGTATTCAGATTTAGAAGTTGATCCTGCCTTCCATACACTGAATCTGAATTTGTAAGACAGGTCCTGATGTGAGCCCAGTTTGGCAGGATTTAGACTGCACTCTTATGTTGTCTTATCTGTCAGTTTCAGTAAGGCAGTCTTGGTCTTCTTGTCATTCCTTGCTAAAGTGCAAATGTAGATGTCACAAAGCTTTTCAAATCAGTGCAGGCAAACCACAGCACTGCTGAAAATTGGCTCCATTGACTTACTTATATCTTGTTCCAGATTTTAGTTTGGTTTGTTGCCAAAAGGATCATTCCTTTAATATGCAGATAATAATGGACTTACCCTGGGTAAGTGAAGTTCATATTAATAATGAGGATAATTTTTTCCAGTCACGAAATATAGTCACATTATCTACAGAAAAGATGTATGAGCAAACTAGTCCAGATTAAGGAAGGGCTGGCCTGAGACTTCATCTATCCCAGAAACCAAACATTTTTTATTTCCATTTTTGCTCATCTCTGCTCTTCGTGGTTCAGGTCAGGACCAGAAGCAGATGTGCCACAATACCATAAGATAGGTTTCTTGTAGTATGCAGAATGATCATGAATAGATTGTTCTCAAAGGAAAGATTTTTTTACAAGTTTCCCAGAACAGCTTGGAGAATCAACTTAGTTTGAAAAAGACAGATAGGTTTTGACTAAGCTTTTTGGATGTGTTGGTTTTTTAAACCAATCCTACCTGCATTGAAATAAATGGCAAAACTCCCATTAATATTGGTGGTTCGGAATCAGACCCTAAACCTCCAAACATTTTGAAGATTGTCCATCACTATGTTTCCAAACCTTTAAACTCAGGTCTGACGTTGAAAAGGTGTTTGCTTTGTGGTTTTTTTAGGCCTGATTGTTCTCATCTCTCTGCCCATTGTCCTTCCTGAGAAAGCACCAAGTACAGCACCAACGAAGAGGTTCATAGAGGGAGTACTATGCTGAAATGACCAACTGTGTGTGTACATTCTTCGGCCATGGCATATGCAAACGCAATTAGCATCCTGTTATGCAAGATATTGACTAAAAATAGTTCTGATGACTAACAGATTGCATGGCCCTGTTCCAATTTACCTAATGGGTCTGTTTTCTCTTTTGTGAACCTGGCTGTGCTCTGTGATTGGCTGATATTAGACTTCATAAAGACCCATAATATCACCTAAGATCTTATGGCAAAAAAGCAGGTAGCCATTTTGCTCCCAGTTTTGGAACTAATTACATATTGAAATAAAATGCTGTTTCAAATTACCCGGGACTTTTAAATTCAAATGTAGAGGTTGTATTTACTTGGATTTATTTAACTTTGTTAAAAATGATTCGACTCTGGAGACGTTTACGTTCGTGGCCTTTCTTTTCATTACAAATTTTAACTTTGTATTGATTGTGAGTGCATGCCCAGAAATTCAAGACATAGTATTGTCTGGTAATGTAGGCTGTAGTAAAACATATTCACTCAGCACAACTTGAGGACTTCTAAAAACAAATTATTTTCTGCTGGGGGATATAGTTTATTGATTGTGATTGAGTGATTGGACTATTGCCTCATTCACAAGGATGGAAAAGAGCTGCTAGTTTTCAGCTAGTATATAAATTCCTGTGCTGCTGAGAATCCTGACAGCACCTTATTCATGTCAGATTATATTAAAGCTAAGCATCAGTAGTGTTTAATGCTATATTTTAGATGGAAGGAAACTTACATATGTACTAGTCTAATACTGGAGTGTGATCCTGCAGTGTTTGTCTAGTTTCTGTCAGTGCCTAAAGAAGGCAGCTACTTACATGTAAAAGCTGCTCTAATTTTTCCTTTTGTATAATTTACATAGGCAAAATGAATGCATTAAGCAGTGATTGAGACGATTTTCTATGTACCCTGTACATAGCTCTTTAATCTTCATAACATATTTACCTGCTCTTGCTAAGGGATGTCCTATCATTATCAATCAAAGCATTAAAACTCAGTTCTTTTCTTCAAGTACACCGGGAGTTTGAGTCTGGAGCCACGTTTCTCAGACCAGGTTTTGATTGCTTCTTCAACTTCTGTTTACACAATTTTACAAAATTTTGGCAGGAATCAAGAGCACATACCAGGGTGTTGGCTTTTATGAATCCCTTGGGATGTGAAAGTCAAGCTGACTGGTTGAACTTTGGTTACATATTCCAGACAAGCACAATGACTCTATTTATTCAGACTTGGCAGCCTGAATGTAGATTGACTCTGTGGGTAATAAATTTTCACAGCCACAAAACTTCAGCGGCAACCAACCTGATCCTGAGGAGAAAAATGCATTCAAGGAAACAGACTTGAGTTGCAAAAATATGTTAGATTATTATTCCATGTATGTATAGCAGTCAGTTAATTTATTTGGCCATTCATTGACATGAATTGCATAAGTAAATTCAGAGTGTTTTTTCCCTTAAAGGCTCTGCTTTCTGTTAGGAAATTTTCATATTGTAAAAGGCCAAAGAAGAAAAAATAAATTGCTCACATTACAATTGGCAAGCTCCTTTTAATATTACACTCAAGACTGATTTAAGTTATCCAGTGACCTCTACAATGAAGAGCAGAGTATTCTAATGGGAATGTTTCATGTGCCATCCCACACATCAGGGAACCAAGAGGCAATAACCACCACAGTTCAGTACTCTGAACAATCTTAAGTACAGTTTTGACATCTTCATGCTACAAAGCATCAGACACTTTCTGAGAGATGATGACAAAATTATTACTCTATGCATTATAAATCAAAAGGAAGTGGCTCTTTAACTTGTAGATTTATGTTAACGACTGAGCTATCTGTTAATTGTGTGCTCTTTAGATATTGATTGGGGATTAAAAGGTAAATTTTCTTCAGTGTATGTGAAATAAAATATGCCAACTGGAAATTTTCCTTCTACATATCAGTTCCTATGGTTACTGCCTGAAAAATTAAAACTATCAGTTTAAATGGATAAACTATGCTCATTAAAGGAGGAAAATACATTTATGTAATTAAAATTGACTGTCTAATATGTGTGGATAATGTAATTACTGTAGGCTCGCTTACACACACACTCAATGCAAGGCCATCCTCTTTTGCCTCCCATAACTCCCAAGTCTGTGGATCTTGCCTATTGGACCGCAGTGCACATTCAAACACTTGGTCACTCTTCTACAGAACCTCTTATTCATGTATCCATTTCCCATCTTGACCCTCTTATCTCGATCATTCACATTCTCTTGCTTTGTCACAATTCTCCAAACATCAGTGTTGACCTGTATAACCTTGGCATTTTTCTTTGGCTTCTTGAATATCACAAAATCAAATACAAAATCTCCCTCCAAATCTTTTTTTGTGATTTAAGTAATGGCCAAAAAAAGAAAAGCTTTCTAGTTCTTGTAAAATTCTCCTCAATTAACTGAATAATTATAATTCTTCTGAGAGATAACAGCAGTTAATTATATAAAAAACTGAAACTCATTCACATGTTTTTCTCTGTCTCCATTCCCTTCTGCTCCTCTGGCTCAATCTGAGATTAATGGGTAAGGTAAGAGTCATGGAATAGGAAGCAAAATAGGCTTTTGGGCAAAAATCTGGTAAACAGCAGGGGACAAATGTCAGCTACAGGTGTCAGCTACGGGGGACAAATGTCAGCTACAGGTGTCAGCTACGGGAGACAAATGTCAGCTACAGGTGTCAGCTACGGGGGACAAATGTCAGCTACCAAGCCCCGAAGTTCAAATGGAGTAAGGTGGTTGTAAATTGTGAATCTGGCTGGAGAGTGATAACTTTCATTTAGGCCCATCTCTTGCTAATCAGATGAACATTTACTACTTTTCTCATCAACAAGGGAAATTACTACGGATTATTTGTGTTATGGTAGTGCCCAAAGGCCCCATCAGAGCTCAAGGCCCCATATTGCTAGGCACTGTATAAATACACAACAAAACAGCCCATTTCCCGAGGACAATGTACGGGAGAGTACAGAAGTATGACTATTTCCATTCTGCACATGAGGAACCAAGACGCTGAGAGATTCAGAAACTTGCTCAAGACAGTCTTTGGTAAAGCCAGGAACTGAACTCAATCTCCTGTCTTAATCACAAAACCAACTCGCTACTGAGAACAGTTTTAGGAAATCAATTATTCATAACATATACAAATGATTTAGCTGAAGGCATTCAAAATAGGGGATTAACTCCTTACCCTGCTTCAGTTGATTTATACCTCTTTGGTGGCACAAAGCAGCCATAATGCTGTCTTACCTATCTAGTGGCAGAGAAATTCTCGGGTGGTACAGAACCACCATAGAGGGTACTTCTCCTGGCCCCTTGTATAGAATATATATCCAGGGAAATGAGACAAGGTCAAGGCATTTCTACACTTCCACACTTGTACAATGTTCCCGCATTGTCGAATGGCCCCTGGAGGAAATAGGGAGATGATATAAGTCAGAACACCCTTGAAGATGCTCTAATTTACACTGAGGAACATCTTAGTTCCTGGCCACCCATAGGATTGCTGGGAAAGAGGGCAAGAGTGGCATCAAGCACAGATTGGAGGCTGCCCAGGACTGGGGTCAAGATCTCCAGAATTTCTGAGATAATTAAACTGAGAAGGAGAGTAAATATTAAGGAACAATGTTGCAAACAGATTCTATAGGATATTGATGATTTAGCTTAGCTCATTGGTCCAGCAAATTGCAAAAGGAGGTCAGTGTCTAAAATATAAAATAATTAGCCTGAGACAGAGGAACCACTCTAAGGAAGATGTACTAAATGGAGCTATCTTCCGGCACACTGGTCATGAAAATGGGGCAACAGAGTAAAAGTCACTGAAACCATTAATGCACTGCACACTAATAATTAAAAAAGTAAACAAGATATTAGATGGTATAAGCAGAGAAATAGATTATACAAAACACAAAGGTGATACCGTAATATTCTATTGCCTGGTACTCAGTATTCCAGAAGCGAACATTCACAATACAAGTTACTGAGCCAGAGGAAAGGTATTATTAGCTTAAAGATGTGAAGGGAGAAAAAGATGCCAGGTCTGTGGAAGTAGGCAGGAATTTCCACCCACAAAAATGTATTATGTTCTTATACTCTGCATTTCTTAACTAGCATGCACCTTCTTATTCCTATCTCCTTTTGCCATGGGAGATATAGATCCATATGCCTATTTTCTACCATTTTCAGAAACAGCCATCCTGTCCCATGTTTCCATGACTCCAAATCCCATCCTTAATTGAGACGGATCTCTTCTTCCTTAACTCAATGGTTTTCTGTGACTCCTAAATCCTAATCTTTTCTCCTAACACATATAAATCCTACTCCCGGAACCCATGCATTCAGTTACTGTTCCCAAAACATTCTCTTTATCCCTTACTCCACCTTGCTCTAGTCTGTCTACATTCTGTACACTAAACTGCCTAGACATGCAAGAAAAGCAATTAACCTGGACATGTTTCAGGATCCCTTGAATGAAATACATTAAACAAAAAGAAATTTTATAAATATGGTAAACAACTTCAATCCATGCGCTGAATCTTCTTACCACCCAATGGTTTTATTCAAAATTGGTGAAATATTAGTTTATCTAATATCAACATCAAAAGGGTTTGACTTGTTTATAGTTTGCAGCATGTTTTAAAATACAGACACTTTGGCTATGGCTACACTATGAATGAGGGGTGTGATTTTGAGCTTGCATCAACATACTTGCACTAGCTCTCATTGAACAAGCACACTGAAACAGTAGTGTGGCTGCAGTAGCATGGGCAGCAGCGGCATGGGCTTAGCAGCCCCAAGTACATATTCTCATGGGGTCCAGGCTTCTGGGTGGCTAGCCCATGTTGCAGCTCACTGCTGTTTGTGCTGTTGCGGCTACACTACTATTTTTAGTGCTCTAGTTCAGTGTTCCTCAACCTTTTTGATACCAGGGACTGGTTTGCTGCCTTTCTAAACTGTGTCAGGGACATCTCAGGAACTGGTGCCGGTCCATAGACAGGACGTTGAGAAAAACTGCTCCAGCTCAGTGGTTTTCAATCTTTTTCATTTGCATACCCCTAAAAAATTTCAAATGGCGGTGCGGACCCCTTTGGAATCTTAGGCATGGTCTATGGACCCCAGGCTGTCTGCAGAAAACAGGTTGAAAACCAATGCCGTAGCTCAATAAGAGTTAGCATGACTATGTCTACGTGAACTGGGAATCACACCCCTCGCTCCAAGTGTTGATGTAGCCAAACTAAAGAGAAATTAAAAGCAATGAGATCAAGCTTTTCACACCTTGGCACCTAAAGTTATGCACCTAATTCATGTACCAACATGTAAGTGGCCTGGGTTTTAGAAGTACTGAGCACCTGCAAATCCCATTGACTTCAATGGCAGATGCAGGAGCTGAGAACCTTTTGAAAATCAGGCCATTTTAATTTTCGGTGCCAGATACAGATTTAGACCCCTTACTTTGGACACCCAGGTTTGAAGATTTTGACCTGAGTCTTTAATACAGAATTCTTTTTTATTTAAAAAACAGACATCCAAAAATATTTCCGCATTACATCAAGCTAATAAATCAAGAGAAGTGTAGCACATTTCCACTAAATACAGTAGTTAAAACAAACGATCTGGCATGAAGCAAGCACATCTGGTATTCCATTTACAGTACTTTAAATTATTTTGATAACCTTTAAACATACTTTAAAAAGTAATAGCTTAATATTACTTAAATAAATCAGTCTTGGGATTAAACATTCTACAGATTACATCTGAATTCAGTAACTCATACCTGGTCATTCTCTTCTTCATCACTGCTTAACTTGAGGTCATCTTCTAGCATTCTGGGGAAAGAATAATAGGAAAAGTACATTTTAATTACCCAAATAAATAGACATGAAGTATTATATTTGTTGCCAACTAGCTCGTTGTTGACTATTAATACTTGAGGAAACCAATTGATTACTACAGTAGCAATGGATTTTGAGAATATAATGGTAATTAGAAGCATTACATGACAGATTTTAAATGCTATAAAAACATTTTTGATGCTGACAGGTGGGCATTCTCCAAGAGAGGAAAAGATTACTCCATTAGGCTTAGAATTTAAAAAGTGCTTTCCAGTAGATATTTACACTGGCAGTGTTGTGACATCAAACAAGACTGACCTCATGTTTCCCAAAGGCCATATTTTTGCTCAGTTACAGGCTTGAAGCAATGCTGACTTATTGATTGAAATAATTAAAACAATACTATAATGCCACAGTGTTCAGAAGAATTTATCCTTATCATTTGAAAGTAGACAAGAACTCACCTTTTCTAATGTGGATTTCACCCCTTTCCCCCAAACCACCACCAAAATATTTAAATTTGCGTGCAAAAAAAAAAGGAGCTTGTTTTCAACTTCTTAGAATTTTATTGCAACCTAGAGTTAATTAACTAGCAGTTAAAGGAATTTAGGCGGTGTGAAGTCTTTCCTCACTATTTGAAAGGTCTCCAGTAAAGGGATCCTACTCTTTAAAAAAAAAAGGTCTAATAATAGTCATTGGAAAAGTAGCTAATTTTTCTTGTGGTCTGGGAAAAGTGAATCTGTAATTTTGTCTTGACTCCAAAAGAAAGTTTGGTGAACAATTTCAATGCATTCTGTGATGTGGGTGGTCCCCAGAATGTAAATATATAAAGGAGATGTATGTAATCATCTCAAACCATCTCCTTGTACTTGTGCCTAATTTCACGAGAAGATGTCTGAAAAACCTCATTCTTAAATGGATAACAGAGTCTATGCTTCATGAGATCACACAGAAGGCAAATTAACACCATATCCAAAAGGAGCACACAGCCTAGCCACCCTTCTATAAGACTTACAGCTACGGGCACCACTAGCAGTTTACCACTGCAGATACAGAACAAAGAGCACCTCATTGCTGGAGAAATACCTTGGTTTCAGCTTCCAGGTTAATCCATGCTCTTTATGAGGTTAGGAAGGCTGATGGTACCTCCAACTGCAGTAGTGGAAAGTTGGACTGTAAAGGGTAACTCCTACTATCCCACACTCTAATTAACTCTGTTGCTGTTTTTTCTGGATTTACTGCTACTTATTCAAAGCTTCTTTCTCTGTGGTAGAGATTCAAAACCGAAGCGCCAGCTTCAGCAATATCTGGCTGCAAACTGAGGCCATGTCTACACTACAGTTTTGTTGACAAAATAGTGGAGCGGTATACACTGCAATGCTCTCCCGCTGACTTAACACTCTTGCTATGCCGACATAATAAAACCACCTGGACAAGAGCCATACATTTTTTTGTGAAGTTAGAATGAGGCAGTGCCAGTGTAGACACCACATTGTTTATGGCACCCTAACTGGCCTCCAGAAGATGTCCCACAATGCCCTTCATGACTGCTCTGGTCACCACTTTGAACTCCTCTGCCCTGCAGCTAGGTACACAGGCTTTAAATGGGGGACGATTGCATTCTTTTGTGGAGTACTCTGCAATCCTTTGCTGTAGATTCCCCCATTTAAATTGCAATCCTCCCCCATTTAAAGCCCTGGGAATTTTTGAAATTTCACTTCCTGTTTTCTCAGCATGGACAGCTCACATAGCATCTGCCCATGGCAGCTCCCCACAGCAAATGCACTCCTGCCTGGAGTACACTGGAATTGGTGGATCTGTTGGGTTTGTAGGGAGAGGAGGCTGTGCACTCGTAGCTCTGCCCCAGCTGGAGGAACTTTGATACTTATGGGCAGATTGCTCGTGGCATAGAGCTGAATGGGTATGAGAGGAACACATGGCAGTGCTGCGCCAAGAACAAGGAGCTGAGGCCAGCATAAGAGAAGGTAAAGGAAGCCAATTGCCAAAGACATGCATGTACCCTTGGTGGCGACCCCGCCTCCACTGCCAAGAGCCCTGTGAATACTCTGTGGGGACTGGAGGCAGCGGCCAGTGGAGTGAACCCCAAGGACAAAGTGGTGGATGAGGAAGTGGAGTTGGAGGACAGGTGACAGGGTTGTTCAGTGGCATGGCATGTTTCAGTCTCCGGAGGGATCCAGCCAGCCCCAGCACACTGGCTCTGGCATGCTGAATGCAGGACAGGGGAGCTCTGGTAAGTACTCATTGTGCTTTGATACTGCAGGGAGAAATGAGGTAGAGCTATTTTTATTTCCAGGGTAGAAGAGGGATAGAAACAACCAACAGTAGCACTGTATGCATCTGTTCCTCATTCCCCTGTGCAGCTAGACCAAACATGTGGAAAAGTTTGTTGATGCACACCAGGATGTCCTGTGAATCCTTCATACTGATTTCTAGGAAACTTTTGTGGAGTACTCTGCAATCCTTTGCTGTAGACTCCTTAGGAGGGCTGCCTTGTTCCTTCCCCTGAAGAAGGAAACTTTGCTGTTCCAATCAGCAGTTATGTCTGCAGGCACCAAAGCAGCGCACACATGAGCAGCAGATGGAGTTGGTCTGCAGCTGCACACATGCAGGAGCATCCTTGGTTGGATATGAGATATCAGGAGTCAGATATCAGGTTCTATTACCCCGCCTGTGGAAAACAGTGCCAGTATTCAGAATAGTGTCCCTCAGCCCTTGTAATGATTAATGATCCCTCTATTAATGCCCCCCCACAATCTTTGTCCCATCTTACACTCTCCCCTTTGTGCCCAGCTCACCATGGTTAGGGCTCTCGATGTGTTGGGTGCTTGCAAAGGGAAAGTGGTGTATGAAATTGTATGAATCAAGGCAGTGCATGCACTCACAATAGTGCCTGTCAGTTGTTTCTATAGCTTTTGGAGATATGGCCTTGAGAGTCTCCTCCTGCACACGGGCTGAGGAGCTCAGTCTGATAAGGAGACGTCCCAGGAGAAGTAAGGAAGACATGTTCAGGGAAGTGCTACAATCGTTCGATGCTGCTGATAGCAAGCAGAGAGCTTGGAGAGAGGCTACCAATGAAAAACTGCGAATGGGTAGCCAGAAGAGGAAACAGGGGAAGGAGCAGATGATACAGCTGCTCGAGGACCAAACAGACGTGCTGAGGTCCCTGATTGCACTGCAGGAAGAACACATCCATACTCACCTCCCTCTGGAGCCCATTCAGAATTGCCTTCCACGCCCTCCCCAAACCCCCCTCCCCCCACCACATTCCCCACATGTTCCTGGCCCACCGCAGTACCCCAGGCACTCCACCCTTTGAGGCATGTTTCAGTGACAGCTGGACATACACCCAGCTGTGAAAGCCTCATCAAAAAGTGCTCTTCATTGTAATGTCCCCTCTAGGTAACAGAAATGTTTGTATAGCTGCTAAATAAAAATGAACTTATGGAAAGAAAACGAATCTTTATTGGTCTACATATGGTGGTTGCTGCTGAAATTCATACACAGCGGCAATAGTGGTATTAGCAGAGTGCACTTAATGCACACTCAGCGATCATTACTAGGTTCATACTGCAGTGCAGGAAAGCAAGGCCTGGCTCAATGCATTATAGATCAGGCTGCGAGTTTGTCACTAAGGTCACGGAGGTCATGGATTCCATGACTTTCCGTGACCCCTGTGACTTCTGCACCATTTGGTGCACCTAGCTCAGGGGCAGCTCAGGCAGCCCCTGTGGCAGATGCACCGGCCACTGCTGGGGCAGTTTCAGGCCCCCACACTCCACCTCCCAGCTGCAGAGATTGGTTGTGGGAGGGGGCAGGGGATTTGGGCAAGGGAGGGGGTGAGGCGGGCTCTGGGTGGCACTTTTCTGGGGGGCTCCCCGGAAGCGGCAACATCCCCCTCGCTCAGCTGCAATCCGAGGGATGGCCAGGCAGCTCTGTGTGCTGTCTCCGCCTGCGGCACTGCCCCCCAGCACCAGCTGAGATCCCAGGCTGCACGACGCAGCCTTCCCCGCAACTGCATCTGCGCAGACCAACCCCCAAGTTTTAGTCACAGGTACTTTTAGTAAAAGTCATGGACAGGTCACAGGCCATGAATTTTTGTTTTCTGCCAGTGCCTCCGTGACTTTTACTAAAAATATCCATGACTAAAAAGTAGCCTTAATATTACTGGGGCTCACTGTCAAAATGCTCCTTCAAAGCCTCCCCGATTCAAATAGCCCCGCCCACCCGCACTGAGTTCCTCTAATAGCCTTGGTGTCTGGTTGCTCTAAAGCAGCCACCAGCCAATCCACCTCAAGGCTCCACCCCTGTGTAAATTTCCCCCCTCTCCTTTACTTTCACAAAGGGTATGCAGAGCACAGCAGGCTGCTATGACCATGGGAATATTTCCTTCATTGAGGTTTAGCCTGCTAAAAAGGCAGCACTGGAGACCCTTTAACCTGCCAGCGGCACATTCCACGGTCATTCTGCATCTGCTGAGCCTGTTGCTGAAGTGCTCCTTGCTGTAGTCAAGGTTTCTGATGTAAGGCTTCATAAGCCACAGGAACAAGGGGCAGGCTGGGTCTCCCAGGATCACAACTGGCATTTCTACATCCCCATTTACAATCTTCTGGTCTGGACAGAAAGTCCTTGCATGTAGCTTTCTATACAGGCCAGTATCCCTGAAGATGCATGCGTCATGCACCTTCGCTGACCATCCTGCACTGATGTGGTAAAATGACCCACTGATCCATCAGCGCTCGTAATACCATAGAGAAACAGCCCTTTCTGTTGATATATTCCATCACAAAGTGGTCGGGGGCCAAAATTGGGATATGTGTGCCATCTATTGCCCTGTCGCAGCTAGGGAATCCCATTGCTGCAGAGCCATCCACTATTTTTACTCGTTGCCCAGAGTCAGAGTCCTTCGTAACAGGAGACAATTAATGGCCCTGCACACTTGCATCACTTCAACCCCTACGGTAGACGTTTCAGCTCTAAATTGATTCGCGACTTATCGGTAGCAGTCTGGAGTTGCCAGCTTCCACACAGAGATCACCACATGATTCTCCACTCTGAGGACAGCTCTCATTTTGATGTCCTTGAGCCAGAAGGTGGGAGTGAGCTCTGCACACAGTTCCAAGAAGGTGGATTTGCACATCCAAAAGTTCTACAGTCATTGCTCATCATCCCATATTTTGCAGCACGATGCAATATCATCACTCAGTGCTTGTTTCCAAGCCCAGTATAGATGGTCCACTGTGTGTAGTTGCTCAGTGAATGCCAACATCAATCTTGAATTATTACTTTCCATGGCACACAGCAGGGCAAACACCATGGTGTCATTATCAGATTTGCAGCTCATGAAATATTGCAAGATCAACCACACTGTGTTCATAACGCTCATCACAGGTATGAAGAGCAAGGCAGGATTCATGCTTTCAGACAGAGATGACAGACGCATAGTTTACAGAGGCTATTGAAATAGTAGGAAACCCATGGAATGAGGGGACAAAGAAAATGGCATTATTGGAACACTGAGCCCACCACGATGCATTGCGATCCCTGCCCAGAGCGCCCAGTGGTAGATGGTGGTGAGATGCACAGAAAGATAGCTTCCCATGGTGCACTACTCTCTTTGTTGACGCAAGAGCACCAACTGTGGACATGCTCCACTGTCACAAGATTCGTTGTGTGAACGTGAATAAGTAGTTTAATTACAATGGTGGAGGATTGTCGACATAACTTAAATTAACTTAACTTTGTAGTATAGACATAACCTCAGACACCCCAATGATAGGTGCTATATAAGAACTCAGGATAGATAATGAGACAAGAGCGAACATAACATAAGAACGGCCATACTGGGTCAGATCAAAGGTCCATCCAGCCCTGTATCCTGTCTACTGACAGTGGCAAATTCCAGGTGCCCCAGAGGGAGTGAACCTACCAGGAAATGATCAAGTGATCCCTCTCCTGCCATCCATCACCATCCTCTGACAAACAGAGGCTAAGGACACCATTCCTTAGCTTTCCTGGCTAATAGCCATTAATGGACTTAACATCCATGTATTTATCTATTTCTCTTTTAAACCCTGTTATAGTCCTAGCTTTCACAATCTCCTCAGGCAAGAAGTTCCACAGGTTGACTGTGCACTGTGTGAAGAACTTCCTTTTATTTATTTTAAACCTGCTGCCCATTAATTTCATTTGGTGGCTCCTAGTTCTTATATTATGGGAACAAGTAAATAACTTTTCCTTATTCACTTTCTCCGCACCACTCATGATTTTATATATATGTATCATATCCTCCCTTAGTCTCCTCTTTTCCAAGCTGAAAAGTCCTAGCCTCTTTAATCTCTCCCCATATGGGACCCATTCCAACCCCCAAATCATTTTAGTTGCCCTTCTCTGAACCTTTTCTAATGCCAGTATATCCTTTTTGAGATGAGGAGACCACATCTGTATGCGGTATTTAAGATGTGGGCGCACCATGGATTTGTATAAGGGCAATAAGATATTCTCTGTCTTATTCTCTATCCCTTTTAAAATGATTCCTAACATCTTCTTTGCTTTTTTGACTGCCACTGCACACTGCATGGATCTCTTCAGAGATCTATCCATGATGACCCCAAAATCTCTTTCCTGATTATGACTAAATTAGCCCCCATCATATTGTATGTATAGTTGGGGTTATTTTTTCCAATGTGCATTACTTTACATTTATCCACGTTTCATTTCATTTGCCATTTTGTTGCCCAATCATTTAGTTTTGTGAGACCTTTTTGAAGTTCTTCACAGTCTGCTTTGGTCTTAACTATCTTGAGCAGTTGAGTATCATCTGCAAACTTTGCCACCTCACTTCTTCTCCAGATCATTTATGAGTAAGTTGAATGGGATTGGTCCTAGGACTGACCTTTGGGGAACACCACTAGTTACCCCTCTCCATTCTGAAAATTTACCATTTATTCCTACCCTTTGTTCCCTGTCTTTCAACCAGTTCTCAATCCATGAAAGGATCTTCCCTCTTATTCCATGACAATTTAAGTAAGATCCTTTGGTGATGGACCTTGTAAAAGGTTTTCTGGAAATCTATGTCCACTGGGTCAGTGAGAGCTTAACATGTATATTTTCTTATTGTATAACCACTCTTTAGTAAAGCCTAGCAAGAAATGATAACCAAAATATGAACAGGATAATAGTGATTCCCCAAATTGCTGTATCTAACATCAGCAATACATGGAGAAGTAGCAATTATAAATACTTTAGCAAAAATATTTGCTATCAGTTGATAAATATGTTAGCTGATATTTTCTATTTAACAATATCCCTTAGAACAAAAATATCTGGAGACTGAAATTAAGTCAACTAAGATAACATATTAATACATTATATTTTAATGAAATACTAATTTGTAATACTTAATCAGAATAACATATTTCTTTAATATGTGAGCAAATGTAATATTTATGCCACTAATTAATCATTTCCTTGATTTTAAGACCTTGGGCAAATTAAGTGATAGTTAAGTACATTGTCACTTACCAATCTTAACTGTTTCCTTAAATGAAGTTATATTATAATATAAACTACCTGTGTTTATTATAATGTAACAACCCCTGTTATTAATATAAAAACTATAGAGGACAAGTGTCACACCCTTGTGTGTGTATGTTTGTGTTAATATTTGTGTGAATGACTCTTATTTGTGTGTACGGCAGTTTTACAAGAGTATGTGTGGGGTTAAGCTAAAATACAGGTGATATGTGTGGGAATAATTTCATATATGTTTAATGTAACAAAAATAACAACACTGACTTATCAAGACTGCTTTGTTTGTATGTTTTCTCCATTTTTCCCTACCCTTTTTCTGTTTGTCTTTTTAGTATTTTAGCCCTTCAGGGAAGACACTGTGTCTGCCTATAAGTCTCTACAGCTCTGTTCACATTTTGGGTGCTACTGTAATATAAATAGACAATAAAATAACATCAGTGATTGGAGAAAACCTTCCTCCACTTGCAGCTTGCTAGAAAACTCTGCCTTTTGTTCCTACAGGAGGATCTGGCCACAGTGATGCATTTGTCCCCCCAGATCCCTGCCTCCTGGCTGAATTACTGTAACTCAACAAATATAAAGTTGAATCAATGGAAATGCTCCAACTTGTATAAAATGTGTCTGTTTGCCTAGTGAAGAGGATAAACTATTGTGAGCCCTTAATCCCTGTGCTTCAATCTCTCTGCTGGTTCCCAATCTACTTCCATTGGCAGTTCAAAGCCTTGGTCCTGATCTTCAAAGCCACAATCCAGTCAGGTCCCAGTGTCATTAATTACTGTATCTCCATCCATGACCAATCCTACACCGCTGCATTCTTTTTGGACCTTGCAGCTTTAATATCCCAGGATGGAACACAAGAGAGCCAGAGACGAAGCATTTGCAGTTGAGGAGTTTCACTTGTGGAATTAGATTCCACACAAGCTCAGATCAACCCAGAGTCTGAACATGCTTCAAGCTCCTTCTCTTTGACAAAACATATCTACTGTACCTGGCATGATGATCATTTAAAAAAACAACCACCTAACACAGAGCTTCCTTTAAGCAAGGAGGGCAGAAGACAAGAAAAATACATGAAGTCCAAAAGGGATCTTGTCACTCTGTATTTCATTTATCTGAAAAGTGCCCAGGTGTAGATTCAGCAAAGTTCATTCTTATTTAGCAAAACATGTAAAATCATGCCTCTGTCCATCCTTACTCAGAATGGTACCTAAGTATCAGCTTAGTGCTTTGATGAATTATTATGGTGAGGGGCAAGAGAGATGTGGGGGGAGGAGGAAGGGAGGGAAAGGAGAAATAACAGTGCAAGCATAGACATTTCAACCATGTCTATAATTACAAAATCTATTTTCCACTATACCATTTTCAGTATACATGACATATAGTCCAGTTAGTGATATCACTAGTCCCAAATTTTGGGATTTCTATAGTAGACACTGCCATGCCCATGCCCAGTTGAAGAGACAAGTAAAATAAAACTTTGTGAATGAAGGTCAGAAAAAGAAAGTGGTGAACAAAAAAGTTCTCTGAGAAACATAATTTATGGATTTTACACCTGAGGTTCATCTGTGTTAAAGCAGTTAGGTTTGAGCACTTAATTATAAATCCATAGAGGAATCCATTCTATATCACTGAGAACTGCAAGGCTTAAAGACACAAATTAGAGTTTTGCATGCTCTGTAATTAAACAACGTATCCATTCTTTTTTCTGCAATGAATAAAAACAGGTGAAGATATAATTAAATGAAATGAGTAAGGGTTCTGGATATTGAAAAATGCCTGGTCAACCAGCTGCTTCATTTCTACAGTAGCCAATCAAGTGGTTTTAATTGGGGGTGCCTGTTTCACTCAGATGCTATGGTGAGGGAGGGGGGACACAAAAGGACTTAGATATAATGAGAAACAGAAACATAATGAGTGGCATTGTAATAGCCTTCTAAGGGATTTGGACACCCAATTTCTATTAATTTCAATGGGAATTGGAAGTCTAAATGTCAAAGATAGTTTTAAAACTCAACCAGAGTTTATTACCTTTTGTTATTTGAGGACTGTTTTCTGAGACACTATCATAGGATGGGAAAATTCTTTCACTGACCCAGTCTGTTAGCATGTTCAGAATTACTGGGGTTGTTCTGACTGAACAAACTACTTTTTGGTTTGTACACAAAAAGATGAGAACTGACTCTGATAATTATGAATATAGCTTATGAGGTGAAGGCAATTTTTGTGTCCTTTTGCTGAATTAGGCCAAAACTCTTGAAGAAATTCTTTTTCCAGTGTGGGCATTGTTGATATTTTTAAGCCTAAGGTTCAGATAACTTTTGAAACTGGAAAGGGAACATATTGCTAGAACTAATTTAAATTATTAGCTGTATTACTTCAGCAGAGAAGCATGAGAATAATTTGCAGTTTATTGCACAAGTGTATTATATATTGCAACAATCACAAGCAACAGTTTGTTTTAAAATGTGAGGCAGAAATTATCACCTTTGTATTTCACCAGTGAAAATGTTAATCATTAACACATAATATCATGAAACATACTCAGCTTTATTTTAATGCAAGACAAAGTCCCAGCAAGTGAATAGATGATAGTATAGCCATTCGAACTGAAGCACCTCTGTCATTCATTTCCCTTGTTTCTGTTCTTTATGTAGCAATGTGAAAAATAAAAGTAGTGGAAAAATGCTTTGATTTCACTTGGATAGTTGAAAAATACCTCAACAAAAATGCCACCCACCTGCTGGGGGAACTTGATGAGGCCAGTGGTGAAAGAGGACATCCCCAGAAGCATGGGAGGGAGACACTCACTAAGGGGACACTAGGCAGCCCCTCCCCCTGGGAGTCTCTGGCACCCAATGACCAGCTGGCAAAAGGAGTGCTGATGGGCCAGCATTTCCCAGCTCCCAGGATTTAACCTGCCATAGGGACCATATAGAGCCTCTTTTGGCTCCATTCCAGCAACCTCACCCTACCCACCTGAACTAGGAATGGGAATCCAGCCAGACAGATGCTGCAGGCCTAGCCAATCCCCCATCGGGGGTGAGGAAGGAATTTTTTTCTTCCCTGGACCAATTGATAGAGGACTAAGGAGACTTTTTGCCTTTCCTGCAGCACCTTCAAGCCACAGTGAGTTAAGTAGGAACGTGCTTAGTACCTATGTGAGGTACTGGGGCGGAGCTGTTTATTTCTTGCAACTTGTGTGGTGGATTTCCAGTTTGATTATAAGGATAAAGTGAATTATTCCCAGAGGTAAAAGACCTGAGATTTTGGTGATGGGCCTTGGGCTCATGGGATAGGATCGAGGTCAGACCTTGTGGCCCTGGAGGGCTGAGGTCCCCATTCTTTTGCACCCTGTGTCCTCCTAGCAGCGGGGAAGGTGCTAGGACTCAGAGAGAACTGAATCCTGGGGGTAGGCTGAGGAGATCCTATGCCGAGTTATGAGTTATATGGTGACGAGCCCTGTAATCCCTGCACTGGAACCAGTTAAATGCCTGGTACAGGAGAGTATGGGTGACTGGCAGGTTCTACGGCTCCCCTGTGCTACAGTTTAATAAAAGTTGCGACTTGTCACTTAATTCCATGCATGTGTCAGTCCTCAATTTGCTGCTGTGAAGAGGAGGTGTTCAAAGTGAAAATCTGTCAACTGACAGCTCATTCAAGTTTCCATTGTTATGTTTATTCAGCTGAAAGAGATCTTAATGGGCCAAATTATCCCATTCCGTTCACCTGTAATATTTAAACTTTATATCTACTGTTTATTTTCTTTCAGAAATTTCATACTCTAATACAGGGAGAAGAAAAACATCTCCAGATTGTTGGAAGAAAATCTTCACTGGAAGCACAAACATTTTGGCTCTGTTACCAGAAAAGTGGGAAATCTGGACCTGACTCTGTAACCCTTACACCAGGAGGCCTTACTCATGCAAACAGTACTATTGATGTTAATAGGATTATTTTCACGAGTAAGCAATACTCATGTGATTTAGGGTTACAGGACTGGGACACTAATATCACAATGTAACTTCAGCCTCTGTCATTTTAAATTAAATAAAGGGAGAAATCCACCTGGTAAAAAACATGAGCGCTTCATGAGAGACAGACACATGTTTCCTTCCTTTTGGAAAAGGGACACACATATTATTGTTATTACCTTGGTGACCTATAGATAACAGATGGCCTGGTACAGCTAATGCTCAACTATAACCAAAACAAGTATTTCAAATAGGCTTGGTTATTAACACAAAATGTAACAATAGCTGCCTTATACAGCAACAGTTTTTAATCAATTGGATTCTAATTGCTGAATTTTTTCATTTTGAAATCTTAAATTACAAATTCTTAATTTACAAAAAGTTAATTAATTTGTATTATTTATTTTGTGCAAAACTCAAGCGATAAGACTATGGATAAGAGAACGGTAAAGAATTAGATCAGTAGGATAATTTGCAAATTAGAGCTTTTAACAGAGCCTCTAGGATTTTGAAATGTGTTCTCTCTCAAAAATACTGTTTGAATATGAAGCTTAAACTACACAGAAAAAAACCAAACAATTTGTGCCTACGTTCCATTATAAAGCTTCACATAGGAAAACATGCATGTATAGAATACTGTCAAAGCTAATTAAAAATAGAGTGGTCACACCAGTAAAAACAGGAAGGTACAGTATTAATGTACTTAATGCTGGAATGAAGTATATATATCAATATGAGATTTAATTATGGAACGTACAGTCTAAATGCTTGAAAAAGTGACAATCTATAGTAACAGCATTAGCAATTTCAATAAAAAATAGCTGTTGTAAAAGGACAGTTTTCTTCTCTTGGATTAATTCCATCTGAGATGTTCTACATGTCTGTTCAAAACCATTTAAACTGGCTAAATGCATTGTTAAATTCTCATCACACTGATGGCATAATGTGAAATGCAAGACAATCCTGCCAATGGACACTTTCTCATACCAGTAGAACTTGAAATAAAACTTCCTGAGGACAAATTGTTAGGAGCCAGCCTGATAATGGAACGTGGGCATCAAAGGCAAAAGTGAAAAGCCACAGATTTCTTTCCTGTTTGGTGAGCTTCACACACTCCACAGACCTGAAAACTTGGGCCCAAATTTTCAACCTTGGGTACCTATAGATAACTAAATCTGTATTTAAGCATCCTAAAAAAAGTAGCCTGCTTTTCAGATGTGCTGAGCACCTGCAACTCCCACTGAATTCAATATTGCTGCTTGCAGTAGATCATGTTAAATACAGAAGATGAATGCAGTACCTTCTTGAGCTTCATCACAATTTGGTATTTTTGCTATGTACCACTACGGTTAAGCCAAGTGGTCTTGAACATGTTGGCACAGAAATGCAGAACCAAAAACCAAGTTATGGTACAGAAAAAGAGAATAAATATAACTCAGTCATGTGCTGAAATCTCTAATGAATTGGACAGACTTCAAAGAAAGCTATCTATTTCCACACATCACTCAGTTCTCCCATCGGATTAGTGTTTGGGGAGAAGGGCCCAAAATAACTCTTTAAAAATGAAAGACTTTCTTCAGAAAAACTTTAAAATGAATATATATAAGCCCACTTCATGATCAAGGAAGCAACATAAAAATGCATATACAGAGAGAGAGAGAGAGAGGGAGAGAGGGAAGAATGATAAGTTACTTAAAAGAAGCTCCTTCCTTAGTATCAACCTAAATATTTCCTTCACTTAGGAAACCTGCCAAAGTTTCAAGGCTAATCATTTAATGGGTGGCATAAGAAAACAGGTTTGGGAAGTTAAAGCTTAGAAAGAGCTGCTCAGAATTTTTCAACTCATTTCTTGCCTCTTCACCTCCATTCATTCCATTCCTGCTGTGAGTGATTAGCAGCAGTTCTTCTAAATTTATTTTCCTGACTTTCTGACAATGGTCTGCTGCTGTCTGTTACAAAATATTACTTAGTTGTTAAACATGAAAGGAAATAAGAGTGCTTGAACTGCACCGCTGCTTTATATGTCTGTTGTCACAGTATGAATCTTCAGGTGTTGAAATTCTCTGGATTCTCAGAATTTTCACTGTAAGTCAGTTGCACCTGCTGAAAATGCAATATCACATTTCGGAGTTGTTGGTAATTTTTATTTCTGTCCCTTCTTCCTACACCCTTTATCCACCTCCCACCCCTATTTTTAACTGTGTACTGTGGCCCAAGGCAAAACTGACATTCCATTCCAGGCAACTGCAGACATCTGTAAAACATGGACCCTCCGTTTAGAAGTGTCCAATACGTGAGGCTGGAGTAGCATTTACTCAGATCACATTGGTTAGGTGGAGCAAATGTAACCCATTGGTGAATGGCTGTTACAGGTCTCTTTCTCTGCCCAATTTGCACAGGATATGAGTCTGTCACAGCTCTAGCTAGTGAACCCTGGCTTTTAAACTCAAGCTCTAGCAGTTCAGGCTTTTAGTGCAATCTCTAGTGTGCTGGGCAGGATGGTGGCTGTCTCATGGACATTCTGAACACTTGGTTTTCTTCCTGGCTCTTAAAGCACACCTCCTGGTTAGTCTTTGGGTAGTCTGGGTAAGGAATGGTGTCCCTAGCCTCTGTTTGGCAGAGGTGGGTGATGGATGGCAGGAGAGAGATCACTTGATCATTACCTGTTAGGTTCACTCACTACGGGGCACCTAGTATTAGCCACTGTTGTTAGACAAGATACTGGGCTGGATGAGATACCACATATTTTTCTACACTGATAATAGCAGCTAACTATGCAATATATGTTGGAAAATGTTAACTTTTTAATAGCAACCATTATCCATGATGCTGAGTGTAAAGCAAACAAGTTTTCTACAGTGAAAATGTTCAGTTGTTGTATTAAATTATTAGAAAGCTTCTAACATCTAGGGCAACACTGGATTTGTCATACTAAATTGGACGACTAGTTCACCTAATCCAACATCCTACCTCTGGCAACTGCAAATATATGGAACACCAATATCTGAAGCACTGGTAGCTAATGCATGTAGCTGCCACCGAAGAGCTGTATACATAGAAAAACTTCTTCCTGGTCCCTGAAGGTCATCCAATATAGGCCTTGAAGCATGAGATACGATTGTTCTTTTTTTTGGACACTTTTTATTAAGATACCCAATAAATCAACATAACTGTAAGGGTAAGTTAATCAGATGCCCCCACCCTACACAAAAAGATGTTGGCAGCCCTGCCTAGGAGTTTTGGACTGTATGTGTGGAACATCTTTTACTGAGTACTCTTTTAGGTAAAGGGGCATGCATGTGCATATGTGTAGAAAGGTAGAACACACACAGAGAGAGAGAGAGAGAGGGAGAGAGAGAGAGAGAAGGAGCCATCCAGAAGAAATGCAAGCAGAACTGTCTGGTAATTTTTACATAGGTATACAGAATGTTCTCCTAAAATTAATGTTCCCCTTAAATTCCGATCCAAAGCCCATTGGGGTCAATAGGAGCCTTTGCATTGATTTCAAAGTGCTTTGATCATAATCTAGTTTGTAAGAGCTCTGTTATGGTTTGGAAGGTCCAGAGCCACTGGAAATACAGGCATCTTTATGTATTAATTAAAATGTCAATCTTCTATAACTATTCATAAGTATTAGAGTTAAGTTTTCACATTTTGTTTCTTTGAGATGATTTCTTAAGTTTTTGTACAGCATATATGGTTTCTATTCCTTTGCTATGATATGCCACTCCTAGTGTAAATAAAACTATTGTTTGTTTTACCAGCTGTCATGTTTCTTGTAAATAGAGGCTATAAGAGAGGATAAAGAGACTAACTTGGTCCACCCCAAGCTACATTACATTAGAAACAGAAGAATAGAAAGGGTATCGAAAGAATTCAAAGCTGGAACCCAACTGATTAGTGAAGACAACTGTGTACATGAAACAAAGCAAGACTTCAAAATCGACATAATCCAAAAAGGCTAGCCACTGTGAGGAATATTTGTGACAGATAGCTGAAAACTGAAACGTTTCAGTGTTTTCTTGTAATGGTTCTCCCTGCCATTTTCTGGAAGCCCATTACATTTTTCACTTCCACCCTTATTCGTTATAACGTCATTCAGTTTTAATAAAGTTATAAATGGGATTAAATGTAGACTGTAGCAGTCTGCTCCTTTTAAATAAATAAGAAAAAGAAAGCCTGTCTATAATAATAAGTGTACTTCATCTGGGAGGCCTCTAGTAAAGTTTCAACAGGTATTTGTCACTCCTTTATGTAAACAATATTCTTGACAATGCCAGCAATTATCCCTTCTATCAGTATTGTCAATAAAGAGACACGGTAGTAGTTGGAAAAGCTCCACGACGTGCACACTGAATCCACAGGTTTATTTGAGCAGAGTGAGAGAAAATTATTTTTGAAGAAAAACAAACAGCAATTGTTAAACTAAACTTGCCATCTTATTTTAATAGATTGCAAATGCAACTACGCAGGAGAGTCTTAGCAAGCTTAGGCTTTTTACTCTTAATTCACAGAGGAAAACAGAATTAGAAAGAACTTCACTGTAAAAGTGCTATTACAGAATGCTGAAGAGAACACATAGGATATCCCAGTTTTTAAACCTTGTTGCCCACACACATTTTGATAATGTAAAAAGAGCAGAGCCTCTCCTCATATTTCTAGAGGAATATGAAAGGCATTTTGCCCAAGAATGGACTTTTATTGCTTTCCCTTTCAAAATGGGCTGCACATACAGTCAAAAGAGCAATTCTGCAACACTTTGGTAATAATAAAATTATAATAAAAAAACTCACTGCCAACATAATTTCAATAGTATTATTATTACATAATACATGCCAATTCATAATTGTCTTTATATTTATTATTGAAATAATATGGTGTAAAATTCTTAATTCATTGCATGACATGAGAAAAGAGAACAAGAAGTAAAGAAGATTTGCAGCGTGTCAGGCTGACGTGCCACTGTTTTGTAGTGATGGATGGCTGTGGTTTTGTTTTTGCAGTGTAGACATACTCTTAGGTCATAATCCTGAAAGCTTCTCTGCTCATGTGGAGCCCCAATGAGGTTGGTGCAAGCAGATCACTTTGTTGGCCAAGAGCTTTGTTGACTTTGGTGGGGTCCATGGAGGCACAGGGGTTTGCTTGGGTGGCTGATTCCAAGTTTGAGGAGTTAATGTGTTCAGTTCAGATTGTGGATATTCACTGTTTCAGCATCACTGTTCTCAAATAGACTAATTTCATACCTAGTATATTTTGGATATTTTCGCAAGTGTGATACACTAATAAAAACATAATATTTTCTCTTCGCTCCTGTGCTTTAGGCTTGATTTCCAGCTTCTCTTATGGTGGTCTCCTAGGGTATGTCTACATGGGGATAAAAAAAATGGTGACTGGCCCAGGTCAGCTGACTTGATTTCACAGGCTTAGGCTCCAGGACGGCTGAAAAATTGCTGTGCAGATGTTTGGGCTTGGGCTAGAGCCCAAGCTCTGGGAGCCTGTGAGTACGGAGGGTCCCAGAACTTGGACTCCAGCCCAAGCCTGAACGTCTACACAGCAATTTTTAGCCCTACAGCCTGAGTCCCATAACTCCAAGAGAGCTGATCTGGGCCAGCCACAGCCATACTACAGGGCTTTTGTCCCCCTGGAGACATACTCTTTGGGGAATGTCTACAGTGAAATGTAAACGCAGGGTTTGAACTCAGGCTCAAGCTAAACCCCCCTTCCGTCTACACTCAAATCACGCTAACCCAGGGCTCATATCCAGGATCCCACAAGTGTGGAGGGTCCAAGCGTGAGTCAAGCTGGGATCCAGTGTTCAAGTCCTATTTTCTTTGCACTATACACTGGACTCATGCTCTGGGAGTCTGCCAAAAGTATCCCCCCAGGCGGCCTGTTTTGTCCTCTAGATAATCAGGTTTGGTGGACAGTTGAGTTTTCCCATACGGTACTGCGTACAAAGGGCTAGTGGCCACATTTTGGGAGGATGCTAGTAAGTCTGGGATATGGGTGGCTCCATGGCTGGATTCAGGCCTGCATAAAACAGTGTAGATGCTGGAACCCCAGGTTGAGACCCAGAGTTCAACAATTCCTACCCTAGTGTTGATGTGCACATACTCAAGCCTTGGGTTAAAAAAACCAGGTCTGCACACTTGAGTTCTACTAACCCTGGGCTCATAGGCGTCAATTCAATGGGTGCTCTGGGCCTGGAGCACCCCTGGGGAAAAGTTAGCAGGGTAAATTGAAACTATGGTAAAAGTGCTTGAAATCTGCTGGAACCTTATCTACACTAGGACTCCCACCAGCTGTAACACCATTGCAGCTGAGTTGGTTGTACCACTGATCTGACTTTACTGTTAAAATTCCTTATTGCAGACACAGCCCAGGTTGGTGGGGAGAGAAAGGTATCAGCCACCCCACAACATCTGGGCTACGGCAGCCCAGTGGCAGCCAGCACCTCTGAGTGTGTCTCGGTCATACCATGTTGATATTGCCACACAATTCTTTAAAACTATAATTTTGCTGTGGGTCATAATGGGAAACTTCACATTCATCAGTAACAAACTCTTTCAAACCCCATAACAGCAGAAATAAATAACCGATGATTACTCCTTCTGATATTGGAAGGCTCTTATTCCTACCATTTACAGGCTATACGTAGCATGCAGAAATACATTACCTAGCCTGCAGTATCTATCAGAAAATATTAAGCATATTTTACTTTAAAAATTATTTTTTGGTCAAATCAGGACATTACTTCTCACAAAGTAAATCACGTTCTGTTTCCATTTTAATGCCTCTTTTTAAATATACACAAGGGAATAAGTCTCATAACTCAGTTGACACCCAGTATCTTATGAGTTATAGGTCACTGTTTCATATGCAGAAATCAATTGCATTGCATGTTACATTGCTGTACACTATTATGAATTCTTCATCTCTCATCATTCACGCTTGTGTCAGCATTTCCATTATAAACCTGTTTTCTGGATTTTTTTTCTTTTTATCACCACTCTTAAATTTTCCTCTGGACACTAGCTTGGCATGCTGGCAATACCACACTGGTTGTTTGTGAGAAAAAGTCATATTTCATGGCCCTTGCATGACTCAAAAGTGATATTTCACGGCTGTAATGTCACTTCAAGAAAATATGACTTTTTAACTAATAAGACTATATAAAAAGGAAATAAACTCAGTTGTATTTTGACTGGCAGCTGAGTCCGGCTGCCCAACTATTCACTGTCTGAAATCAACCCATAAATGTAAATAATATCTGATAACACACATGACCAGTAGCCTAAAATCTTTGAAAAAAGGTGAATAATCCCAAAAGAATCCCTAAATTCATTTTGCGTATTGCCAGTTTCTAGTTATAATCTTGTGAGATGTATTACTGCATCAACTAGGTTGACTCAGATTGTAAACATGTCTGTAATTAAACTTGGCAAGCATCTGAACAGCATCCACAAAATGAACTGTTAATTGAAGCTTTCTGGAACATGATTTATTTATATAAATAAACTTTATTCACTCTTATTCATTCTCAGACTGTGGTCCACAGAGGTAGGCTAGGAACTAATATATCTCTTACTTTATATTACAGAAGTGTTGCAAGGCTGATAAGTTAAAAGTGTGTGTAGAACAATTTGGACTGTTGGATGTCAAGTGCTACAGGAGAACCTCAGAGTTATGGACACCTCAGAAATGAAGGTTGCTTGTAACTGTGAAATGTTCATAACTCTGAACAAAAAGGTTATGTACTTCAGACACGGGCAGAGGAGGGAGGCTGCAACTGCAGGATCGGCAGGGGGAGGGGGAGCAGGAGACGTCAGGGCTCCAGGGGGTAGGGCTCAGGACTTCTGACCTTTGGGGCACTGGAGCCCCAGCTTCTGCCCTGAAGGAGCACTAGGGCTCAGGGCTTTAGATCTGGTGAGGAGTGCTGGGGCTTGGGGTTTCAGCCTCATGGGGAGTGCCGGGGTTCAAGGCTCCCCACAGCTCTGCTCCCGGTTTGAGCCGGTTGGCACCAGGGCTCGGGGTTTAGCTATGGGAGGAGCGTTGGAGCTGAAATCAGAAGCAGAACTGCAGGGAGCTGCAGTGTTCCCGCGTAGCTAAAGTCCTGAGCCCCAGTGTCCCCCTGTGGGGTTGCAGCCCTACCCCGCCCTCGCCCAGTGGCTGAAGTCTGGAGCCCCACCCGCGAGGCTGAAGCCCCAAGCCCAGCAGGCCTAACGTCCTGAGGCCTCCCTACTGGGCCCTGGAGTTTTAATAGTATGTTGGAGGGAGCCTCATAAAGAAAAAGGTTGAGAACCCCTGCAGCACAGTATTTGCTGTTTTTTGTTGTTGGTGGGTTTTTTTTGTCTCCACTGCTGCCTGATTGGTTACTTCCAGTTCCACATGGTGTCTGGTTGACCAGTAAGTCGGTAACATTAATGTTTGTATCTCTGAGGGTCTACTGTATTAGAAATGTAAAGTATTAGTTACAGAACTGAATTGTGATAGAGACTTTGGTCCCTTGGTCCTGTCAATTATCTAACTGTAGTTATTTTGTAAATTTCACTGAATGAGTTTTAGAGGTTCTAAAATCACCAGGACCTTAAAATCCCACCAACTCAGTGGGAGCTGCAGGCGCTCAGCATCTTTGAATGACTGACCACAATTACTATTTCCTTTTCATGTGGAAGCAAGTTTAATCCAAGTGGTAGTTGTATGTGCACCTCTGGAAGTACTTGTGTGTGGAAAGGAGATGTATAACATGCGCACGGGAGACCAGACAGGATTTAGCATGGTAAATTTCTACTTCAGTGCAGAAAATATATTAAAAAAACTACACAGGGTAATTAAGAGCATTTGCTCCACATCCCCAAGGGAGGTTGCTCCCTTCCACTTTTCCTAATTGTAAGGTTCAATAGGCTTCCATCTTGCAAACTTTCTTATTCTCTCATCTGTGACCCAGACCTCTCTCTAGGTCCTCACATCCAGGCTATGCCTAAGTCTTGCAGATATTTTCTGCATAACACCTCTAATATACAGCCTTTCCTATCCATCCACACAGCTAAAACTCATGTCCAAGTTCTCAATAACTTGTGTCTCAATAACTGCAGTCTTCTCTTGGTCCTTGACAAATGCAGTCTTGCCCTGCTGACATCTATTCAGAATGCTGCTGCAAAGATCATTTTTCTTGCTTGTGGCTTTGACCCTTCTCTTTGCATCCCTCCACTGGCTCCCCCTTTTCTATTGCATCAAACATAAGCTGCTTGAATTCACTTTCAAGGCCCCTCATGACCTATACCTGCCTTACCTATCAGATCTCATTCAGTATCAAAAAGTAAATTCCTGCCTCCTGAGTAACCAGTGAGGTAAGTTTCCATCCTCCACTTGGTAAAATTTACAAGCAAGCACTTGCATTTTTTCTACAAGTTGACCCTCATATCTGGGAGATGCTCCCCATAAACATCAGCAAAACTAACTTCTTGTCCCCCTTCAAAACCCTCCTTTGCTGTGATGTCTACAAAACACCAACAAAAACCCAGACAATAGTTAGGCTACTGGTGTGTTGAGCTCACTGCAAATTATGTTTACCAATAATGTCTCCTTATTCCTTGTAACCTCACCATCCGTCTGTCAATATTAATCCATTGTCTCTTGTCTTATACCTAGATTGTAAGATCTTTGGGGGCAGGACCTGTCTTTTTGTTCTGTGTTTGTAAAGTGCTAAGCACACCAGAGTCCTGGTCCATGACAGGGGCTCCTAGGTGCTACAATAATACTAATAATAATTATTAACAATTAATAATGAATAATAATACATTCAGTATGTAGATGAATGGCCTGAGCACAGCAATATAGTCAAGCAGCCTCGCTAACTGACTGAAACTGTAGTAAAATAGGACCGAGTTTGCTTAACCCAGCCGAGTCTGAGGTGAAGATTGTGGTTGAGAAAGGGAGCCTCAGGTTATGGCAGAAGACAAGTGGCATCTTTGAGAGTGTGTATCCACCACTGGTCACCTAAATTTGCAACTCAAAGCTAGCACCATTTTCAACAATTGCTTTCCACAGTGATGAGGGTGGCTTTTTTTCTATCTGCACCTGACCAGGAGGTTGCAAGCTTTTCTCTTAGATTCGTAACTTGCTGCTGTCATCTTTTCCATTGTCGCCTCATGATTAGACTATTGTGATCCGTTCTACAATGAAGCTACATTTTAAATTCATTCAGACACTGGAACTGATGCAGAATGATGCAGCCTACTTGCTAAGCAGTGAGCACATGATGCCAGTAGTGCAGGATCTGTGCTAGTTGCCTATTGATTTCTGGGTGCAGTTTAAGGAGTTAATTTTAAGGAATTGGTGTATTTTAAAGAAGCCTTATTGAGGGCACAGGAACAAACCATTCCAATGTGCAGAAAGAATAGCAAATATGGCAGGTGAAAAGCATGGCTTAACAGAGAAATCTTTAGTGAGCTTAAACACAAAAAAGGATGCTTACAAGAAGTTGAAACTTGGACAGATGATTACGGAGGGGTACAAAAATATTGCTTGAGCATGCAGGGGTGTAACCAGGAAGGCCACAGCACAACTGGAGTTGCAGTTAGAAAGGGATGTGAAGGGTAACAAGAAGGATTTCTACAGGTATGTTAGCAACAAGAAGGTGGTCAGGGAAAGTGTGGGACCCTTATTGAATGGGGGAGGCAATCTAGTGACAGACGATGTGGAAAAAGCTGAAGTACTCAATGCTTTTTTTGCCTTGGTGCTCACAGACTGTTGCACTGGACAGCACAATTTGGATAGGAGCAGCCCTCAGTGGTGAAAGAACACGTTAAGGACTATTTAGAACAGCTGGACATGCGCAAATCCATAGGGCTGGATGCACTGCATTCAAGGGTTCTGAGGAAGGTGACTGATGTGATTGCAGGGTCATTATCTTTGAGAACTGGTGGTGATCGGGGGAGGTCCTGGACGATTGGAAAAAGGCAAATATAGTGCCCATCATTAAAAAAAGGAAGAATGAGAATCCAGGGAACTACAGACCGGTCAGCCTCACCTCAGTTCCTGGAAAAATTATGGTGCATGTTCTCAAGGAATCTATTCTGAAGCACTCGAAGGAGAGGAAGGTGATCAGGAACAGTCAACATGGATTCACCAAAGGCAATTAATGTCTGGCCCCTCTGATTGACTTCTATGATGAGATAACTGGCTCTTTGGATATGGGGAAAGTGGTGGATGTGATATATCTTGACTTTAGCAAAGCTTTTCATATGGTCTCCCACAGTACTCTTCCCAGCAAGTTAAAAAAAATGGATTGGATGAATGGACTATAAGGTGGGCATAAAGCTGGCTAGATAGTCGGGCTCTAGTGGTAGTGATCAATGGCTCGATGTCTAGATGACAGCCGGTATCAAGTGCAGTGCTTCAGGGGTCTATCCTGGGGCCGGTTTTATTCAACATCTTCATTAATGAGCTGGATGATGGGATTAATTGCACCCTCAGCAAGTTCACAGATGACATTAAACTGGCAGGGGAGAGGTAGATACACTGGAGGGTGGGATGGGGCCAGAATGACCTAGACAAATTGGAGGATTGAGCCAAAATAAATCTGATGAGGTTAAACAAGGACAAGTGCAGAGTCCTGAACTTAGGACGGAAGAATTGCATGCACTGCTACAGGCTGGGGACCAGCTGGCTAAGCAGCAGTTTTGCAGAAAAGGACCTGGGGATTACAGTGGACAAGAAGCTGGATATGAGTTAGCAGTGTGCCCTTGTTGCCAAGAAGGCTAATGGCATATTGGGCTGCATTAGTAGGAACAATGCCAGTAGATTGAGGGAAGTGATTATTTCCCTCTATTCAGCACTGGTGAGGCCACATCTGGAGTACTGCACCCAGTTTTAGGCCCCCCATGACAGAAAGAATGTGGTCAAATTGGAGAGACTCCAGAAGAGAGCAACAAAAAGGATTAGGGGGCTGGGGCACATGGCTTACAAGGAAAGGCTGAGGGAACTGGGCTTATTTAGTCTGCAGAAGAGAAGAATGAGGGGGGATTTGATAGCAGCCTTCAATTACCTGAAAGGGGGTTCCAAAGAGGATAGAGGCTAGGCTGTTCTCTGTGGTGTCAGATTACAGAACAAGGAGTAATGGTCTCAAGTTGCAGTGGGGGTGGTCTAGGTTGGATATTAGGCAACACTATTTCACGAGGAGGGTGGTGAAGCACTGGAATAGGTTACCTAGGGAGGTGGTGGAATCTCCATCCTTCGAGCTTTTTAAGACCCGGGCTGACAAAGTCCTGGCTGGGATGATTTAGTTCGGGCTGTTCCTGCTTTGAGCAAGAGGTTGGACTAGATGACCTCCTGAGGTCTCCACCAACCCTAATCTTCTATGAGTCTATGAATGAAGGGCTAAATAACTTGCTCATGGTTGCCTGAGAAACTCCCTCTCTCCCAGTCTGCTATTGCCACAACTGCCATAACCAGAGGTGCTCAGATGGGAGCCTGCTGGTATAGGAAAGAGAAAGAGGAAGAAAGCTACCAGATTACATTTTCTGTGAGGTCCCCTTGGCTCTGAAATTTGTTCTCCTCTTGGTCCAAAATAGCCAGAAACTGCTAACCACCCTGGAGCATACCTCAGAGATGAAGTTTTTGAGAAGAACTCAGGCTACAGGTTGATGGGGCTTTTGAGAGGGTTGGGATGTGTTTTGGTACTTTGAATTTCTGGAGGATAAATTAATTTAGTTGTGGTGACTGGGGGTTTTGTTGTACTGTTGGGCAGCTATTCCTTATACATGTTGTTATTTTAAAGAATTGTTAGGGCATCCAGAAGTATGGATAGGTATCTTTTTGGTCTTTAAATAAAAAGGAACACATAGAAATAAATGTATATACTTTTAACACAGATCTACTATGTGTATATTATATAAAATGTGCACTTTACATTAATTTTAAAGGGGATCATTAATACTGACAACTTTAATGATCAAAAGCAAATCACCTAATTAAATACACTGGGTCAGTTAAATTGCTGGTGTCTTTCCATTAAAGTAAATGGAATGACACCGCCAATTAATTTGGCCCATTTAATTAACTTCAGTACATAATTTTACTGTTAAGAGTAAAGATTTCAGTTATAGACACTTTGTTAGGCATTTAAATGTATTTAGTGTTCTGAGAATATTGAAATAAAATGGACAAAAATGAGGGAGACTGACAATAGAGACTTACATATACATATATAAATTACTCTCCAGAAGTGGTATAAACCTTTAAAAATATCCCCAACAGACATATTATTGGACAAAATAAATCACTTTGTATATTCAGTGTACCATTATCCTTGCAGTAACGGTACCAAATGTGGTTACTGTTCAAAAGACTCAACAAACAGCTTACAAAATATTTTCATAAAATTCTTATGTGTTTGCAGTTTATAGTCAATTTAAAATATTACAAACAATCAGGAGTGAATGAAAGGGCTGTAAAGATTTTCTTATTAAAACTTCTTCTTCCTCCAACTCCTGCTTTAAATACCACACAGTATACTCTCACACTGAAGCACAGTGATTTTAGATAATTGTTAGGGCACTCAGAACTGCTAACTTTTGGGGCACACTGAGGATTACCATAACTATTAAAGGGAGTTAATAGTATACATCACATCAAGATAATAAAATTAGCATAGTTACATTCACTTCTATACCATCTTTCAACTGAAGATCTCAAAGTCTTTATGAACAACAAGCTATTACTTAAACATGAGAGATTAAGAAGACTGGAACTTTTCATCTTATAAAAGAGACTACTAATGGGGGATATGATAGAGGTCTACAAAATCATGACTGGCACTGAGAAAGTAAATAAGAAAGTGTTATTTACTCCTCCTCATAACACAAGAAATAGTGGACATCAAATGAAATTAATAGGCAGCATGTTTAAAACAAAGAAAAGGAAGTATTTCTTCAAACAACGCAGTTAATCTGCGGAACTCTTTGCCAAAGGGTGTTGTGAAGGCCAAAACTATAAAAGGATTCAAAAAAGAACAACATAAATTGATGGAGGATAGGTCCATCAATGGCTATTAGCCACGATGGGCAGGGATGGTGTCCCTACCCTATGTTTGACAGAAGCTGGGAATGGTGATGTGGATGGATCACTTGATGATCACTTGATTTGTTCATTCCCTCTGGGGCACCTGGAATTGGCCACTATCAGAAGACAGGATACTGGGCTAGATGGATCTTTGGTCTGACTCAGTATGGTTGTTCTTATATTCAATTCAACTATGGAATTATTGACCTATCTCTGCAGGCTTCTTTTATACCAAAAGGTCCAACTGGTCTTTCTTACATACAGATGTTGGCATTAAGAACTGGCTTTTAATTATGTGAACCTCACTCAAATTTTGAAATCCTTCACATGAATGTTATTACAACTTAATTATAATTATTCAGTTGTCATGATTTAACAAACAGATAAGACTGGAGAGTTTCTAAATTACAGCAGGCATCTGAGAGAGTTAATTTTTACCAGGTCTTTTCATACTGTGGAACCCTCTGTAGGAGAGAGCTTCTCACATGTACCACCCAACACTCCACTACTTTGTTCTCATAACATTTCATTCTGCAAGCCATCGGGAGGGGTTATGTAGACAACTGGTGAGCCACAGGCCACATAGAGTAGCACTGATTTATACCCTTCAAACCTGGCCTCAACACCTGATAAGGTGCTAATTATAGCACGTTTGTGTGATACTATTGTAGTTTCAGAGGTAATTTCTTACACCTTATAACCACTTAATAATGGTCTCTTTACAGCCAGACTAATCAAGAATTAATGAGGCACTAAAACATTTTAAAGAACAAACCAGGATTTAAAAAATTCTCTTATGTGTTTCATTTAAAAAGCAATTCACTTAACAAATGCAGTTCTCACTCAGGGTCATATAAAAAGTATTGGTCCTTTAAAAAAGTACCAATTGGAATGTTTTATTCATTTATCAGTTATTTACTTAAGTGGGTCTCCATGTAATGGCAAAACTGAAAGAATTTTAAATGGAGTGGAACTCCATGAAAACATGTCTTTTTGGCCAGAACTCCACATTCCACTCCTTCATGTCAATCCACTTGTATAATAGTCTATCCAGAAGTTTAAAGCAAATTCATTTAAAGGTAAACTGCAAAGCTAAGATATAAAAGAAGTAAACCCAGAGTAATATGATTGCAACTAAGAGCTTTTTATTCCTTTATAAAAGCGATTATTGTTATGTTCCCTTTAGACAGGGAATCTTCCCTTTTAATCTAAGCAGAAAGTGATGAAAATCCTCAAAATATTATATTTTGTCTTTCACAGAGAATGAGTAGATTCCTATAGCATGTTGCTAGGAATTTAGGGGAAACCTTCCAGATCCTATGCAATGTCAGTTTCAATAGAAATCTTTGAGAAACACAAGTGCTTTCCTGGAACTAAAATAGGTGAAAAATAAAAAGTAGAAATAACTGGATTTAAGATAACAAGGCATTTCATAAAGGTTTTGCTGAAGATTTTGTTAAAGTGCAAAGTTAAAATGAAAACTGAATTAACCCCAGAAACATGTGCTGAATGCCTGCACCAACGAGGCTATATGGCAGCAGTTCTCAAACTGTGGGTTGGGACCCCAAAGTGGATTGGCTCCCAATTTTAACACGGGTCGCCAGGGCTGGCTTTGGCTTGCTGGGGTTTGGGGCTGAAGCCTCTTATAATAGGAAGAAAATTGGTAACTAAAGCTAAAATGTAGTGCTTAAGCTATGCTCTCATTGTTTCCTGATATTTAAAAAAAAAGGGAAATTATGTGGCCCAAACTAAGATGCGTACAATACTTAGGCACTCCACAAAACATACAAAAGTCAGGTCTTTGCCCGTATGATCCTACAGTCTAAGCAGAGATGACAAGTGGCAGGAGGTGGACAGTGGGACACAAATGACAAACATAACAACATGAGTTGGCTTTGGATACAGTTGTATATGTCTTGTTTTGTATCTTTTTAGGTGAGAATGTCATTTATTACAAATTTTGGGGGAAGTTGGTGGATGTGTTTTGTGAGGTGAATGTGGAGGAGAAAAAAAAGGGATAAGGGTGAAGGATGGGGTGAAGAGCAGGGAGCAGTAAGTGTGGAAGGTGGCAGACATCAGGGGCCTTGTTTACACTACAAAATTAAGTTGACCTAAGTTAGGTTGATGTACAGCCACTGCAGTAACTACTGTCGTGGTTCATGTCCACACTACAACTCCTCTGTTGGTGGTGTGCATCCTCACCAGGTGCGCTTCCCTTCACTTAACTGTGGGAGGCATTGTGGAGCACTGACAGCTGGAGCCCCATACACCCCCGACCCTGCACTGGGGCCAACAGCTTGAGCTGTCATCCCCCTGTGGTGCTCACACCTGGAGCCCCGCCACTGGTGACTGACAGCTCCAGCTGCAGGGCTCACATCTGGATCCCTGCTGCCAGGCCTGCATGGGGCTGACAGCCAACAGGTGATATAACTAGACACTGTGTTGCCCTAATTACATCAGTCTAAGCGCTACGCCTCTCGCAGAGAGGTCAGCGTAGTGGGTGACTTACATCAGTGAGAGCAATGTTGTAGTGTAGACACTTACAGAGTTAGGTCAATGTTAGCTGCCTTACACTGACCTAACTCTGCTGTGCCGAGCCGGTCTGAGAAAGAAAGGGATGGAGTAATGGGGGAAGACATGACAGAGAAAGAAGAGGAAGGAGAGAGAGGAGCGTAGTGGATACAGAAGGTGAAGCTGGGAGCAGTGGAAATATAGCAGATAAACAGAGGCATAAAGGAGATAAGAAGAAATGGCCTATCAAAAACTGTATAGTGTTCACAGTCCAAGTAGAGGTTTTAGAGAATTAAGTGATTCCAAGAGGGCTGCAGAGGAGCTCTGTGGAACTGGGGCTTCCAGGCTGCCTCCAGATCTCTTCCCATCGATGCTAGGCCCACAATATGGCAGAATGCACATGCTTCTTGAAGTATTAATTAATGACATGGATTATGCTACATACCAATGACTGTGGGGTCAATTTCTTGTGTTATTTAATTTTAATGCACAGCTCATTGGGATCCTGGTGACTTTATATAAAGCACGATCTGATGATCATAATTCCCCAGAAGCTTCCTGGGTGCTGCGGCCAGAGTAGGGGAACGGGCCCTGCAGCTTCCTCTCCTCCTGTACCTTACAAACTGGCAGCTTCTCTAAATGTCAAACATTAACTCAGCTATGGAACTCTGAGTTAAGATTTCACTTGCACCCTGAACATTTATTCACTTCCCCGCTGGAAGCCAAAAGCTCCAGCTGGAATTCTTGTCTGCAGAATCTTTAATGCAACACTGGCTGAGGATGTTCTTCAAAACAAGCCAGAGATTATTTGTCCGAGAGTATGTGCAGATGAGACGTGCATGCACAAAAAAAAGACGAGGTTACAAATTTGCTCAGAGCTTGAGCTGAAGGTATTTGCTTTTCAGCTAAGCACCAAAGGGTTTAGGTTCTTAAAGACACTGGAACCTGTGTTCATTTTGTGCCAAATTCAAAGTGGATGTGCCTCCATTGAAGTAAATGGGTTTGTACTAAGGATGAACTTGGCAATTTAAGTCAATTAAGAATAAATAAATATAATTCTGAAAAGGCGGAATTGCTGCTATTTATTTTCTTTTCATAGTGTCTGAGTATGAAGGTTGCTAATTGGTTCTTCCAGCTGATGTGATCATAGTGAACTATACGCAGATTGAGATTATCATCAGCCATTTAGGCCCCTCAATCAGTGTAACAGCCACTGTTCACCTATGTGCACATCTCTTACCACTTGTAGATATAAATTTGTTTACACTGTATCCCTGCACATACTATTAAACCCTTGAGATCCTGTTTAGAAGCTGAGTCATCAGTGAATGAATGTTGTTCTCCCATCCAAGTAATTCTGTTTGTCTCTCAGGCTATGCAGCTGAAGAATCTTCTCTCGATTCTTCCAGGTACTTCTCCATAACAGTGACCACATAATAGCACTTTGAGCACTCAAGGCTCCATATGGTAACACACTTCTGAGGGCTGGTGACATGCATGCAGGGTGTCTTGCTCTGCAGCTAATAGTTATGCTCAGGGGTGTGTGCAGGGGGGAGGTTTCTTCTCCCGATCTGTTCCTAAAACTAGAATAGCCCTCTGGAGTTATAGAAAGGAAGCCCACTCCCATGTGAGGCTTAATTTTAGTTTCATGGCCTGTATGATGGATTGAGACCATGTTCTTACTCCACGGGACTGCATCCAGTGTGAGAAATGGAGGAGATGGTGATAAGATGTATGAATTGAGAAGGCGCAGCGGAGCTCTCCACTCCCAGTTTCTGGCCTTCATGCCAACAAATTCACAGCTTCCTCCTTTTTTGTTTGTCAAAGTACAATCATTCCACAGCAAGCTGACCTTTTCTTATACATAGTTCAACCTGATATAGATTGCTTTCTGTAATCTATGCAGCCCACGAGCCAATGGATACCTGGAATTCGGCAGCTGGATGTGTCCAGTAGGCATAAACACAGTTAACAATTAAACTGTGATTCTTCCAACAGTTCTGATGAGATGGCTCATGGGAGACAACACTATACTCAGTTGTAATTATTTGTGAGATCAAATTTTTAGCTTATAATACAAAAACACCAAAATAAAATACCCTTTGGTAACTGTTTATTGACAAAGGACAGTATCCCCTCTCTTGTGAAACCTTTCAGAATCTTAAATTAATAATATTGATTGCTGCTATTATACAGGGTTAGTCTGATTCTAGGTTTATTCTATTATTGATACTTACATAGAAAATACATAGATTTTACATGAATGAATAAATATATTCCCAAATCTTTAAAAAATGTTAGTCCCTAAAAAACTCAGCATGAATCAGATTGTGTATAAAATAAATACGGTTTACTGTATATCCTATTCTGCAGTTCTATTAAATGAATTATACTGAAAAGACTTGTTTTCTTGTTCATTGCACTACTGGGCCTCTGGCTGAGTTGCACTGAGTCTCATGTCCATGCTGACCAAAACCTTCTTTCTGGGATACACCAGACCAGACCCTCTTTGTAAACTGCACTTTCTAAAGCTGCACAGGGATTGCCCACAGAACAAGACATGGAAAGGTATTTTCCTCATGCCATGCCTGTGTTATGCTGTCAAGGGAGCACCTGAACTGGCCCTGAAACCTGCCGATACTAGGGCAGCCCATGATGAGTACTTAGAATGTTCGTTTATAATTGCATTCATTTTGCATTGAATGCTGACACAATGAAATCAGTGGAAAAGCCCCTCAATTCACTGGGTAAGGGATCACTGATTTTTTAATTTGGTAGAACTGATCCTTTAATGTCAAGTCTCAAGGTGTACCTCTGAAGAAATGTGCAAAGAGTATCCTTGTCTCCATCCACAACTGAATACAAATCATACCTTGAAAAATGGAATCTTTAAGAAAGAATCTTGCAAACATACCTAACAAACCTAATAAAACCCAGCATCTGGAGGAAATCATCTGTACTTTCACTGTTTTGCCCGAGCAAGTTGAAGAATCAATCAAGCTTCACTTTTTTGTGGAAAAAGTTTGCTTCTGTTTTTGTAAATCAGAGGCACAACTGCCTTGATTTGGAAACAATCTGTAAATACAACCCTTTTAAATGATCTCAGGAACAACTGTCTTCATCCAAACTTTTGGCCTGATCCATTTCTAGCTTTGATAGCGTCAATGTGTCACTCTCCTGACTCCTCAACTCTATCATCAGTTTCAAACTGCCAATACGTACATTCCACATCTCTTTTGGGAAATGTAGGTTGTCTGCACATTAATCAAAGAATGAAATACTTAAAGTCAATGTATACAAGATATACAATATCCTTACTCTTAGAATACCAAAGGCATCATAATAATGTGGAAATATTCTTACCCTGAAGAAGGCAGACTCCAACTGTAGCTTAGCAAATCAAAGACCAGTAAACTTGCTTTTAATAACATCTTCATAGATCCAAATTGTTATTTTTCCCTACAGTTAAAAATAGTTTCATACTCTACTGAATGTCAAATCCAAGTCCAGAGATTAAGGCAAGAGAACTTTATTAATCTGCCTGGTTAGATATGACAAATTAATTTATCTTGAAACTGTCAGTTAACTACTTTTAAGGTTAAAAAGAGTCTTAACTATTCAGAGCTGAACAGCAGGACTTTTCCAACACTGGTAAATTCATCTCCATTTCAGGTTTCAATATCTTTCTGTATTTCAGCGGATGGCAAATAAAAAGCCATCCACCAGGCTTATGAAGTCTCTTTTTAAGCACATCATTTTGTGGGTAAAAAGTTTATTTAGATTGCCTTAATATGGCCTCCATGATTTTAAAATAATTAAACAAATCAAGAAGCATCTCATTCAAAAAATGTTTTTTGCAAGTAAAAAAAATATGTGCACCAACAAAATAGAAAACTAAGGATCTTCGGATTCCAAAATCTTTCCATTGCTGGATGAGCGTTAGTGTTCAAATGTTAATAGGATGCCTGTATTTTAAAAAAAGGCCCAGGATCACGCTAAAGAGTCTGTGAAACAGACTTTTCCCATACTATGACCTCAGTTGCAAGATTTCTTTCTTGCAAAATGTTAGTTTATTTCACTTGGCAGCTTGCCAGAATTCTGTATCTCTCTCTCTCTCTCTCTTCCACCCCCCACCAACCTCATCTCTCTATGAACCATTGATTCAGCATTGATTCAAATTAAAGACTTTCTTGACCTAAAGTAATTGGTGGAGGAAGAAAGTAATCAATTTATGAGCACCAGCCCAAAACATTGAAAAGTTATCTTTGTATTCATTTTCTTTAGTGGTGATTTTATTTCATTTTCATTTCTCTTTTCCTTAAACTCACTGGAGAAAACAGCAGCATACTGCATATCATTGATGACAGTGTACAAACTATATATCAACCAGAACTCCACAGTACAGCAGAGGGTTTCGGATTTCAGTCAGCAGTCACCCAAGGTACAGTCTTTCCAAAACTAGTTACCAAGGCAACAAGGAATCTTAATCCAGCAACAAAAAACATGTAAGAGTCTAAGCGTCAATTTATCATTTTCTTTAGTGAGAGAAAGAGAGAGAGAGAGAGCAACTTGGACCACGCATACATTTCTGAAGTAGTTTAGATAAAATATTGTTTTCCACAGGCAAGTACATCTCCATAATTTCTTGATCTCTCCTCATTAATCCCCATGATATATAGAGGTAATACTACATTAAAAATAGTCAATTAACCTCTCCCAAAAGAAGAAGCCCAAGGAAAATAATGGTAACATAAAGGTAAAGGTACGATAAATATACACTTCTGGTGACTTACAGAAATATATTTCCTTGTGTAATACTATATTTTAGCTGTTTAAATTTGCCAATTTTATTCTAAATTAATTTCTTCACAAATAAATTAATCCAAGATTTAGACAAACCTGTCTCCTGGTTTTTTGCATAAGGTCAGAAATAATGTTGAGTATTATGGAAACTTTTCAAACTGGACAAAAGGTACTGTATACATTTGTTTGCAAGCTGTGGCACCTATTAAATTTAATTTCTTCCCCTGCAGCTCTGAGTCAAGGTTAGCTTCAACATAAGGGCAGCTTCTAGTGATTTTAATTACTTTACTCTACAGCAGGCATGGTAAAGGTAGATAGTAAATAAGCAGCTACTATACCTAGGAGGTTACTAATCAAGGGTATTGTTTAAACACTGTTGTTCCTAGAATGCAAAGGGCATAATAAAACCTTCTCGACAAACAGCATAGAGCTTTTTGCAACAAAGTTAGAGTGACACAGTGTGAGAGTAGACATTGCTCTTGCTTATGTTGCCCTAAGTGGCCTCCAAGAGGTTCCCACAAGTCCCATCATGGCCGCTCTGGTAAGTAGTTTCTATTCTGCTGCCCTGCAGCCAAGTATACAGGCATGTACCCCTCCCTCTGTAAAGCCCCTGGAATTTTTGAAATTCCACTTCTGGTTTGCTTGGTGTGAATAGCTCGCCTCACATCTTTCCAGCTGATCATGCCAGCTTTCCGCAGCAAACGTACTCTTGCTTGCCATACAATGGAGTTCCTGGATCTGTTGGGCCTGTGGGGAGAGGAGGCTGTGCAGTTGCAGGTCTGCTGTAGCCATAGGTACTTTGACACCTACAAGTAGATTGCTCATGGCATGGAGGAGAAGAGGCACAAAAGGGACACCCACAGCAGTACTGTTCTAAGATCAAGAAGCTGAGGCAGGCATACCAGAAGGCAAGAGATGCCAGCCATCACTCTGGTGAGGCACTGAAAACATGCTGCTTCTACAGGGAGCTACATGCCATCCTCAGTGGTGACTCTATCTCCACCGCCAAGAGGCCTAGGGATACTTTGAGGGGAATGAAGGCAGTGGCCAGCAGAGTCAACCACAAGGATGACGTGATGGATGAGGAGATCGAATTGGAGGAAGATATGGGACATGTAACAGGGTCGTCTAATGGCATGGCGAGCCAGGTCCTCTTTTTGACTCTGGAGGGGTCCGGCTCTGGAGTGCTTGAAGCAGGAGAGGGGAGCTCTGACAAGTACTCATTTTACTTTAATACTTCACGGTGACATGAGGTAGCGATGTCCTTTACTTTGTTACATGCTGCACGTGGGAGATGGGATTGAAATTAACAACACTAGGTACTGTTTGCATTGCCTTTGCTTTCCTCTGTGCAGCTATGCAGTGGAGGCCCTGTAGAGAAGTTTGATAATACACACCAAAATCTCCCAGGAAATCTCCATAGAGAACTCTAGGAAACTTTCCTGCAGATATTCTGCAATCCTCCTCCGAAGGTTCCCTGGCAGAGCTGCTTTGTTTCTTCCTCCATTGTAGGAAAATTTGTTGCGCCAATCAGCAATTACTTTCAGAAGAATCAAAGCAGCACACAGTCGAGCAGCACAGACACAGTCTGAAGTTGCACAGGTGCAGGAGATGCACCCTTGTATCTTTGGTTATCCTTAGTAGTGACATTTCAGCTTCAATCAGCCCCCCCGAGGAAAACAGTGCCAGTATTTAGAATAGTGTCCATAGGCTCTTGTACTGATCCTCTTCTGAAACCACTGAGACCCTTTGTTCCATCTTGCACCATCCCCCACAGGCTGAACTCAGCATGTTTAGTGCTCTGGCTATGCTGTGTGCTTGCCAACGGTAAGTGAGAAAGAGTTGTATGTAACTTTTATGATTCAAGACTATGTATTGTTTCTTTTGCTTCTGCAGATGTGCCCTTGAGGACCAGCTCCTACACACTGGCAGAGTGCCGCCATCAGATAAGGAAGTGAACGAGGAGGACATGTTTTGTGAAGTGCTGCAATCCTGAGAGAAGAGGCAGCTGCCCCAGGGCCCGGTGATTTAAAAGGGCCTGGGCTCCCGGCAGCAGCCAGAGCCCCAGGCCCTGTAAATCGCCGCCGGAGCCCTGGGCGGCATGGGCCAGAAAGTGCTGAAGGGCTGGCTGCGGGAGTCTGGCACTAGCCCCCACTTTCACCCAAGGCCCCGCCCAGGAGCTGCCCCCACCTCCAACCTTGCCTAAGACCCCGTCCATCCTGCGTACCAGTAAGTCCTTTAAGTTACTTTCACTCTTGCTGAAGGTTCTCTTTTTTTTTCTTCTTCTTCTTTTAGAGTATTTAATTTTGAGAGGTTAAGAAGAAAAAATTCTCACTGGAAAAAATTCTCACCAGGAGACAGCACTAAAGCTAATGAACTCCTCCAAGTCAGCTTTTTCTCTATCTCACTTTCGTCTTCCTGTTTTACATTTCATATACAGCTACAATGTAGTTATTATTTTGATATGAAAATAATCAACACAAAAATCCTTTTTTTGTTGTTTCTTGTTAATCTACCTAAATCTCCAAGATGGATTCAGCCTTGATGTGAGTAAGTAAAACTTTTTCCAAGTAAGTGGCTCTGTAGGATTTGAAGAAAATGGTTTGCTGGTAGTGTACAAACTCACAGAGGATCTTTGTGGACTATTGGCAACATTGCAAAGTACACCATAAATCCAAAAATCTGTGCTAAAAAGAGGCATAGGCCCCACTGACACAATACACATGAGTATTGTAGCAACTAGAAACACTGAGGCAATCTTTAGTCAATCTAGTACGGTACTCGGGGCAGTAAGTTACTGTACAAGTACAGTTTTAAAATGAAAGGCTGTGTGTGTGTGTCGGGGGTGTGTGTGTCTGTGTGTGTGTGTGTTTTGAGGGTAATTCTTTAGGGCAGAGAAGAAATTCTGTATGGCATTTTGGAAGCTCAGTAATATATTTGTCAAGTTCTAGATATCCTTGCTAGACTGGATGAGCAGACTGTCTGAAAGAAAATCTGGCACTGTTAGAAGGTTAGCCTTTCAAGTCAGGGTTGGGGGAAACAGGTGGAACAGTGCAGCAAAGCCAGCATTTTTCTCCAGCCAGGTACGTGGTTCCTGGATAAATATCAGAGTTTAGCCTCCTCAGTTTTCAGGATCTCCATCACTCTGAGAAACACTAGCTTCATTCTTTATAAAAAGACATTTTTTTCCGTAGCGTCTCTGAGACACACGTCTCTCAAAAACATCACAGGCAGATATTAAAAGCAGTAGGTGATACCACACAATGGTGTTTTCAGAAGAAGAACGTCCCAGAGACCAACTTAAACAATGTCATTTTTAATACCAGTTGAATTTCATATTAACTGCTTCCCATCCCTTCAAATTTATATTGTTGGCATGAAATCCTGGACCCATTGACTTTGGTGGGATGAGGATTTCACAGTGATCTTCTCTTTTAGACAACACTATCAGCCACCTTCTCTCTCATCTATCCTAACTCGTCCTGGTGAATTTGGCAGACAGCATCAAGGGACATTTACAATACATCACTGGATGGATTTCTCTTTCAAAGGATGCATCCTTTGCTGTATTTGCCACCTTCTCTGGTTCAATGAGACAAAAGTTGAATCCTAATAATGTACATTTCAGAGTTAGTGTTTTGTATTCTTGAACTGAAAGATAAAAATTTGCATAGAAACAAAAATGTGGATTGCTGTATAAATGAATACATAAATAATAATATAACAAATAATATTTTGCACTTGTTAAGTGGCTTCCATCTGAGGATCTCCAGCAAACCTCTACAAATATCCATTAATTTATTCTCCCCCCAAGCAGCAGTGTTGTACAGTTGAGGAAAATGAACTACAGAGAATTATCTTGCTCAGAGTTCCACACAAAGTCCAGGACAAGATCCAAGGTCACCAGCCAACTAGTTGCGTTTTAATCACAAAAATATTTTTACTAAAGATGGCTGACATCACGCAACACACCACAATACAAAGTCTATGTGGACATTCAGTATCAAAGTATGTCCTGCAGCGATTCAACATGTCTAACATTTATTATCCAATCTTTTTTAAACATATGCCATCATTCATTTATTATATTGTTCCTGATTAATACCTCATATTTCTGCAGAAAGTTACATTTTTCAAAGTGTTATACAAATATTAATGAGCTAATCTTCACTATGGTTTGATTATTGTTTTAAACATGTGAAAATGGAGACAGAATTTAAACAACCTTCATAAGGCCTCACATCATTTCAATGGTGGAGCCAAGATCACAACTTCCAGCCTCATGCACGGTCCACTAGACAATGCTCCCTCTGATATACAACATTCTAATGTTTCACATATCAGCCAAATGTGAGAGGCCTGGCATATGGGTGTCAGCATAGGACTATAAATTAGGAGCTCTTTGAGTTGTCCTCTGATCTTTGACACTGACACACTGAACTTGGGCCTTTCACTTAACCTCTCTGCCTCAGTTTCCTCATTCATGACATGGCAACTCTATCTCACAGTGTATTAGTCTGTACATTGCTTTGAAGATGAAAACACCTATACAAATGTTAAGTAAATATAGACAACAAATAGCCCACACTAATGAAAGTATAGATATATAAGTGATCAGCAGGAACAACTGCAGCACATTCCACTGATACTGTGGAGAATCAGATAATGAGAATTAACTTGATGTTCAAGAGCCTGAGTTGATAAAAGCTTGATGGTCATAGGACTGCAGTATTCCTTTTTGAGAGTAGGAAGTATGGATGTTGATAGATTTCACACTGGTAAACGGCATCCCCTGAGCAATGTATTCTTGAAATGATGCTCACGGCTAATGCTCAGAAGACATACAGTCAAAATCTGTTATAAGCTAGCAAAAACAAACATACACACAAGGAGCCCTGTGATTCTCACAGATGAAAAATATTAACAAAAGACAAAACTTTCACAGCCATATATTATAAAAGCCTTCGTTAATCTTGGCTAATTCTCTTGCAAAAAGGGAGGGAAAAATCTGGAATATCTTGGCTTGAAAGCAATTGTAGGAAGGATAATAAATATAATGCACTGGAGTAGCTTATTGATAGTGTTTACATTACAGTATTAAGTAATTGCACTAGTGCTTGGAATTGAATGTATAACAGTGAATCAAACCTGTTGTGGTCTGAACTGGACATGAATTAGAACACCAAAAAGTTATAAAAGAAAGTTGCATGGTAATTCTGAACTTATTCCTTTAGCAGGCTTGTTTTGGGGAGTTTACAAAGTTTGAATCATTTTTTTCAAAATTTTTGTGACTATAAGAAGTCTCATGGCCTTGGGCTGTTTTTGGCAGAGTTTTTATATCCAGCGTTTGAAGCTATAGAATATGGAGCTGGTCAGAATATTTATATTTTTTGGGGGGGGTTGTTACAGAAAATGTAAACAAAAATGAAAATGTTTTCACTTGCATCAAAATATTCAATTTTTTTTAATTTTGCCAACCCCCCCCAAACATTCTAAAGTTTTTAGCAAAAAAACATTGAATATTTTACCTGAAAACTGCCAAAAACAAAGAAAAAAAATTCAGACAGTAACTGCCAATCATTGGGGGGAAAACAGAGATAGATCGTATGAACATTAAGAAAAACAACAACAGAATCTTTCTGTAAAAATATTCATTTTGTTGAAAACCCAATTTTCCAAAAAAAACAACCAAACAAAAAACCCCAGGTTGACAGAAAAGGTGACAAGCCATAAAAAAGCCTCTTTGGGATTTACAGCTTTTAAACAGTCAGTGTGAAAATTTGGTCAGGTGACCCATGAACTTCTCTGCATAATAAGATAACATGAAATGAAGTTCCTCAGATCCAGAGTGTTTGTGATTTTAAAAAATATATTTAGTCACAAGTGACTAATCCATTTGGAGAAAACTCTGGTGTGCTTAAATTCTCCTTAATGAGTGCATGTCAGTGCAATATTTTAGACCATTTCCTACAGTCATTCTGCTTATGGACATGCCAGGATATAGCCTGACACTGATTTTCTTTATAGTCTTTGGTAAGTCACACACCAACATGTATTTCAGTTTATCTGTAGCACTAGGATAAGTGTCCTTATTTATGCACTTCATTGGGGTCTTCTGAGAACCAGCAAATAAGTTAATGTTCATGAAGCTCTTTAAATTGTAATTATTATTATTACCAGAATTAATTCATGCAGAGACATATCTAGAGATTTAATACACGCATAAATAAAACATGCTTACCACTGGCTGTGTATTCTCTAAAAAAAATCCCCCAAGCTTCTCTGCTTTGAAAGGTGGCAGATACTACCTTTGGTCAAGTGATTCGGGAGAAACCCAACAAACTTATGTGAGTTTGGTTTTGCTGTCCTGGAGTATGCTGGCTAGGGGAGGGGTAATCTTTGAGGAAGACTTTATGTAAATGTTCAGTTCAGTGTTTTTGACTGATTCCAAAGGGTGATAAACCTGTCTGTTTGGAGAATGGCAGTAAATCTAGACAAAGGATGAACAAACTGCCATGGTAGCCATGTGCATTGGGTTTGCACTTGTGGCTTGTAACAAGCAGAAAAAATACTTTTGTTAAGGAAAAAAAAATTAACTTGCTCCTCCTTTTTTTCCTCTCTCACTGTTATCAAGGCCAATGTTACGTGGTACATGGATTGTTTTTTCAAAAATGAGAGTCCTTTAAAGCTCTTCATTGCTCCTTCCCGTCAGTCTCAGAAATGCCACTTGTTCTCTATTGGCATCAGTAGACTCTTTAAACACACCTACTGGACTGCTTAGAAATCTTTCTCAGGAGCAATAACTCATAAAAGTAGTTCTTAATGTTTTTCATTTAAAGGGCTCCTTACAAATGTCCCCCATCAAAGATTCATGCTCCCTCCACCCCACTAACTAAACACTTATTAAAATTAATCAAAATGGTTTCCTCATCCCTGCTTCAGTCTTTGCAGGTTCTGATGTGAAGGCTCACACCCTGGCTGGGCATTTTTTCAAGATTTTTTTTGCCAGTTGTAAAATTGGTATGGGTGGTATCTTCAGACTGCAAGCTACAGTGATCTGTAGGGGGAGAATAAGTCAATTATTGTGTACTAGTTTGTTTATGTGTGTGTGTATACGTGTGTGTGTGTGAGTGCACACACATGCATAGATTGTAGTGTCCCAATGTATTATCCCCTGTATACTTCCCCCTTTTCTCTTTTCCATTCTTTCACCTCTGTTTTTCTTACCTGCTGCACTGTGTCTTGTATCTTTTCCACAATCTTTCAATCTTTGTTGTTCTCTTTCCTTCCCTGTACCTTAATCTACCTGGTTTCTCTTCCTCCTCCTTTCCCTAAATTCTGTTTGCAACCTACCTCCCCCATGTCCTTTCAGGCTCTCCTTCCTTCTCTATCTTTTATTCACCCCAATAGTTTTCCTAAATATAATTGTTTCCATTTAAAAAGTTACCATTTATGAACAATTACCATAGTTTTCCCCAGTTCTTAAAATAGAATAAACATCAGTACTTCAGACCCTTCTGTGTGGTCACTATTGACAAATGGTAACAATATAAAGGTGACCCCTATAAATGTATTACATTAGAAAACATGTATTACACTAGAAAGCATCCGTCACAGGATAGACTCAAGGAACCCAGTCTATTTTGTAACATGATCCAATGGCAGCAAGTTGAAGCTAGACAAATTCAGACTGGAAATAAGGTGCAAAATTTTAACAGTGAAAGTAATTAACCATTGGAACAATTTATCAAGCTTTGCGGTGGATTCTCCATCACGGACAATTTTAAGTCAAGATTGGATGTTTTTCTGAAAGCTCTGCTCTAAGAATTATTTGGGGAAGTTCTATGTTACACAGGAGGTCAAGACTAGATGATCACAATGGTCCCTTTTGGCCTTGGAATCTATGAATATACGAAGTAGTGTACAGTTTCAATGGGGTTCAGTGAGACCACTCATTGGGTAAGGTACTATCAACATGAATAAGGATGTCACAATCTGGTCCAATTTATTTAATAAAGCCCACTAATGACACTTATCTAGTCTGCCACAAACAAATTTAGGAATTTCTGCATTCATACAACACAACTTATAGAATTTTAATGAAGTTTTACTAAAAAGAATAAAAAACCTTTTTATACCCCCACCATAAAATATAACCTACCCCCAAGAATATGTCAAAGTATACTGCCTGCTTATGTTTTACATATTAAATATAAGCAAAAATAAGTGTTCATTCCTCCATGATACCTCCAGATGGCATTAAAACTCTTCTCCTTTGAATCTTTATTGTAATATCATTTTTTTAAAATGGTAACCATTGGAAGCATTCTATATCAACATACACTATTAACCATTCCCAACAATCATATTATCAGAAGGCAGAAAGCTATTGGTGCTTCATTTATTTAACAAGTTTGACTAAATAAAAAATATTGTAATTGTATTCTACAGCAAAGTCTGCATGACAAGCCATTCATAGACCATGTCAAATCTTTTTATAGATTCATTTCCAGAAGACTTTTAACATATATTTGTATCATAAACCAAAACATTCAACAATCACACTTCTTGTGCCTTCTTCTGCGGCTATTTTTGGCCATGTAACAGACGGTGACACCTTACAAGACTTGCATGATCTAGCACTCTGAATTTAAATAACAAGAGCCAGAGGACACAAATTACAGTCAAGATGCACTCTAAAATTCACATGACTGCACTATGAAAAGAATTCCACTCCCAATCAAATGGGATAAGAAGAGTGAATGATTTTGTAGAAATTAAATCATCTCCTAACTCATGTGAGCGAAAACAAGTTTGCTGATCTAGCCTGTTTTTTTTTAAAAAAAACTTTGAGTCCCTCTGTTTGAAGAGTTGGTTTATTCTAGTAACAGTAAAACAGTTAATTCCCTTGTACACTAAAAAGAAAAGAAAGAAAAAAAGGAAAAACCTCTACTGTTGCACTAGAGTAAAGGTGAACACTGATATATTACAAGTGCCTGTTCCCATCAGTTTCTCAACTGCTTTTGTTAATTCAAAAGCATCAACAAAATCATGAGAGACCAGAGGTAGCTGTAATTGGATTTCAAGTAATTCAGAGGTGAAGTTGCAGACTGCAGTCTTTTAAAATTACATCAGTACATCAAAGGCATATGTGACATGATGTCTTCTGGAAAATGTGACAAACTTCTGCAGCTTTAAGGTAATATTGGTCCTCTCCAGTTGTAAAAGCCAACCTCACTCATCCACTCCACCAAAAATAAACTAATATTTATTCAGCTTGTTACAGGGCCATCTCACTTTTCAAGATCTCTCCCAGTAAGGATGCTAATGATTTATGAACAATTAACTATGAATCATTATTTAAAAGCCTTTTAAAGAACAGCATCTGTGAAAGAGCTTCATCTTAATGAAAACAAACAGACAAACACTATTTGGCATGACAAAGCAGATAAAAACACAGCAATCATCTCTGATCACAAATACGAAACTGACTTACGATGTATGTGATGTATTGTTTTCGGGATTCTTTGGTTCAGCATCACCTTTCCCTTAAAAAAGAAGAAAAATAATATGAAAAATGAGTGAATATCAAAATCTCTATGGTGTTAGAGGTCAATACACTATCAGGCTAATTTTAACATTTTCAAAGTATATAGAAGAATGCTTTTAAATATCATATGGCAGGTGGCTGGGGCAGTAACTGAGCACTTGCAAATTGGCAGTTAACACCAGCATGACTTTTCCTGTCCCAAGTATATGTGCTTAAGGGTAAGTGGTAAAGCAGGCCTGACAATTTTATGCCTATCATATCCCTAGCAAGAAGGCAGGGAACTCTATAAGACTGGCTGCTTGCAGGATAGAAGGACAGAACGCCTTCGGGCCTTAGTCATTATAAGCCTCTGGTGGCAGATCAGTCTGCAGGATTTGGGGATCCCTTTCCTCCCCCCTCCCTTCACGCCCCCTTCCATACACAAGCAAACAGTCTGATTCACCTTCTTTGCTGTGAATACTGCCCTCTGAACAACCTGAGGAACTCCAGTGTCAGATAGTCCCTAGTCCTAACATGGCTATGCAGAGTATACAGCCCTCTTTGGGCTACCCAGAACTTGACTTTGAGGCCTGTGCAGATCACTGTGACTGTGCAGCTGCTGCTCAGCTTCGTAAGCAAGCAGGTGTGGAGAAGGCAGAGAGGCTCAGGGAACAGATGGGCCCATGGCTCTTTTCCTTCCTGCCCTCAGGTGCTCCCCCAGAAGAGCTGTCCAGACCCACCGTGGGAACTAAGATGCACCTTTTCAGTGCCACAGTAAATTACTTCCCCTTACTTGTACAAAAGAAGAGGCCCAGTCACAATTCTACCTGAGTCCCCTCCCAGGACAAAGGTCACATATGCTGCTCCTTGCACAGGGCTGTGGGTCACTGCCCTAATTTAGCCGCCATCGAGGAGAAACATGATTGGTCTGAAAGCCTTGAGACGGTTGGGTTTTTGTTTGTTGTTGATATTGTATCATCTTGTTTACACACCGTTTATAATTTGAGTGCAGAATATTGTTTCTATGCTAGCCAATGGCCCAGGCACTTGTTTACCAATGAACAGTGAAGTGCTGTTTACGTGCAAGATTGTGATAACAGGAGATGAAAAGCTGGAGTGTGACTATCTTAGAGATGGGGCCAGTGTTCTTCCATTCAATTTTAATGAGTTTTGTTAAATCAAAATTCATTTGTATTCTGTGAAATAACGTCTGAAATTGTTCAGTGTTTTCTTGTGTGATTCACATCCATTTAACTCAATGGAAAAATCTCTAATTAACTTCAAAGGGCTTTGGATCAGGTCCCAAGACCTTACAAGAACTTCAGTGTTACATATTAATAGCTGTTGTCAAAGGTCACAAGTTTGATTTCCACTAAATCAAAGGTGGAAGAACTTGGGGTATGAAATGAATCTCTGGGGAGAAATATTGGCCCCTTTGAAGCCAATGGGAGGTTTGCCATTAACTTAAATGCATTTCACTCCTGGTACTTTCCACTGTGCAATCCTGAAACAAGCTGAAATAGTTATTTATGATAATTATGCTTCTAGGAGCAAAGGAGCCTTTGGTTAGCTTACACACTTGATCCATGATGCGTTGGTACCTGCATCAGGCCTTCTAGGCTTGCAGGGAGGGTTTCACTGAAACATTGCTTACCTTTGGGCAGCAGGGGAAAAATCAGTTGTTCTGATCACCAATCAGCCTTTGAAATCAGACCCACAATTTTAAAGCAATCAGAAGCATTGGCATGAAGCTAGTCATATCTATTTTTGTCAAATATTTGCTACACACAGAATTATTACAAGATAATTTTTATATTTTATATAATTACATTCTGCCTTCAAAAAGATTAATTAAGACTCAACGCCCGATGAGCCCATTTTAGAGATTTGATCATGAGAAAGAGCTGTTGAAGGAGTTACTCAATATCACACAGTGAGTTAGTATCTGGGACAGAAATTAGAACTCAGCAATCCGGATTCCCAGTTCTAACTATTAGATGCCTTCTCCACACAGTTGCTTTAATTAAAATATAAGTACCTGTGGCATCATTTTCTCCCAAAGAAAATAAGATTATTTTGGGGTGGGAGATAAGTTCTGAGTATTTGGTTGTGACTAGACATGGACCAGAGGTGACGTGCAAATCTGAATCTAAAACTATTAAGACTTGTGTTCAGATTCAGTTGTCAAGTTGGAGCTGGGAAATTTGGGTCTGGCTCTGAATTTCCCAAAGTTCAGGCGGTGTTTGGAGATGTTGTTCTGGTTTAGTTCCATGGCTAGTTGTGTTCTTTCTGCCGGTCTCTGGGTATACAGCACATAGACTGGCTACAATCTGCCTTGAAATATTGGTCAGTACCATATCTACATCCCAAAACAAATAATATTTCAACATAGATATTCTCTTTGTAACTAATACTTTTGTTAATAACACATTAGTACAGGGAGCATTGGTGGTTTCGCATGCAAATAGGATGTGAGATCCTGTGTGACTTGTTGGCAGTTTGTTCTGCACCAATTGGAAAAGCTGCAGTATCTTAGTTCTGCTCTTAGCAGCAATTAGTGTTGTGGCAATAAGGAAAGCAGAATAGGTTCTGTGGTAGGGATGCTATTTAGCCAAAGAGCATATTAATGAATTACTCTATGGTGAATGTTTGCAGCTGCTTTACTGCTCATAATCACTTAACATTTCGGGGGTAAGAGAGGGCAATGGTAGAGTATACAAGAGTAAGAGGGAGAATGGAGAATTAATGCCTTATGACTCCACAGAAAGAACTGGATCATTACTCCAATGAGCCATAAACATTCAAGAAAAAATGTATTTACTAAGCATGAATGATATTTAAAGATTTGGAATTCAGATTCAGTTTGATAAGCCTAGTAAAAGGGTATTGCTTCTCTGAGTTATCTGACCTGTCTGCGCCCCTCTTATCCACACTCTGTCTTCCTAGTCTTCACGCAAACCGACACAACCAATCTGCCCTGGTCTCCCCTTAGCTGAAGGTACTATTATGGGGGACAGGCAGTTCAGCAACCAGATGATCCTTTTTAGCTCCAAGTATCGTTTTCTGGGCAGGTTATGAGGTCCTTTTCCTTCTCTACCTCAGTCTTTTGAAGCTGGCCAAGAGTCCCACTAAATGTCCTACTTCTTTTGCAGGCCTGCTGTTGGTCTGCTCTCTTTCAAAAGACTGATATTCTGGAGCATGTGCATGTGGATGAAAGCCTTCTAGCTCCAGTTTTTCAGCTGTAGACCTGGCTGGTTTCTGCTGCTTCCCACTGAATTGGTTCTTTTAACATTTCACATTCTAAGGGTGGAATGACCCAGAGTGCAAAGGCCAATTTCAAATCCACTTTCTTGAAGGGGTGAGAGCGATAAATTGAGATTGGCCCATTGTACCTCGGGTCGAGGAGAGGGCCCTACTGGCCTGTCTTGACATGAGTAACTGGACATGGGTGAGGCCTAATTTCTTGAGAGACAGGATTAGGGAGGCTACATGGATTGGCAGGCTGGAACCAGAATGTCTGTACTTGCTAAGATAAGGGGGAACACTCAGGGAATCATTTACAATGGGCAAGATAACAATGGATAAGACAGGTGTGGACCATAGTGTATGGTAAAGAATAAATGTGCATTTATAGTGTGTGTTGTACAGGGACTGGTTCTTACAAAGTGATCAAACCAATCCTAAAACGTCTGATGAAATGTATAGTAAATGCAATCTAATGTGTAAATGTGTATAAAGGACGAGGTTTTCTATGTAACTTTGGATGTGTGGCACAGCCTATATCGCCCCCTATGCTTGAGGCAGATGAACTCAGCGTAGCTTTACTGTATGCCAAATAAAGAAGCCTGAGTGACAAGACTGGAGTCAAACTGAGTTCTTGAGGAACCAAGCTGGAGAGGTCTCGGGGGAACCCCAACTAGCCTCAGGCTCCTTGTCTCCCAGAAGATCACCATCTTGATCTTGTAGATAAAGCAGAAGACTGGTAATCAGTTTTTATTACCAGCTCTGTCACGTGTTTTTTATGCAATGCTGATGTCCTGGGGTGGGTTGACAGGGATTAAACCTGGGAGCCAGATTATAGAGCATGAGCCTCTACTGCTTGAGACTGTCTTAGCCAAGGCAGTAGCATGCTCATCAATCTCTAGTTGGCATAGCCATGATTAAAGAGGGACAAGTAGGTGTAGCTTACATTTATAAGGCTGAGCAAGTCGCTCAATTTGTCTGTGCTCCAGTTTTCCCATCTGTATAATGGGTATAATAGTGATAGTTCTACCTACCTCAAAGTATAACCCCAGACCAAGGGTGACCATATTTTCAAAAGGCAAAAGTGGAACAGATGCAATCATCAGTGATGCCATCCACTGCTCCTCTTCTTCCCCCGAGACCCCGCCCTCTGGCCAGGCTGGAAGCCAGGCCAGAGGCCATGGTAAGAGCCACCCAGAGAGCCTGGGCTGCTGTGGAGAGCAGCAGACCCTCCACTGGCCCTGGTCGGGAGGCCACGGTACTTGAGAGCACCCTCCGGCCTGTGTCCCTACCCACGGGGCACACTGCCCAGGATGGGTGGAAGGTTCAGGCTCCTTATAGGAACCCATGCTCTCTGGGTGGTTCATACTCCAGCTTCTGGCCTGGCCAGGGGGTGGGGCCTTGGAGGAAGAGGAGGAGCAGGGGCTGGAGCTTCTTGGCAAGGGAGACTAACGGCCACCTCAGCTCCCCACCCCGCACTGGGAAGAGGTTGGTGTTGCCCCTGAGCCTCAGGCAGGCACAGTGCAGCGCCACAGGGAATCCAAGACAAATGCTGTCCTGGAGTGATTCAGCCTGAGACTGGGACTTGAACTCTTCATTTCGGGACTGTCCTGTCCAATTCAGGATGGGTGGTCACTCTAGCTAGACCACAATCCTCAAAACACATGGAAAAATAAAGTATGACACGCAGGTAGATGGTCAATCAAAACATGTAATAACCATAAAACAGTTAAATCATGAACACCAAGTCCAGGGAGCAGAAACCAGGAAACAAACAGGAAATGGAAGAGGGAAAAGGAAACAAGATGCAGAAAGGCAACAAACGTATCAATCACCACAATTTCCTTCTTTTCAAAAGCTCAGCCGTACCTTGCCAGAGGCAGCCAGTTATCCCAGGGTTACACCTCTGATTCAGCTTAGGGGCTGCATGCTATTGATGTGGAACAGCTTCCCTAATTTGCCACATATCATCATACAGAAAAGAGTGTTCTCTTCCCTCTCTGTTTCCTTTTCGGTAGGAAGTATATCTTCTTGGTTAACAACGTGTTCTCTGTGCGGTAAACACACTCGCCACACTCCATATCCTGCAGCCCGCAAGAGCACGCCATGAGTAATGAAAATGTTTCCAGACCCTCTCCTAAGATACACTGCTTGTCCAGAACAGAATGTGTGGGGTCTTGTGTGAATACGCTTGTTGAAAGTCGTATATTTTTTAGTCACATCAGTTGGCTTCGAAGATGGCAAAGGGGTGGGATGAACCTTAGCATAGATAACTTGGTGCTCATAGGTCTGTCAAACAGCCAGTAGAATGGGGTTTCTCCAGTATTTTCATGAGATGTACTCCAAATAACATATAAAGCATAACTCAGTGCAATATGTAAGAGTGTATCTAGAAATCCCTGAAGTATGTTAGCTACACACTTCTTCAGAGTCCTATGTAGTCTTTCCACTATGGCATTTCTTTGGGGATGGTACACAGCAGATTTATAATGTACTGTATCAATACTGACAAAGAGTCCTGTGGCACCTTAAAGACTAACTAAAATTTTTTTAGAGCATAAGCTTTCGTGGGCTAATACCCACTTCATCGGATGCATCGATTTATGCTTATGCTCTAAAAAAATTTTAGTTAGTCTTTAAGGTGCCACAGGACTCTTTGTCACTTCTGCAATTCCAGACTAACACGGCTACCCCTCTGATTCTTGTATCAATACTCATCAGAAAGTCTTCAAACTCTTTATAGGAAAGATGTCTCATTCTGAAACAAGGCTCACTACTGGCCAAACATTGCAAATAAAGTGGTTAGGCAAGAATTTAGCTCCTCAGAGGTCGGTGCATTGTGAAATTATGACTGAAAAGGGGTAACGTGAGCAATAGTCTATAACAGCATCTTTTATAAAACTGCATTTGGCCACATTCAACTTTATGCCAGCTTGTTGGGGACAGGTGAGCACCTGGTCCAGAATAACATTATGCCCAAGAAGGGTCTTAGCAAAGATGAGAATATCATCCAAATAACAACATGCACCCTGGTAGAGGTGGAGGTGGAATGGCCATTTGAATGGTCCCTTACAATATGTGCTAACTACATATCCTAAACAATCTGATGCACTCTGCATTTTGCTATGAAGCTGGGAACTTCTTTACCAGATCCGAGGAAGAGCTCTGTGTGGCTTGAAAGCTTGTCTTTCTCACCCACAGAAGTTGGTCCAATAAAAGATATCACCCTGACCTCACCCACTTTGCCTCTCTAAAATCTGTGCAAAGTCAAATGTTGCCATTCTTCTTGTATATGGTAACTGCCGGTGAAATCCAATCCACAGGCCCTTCTACCTCCCAAATGAAGCCATTATCTTTCATGTGTTGCAATTCTGTTCAGATCTTGTCCGTAAGTACAGGAGGTACATGATTTGCAGGCAGTGCAAAGGGCTTGGTGTTCAAATCCAATGGCAGAGACAGACAATGGATATCCCATGGACAGAATACCGTCACTGTTAAATAAATCGTGGTGTCTGAATGATATGTTGGTATCCCTTTCTATTCTAGAAGAGCTATTCTATTCTAGCTTACATAACTACTCCTCAGGTGGGTAGTGTAGACCTGGCCTTAGTAACTGTGGCTTCAAAAGTTAAGAGTTCTAACACCTTCAGCCAGTGACCATTTGCTCAGGCAGTCACTGGCTATGCCCATCACAAAAAGGTCCCTGAGCTTGATCATCATAACATCCCTGAATCACAGTCAAGGGCCAGCTGCCACAAATGACATGCAAATTCACATAGTGTTTTGTTGGGCCACTGTCGAGCTTTAAAAAAAACATTTTCCATTTTAAGAGAACAGAAGCTGCACTCACAACATATTTATTGAGAAGCTGGATAGACACATCAAAGGAAGGCTTGGGCTCTTTGAGTTCATCATAAAGATCAATTCCATCACACCGCAAGCAGTTCTGCAGCAAGGGTAATCTAGCAACATCAGAGAGTTGCAGGATCTGCACGTAGTTCCAAAAATTCGGAATAAAGTATCGCTTGTCAACAGTTGAAGGGTGCGCAGGTGGCATGAGTAGCAGAATAAAAGCACTTGATGCCATAATTTTACGCTCTGATGCATTCCAGAATACAATCCCCAAAACACAAAGAAAATGAAGCAAGAGACACAGGTAGGAGGTCAATCGAAACATGTAATAACCATAAAAAAGTTAAGTCAGCAACAGTCTGAACAAAACATAACTACAGTCCACAATGGCAGATATGTAGCACCAGGCACTGAGTAACTGCACACACCCAACACTGGGCACCCGCCATACTCCAGAAGAACAGAAACTGGAACTCTGAGTTCAGGGAGCAGGAACCAGGAAACAAACAGGAATATGGAGCAGGAAGCAAGGAGCAGAAAAGCAACACAGATAGACACCAGTCATCAGAGTAATGAAACTGATATCATTAGTGTTTGTAAAGTGCTTTGAGATCCTTGTATGGCAGATACTACGAAATGCAAACCTATTAATATTACTTGTGGGAAAGGTGGCAAGGGCACCATTACAGATTTTGGGAAGGGAGGCAACCTTAACCGTGATTCCAGGGGCTGCTTAGGCAGCTGAAAACTCTAGTCTTTTGGCAGATAACCTAACAATTAGCTGACAGGAACATTGTATCTAATTCCTATATAAAAGCAAGAAAATTAAATAAATATTAGACCCACTCAGCTCTAATACTAACATGTTCTGACATCTTGTGGCAAAACACTTAAGGGACACTGGCTAGGTTTAAAATGTTAATGCATATTCTTACTTTGTTATTAACTCTACAGAGAGAGAGAGACCCACCCCATCAGGACTTCTGGGTTCTATCTAAGCTCTGGGAGGGCAGTGGAGTCTTGTGGGTTACAGTCGGGGGGTAGATACATCTGGGTTATATACAAGAACATCAGAATGGCCATACTAGGAAAGACAAATGATCCATCTAGCCCAGAATTCTGTCTTCCAACAGTGGCCAATGCCAAGTGCTTCAGAGGGAATGACCAGAACAGGCAATCATCATTGAGTGATCCATCCCCTGTCGCTCATTCCCAGCTTCTGGCAAATAGAGGCCAGAGACACCATTCCTGCCATCCTGGCTAATAGCTACTGATGGACCTATCCTCCATGAACGTATCTAGTTCTTTTTTGAACCCTGTTATAGTTTTGTCCTTCACAACATCCCCTGGCAAAGAGTTCCATGGGTTGAGTGTGAAGAAATATTTCCTTTTGTTTGTTTTAAATCTGCTGCCTAATACTTTTATTGGGTGACCCCTAAAGTTCTTGTGTTATGTGAAGGAGTAAACAACATTTCTTTATTCAATTTTTCCACACCATTCATGATTTTATAGATCAATATCATATCCCCCCCATAGTCACCTCTTTTCCTAACTGAAAAGTCCCAGTCTTATTAATCTCTCCTCATGTGGCAGCCATTCCATACCCCTAATCATTTCTGTTGCCCTTCTTTGTACCATTTCCAAATCCAATATATATATTTTTGAGATGGGGTGACCACATCTGCATGTATTATTCAAGACGTGGGCATACCATGGATTTATATAGAGGCAATATGATATTTTTCACTTATTATCTATCCCTTTCCTAATAATTCCCAACATTCCATTAGCTTTTTTGATTGCCTCTGCACACTAAGCAGATGTTTTGAGAGAACTACACACAATGACTCCAAGATCTCTTTCTTGACGGGTAACACTTAATTTAGACCCCATCATTTTGAATGTATAGTTGGGAATATATTTTGCCATGTGCATTACTTGCATTTATCAACACTGAATTTCATTGGCCATTTTGTTGTCCGGTCACCCAGTTTTGTGAGATCCCTTTGTAACTCTTTGCAGTTAGCTTTGGACTTAACTATCTTGAGTAATTTTGTATCATCTGCAAATTTTGACACCTCACAGTTTAACCTTTTTTTTTAGATCATTTATGAATATGTTGAATAGCAGTGGTCCCAGTACAGACCCCTGGGGAGGACTTACCTCTCTTCACTCTGAAAACTGACCTTTTGTTTCCCATTTTTTAACTGGAGTGCCTGACAATGCTTTCAGGATCATCTACTGATTCTTAATTTAATTTAATGACAAGCCCTTTGTTATCTTAATCACCCTGCCTCTGTTTATATACAAACTCCTTGCCCCAAGGGCAGAAGCTGAGAGCAGCACAGAACTCATCACATTCCAATCTCAAGCTCCCTCTGGGGCAAGGGCATGGGCTGTGAGCAGACTTCTAGTATGAAACTCAGGGGGGTGCAGTACTTAACCCCAAAATGGTACCCCTAGAAGGAATTCTTAACAGCTGGAGTCAAAATATCCTTCATGACAAGCTTCAGAAAGACCACTCCCAAAGTAGACCTGCTAATATTGAGGCTATCAGCTTACTAGGACACCAAAGACTTGCAATCAGCTAACGCAGCATAAGGGCCATGTTGACTCCTCCCTCACTGGGAGTCATTTGTTACAATTTCCTAAAACCTCAAAACAAGCTTGCAGTTTCAATTGAAGTTCTAGGTAAAGATTTGGCAGCGTGTGTATCTTACTTTATCCAACCTAGCTATCCACCTCAATATGAATTGTCTTTTTTTTTCATTATTGAAATTTTGCAAGGACCATGAAGTGGATAAAATAAACCATAGGAAAATGATGAACAATGCTACGCGTTCTGATGTCATCCAAAACCACTCAAGCTCTGCTCTTGTGTTTATTACGCTCAGAATTAATCGAGTGTTTGCACAGCCTTATCTATTATGGTTCTTTAATGATTCCTTCTCTTTACTGCAATCATTATTTTTCCAGAGAGCCCCATCCCCTTTGCCTTTTTATACTTACTTTGTGCTGGTGCTCACAGCAATATCAAACCGATACTGGCAATTAAGTGGCACCACCACCTGCTTGTTCACAACATTGTCTTCCATAGTGCTCCCCCTTCCTTAGCAAAGTGTCGTACCATATTAATAGCCTGAAGTCTTCTAGCATTCTCCCTCTGGGTGTCTGCTTTCTGCACCCAGTGGGTGAGCGTCAATTTCAAAGCCATGTCTACTGGCTCGGTGCATTTGTCATCTTCAAATCCAGCTTTCTAATTTGCAAATAGTGCTCTGTTTTAGCTCACACATCATGAACCTAACAAAATAGAACCCTTGGTTGGGATGCTTTGATGTCATTAATAGGGTAGGGTCATGTATTTTGAATATGCTGGAGAACATTAATACCAGTCAGGGGTGTCAATCTTTTCTTTCCACATAGTCACTGAAGTGCTTTACCAATAATTACAGGCATGTCGCGTGTTGCGCGAGGGTTCCGTTCCACGGTTACCGCGTAAAGCGGAAACCGCGTATAGCCAGAACCCATTCACGTCAATGGGAGGTGAAATCGCGCCCCTTACAGGAAGTTTTTTAAAAAAAATTCCCCCCCACTTTTTTTTTTGCGGACCGTGTAAAGCTGAGATCGCGTATGTTAAATACGCCTAAGATGCAACATACCTGTAAATGGAATTAAAGTACAACTGCTTAGTAACATTGCCTGTACACTGTAGTAGAGGACAGGCAAGGATGTGAGCAAAGTAAGCTCTGTACTCACTGTCCATGCCAAAATTATACACCAAATGCAGCCCAAAACTATAGGTTCTTTGAAGCAGCATTTGTAATTGTTTTTGGCATATTTCATGTATTATATACCACCATATACAGTGACAATGCCATGGCATATAAATAAAAATAATAATAATAATAAAGCAAACTCTCAGCAATTTTAGGCAGGTTGGGGGTGTGTGTGCATTTGTATGTGGATACAGAGTTTCTACCCACTTCCTATAATTTTAGAAGAACAATTATTTTTCTCTGTAAATCTCTCTCACAATTCAGCAGAACAAGATAAGATGGGGCAAATTGTTCCTTCTATTGCCAACCTAAAGGGACTGTTCCCTCCCCTTCCCTACTATAGGCCATTAGTGATTGTGACACCCAATCTGCACTGGGACAAAACAGTAGCCTGCCAGCTGAGATCCTGTACTGCACCAATAGGCTTCACGTTTCCACCATTTTTTTCCCAGCTGTCCTTTTGTTCACTTCTTTATCACATTCACAGTCAGCATCTCTACCAAATCCAGCTGTAAAATGAGGTAATTCTTACTTGGATTGCTGTGTCCTGTAGAAACCTGCTGCAACTCCTAAAATAATAAAGAAATACATACCATGTATTATTTTTTGGGGTAATTTTTAGAGACAAAATTGTAAGTTACCTTAATACTACTATACAGCTTTGTTAATCATTCATTCAGTCTAATCGCAGAACATCATTTCCAACTATAAGAAGTCAATCAAATATTTCCTTGAAAATGCACTTACTCTAGGCTTTTTATACTTATATCTCAACCATGACCCTTTAATAGTATATTTTTTTCTATCTTTGCTATCAATCTCCAGCTTATTATTCACTTATTACTCTACCTGAACTCAAGGGGCTATTACTGTCTACCAGGCTTGGTGAGAAGACAGGCAGACAAATGATTATTTCTGAAGTTCTTACCAATATCATTTCATAGGGCATCAGATTGTTCTGGGAGCAGCACATCTAATCTTTTCTCCTCACCTCGAGGATCCCAAGTGTTGTGTCCATAATGGATCAGGAAATTGATACTCACAGCATTAGAGAATGGAAGTTTAGACCTTACTCCTGAGCCTAGTTCTATTAGCTACTAGACATACTGAAATATTAGGTTAAAATAAAAACCAAACTAAATCAACACCTAGTTTTCAAACATAGTCTTGGTACAGTATCTCTGTAATCTCAAGCTAATCTTCAGTGGACCAGCAGATACATATGTATCAGACGTTGTTTTGTAAATGAACTTCACAAAAGCACCGAAAACATTTCTAGTGAAACATTTAGAATATTTTTGAAGAACAATGATAGTATTTTTCTGATAGTATTTTTAATGCCGTGCATTAAATCTTCCAAGTAGGTTTGTTCAAATCGGTTTTGTTTTAAATAATTCATTGCAATTATGAGCTATTTTTACACTTGATATATGAAAAAGGTTGTAATGTACCATATGTACTAACATTATATTGGTATTGTAGATGTATTACTGTGTATTATTTATGGACTCTTGTTCTTTACGTGCCTCCTACAATAGCTAAAGATGGAATCTCAATTACCATAAACATAGCACAGCACTTATATCGTACAATTTTTAGTTTAGCAATGGCTCCAAAAATACTTTGACACCTCGCACTGCATCAGCAAGGCTTTTTAACAAACATTTAGTCAACTTAATGGTTCTAAATCATTTGAAGTTTTCCACCCTTTTTTAAAAAATAATAAAAGTCACTTATCTCTGACTGTCACTCAGGCTAGCCATCACTGGGTGGCTAAGCACAAGAGAAATGGATTATGAACTAGTTCAGAGAGGGTATTCCACACATATCTCCAATTATGTATGAAATAAATACACTTTATAATACTATACCATTTATTGTGCATGTTGCAATTATGATAATAAAGACAGCAACATTGACAGAATAGGCATACATACCAATAAATACATTATTTTCAAGGTAGAAAGATTGTCAGCTAAAACCTTGGTCCTAAGGGCAGTACTGAACCAATAGATGGGCTCAAGGCAATAGACAATTATTTTTTATTCCCAGGCTAAATATGTCTTTAAGCTGCAGCTATGTCTGTAAACCTTTATTAATTGTTTAAGAAAAAAAGCATTTGAGAAGTTTATAGTTTTCCTAAGAAGCAAAAATATGAAAAAAGTTAAAGTTATTGAAACAGAATGAAAAATTCAGAAATTCATTGAAGTCACCCAAATAAACCTAGCTCTTTCCTCATCCCTTTCCCACATGGATCTCTTCTTTCCTCTTCCCCAGCTATTGTAGGTTTGGATAAGATTTTTTTTTATGGCAATATTAAATCCACTAAGAACCTGATCATGCTCCATTAAAATCAATGGGAGCTTTTCCAGTGAGCGAAATGGGAGCATGGTCAAACTCATAAAGGCTTAATCTCATAGCACTTCTCAGCAACATCAACTTGCAATTAAGCCAGGCTCATTTAATTGGGAGCATTCAGAATCTTGAAGGGCTAGATTTTAAATCCACTCTAGCTGTGTAAGTTGCCTGTGCCTCCAGACTCCATGGCTTTGATTTGGAATGTGCATGTTTATAATATGCATCTGTTATTCACTGCCATCCTACATTCTGGAAATGAACTCAGCACACATTAAGTGGTGGAGATCTTTGTCTGGCTTGTCAGAGAGGGTATGTTGCCCCTTTAAGGGAGGCAACAGAGCCAGAGACTCACCTGCCACATGGAGCAGCTCCCTGCCATGTCAGCTTCAGGACGCTGACCCCTCCCCGCAGGTGACCAGAAGAGAAGGATACTATTTATTATTTATGCCCATGTCTTTGCAGTAAAAAGCGTCTTTTCATCTGGACCAGGCTGAGCAGCTGCCTAATTTTTTTCATGCCCTAAGAGGTTTATAGGTCCTGTGACGGAGTCAGACCAGAAGGATATAGGAGAGTGCTGGAAGGCAGGTATATTAGTCTCAGGATGTACAGGTCCTTGTTCCCTGAATAGCCAAACAAAGGCTACTCCAGACCAATCAAGACACCTGGGGCCAATTAAGAACCTTCTAGAAAGGAGTAGAAACAGCTAGCCTAATTGGGACACCTGAAGCCAATCAGGGACTGGCTGAAACCAGATAAAAACCTCCCAGTTAGTCAGGTGGGCTGTGGGTGTCAGGAGCTGTGGAAGGAAGTTATGCTGTTGGTGAGACTGAGTGGTGGACAACATATCATCCAGAAGGAAGGCGGCCCTGAGGTAAGGGTGAAGTGGAGTTTGAAGAAGCAGGGACTGCTGTGGGGAAGTAGCCCAGGGAATTGTATTGTGTTTTGTGGAGAAACAGGTCAGCCATCTTAGCTGATACTATTAGGGTCCCTGGGCTGGAGCCCGGAGTAGAGGGCGGGCCCGGGCTTCCCCCTGCTCTTTCCACCTTCCATACTGGCCTGTGATGAAGGTGACTCACTAGGTGGTGACTCTTGCCAATTATACTGAGAAAGGGAGGTCACTCTGGGGCCTAGATGAGTTTCTGAGGCCCTTAAATCTGCCAGGAAGCGCAGGACCCACGAGTACAGACTTGGAGCTTTGTCACAGTCCATATATATATAAGCTACAAACTATGCTGCATCTCACAGTATGGCTACACTTTAAACTATTTACTTTGGGGAATTGCCCTAACTATGATCCCTTCTGATGAACAGATATAAACTACTGCTTCCTTTAGTCTTTTGAGTATAACCTCAAAAAAAGCAGGAGCAGTTTGCTGTAATGATGTGATGACAGGTACACTTGAATGTAAATGTTACTCTAGCGTACAATCAAACTGTCGACCTTTTGAGGCATCATTTTTTTCAAATCTTAAAAGCAATTCTATTTGGTAAAGGTGAGTCATTCACATCTGCAGTTCTTTTCTAATTCACACATTCTAGCTTTTTTTAAAATTAACGAGAATATCAAGAATAACTATAAACAAGAATAACAATAATTTACTCACCATAATTAAAAAACAACAATAATTAATTGATCACCATGAAGATGAGATGACACCAACATTTAAAGCTTCTGTTAAGAATGTGCATGCAACACACTTGTGAAAATGCACTGGTTTCCTGAAAGTGGAGATTGTGCTGCCCAGACACCACAAAGATGGGTGACCTCATACAATCATATATAGCTATATGGAAATGGAGTACCTGATCTGATTTTGAGACATACAAAATCACTGTAAAAATGAAGAAAAAGAGCCATGCAATCATCAAAATTTACCGCATCCTCTTTTCACCCAAAAGAGTAGAGAATACATGAACATGACAGCTCTTTCTCACAAGCATCAAGCATGTTCTTACTTAGCAGATTTAATTATTCATTTACACTTTATTTATTAAGATTTTTGTAATAAAATTGCAATACAATAATGCAATAGTAGAGGGAAAAGCATATATGGCGTGTTGTATATATGCACTGATTCAATTACCTTTAAGATTTGAAAAATGAGAAATAAAGGAACTCACACTGCCCCCTTCTAGTAAATTTAAGAGTATAGATTAATCCCACAAAGAAAGAAAATTCAAAATTAAGGATAAAATGCACCTTTATACTGTCTACTAGGTAAAGGGATGTTTCTGATCTGCTTTTTTTAATGCATTCTCATTGTGATGAGGTGATGGAAGATGTCCAGTACAGTCAGTGTATTTCAGATTTGACACTGACTTTCCTTTCCTTTGGATTTAACTTGGATCTTTAACATTAATGTATGTTTAATTTTTATGCTGTGTGTACAGTATATATATTTGATAATGATATTTAAAATTTAGTTATTTAGCTTTTATTTCTAGAATGATTCCAAATCCAGGTTGGCTGCAATATTGATAACCTCTGAAACTTTAATAGCCTAATAAAGAATTGCAAGTCTCAAGCTGTCAGCTTGCTAATTAGTTGAGATACAGGTTAAAAGTAGTTCAGTATGTGTTAGAATTAATGATGCTGATATTCTATTTTTATGGAAAGAATGAACAAAAACACTTTGTAGCCTTTCAAGAAAGCAGGAGTCCTCCAACTCCATAACAATGCTGGGGATCCCTCTCCGTTTCTCCTTCCCCAACTCATAAATACTATTGGCCACAGTGACATTCCCTGCGCTAAAGAAGGTTGGTATGCTACTTCAGTACTGTGCCTTGAGTTGGCTGGAAGAGTCACTAGAAATGAGCTGTGCTGGTCTCACGCCATTCCCACAGAGAATTAACAAGCTACCTTCAGCATTGCAGTCCCTGTATATTTGCCTGGAAGTAAGCAACAAAGCTCATATCCTGAATTTAGATCCCTCACTTTCCCTTACGTTGCTGTTAGATTGCCAGGCAGTTGTGTATAAGTAATCCATAGTGATCTGGTATGGTTATCAATGTTTTAGCAACGTGAATTTGGGATAGTCACACTGTTCATGAATGGGGAAGCCTGTAGTGAATCATGCAAGTCATCCCAAATGAATGCTAATAAAACCTTTATACTACATAAAACCGTTGTCTGATCTATGCATATGTCACATATATTAGAGAAAATAAAAAATAGCTAGTTTATGAATGTTTTAGAAACTTCTAAAAAACTATTTAAACCACTGTATTTCTGAGCCTGCAAAACAGATGCTTTAGTTAGAACGTAACTATGGAGGCTCAGAGTGAGCGATAGAAATGCCTTCAAATGATTTAAAATATCTTTTCTATACCTAAAAATGTCACAAGTTAAAGCTTAGTATCTTGGGCCCTTTCCAGGAATCGAGTCAATGTTGGGTCTCACTGGGCATCTCCCGTCCCCAGTGCTCCCATTTCTAGCCAGGCAGAGCTGTGAGATAATGGACTTCACAGTTGTGGCATTTTTACATATAGAAAACTTGTCACTTGGACAAAATAACCTTTCCTGTCCTAGGCATGGGGCAGGTATAACTTTTTGTGGGTGAAATTCCACTACGGTGGGAGAAGGAAGAAACATTTCTTGACAAGTTGATGTTTTAAACAAAATGGTGGCTCTTTAAGTGTTTGTAATCTTAGAATAAGTCTCAGGGAAATGTAGTGGCAGGCAGAAGGTAAACGAGAAGGTCAGAGGTGAATGATAACATCAGTATTCACATGGCTCTGCAATGTAACATATGACTCTACAATTTATGTCTTTATCACTATATATAGATATACACGAAGAAGAGCTATTTCACCTATACACACACATACTGTACACACACACACAAAGTGGTGATAGCCATGTGATAAAATGCAGAGCCATGTGTATATTATTTTTATCATGCATTTCTAACATCCTCCCCTGCTGCAGTCCTCTAATTCATCTCCCATAGGACTTATTTCAATGTTCCAAACCTCTGATCAGCTTCAAATAAATGATATATTTGAAAAAAGCATCATGTCACAGAAATATTACCTTTTTTTCCTTTTGCAATTGGACAAGGCTTTTGTTTTAATCCCTGATTGTTAAAAATTACAACACTATTATCCACTGAAAAGCTATTTCTCTGTAGGAAAATCTTAAAGGTTTCTTGACTATATGATTATAATTTTCTTTCCCTATGAGGCCTGTACTGTGGGCTCATGGTAACTAAAGGTGTCACAGTTCAGGGCAATCACACCTGTATTTCCCACTTGTGGTCCACCAAAGGCACCCTGTGATGGGGCATTTGCCCCACATTTTCCCATAAAGGTTAATAGAGTCATAAGGAGGCTGTTCAGAAAGCAGCCAATAGGAGAGAAGCTGGAAGGATCAGCCAGTCTGGGTCTGGCAGGTCCATATAAGAAGTGTTGAGGGCAGAGCAGCTTCAGTAGCTGCCTGGAGCTGGAGGAGTGAAAGTTAGCTTCTTAGCAGGAGGAAGGAGCGCCAGCACCCTGGACAGAGCAATGCTGCCAGCAGTGACTGGGGAAGCTAGAGAAAGCTCCTGGCTAGCTGCTAAAAACTTTCCATGAAGTTCTGAGGTAAGGGCAAAGAAGGTGCTGGGGGTCATGGGGAAGTGGTCCAGGGAAATGAACTGAGGATTCGGAGGGAAGGCAGCCAGTGGTGACCATCTAGAGGGTCCCAGGGCTGGGACTCAGAGTAGTGGGTAGGTTCCTTCACCACTGAGGAAGTGTCCAGACAAAGGGCTGCAGTCATCACTGAGGGAAGTGGTTGGACAGTGGACTGCAGGTCCGCCAGTAGTGGGGAGCACAGGGCTGTGCCCTGAAGAGGATGCCGCTGTCCTTAGAGTGATGTGGGTCCTAGAGCAGAAGTGATGGCAGCAAGACATCACCAGAAGAAGGCACCCTGGCTAACAGATAATCCCGGGACAGCCAGCAGGAGGTGCTAGCACTGTGAGTCAAACCCCATCACATATTCTCTTTAGGCTCCCAGCTCCTCAGGTATCACCTCTCCTGGGCAGTGACTCACATCCCCAGATAGGTATTTTTTGAGTCTGCTCCGTTCCCTGCCTACACTGTGATATCTCCAACAAGGCAAAGTTTGTAAATAGGCTGGTGTCTATGCTTTGCTTTCCTTCTGAAGGCTCTGAACAGCTGTAATTGCCAGCAGTCACAAGTTACTACACACATTTATTCTTAAAGTGAAAGCATCACAGAGAAAACATTAAAACAGTAAAAGAACCTACACACATGCTAAAAAGCTTACCAGAGGTCATCCCAATTCCAACCTTGGGCTCTGGTAGTTTTAGGTCCTCCAAAACCCACAGCTGGGTTTTTCCTGTGGTTACAAGTTCATAACTATCTCAGATTCAGAACCAGAACCAACATGAATAATTCAGTCTTTACTTTCTATAGCTTGGGCCTGTGATGTTGGCTTCATGTAATAGGTGATAAGCAGACAAAGGTCCACTCCTCAGGGCTTAGCTTGAAAAGGTGGTTTTCTTGAATATTTCACAGGAAATCCACTTCACATGTATTGTCCCAAAAGTCCATTCTTGTCTGGCACATTGTTTAACATAGTCATTTGATCACCCAGGCCTTCCATCGCATCTCCCTCCTACAGAAGTTACACACAATCCCAGCCCACAATTATACATACACTTTGCATTAAGTACAAAGAACCTAAAGATACTTAAATTTAATTCAATACAATTTTTCAAAGATATTTCAGGAGATTGCCATATCTGTCACAATTGGTTTCACCAGCAGAATATTAGAAATAATACTTAGCACCAATAAACCTTTAAAAGCTTTAACTCAGGACTAAAGAAGTTCTGGCATATACTTGTAGTATTTTCACAGTACAGGATGGTGTGATCTAAAAGTTCTATTGGTTTGGGATAACGTACATAAATCACTAGTGACTTCGCCACTTGTGAGTAATGTGACTTTCCCAGACACATGTCAAAAACCTTTAAAACACTCATCCATGTATTCTCTCTATCTTCTGCATATGCACCTAGCAGTCTAATCAGTGGCAGCACAAGATTATCTGGGCTGAGGGGGGGGTCAGAGTTAAGGCTGTATATTGAGGTTGGGGGAGATGGATTTATAGACTATAAAGAGTTGCTTACCTTGTTCGGAAATGGAAACTTGCTCTGTTCCACTTTTCCAGGTGTGTGAATAGCTGAGAGTGGTGGAGGCCAGGAATGGGTCATCTCCTGGAAAATAATATGGTACAGTAAACTATATTTAAAAAGACAATATAATATGAGGCAATGATGATGATATACTAGCAGCAGAGATTTCTGGACAGTGGCATATATATATGTAACTTTCTGCAGATACATTTTAGTAATTTCTAGGAAACATTTAGTTTATATATAATCTAGTCAATAAATGAGTCACATTGTTTATCACAGATTGTTGGGAGAATTTTTTAAAATGAGTGATTTTTTTTATGGTTAATGTTTTCTGAGTGCAAGAAATTTGATTTTCTGTTTAAACTGCACCCTGAGCTTCAGCCATGCAATGTATTCTGTGAATGGCTGAAAACACATACAAGTTGGTGAGAATAAGAGAAACACAAGATGAAGGAAAAGAAATTTCAGTTCATGACCAAGTAATTAAGTATGGAATATGGACTAATCATAACATGGATCTTCTTGTCAGGCTTGAATAATAAAGGTTGGACGCCTGAACCTGGTAATAGATTAATAGATTCCAAGGCCAGAAGGGACCATTGTGATCATTTAGTCTGACCTCCTGTATAACACAGACCATAGAATTTTCCCCAAAATAATTCCTACAATATATCTTTTAGAAATAATATTCAATCTTGATTTAAAAATTGCCAGTGATGGAGAATCCATGATGACCGTTGGTAAACTGTTCCAATGGTTAATTAACCTCACTGTTAAAAATTGTATTTCTTATTTCTAGTCTGAATTTGTCTAGCTTCAACTTCTAGCCATTGGATCACGTTATACCTTTCTGTGCTAGACTGAATATATAATATATGTTTCCATTGTAGGCACTTCTTGACTGTATTGAAGTCATGCCTTTACTTTCTCTATGTTAAGCTACATAGACTCAAGGAGCTCAATCTGTCACTATAAGGCATGTTTTCTAATCCTTTAATCATTCTCATGGATCTTCTCTGAACCCTTCCCATGTATCAACCTCTTTCTTGAATTGTTGCAACAGAACTGGATGCTGTATTTGAGCAGTGGCCATAGAAGTGCCAAAGTCAGAGGTAAAATAACCTCTCTACTCCTACTTGAGATTCCTCTGATTATGCATCTAAGAATAGAATTGGTTCTTTTGGCCACATCACCACAGTGAGAGCCCATGTTTAGCAGATTATCTACCACCACCTTGAAAAGGTCTTTCAGACATTGCTTTCCATGAAGAGTTCTCCATCCTGTCTGTGCAGCCTAGATTCTTCATTCTTAGATGTACACATTTACATATAGCTCTATTAAAACACATTGTTTTCTTGCACCTCACTTACCAGGTGAACTAGATCACTCTGTATCAGTAACTCAGAAATGTTTGTAACTCTGAACAAAATGTTATGCTTGTTCTTTCAAAAGTTTACAACTGAACATTGTCTTAATACAACTTTTAAACTTTACTATGCAGAGAAAATATGCTGCTTTGCCTTTATTTTCTTTAGTAGTTTACATTTAACACAGTACTGCACTATATTTGTTTTTTGATTTTGTTTTGTTTTGGTCTCTACTGCTGCCTGATTGCATATTTCCAGTTCAAAGTGAGGTGTGTGGTTGACCAGTCAGTTTGTAACTCTGCTGTTTGTAACTGAGATTCTGCTGTACCTGCAATTAACACTTTACTTCAGTGAGAACTGAATATGCTCACAGTCTCCTGCTTATCAGTGCCCTATCATTTGCTTAAACAAGGAGTTCTCCGATCGGCTTTTTGTCTTCTCCCTACATTTATTGAATTAGTTATTTGGTTTTAGCAAGGAGATATGTTTACCTTCTCCTGGCTGCATACAGTATTTAAAGAGCATCTACAAGGTAAGCAATTCCTTCATAGTCCAAGCCTGGGCGAATTAGCCTTCAAAGGGTGGTTCAAGGTTGCTCTTTTTGGCAAAAAAAAAAATTTGTATTTGAGAAAAGAAGAGTGAACAACTTGTGAACTTTTGCTCAGCGACAATGGAATAGAGCATTGGGCACTTCATGGCCTGCCTTAAATAATTCTTTCTCAGAACAAAGTCTCTGAGTGTTCTGCCAATGAAGTAATCTATTTGACTAACCATTCCAAGATGGTTTATGAGTTATAAATGTCACCTTCAAAATGTTCTTGATAAACAGTTTATTTTCTAATAAAAACTGCATTCTTTTGTGTTATTTGAAGCTAAAAAATCTTAAATGATTTATTATACCTGTGTAATCTCTGTGGGTGCCTCTAATCAGAGCATCATCTGGTTTGAAGTTTCACTATTAGAATTGCTTTGCTTTTCAGTTCTTTCAGGCAGATTGATCATCTTATGACTCTCTTATCAGATAAGTGCCACCAACAGCAGTACATAGTAATTTTTATTATACAGTAAATCCTTTAAACACATACAACCAATCACTGTATAGTTTGCAATACAGAAGAACAATTTCTTATTGCTATGAGTGCCTGACACTGGGAATAATTTTCAAAACATCAGTTAATTACATTTTGAAAAAAAATCTCACAGTAATGGTTTATTACGATTATATCTTTACAGAATGGAGATTTGTAGTATGTATCTCTAGTACTGTGGCTGTGTGACCTAAACACTAAAAATTTTCCCAGGCCAGGCCCTGTTGGTACCACTATCTCATGCTGTTGAATCCCATGATTAAATTACTTGCTTATCATAAATTACTTATTTAAAGAGTTGAGGTTTTTTCTGCATAGCACACCCATTTTCATTTATGAATGAAAGGTATGTGTTTCCTAAAGGGTGAAGTTCAGACCCCAAAGAAACCATGGGTTTATCTGTTCAGAGGAAGGTAGCTCAGAAATATACCCAGAATATAACTATGGGGCCTTCTTTGTTTAAAGGAGGAATGTTTTACTTCAGCTCTTGTAATTGTGGAACCAGGCATTCAGATAGGAAGCATTGCTGGTAACTTTCCCCTAAATATACGACATTTCTGAGATATGCTTCTCAGCCCTTAAGATTTCTGATTGTCTAAGAGCCAGATCCTCTGGGTTGTATAATTGCTGAATTCTCAGTCTCACCTTGACAGAAACATTTTCTAAGAAGTCTGCTATTCAGCGTACAGAAACCAATCTGTTTCAGCAGGATATCTTTGTCCTCCCACCTTGCCTTCCTAGATCTGGCAATGAAACCTCTATCCATGGAAAACATCAACGTGCTGATTAAAAGTGAGGATGACCTTTTCTGACATGTTAAAATCTTTCATATTTTTTTCCAGGATTATTTCACATCCACACTTAGACAACAAATGGTTTTAATGGTCTTTTTTCTAGTAGTTTCTCTACTACTCACTTTGTGCTTTGAGTTTGGGTGCATAATTTTAATTTGATGTAACCCAATGTGACATACAGACTTCATAGGAGCACTGATGTTTACTCGGGGCAATCATCTTTATCATACCCCTCCAAATATGCCTTTATTGAACCGATATTTTAAATTGGGATTACATGATATATTTTTGTCTAAATTTGAATGTCAAATTATGGAAAATTAAAAATAATAAAATATAAGTAGAAAACTGTTATGAAAAATCAATCCTCTGTATTATAAGTTCTACGCCACAAAGTAGTAACACATTTTGATTGCTGATGGTCAGAAATGGCTAAACGAGATTTTGTAAAACCAAAACTTTATGCAATATGCAGTCTTCTACTGTTGGGAACACCAACCAATAAATCTTGAAGACAGGAATAAATATTTAGGTGTACTACAACATTTCAAATGTTGCAAGGTCGATGTCAAATAAATCAAGAAAATGTACTCTTGTGAATTTTGTCACAGTTTAGAGCAACTGCACCTGTATATCCCTGTCCTTGGGATCCACCAAGGCACCCACTCTGGGATCCCAGCTCCTCAGCTGTCACATCTTTTGGGTGGAGATACGTGTCTCTCTTTCTCCTAATCAGCTTTTTTCCAGATTGCTCAGCTCCCTGCCTACACTGTCAGTTTCCCAGCAAGTCAGACTGCCTGAGCAGGCCTCCTTTGCTTTCTCCTCAGAGGCTATACTGTGTAATTGCCCACAGTTAAGTTATCACACAACTGTTTCGAAGCAAGCACATTTATTCTTAAGGTGAAAGCACAATACAGAAAACACATTAAAGGAACAGAACCTACATGTGTATTACTGAGGTTACCAGATATCACGCATCAGTGTTATGGGGCCTCAGTAGGCCAAAGTCCTTCCAACCCTTGGGGCACCCCTAAGACAGAAGAGCCTGTCCATTTGCTGGATCAGAAAGAAGGTTCTGATTAAGTTTAAATTCAGGCTATTTATCCAAAAGTTCTTTCCTTGTCTGTTGGTCTCTGGAGAATTGAGTCTGAACTAGTATACGAGTGATTCCCCAGGTACCTCTCTGGAAGTATAACAGTCTGAATGAATCTGCCTACCTCCAGCCACCACTCTTAATTCCTGGAAGGGTTATGGTTACCCTCCCTCATAAGATTACATTCAATCCTTGGCCCACAGAGACACCAATTTAATACAGTAAGATCTTTGGAAGAGATTGCAGAAAATCGCCAGATCTATCACCGGTCTGGGATAGGTCTCATCATATTTAGTGTATTTGATTAAACAGCTCCTGAAGTAAAGTTAATATGTGAGAATATCACTTTCCTTTAAAAAGAAAAATGAAAGTTTCTAGCCCTGAAAACATGAACCCCCAAAGGCTCAAAAATCAGAATGCAGATTAAAAAGAACCCAACATTTGTTTTTAAAAAAATCTCAAGTTTATAAGGCAAATCTTATTTCAGGGGAGTTGGAGGACACTTTACTCATGATTTTGAATGCCTGGAGTTGGCAGTATAGATATACACAATATGTAGGCCTGAAAGCAATATTTCAAATTTACTGTTTGGAACTGTTAATAAATAATATGTAATTCAGGTACTATAATATTTAAAGTGCTGTTAAGTGTACTTGTTGCTGTGGAAGACACTGTGAACAGAAGGCAGGACAAGAAGTTATTATCTTAATCTACAGAACAGTAGATTTAGGTTAGATATTAGGACAAAATTTCTAGTTAGAAGAATATTTAATCACTGGAATAGGCTTCCAAGGAAGGTTGTCTGAATAGCTGTCATTGAAGGCTTTTAGGAACAGGTTAAAAAAACACCTGTCAGTGATGGTCTAGGTATACTTGATCCTGTCTCAGTGCAGGAAGCTGGATTAGAAGACCTCTCCTGATTCCTTCTGCCCTACATTTCTATTATTCTAATATTTCATATAATTTCTAAATTAGAGAGAAAAAACACTAATTATTCCGGAACATAATGCACCAGATTATTGGAGAATGGTCTAATCTGAAAGAAATGAAAGATCCCCTCCTCAACATTAGACCACTTTAATGATTTATATCTTGAAAAATATTAATTAACACAAAAAAAATCACAAAACCAAGAAACCATTTGGGGCTTGGAAGCTGAAAAACTCTGTGTCCAAAGGCTGAATTCTGATTTCTAAATTAGAATTAATCCCTTCAAATCATGGGACTGTAAAAAAAAAAAAAAAAAAAAAAAAAAAGCCTCTAAACTGTCCAATTGGTTTGAAATGGATAATTAGAGCTGTCAAGGGATAAAACAAAGTCTCACAATTAACTGCATTGTTAAACAATAAGAGAAAACCATTTATTCTTGAATGTTTTTTACCTTTTCAAATATTTTGATTTCAATTACAACACAGAATACAAAGTGTATAGTTCTCACTTTATGTTTATTTTTATTACAAATATTTGCATTGGAAAACAAAAATAACAGTATTTTTCAATTCACCTGATACAAATAATGTAGTGCAATCTCTTTATCATGAAAGTTGAACTTACAAATGTAGAATTATGTACAAAAAAAGTGAATTCGAAAATAAAAATGTAAAATTTTAGAGCCTAGATAGTCCACTCAGTCCTACTTCTTGAACAGCCAATCACTCAGACAAACAAGTTTGTTTACATTTAAATGAGATAATGGTGCAAACTTATGGTTTATAACATCATCTGAAAGTGAGAACAGGCGTTCATATGGCACTATTATAGCTGGCATCACAAGATATGTATTGCCAGATATGCTAAAGATTCATATGTCCCTTCATGCTTCAACCACCATTCCAGAGGACATGCTGATGACGGGTTCTGCTCAACAACAATCCAATGCAGTGCGGTCCGACACGTGTTTATTTTCATTATCTGAGTCAGATGTCACTGGCAGAAGGTTGATTTTCCTTTTTGGTGGTTCAGGTTCTGTAGTTTCCGCATTAGAGTGTTGCTCTTTTAAGACTTCTGAAAGCATGCTCCATACTTTGTTCCTCTCAGATTTTGGAAGGCACTTCAGATTCTTGAACCCCTTGGTTCAAGTGCTCTAGCTACCTTTAGAAATCTCACATTGGTACCTTCTTTTCTTTTTGTCAAATTTGCAATGAAAGTGTTCTTAAAACGAACAACATATGCTAGGTCATCATCTGAGACTGCTATAACATGAAATATATGGCAGAGTGCGGGTAAAACAGAACAGAAGACATACAGTTCTCCCCCTAAGGAGTTCAGCCATAAATTTAATTAATGCATTATTTTTTAATGAGCATTGTCAGCATGGAAGCATGTCCTCTGGAACAGCAGCCAAAGCATGAAGGGGCATACCAATACCTTGCAATGCCAGCTACAAAAGTGCCATGCAAACACCTGTTCTCACTTTCTGGTGACATTGTAAATAAGAAGCAGGTAGCATTATTTCCCATAAATGTAAACAAACATTTGTTCAGCAAATTGCTAACAGAAGAAGTAGGACTGAGTGGACTTGTAGACTCTAAAGTTTTACATTGTTTTGTTTTTGAATGCAGTTTTTTTTGGTACATAATTCTACATTTGTAAGTTACACTTTCATGATAAAGAGATTGCACTACAGTAAGTAGAAAGCATCCAAAACTACTTAATAAATTTAAATTCGTATTCTGTTGTTTAACAGTGCAAATAAAACTGTGATTAACTGTGATTATTTTTTTTGAGTTAATTGCATGAGTTAACTGTGATTAATCATCAGCCCTGGTGACAATGTTAAAATTCCTCCCCTAGTACCTCAGGGGTGGGCAAACTTTTTGGCCCGAGGGCCACATCAGCATTGCAAAACTGTATGGAGGGCCAGTAGGGAAGGCTGTGCTGCTTCAAACAGCCTGGCCCCCGCCCCCTATCCACCTCCTCCTACTTCCCGCCCCCTGGCTTCCCTCCTTAGAGCCCCCAACCCATCCAAACTCTTGCTCCTTGTCCCCTGACCGCCCCCTCCTTACCATGCTGCTCAGAGTGGCAGAAGCTTGGAGCCCTGCTGCGGCACTAGTGCTGACAGTGCAGCAAGCTGAGGCTGCGGGGGAGAAGGGGCAGCAGGGGATGGGGGACGGGTTAGCCGCCCTGACCAGGAGCTCAAGGGCCAGTCATGACGGTCCCGCGGGCTGGATGGATCCCATGGGCCATAGTTTGCCACCTCTGATTTAGGTGATAGTAGGTGTTGTAATATTAAGCATTTGTTTTACATTGGCTCAAATTCATTCACTGGTGCACCCTGATATATTTATAGGCTGAGACACACTGTATTATTTTACACACACACGTATTACACTATAACTATTTTCCTTTCCACTTATATGAATGAGATTTCAGTAGTTAAATGGAAATGTTCAGTTTTGCAGACAGAGAGAGGTAATCTTACACAATATGCAAACTCAACTTTTATTCAGATTGAAGCAGAAACATTCAGATGAAAAATCCACATTATATATCCTAACTGTAAAATTAGTTTCAGCAACAACAATTAAGTAAGAAGACTTTTTTTGTGGATTAATGACTGGTTATGCAGGGGTTCGTTTTGGATTCTTAAGCCAAACTTGTAATTAATTTTCAGGAAGAGTACTGTGCAGTGGTAAATAATAGTAATGGTTCCAGACTGAAGGCAATGCTATCTATTTAGTGCTATCCATCTCTCTGTATGGCATTTGAAACCAGTAATGTTTATCTAGGTGAAAATGTTCCATAAACTTATAATTTAATAAAAAGCACTGAATTCAAGTCTCCATTAGACTTAGTCTAACTTCTGTTTACTCCTGTATTCATTTTTTCCCATAGTCAAAAATGAGCATTGGGCCAGTGGTTACCTATCAAACTCCGCCTTCTCACTGAAAATTCAAGAAGAGGTTGGGAGAATGTGTTAAAAGGTCCTAATGCCAACAGCATAAAAAAGGGTAAAGGAAAATTCATGGGACAGGGAATAATCAAAGATAAAGAGAAATTCGTGAAGGAGAGAGAGAGGAGGCCAAGGTCTATTAAGGATCATGAGAAGAAACAGAGAATCACAGACACTAGAGATGGAAGACACCTATAGGATAATCCAGTCTAGGAGTTCTCAGATTTTCAACAGTAAATGCAATACAGGACTCGTCATACTGGATCACAGCTGAGATCCATCTCATTCCCTATCTCGTTTCCAACAGTGAGTAGCACCAGCTGCTTCAGAGGAAGGTGTAACAACCCTACAGTAGGCAAATATGGAGTAATCTACCCCCCACATTAGGTTTTATCCTAATAGCTAATCATTAGAGATTCTCTTAAGGTCTGAAAGATTATGTTTACTATTCCTTCCAAAATTTTTGTTGAAGTGACAAAGAGTCCTGTGGCACCTTAAAGACTAACTGAAGTTTTAGAGCATAAGCTTTCGTGGTCTAATACCCACTTCGTCGGATGCATGCAGTGGAAGTATCCAGGGGCAGGTATAAATAGGTAGGCAAGAACCAGGTTAAAGATAACAGGGTGGGTCCAATGAGGCTGAACCAACTGTTATCTCTAATCAGGGAGGGTGAGGTATTCCTCTAGCAGTTGAATTGGAGGTTTGAACAGCGAGAGAAGAGAAACTGCTCTTGTAGTTAGCTAGCCATTCAAAATCTCTATTCAGTCCCAAATTGATTGTGTCAAATTTGCAAATGAACTGCAACTCTGCAGTTTCTCTTTGCAGTCTGGTCTTAAAGTTTTTTTGCTGCTAAATGCTGACCTTTAAGTCTTTCATGGTGTGTGCAGGGAGATTGAAGTGTTCTCCTAAACGTTTTTGTATATTGCCATTCCTGATATCTGATTTGTGTCCATTTATCCTTTTTCGTAGGGACTGTCCAGTTTGACTGATGTACATAGCAGAGGGGCATTGCTGGCACATAATGGCATATATTACATTGGTAGATGAGCAGGTGAATGAACCAGTGATGGTATGGCTGATCTGGTTAGGTCCTGTGATGGTACTGCTAGTGTAGATATGTGGGCAGAGTTGGCATCGAGGTTTGTTGCATGGATTGGTTCCTGAGTTAGAGGAGTTATGGCGCGGTGTGCTGTTGCTGGTGACAATATGCTTGAGGTTGGTGGGTTGTCTGTGGGCCAGGACTGGCCTGCCTCCCAAGGCCTCTGAAAGAGAGAGATTGTTGTCCAGGATGGGTTGTAGATCACTGATGATGCGTTGGAGAGGTTTTAACTGAGGACTGTAGGTGATGACCAGTGGTGGCTTGTTGTTTTCTTTCTTGGGCTTGTCTTGCAGCAGCAGGCTTCTGGGTACACGTCTGGCTCTGTTGATCTGTATCCTTATTTTCTTGTGCAGGTATTGTAGTTTTGAGAAAGCTTGGTAAAGATCTTGTAGGTGTTGGTCTCTGTCTGAGGGGTTGGAGCAAATACGATTGTACCTCAGTGCTTGGCTGTAGACAATGGATCATGTGGTGTGTCCGGGATGGAAGCTGGTGGCATGAAGGTAGGCATAGCTGTCGGTAGGTTTTCGGTATAGGGTGGTGTTGATGTGGCCGTCATTAATTTGCACCTTGATGTCTAGGAAGTGGACCTCTCATGTAGACTGGTCCAGGCTGAGGTGGATGGTGGGGTGGAGGCTGTTGAAATCATGGTGGAATTTTTCCAGAGTTTCTTTCCCATGGGTCCAGATGATGAAGATGTCATCAATGTAGCGTAGATAGAGAAGGGGCGTAAGTGAACGAGAGTTGAGGAAGCGTTGTTCCAGGTCAGCCATAAAGATGTTGGCATACTGTGGGGCCGTGTGGGTGCCCATAGCGGTGCCACTGGTCTAGAGGTATATATTGTCACCAAATTTGAAATAATTGTGTGTGAGGATAAAGTCACAGAGCTTAGCAACCACTTGTGCTGTGTCATCATCAGGGATACTATTCCTGACAGCTTGTATTCCATCTCTGTGTGGGATGTTTGTGTAGAGAGCCTCTACATCCATGGTGGCTAGGATGGTGTTTTCTGGAACATCACCAATGCATTGTAGTTTTCTCAGGAAGTCGGTGGTGTCACGGAGATAGCTGGGAGTGCTGGTGGCGTGGGGTCTGAGTAAAGAGTCCACATATACAGATAGTCCTTCAGTGAGAGTGCCAATGCCTGAGATGATGGGGCGTCCAGGATTTCCAGGTTTGTGGATCTTGGGTAATAGATAGAATACCCCCGGTCGGGGCTCTAAGGGTATTCAATCTCCCTGCACACACCATGAAAGACTTAAAGGTCAGCATTTTGCAGCAAAAAAACTTTAAGACCAGACTGCAAAGAGAAACTGCAGAGTTGCAATTCATTTGCAAATTTGACACAATCAATTTGGGACTGAACAGAGATTTTGAATGGCTAGCTAACTACAAGAGCAGTTTCTCTTCTCTCGCTGTTCACACCTCCAATTCAGCTGCTAGAGGAATACCTCACCCTCCCTGATTAGAGATAACAGTTGGTTCAGCCTCATTGGACCCACCCTGTTATCTTTAACCTGGTTCTTGCCTACCTATTTATACCTGCCCCTGGATACTTCCACTGCATGCATCCCACGAAGTGGGTATTAGCCCACGAAAGCTTATGCTCTAAAACTTCAGTTAGTCTTTAAGGTGCCACAGGACTCTTTGTCACTTCTGCAATTCCAGACTAACATGGCTACCCCTCTGATTCTTGACAAAATTTTTGTTATCATTCATAGCTTTGGATATCCTTGTTATAATATGCATGTGCAATCTTTTTGAATTGTGTTAAGTCTTGTCCTCACTGACTGCACTGCAGTTTAAATGACATGTTATATAGAAAAGTAGTTTTTATTTTTATCGTTTTTGAATTTCCCAGCTTTTTATTTCATCGAATGTCTCCTTGCTTTTGTGTTACAAAACAGGGAGAACAGAAGTTCCCAATCTACTGTCTCTATATCATTAATCAAATTTTTGAGATGTGGTGACCAGTGCCGTACACAATATTCTGATGAACCGTGCAATTGATTTATATAAGGGCATTACAATATTCTCTATATTATCCACCCTCCCTTTCTTTGTGCAGTCTAACATTTTGTTTGCTTTTTAGATCACAGCTGCACATTGAACAGAGTTATTTACTGAGCTCTCTACAGCAGTGATTCTCAAACTTTTGTACTGGTGACCCCTTTCAAATAGCAAGCCTCTGAGTATGACTCCCCCCTTATAAATTAAAAACACTTTTTAATATATTTAAAACCATTATAAATGCTGGATGCAAAGCAGGGTTTGGGGTGGAGGCTGACAGCTTTCGATCCCTCCCCCCATGTAATAACCTCATGACCCTCTTAGGGGTCCTGAACCCCAGTTTGAGAACCTCTGTTCTACAGTGATGCCCTGGTCCCTTTCTTGAGTTGATAAAGTTGATTTAGAGCCCTGTAATATGTTATGAATAGCTTAAATTTTTGCCTCCAATGTGCATTTGCCAGTTAGTTTATTTAAGTCTCTCTGAAGTACTTCACAGTTCTGTCTCATCCTCTAAAAGCTCAATAACTGTGTCATTTTTGCAAATGTTGTCATCTCCTCACATAGTCCTCTTTCCAGATCATTAAACAACACGAGGCCTACTTAAATAACATGGGACCTAGTACAGGACCTTTAGGCACCTCTTTTCCATTATGAAAATCGATCATTTATTCTTATTCTTTGCTTTGCCTCCTACCCTGTTCTTGATCCATGACAACACTTTGTCTCACCCCTTAACTACTTAGCTTCTTCAGTAGTCTCTTGTATGGGACCTTGATGAAGGCCTTTGGAAAGTCTATGTAAATTATGTCAACCAATTCCCCTTTATCCACTTTATGACATGTTCAAAGAATTCTAAGAGATTAGTGCACATAATTTGCCTTTGCAGAAACTATGCTGGCCAGAGCACAGATCACCTTGCCCCCATTACATGATTGCACTGACCATCTCCCTTTCTAGTCACAACCACATAACATCCCTGTGGAAACTACAGTAATTGTTAAATGGAGAAATATTAGGGAGATATCTGATGCATTTGAGCTGACTTTTAATGCAATCTATCAACTAGAAATGGACAGAGAAGCCAACATCAGGTGACCAGCAAGCTCTCCATGAATCACTAGCTAGTGCTTCACAAAGCACAGTTTGAGACACACTGATCCACTCCATGTCCTTGTCATTATAAAACTGTTCTCTACACAGGGGGCCAGACTCTAAGCTGGTATCAGCTGGCCTAGATCCATTAATTTCAGTGGAGCTACACTGATTGACACCAGCTGAAGAGTTGACTACACTTTCAGTACTTCAACGCTAGTTTCAAACATCCAAAGTAACTAGGCTGACACCATTTCTCCTGGGGAAATATATCAAAGCCTAAAGCATTTCTTTCTCAGAATGTTTAGTCTGATCATCAGACTAAATTTTCTTCGTATTAATTTTATTCCATTAATCCCAGTTACTTCCCCAGTGTATTATATTAAACAATTCCACCCATGTCTTGATCTTTATACCCTTCAAATATCTACATATAGTTATGTTCCCACCCCCACAGTTGTCATTTAGCCAAGCTGTATACACTGTGACGGAGTCAGACCAGAAGGATATAGGAGAGTGCTGGAAGGCAGGTATATTAGTCTGAGGATGTGCAGGTCCTTGTTTCCTGGATAGCCAAACAAAGGCTACTCCAGGCCAATCAAGACACCTGGGGCCAATTAAGAACCTTCTAGAAAGGAGTAGAAACAGCTAGGCTAATTGGGACACCTGTAGCCAATCAGGGACTGGCTGAAACCAGATAAAAACCTCCCAGTTAGTCAGGTGGGCTGTGGGTGTCAGGAGCTGTGGAAGGAAGTTATGCTGTTGGTGAGACTGAGTGTAGGACAACATATCATACTGAAGGAAGGAGGCCCTGAGGTAAGGGTGAAGTGGAGTTTGAAGAAGCAGGGACTGCTGTGGGGAAGTAGCCCAGGGAATTGTATTGTGTTTTGTGCCTAAAAGGTCAGCCATCTTAGCTGATACTATTAGGGTCCCTGGGCTGGAGTCCGGAGTAGAGGGCGGGCCCGGGCTTCCCCCTTTTTTCCATCTTCCATACTGGCCTGTGATGAAGGCAACTCACTAGGTGGTGACTCTTGCCAATTATACTGAGAAAGGGAGGTCACTCTGGGGCCTAGATGAGTTTCTGAGGCCCCTAAATCTGCCAGGAAGCGCAGGACCCACAAGTACAGACTTGGAGCTTTGTCACAACACCTAAAAAGTGTATTCCTTCCTCGCTTATCACTTTCTCTAATTCCCTATTAATTTTGTGTTGTTTATCTCTGAGCGCCCTCCGATTTGTCATATTTTTGATAATGTGATTCCTCGAACTGAATGCAATATTCTGGGGGTGGTTGGATCATAGCTATATAGGACTTGGTGCCTCATGGCACTGTGTGCACCCAATAGGGTTGCCAACTTTGGTCAGCTGAATTCCTGGAGATTTCATCACAGGACATAACCTTCAATTAAAGATTAATCTTTAATTCCTGGAGACCCTAGGACACTCGTGGAGGGTTGGAAACCCTGCCTCAGAGTAAGTAAGGAACTGAGCACTCTCCATTCACACTAAAGTCAGTGGCACTGGAAGGTACTTGGTATCTTGCGGGATCAATCCCATGAAGGCCTGTTTTACACAAGGCCGTATAAAGCATATTCCTTCTTCTGCAGTCATATTATATTGCAGATGGATGTCTAGTTTGTTGTCCATTATCATTCCTTACAGGGTTACTGCTGCCTAGGTTTTACCTTCCTCTTGCATTCGTGTTTTGGATTATTTTTCGACAGGTTAGTTTCCATTTTTTCAAGACTATTCTCCTTTTATCATTTTTGCCCCTATTTTTAACCTCTATAGGTCTCTTTGTAGTATTTTGCTATTTTTTTAACTGCTGCTTGTATCTCCTTGTGATTAGTATTATCTGCAAAATTCATTCATGTGCTGTTTACTCCCTCTCCCAGAAACTTAATAAAGCTGTTAAATAAGGTCCTAATACTGAATCCAATGGTACTCTACTAGTCACCACTAGCCTGGTGTATTGAAATTTATCACCACCTTCTGTTTATGATTTTTTTAGCCAGTTTTCAATTCATCTATGTTAAATTTTAATTAATATCTCAGCTAATGTTTCACGGTGTCAGTTGCTTTACAAAAATACAGATCTTTTACATCTATTCTATTCCACTCATCTACTGATGGAGGGGAGAAACAGAGCTATTAAAGAGTCACTCAGTGGGATGAGAACATATCCTCAAAGAAGCCATTTGGATGAGCATCCAAACTTTTGGGTGCCAATCCAACACACCTTCTGAGGTTCATTCATCACTTACTTTTTCCCCACTAAGGCCCACCTTAACTCATCCTGAGTGGTACCTTACTCCATGACTGGTACCACTGAAACAATGGCTTTATCAGAATAAGGTACCATCAACTGTGAGTCAGGGTGGCAGAATGTGCTTCTAAGTTTTCATGTCTCTGAAAATGTTCCATATTTCAACTTCCATGGCTTTTTTAGTAGTAGTGTGTTCCACAGATCAATTACCTTCTGTGTAAAGGAGATTTTCCTAATCATCTGTAGTCATCTGACTATCCTTTGGTTTGTGTTATCTGCACTGTGTATTTTCTAAAAGATGGAAAAACACCTTTACAACTCGCAGTTTCAACTCATCATTCCAGTTGGGCTCAAAAACTAAGAGCACTCTGAGAAGTGACACCGCTAAATGATTGTTTATTTCTTCATTTAAAACAAACAAAAAACCTCCGACTATGAACTGATTCCATCTAGTAACACTCCAATGCTGCGCCCTATACTGATATGCTTGAAATACTATCTGCTTATCAATGTCTTTTAAGTAGATCGGAGCAGAAGAAGGACAGAGACCTGGACCCTGATTCTGATTGCATTTACAATTGTTTTTAAACTGTTGTAATTCAACTGCTCTGAATGGAGTTATTCCCACTTTACACCTCCTCATCCCCCTGCACCCTCTCCCTCTCTCAGAGAGAGAGAGAGATGAGAGCAGAGAGGGATTAAGCCCTTGGAAAGGAGGGAAGGTCAGAGATTTTGCTGACTGAAGCATAATTTCTTTAAGCATTAAATCTCCAGATGTTTGGTATCTGTGCAGTTCTACAGAATGAAACCATTCCAAATCATGAACATCTGTAATGTGATCTGTGGATCAATTCATTCTATGGCAAATCACAATTGCCAGCATGGTAAACTTTCAGTTTGGAATGTGGTTTCACTGTGTTGCTGGAACTTTGCAGCAAATAACCTATTCTACAATGTTTAATCTACACCTCAAAATATATAACTCGATACATACAAAACAGTCCAATGACAATTTATCACACTGATTCATTTAAGTTTTTTCGTGATTGTATTTTTAAACCCAAAGATAGGTAGGTTTGGGTTTGTTTTTTTTAACTAGCTGAGCTTTTAAACCCAGTTGAGGCCAGGAAGACTTAAAAGAGCAAAGGTTTGCAAGTATTCTAGTAAGGATATATACTGTACTAAGCTCTCTGGTATCATAATTTAAGGAACGAAGATTTCTCACCTCTAACTGACAATTTAAAAAACCAAGCTGTGTCAAGCTAAACCACCAAACAGAGTCTAGAAGCTTGCTCTAAAATAGTTTGCATATTTTCCACATATCAAAAGAGGAAAGAATCACTTCCTTATTCCCTGTGTTGAATCTCTGCATCTATTTAGGAAGTTATGTGCTCAAATGAATGCAGTGGGCCATGTGATGTGACAATTGTCTGAAAACTGACTTTGCCCAGGCAAGCTGTGATGATACGGTTAATGAAGGTACAATCTTTATTAGTGCATTAACCTCCTGCACCCAAGGACTATGGATTCTAATTCTTGAATCGCCATGCAAAACTGATGCAGCTAGTTTTCTGGTCTCAGTTGGCAGCAAGCTAGCAGAAGTGGATAACGAAGATGAATGGCTGCCTCTTGTGTCTCTTGGGAGTGGGAGGAGGAAAAGTAAGGGGGGGAAAGACCTAGGATAATTCAAGGTGCAGATCTCTGCATGATTTGAAATAATAATGAAAAAAGTGCATATAGTAGGCATTTTTAGAGACCCTAACAAATGTGCTATTTTTGCACTTTGTTAACAAAGCAACAGCCTTGTAGACTTAGGATTATCTTGGATAAATGTCTAGGAATTAAAATGAGGAATAAAAAATAAAGAACCAGCTACTTGAGTTAGGCTCTTTACCTGGGTATTAATAGATGACTGTATTTATATGGACAAAAGAGTGATAAAAAAACTGCCCAAAGTTCCAAATCAGTTTCAAGTTAGCGTAAGGTACATGGATAAATATTTACAATGCAGGAATATTTTATACATCCGTGTTGTATCTGCAACAGAAAGATTTTATGTTCTGATAGAAAAGTTTCGTTATTTTACACCAAGTAATTCAGATAGGTGCAATAATGGAATCAAAGCATAACTTGTTGTGGAGAAATTATTAATGTTATGGAAAGATGGCATCCAAAGGAAGTTTTCTGATGGGTGCACTAGTGATCCCAATCCATCCCATAGTTCAAAGCCTAAACAAAAGATCAAATTAACTTCATTTCCTCTTAATGCCAGTTTCTCGTACCTCATGCCAGCATGAAGAGGGAGCATTGTGGAGACTACACATTCTCATGTCTGGAGTGTGGGATGGGGAGTTTGTCTGGCCTTATTTACACTAGAAAAATCAATTGGTGGAGCATCAATTGATTATTTCAACGAATGATTGTGCACCAGAGTGATTGACTGGTATATTAACTCTAAAAGCAGCTGGTAGATTTCGTCACCCTTCACCCAGACCCTAGTTAGCTAATGTTCTCAAAATGGGACTCCTCAGTTTGTGCTGGCTTCTTCCAACATGGATGATGCACTCTTGATGTGTTTATAACTTCCCTTATATTGGCAGTCAAAACACAGAACAAACTTTTGTATGTGCACACATATTATAAGAAGTTCTGTTTACTCAGATATGGCTCAACTACGTTTTAAAGGAGCTGGCACATGTTGGGAGTGACATTTAGCTGCCCCTTGCTAGCAAGACAGAATTCCAGGAGGAATTCCTCCAATAGTTCCTTCAGCGAGTGTGACTTGAACCCAGAGGCTATTGGAAAGGATGTCACTGCAGTTAGGAAAGAAGATGGCAGGAAACTTATTGCACCTTCTTTGTTTTGTGTACCTGAGAAGGAGCTGGGCAAAATCTATGTCATATGTAATAAGGGCCTCACCTTTTATTTTAGAACTGGCTACAGCCAGTATATAAAGGATTGTCCAAGCATCCGCTAAGATACATATCTAGACAGCTACCAGATATTATATAAAGAAAATTTATAAACCTCTCGATCAATTTGACTAACATGAATAAAGGGACAGGAAAGCTCAGAAAGGAAACGGTCAGAATTAGAACTGAAAATGCAGTTATGCTCTGAAAAGTGGCTTTGTAAAACTAATGTCATGGGGTTGCATGTTTATTATCTCTGTGTCTTCAGATGAAATGTGCTCAATTTACAAGAAAAATATGCCATCCTGGGAAACCAAACCTTGGTTCTGAAAGTCAAGCTGGGTTCTTTCCTTCTCATGTATCTTCACTAGTATACAAAATTTCTGCAGGCTGAATTAGTTTGTAAATTATACCCCGAGAATCCCACAGTCTCCAAATTAATTCCTTAGTGACTCCTGCATAACCACATGACATTCAATAGTCTTCCATAGGTGTAATTAATAATTCTGTATATGATGCACAAGAAGGACCAGGACCCATCTTGCTTAGCTACATTGGCTCTGCAGGATTAATACAAGTAATACACAGTAAAGCTTTTTATGGCTACTAAAACCAGGAGCTGTAATCCTGAAACATGGAGTAGATCTGATGCTAAAGTAGGTGCCTTTTTATGTAAAGACTTTTTAAGAGTAGAAATACTTTTTGAGACTATTATGCAGTGAGGTTTTCAAAAGCACCTGTGTGACTGAGTAGCACAAATCCCAATCACTATTTAGGTGCTTGTAAAAATCCCACTTGTAATGTATTGTCATTCAACAAATGTTGAATTTAGTACATTTTCAAAAGGTTAAGGCCGAGAATTTAAAAAACAGATGCTTGGGCTTCTAAATCTAAAAAGTCATTTGACTTATAAAAGTGGCAAGCATGGGAACTGCTGTGTGCTCAGCACTTCTGCAAATTAGGCCACTTGTTTATGAGCCCCAATATGGGTTTTGGTGGCAAATTTTAGGCATTTATTTTTGAAAATCTTGGCCTACATCTTTAGGTAGCTGAATTTTTAGATTTTCTTTCTTTCTTTCTTTCTTTCTTTCTTTCTTTCTTTCTTTCTTTTTTCACTTTGTGACCACAGGTCTCTGCAGGCCAACATTATTTATCTCAACTTTTTATTCTGTCTCTGTGAAGCCAAGTTTTTAATCCCGCTGTGCTTTGTTCCTAGTATAGCATCAAGTGGCAGATTTCTGGATCTTAACTGTATGCATAGAAAAGTTCCTCCAGTTTCTGTCCATGAGACCTTACTTGAAAATGAGCTCCCAGTGCGATGCTGTGACAAAAAAGGCTAATGCAATCCTCTGATGTATAAATGAGATGTAGTGAGCAGAAGTAGGGAGGTGATTTTAGCTCTGAATATGGCATTGGTGATATTGATACTAGAATCCTGAGTCCAGTTCTGTGTCTATATTTTTAAAGGGATAATGAAATATTGGACAGGGTGCAAAGAAGAGTTACAAAAATGATTCAAGGGCTGGAGAAAATGATATACAGTGAGAAACTTAAAGAGCCCAATCTGTTTAGAATATCAAAAAAAATTGTGAGGTACTTTATTACAGTGTATAAGTACTGTCGCAAGGAGAAAATACCAGGTACTAAAGGCATTTTTAATCTAGCACAGAAAGGCATAACAAGACCCAATGGCTGGATGTTAAAACCAGACACATTCTGGTTTGAAATAAGGCACACATTTTTAACAGTGAGAGTGATTAGCCATTGGAACAAACTACTAAAGGAAGTGGGGGATTCTCCATCTCTTGATGTCTTCCAATCAAGACTGGATGTCATCCTGAAAGATATGCTTTAGTCAAACCCAAGTTATTGGGCTCAATGCAGGATAACTGAGTGAAATGATCATGCCTATGCTGTATAGGAGATCAGACTAGGGTGATCAATTGGTCCCTTTTGGCCTTAAACTCTGACCGTGAATGAACTGCTCATTTCCAGTCACTAAAACTGGGACACATGTTCTTCAGAATTTAAGGTTCCTTTTTAAAAAAGTCCATTAAAATCCTTCATTTCTACAGCATTCAATACTGTGTGTAAAAATAAACAAATAAAACCTGTGACCCACTGGAATCTATATCTGTATGAGGGTCTCATGAGTAAGAGGATGGAATTATCTATTTGTTAAAACAGACAAAAGCAGAAAATTTATGTTTCCTCATGTTCCCTTTGTTTATTGTATCCACATGCCTCATCTTTTGGGGCAGGGATTGTTTTTTCGTGTATGTATATACAGCTCCTAGCACAATGGGGTCCCGGATCATTCCTAAAGTTCCGATGTGTTATGACGATACAAATAATATATTATTCACTTAGACTGTAAGCTCCTTGGGACAGGGTCTTGCATTTTGCTCTGTGTTTGTACAGCACCTAACACAATGGAGTCTTGGTCTGTGACGGGGTCCCTAGTTACTAGCATAATACAAATTAATAACAACAGTTAGTGTTTGGCAGAGGGCAGACCTTTCTGATTATTCCACTTACTGTTTTACATCAGCTAGGATTTCTCTTCTGCCTTCCTCAGATGGCCTCTCAGTATGGTCAGCTGAATAGCTGGATAATAAATGGAGTCCCTCAGCCATCAGACTCCTGCCCAGGAGCCTGGTAACTGAGAGCAGCTTCCAGAAATGGAAGCAAGATGAAATTTAAAAAACAGCCAAAGAACTCAGGTGGGCAGCTAGTCAGCCAAGTCAGGAGAAAACCCACACTCCATGGGGAGGCTGCAGAATGGGGCATACAGCTACATTAAAAACAAGAAGTTAAACTGGTCTGCTTCAAAGTTATCCCCATTGCAGAAGTCTGGCATGATTCCCTGCCACTGCATCTAGTGCAGCTGTTTACATCTGTGGATAATCAGTGTGAAATCTGTGTTAATAATATTTCTTTTCTCCCATCCTGTGTCCGTTCTGTCTATCTAGCCTGCAAGCTCTGTGGGACAGGGATTGTTGTCTCTTACTTTAAGTACCTCGTGTAATGGGGTTCTGATTTTGGTTGGGTTCTCTAGATACTATTGTAATACAAGTTATTATAAATAATAATTTGGTACTATTTACACTCACTTTGCACAGGTGTAAATGATAATACAAGATGTTAAAGCCTTGGAGAATCAGGCCCATCCTCTCCAATGAGGATCATCAGTATAAGCCCTTGTCTAACAGTGGTATTCACCTGTAGCAGAAAACTAGTTCATTGACAAAATTTATGTGGCAAAAATTCCACATGAAGAAATAAAACACAAATCCACTGTACCACCCAAAATGCTTACAGTATTTCATTGTTTCACTGCAGTAAATTTGCACAAGGTAACTGGTATATGAATTGACAGCAGATGCATATTTGGTTTATTTGGGTGTGTGTGGATTTTTTTATTTTGTTCTTTTTACAGGATTGATGTCACTGGTTTCATCAGATAATATGTTAAGAGAACAAAATGTTAAAGAGGAAAAGATTTTGAAAAGCATTTAAGTATTTAGGAGCATGAGCCTTCTTGGTTTTCAATAGAATTTACGATCCTAAATCGTTCAAGAACTTTTGAAAATCCCACCCACAGACAGTGTGACCAGATAGCAAGTGTGAAAAAGCGGGACAGGGCGTGAGGGGTAGTAGGCGCCTATCTAAGACAAAGGCCCAGTATCGGGACTGTCTCTATCAAATCGGGACATCTGCTCACCCTACCCACAGAGACCATGAAGAATGACTAACACAAACTGAGTGTAATTCAATAGGGGAATTCATTGTTCTATATAGAAGCTGAATGAAAGACTTTAAAACTGATAATACCTAAGTCTTGTTGATATGTTTGAGGTGATTGGGTTTGATGGTGTGGGTTGTTTGGGGTTTTTTTGACCAACTGAAATGCAAGCCTGGTTATCATAACCTTTCACATCATTTTAGATGGCTTGGTAAGTATGGGATATGCTGTCCTTATATTTCTGTTATGGCTACTGCTATTAGTTTCTCAGGTTCACAGACATAATGAGCAGATACAAACGGACTGCTTTTCATTAATGTAGAGATTGTTTTCTGTTCTTGGGGCACAACATCCGTACTGGTGCCAATTAGAAAAAGAGTGCATTCCACCTACTTGCAGACCTGGCATAACAACAGTCCTTGCATTTAGGAAGCACAAGAAGGGTATTAGACTAATGTTGCAGTTGGCAGCTTCTTGGGAGGGGACACTGAACTGGCTAGCAGAGGGCATCAGACACAGTATTACCTTCAAGAGTGTCACAGACTCTTGCCCTTCTATAAAACATTGTGCCTGTCAGAAGCACAATTCCCCACTAAGCTCCAGCTCGGGCCATGTACCTCCTTATCACCCCCACCACAGTTCCACCTTCTCTCCAACCCATGCAGAAGCAAGAAGGAGCAGTCCCAGCAGTTCCCTACTATTTTGTACTCTTCTGCCCCATGTGGCTGCACTGTGGCTGCATAAATCTGGCATTTTCTCTAAAAAGAAATGTAATAATATACTTCTATTTATCCACAAATATGCTCACCAAACAGTTAGGCATTCTGTAACGGTGCAGTTATCTACTGTTTATATTATGAATATTCTTCAAAGCTATCAGTGCCTCAAGCTTTGTCAGCTTTAAACCCTGAAACAATAATACTTAGTGCTCACAGCATACACTGCCTTTCATCTGAAGATTTAGAGGCATTTTACAAACTTTACAGATTCCTACATCCTTGTAATCTAGGTGAGTACCATACTATTATTACCAGGCAAAAAGAAAACAACGCTAACAAACAAAGAAAAAAATTAAACCTGAAATTACAGTTGAAAGACTCTTCATTCAAAAACTTCTCAATAGTACACTATCGGTTTCTTATAAAAACACAGCTGTTAGAAAACCCAGAAATTCCTGATTAAGGTTCCACTTGACATAAAACCCACAAAAAGCTCCAGAATGTTTTAAAGTATGTAAATATGTGTTAAGGTCACCTAAACAACTTTTACTCTGACCTCTGAACCTCAGATTCGGAAAACAACTCAGAAAATCTTACTCATCCATTACCCGGGTTCATATAAGAAATGACCACAAAAACAATAGTACCTTACTCTTAACGTAGGGCTTATCCACACAAGAAAGTTGCATGAGTTTAACGAAAAGGTATGATTTTAAACTGATTTAGTTAAACCACTGCTAGGGTTTAACTGTGTGGACACTTTTATTTCAGGTTAAATCAGGCTTATTGAGGTTTAAGTAAATTAGGAATTGGCTAAAGTTAAACTGACATAAGCAACTCTTGACCTGAAATATGAGTGTCCATTCAGGGGTTTGCACCAGTTTAACTAAATTGGCTTAAAAACTGATTTAATTTAAACTGGTGAACCTGTCTGATAGGCTGCTTCAGAGTTTCTAATTGTTCTCAGGTTGCTGCTATAGGTTGTTGACCCTCAGTACAAAGAGAGCTTGGTTTTAGAGGTGGAGAGATATGAAAAAACCACACTGACAAAAGGTTTTAAAATCCTGCAGAACACTCCTCAAATAATATGCAAGCAAACATATGCGTTTATAAAATAGGATTCTGTGTCATAATGCATAGCCACAAGGAAGTATGCTTGCTTATTTTTCATTTAACTGTGGATGAGTAATTTATTTACTTCTGAGTGCTTATTTGTGCAATCTTAACATTCATTTAATATAGCTTTTTAGATGGAAATGTATATATAGCACAGCATTGTTTTCTCTTACTTTTTGGAGACTGATTTATTTTAAATAACAAAAGTAATATTTATAAAAGATGGAAGTTCAGAGCCTAGCATTACCACTTCTGAATCATATTACCCATTATTCTTATAGTAGGAAACCAGAAAGATCAACTTTAACTTTGGAACTTTGAAATATTTAAAATACTTACAGCTAGCTTTGTGGCAGCAAATGTTAATTAATTTTGCTCTCTATTGAAAAGATCTACGAAATTGCATTATGTGGCTGACTGACTGTCTAGGGCGAAATTCATCCCTCTACCAAGAGCCCATACAATGGCTACATACCAAAGCTCTATTTAAGCCTTAAGTGGGCCTTCTACACAGGTGTACTTCACCCCTACTGATTAGAGCTAGTCCTGTAGGTTGCTTCCTTTTTATTCTGAATGAGTCTTCTCATCTCCTAGAAAAACAAACCCTGGACGTATAATTCTATTCAAATTTTGATCTATGCAGGACCCTATCAGGGAGATCATAAAATAAGGCATTACATTAATGGAGTGTCCAAGTAACAAAAGCATAAATCAGACACTCCCTCAGAGTCAGATGGAAACATCTGTAGATTACTTACATGGGAGAACAGCAATGTAATCACAACCATTATATACTTTTCATATGAGCAACATGGATCCAGAATTATACCAGGATGTTTAAAATAAAATGGAAGGACAATGAACATGTTAACACCTAACATGTTGAGAGAAAGAGTAATACCCCTAAGGTTAATTAAAATTCTGTCTTCAAAATACTGAGTATAGAAAACAAGAGTGGTAAATGTTCCAACCATCAGACGTGCAGAGTTATATCACAAAGGAAAATGGTGGCTAAAGCACGGGAAGGTAAAATGGAGTGCCACCAGTTTATAATGGTAACTTAACAAATGGGAGCCAATACATAACACATATACAGTACATAGTGAAAAGCAGCCTGGCGTTTTAAGCTACAGTGTTATATAAGAGACAATATAAGATAATAAAGAGATAATAAAAGATAAAAACTATATGTTCAAATTAATCTTTTAATGCCAACCAGCAGTAAAGCGTTTAATAGAGTCTGGCTGGTTTTATTGATAGATTCAATGTGCCACGCTGTTGAGTCCTTATCCACATTTAGCCCCACTGGCTGGGTTCACACAGTGCCATCAGTTTTTGATGTTTAGTCTCATTAGTCCTGCTATTTATATTGTTATGCCCAATAATTCTTCTAATACTCTTGTAGCTAAATGTTATTTATTGTATCTATACATACACAACAATATTAACACAGTTAAGCATCAGTATTGGTACTGAGGGCACCATTAAATTCACTGAGAGATTTAATGATGGATTTAATGATATTAAAGGGGAAAAAATGCTGTTGGCCTTTACAGTCTCATTTAAAAACATATAAAAGAGTAGTAATTCAGGCAGTTATATTTCTTTTAAAGATCTTCCTTTCAATCACACTAAGCAATATGAGTTCAGCTCTACGATGGCTGTCTATCTTGGCCAAAGTCAGCCGCACTTGTCATATCATAATTAGCAAACTGAGAGTAAATTCAGCTTCTGTACCCATGTCAGAGAGAATGAGCAAACAATGAGGGCAGAAATTGGTTGAGAATTAACACTATAATGTTACTTGTGGGCTATATTACACAGACTGATGTTAGCCCCATATACTTTACAATGCAAACAGTTGTGAAAAAACTGTACATTACATTTGTATAATTAATTCTTTTATAAAATATACTTTTTTTTTTTTTTTGCAGGGGAAAGGGTGTTTTTAGGATCTTCCCAGCCACACTACATGTCCCTTCCTTCCATTTTCCAAGCCATAGTCATCATGACAACCGCCCCCTCTGACTGAAGAAGGCTGGACTGAGCTCTCTTTCGAACGCATAGGTGCTCTCTGACCATCAGCCAATGGATTTTCACTAAGAATGGCAGGAGCTTCGCCTTTTATCTCAGGGCCTGGGCATAGTGGCTGTGCAGCACTCCCAGCCTCTAGAAGTCCAGGTAGCTCAGAACCCTGCCTAAGAAACACATTCAAATCTCCATGTGATGCTAACGATTGGTCAGTCTTCCTGAACCCAGTTGTGATATCAGTAAGAGGATGACAAAAAAGTACTGAAGTATGAGGATCTTTCTTCAGGGTGAGATTTACCCTGTGCAGAAGGCCTGCAGAAGGCTGACTCATTTCTTAATTCCCACTTAAGCTTTCAAAATAAGTGGGATGTAAGTACAGGCTTTGGGTGGCTTTTCTGCTCAGAGCTGAATTTATCCCACCATAAATAAATAAATGTTCAGTTTTAGCCTCTTCTACATATTTTCAGTCCCTGTCATGAAAAGTAAACCTTATTGGTAGTAATACAAACATTTACTTTAGTAATACAAACACTGACAACTAAAGATAATTGTAACACGATCTTCTTTGAATTTTGAACCAAAGAAGAAAGTTTTTCAAACAATTTCAGCATTAAAAAGAATATGGATCAAATCAAAATTACACTTCCACATACATGAGTGATAACACTTAAAACTAGATGTTTGGTAGCAGAGAGTGCAAAAAATAAAGTGATAGCTTAACAGAAAACATATCCTTTCCCTTCTGAATCCTTCTTGCTTGTGATAAATTCTACTAACAAAACAACTACTTGGGCATTTACAGAGACTTGCCATACAAAATATTGCAAGATAATGTATCTTGTGTAAAATGTGTGCATGTGTAGTAGAGAAAGAGATAAGACAAAAGTGGAAGTTTCATTCCTTTTAATAGCCACACACCAAATATTAGCAATAACAACATCTTACACTATATTTATATATGTCTTTGGTCCCAGGGTGCTTTCCATATTAAGGATTAAAAAATATCACTGAAATTCAGCCATCTCTGGGGTGGAAATAGCAAATAGCTATAGAAGGTACATAACACATGGCACAATGGTGGTGGGAGAGAGAGGGAAGAACAAATGTTTGTCAGTAGTTTCTATCACGTATAAAAACAGCACCCTACCAAGACAGCTTCATAATGTCCTCTTACAAACTAAAAATCCATAGAGATCATTAAAGCCTCCATCTTCTGTAATATACTCTGTTAATCATATATTTTATCCACAAGAGAGAGAAAATTCCATCTCTAATGAAATGTGCCCTGGGATCTTTGATGTCACCTAGCAGCACTGGATCTTTATAGACGCAGCTGACATCTCCATACTCTAAAACATAAAGGGGTGGTACTTACCCCTTTTGAGGCCTTAGCAGGAATAACCCCTCACCCACCCCCTAAAATACTAATAGCTTTATTTCCACAAACCAAAAAAATATACCAATATAATACATACTAATACACTTATTAAAAAGTCCATGTTAAATAATGTTGGAATTAATCCTAAATTGGGGTCCCCTTCAGCTGCCTTGGGCACTAAGCGATCCTTAGTCTTCTTATGCCTAGTGCAACCGCTGCATACGTCACTCAGTTTATCTCAGAGGATGAGCCAGTTCAACTAACCTGAGTGCCTGTGTCACTAAACCACACCCTTCCAGTTATTTACTCAGCATCCTAGTATGAAAACTGGGACAAACTTTGGCTTTGATCATACAATCTCATTCCCAAGCGAGCACTCCCATCCTCCTGTGGTGCCCTGAGGGGTCTACGCCTGTTCAAGAAGATCTACGCATGTGTGTATTTGACAAAAAGAGAGAGAGATTTTTAAAAATTAAAAAATGTATATAAACACATCAAGTTTAACGAGAAAGTAGCAATAAACCTTCCCTGGGACAGGCTCCTGCTGCCACTGAAGGCAATAGATGTTTTTCCTTGCTCTTCAGCGGGCCTAGAAGCAGGCCCTCTATGTTTCCCAACAATTAGATACTATGGACATACGGTATGAAGATATTAATTAAACCAGGTTGTAGCAATTTGTGATCTTTGAGTGAAAGATTTTTATCTAGTCCAAGTCTCTTGAGCCAATATACACTGGAGGCCCAATGTTGTTTTTTTTTCCACTCATGGGGCTAAATTCCATCTTTGGGTGCTCACATATGGCTCTGGCTGAAGTCAGGGAGGCAGCTGCACTAGAGTTGCCAGGAAGCCCGTGTTCAGAACACCCGGTCAAAAAGCACTGTTGACCAGGCGGCTAAAAGTCCAGTTGGTGATGCAGCAGGGCCAAGGCGGGCTCCCTGCCTGCTCTGGCTCTGTGCGGTTCCCTGAAGCATGTCCTGCTCCAGGGGTGGCCACGGGCGCACTGCACGCTTCCCCTGCCCCAAGCACCAGCTTCACAGCTCCCACTGGCTGGGAATCTGTGGGTGTGGGCAGCACAGAGCCCCCTGATCCCTTTGCCTAAGAGCCGGACATGCCGGCCATTTCTGGGAGCCGCCTGAGGTAAGTGCTGCTTGGCCAGAGCTTGCACCCCAACCGCCTCCTCAACAAATTCCCTCCCACAGCCCGCGCCTCCTTCTGCCCCCCTCATCCCTGGCCTCACCCCAGAGTCCACACCCCCTTCCACACCCCAGCTCCCCACCCCAGTCCGGAGTCCCCTCCCTCCCTCTGAACCCCTCACTCTGAACCCCTCATTTCTGGCCCCACCCCAGAGCCTGCACCACAAGCCAGAACAGTCACCAGTTCCCACACTGGAACACGGTGCCCCAGCAGGGTGAAAGTGAGTGAGAGTGCGGGAGAGCAAGCAATGGAGGGAGGGGGGATGGGACCTCAGAAAAGGGGCAGGGCCTCAGGGAAGGAACAGGGCAAGGTGTTCGGCTTTGTGCAGCTGGAAAGTTGGCAACCCTAAGCTGCACACGCTTATGAGAAAAAGTAATTTTTTCAGTACCAGTAGCAAGGAACAAAGCGATTTAGAAAATGCACAACTGGCCTAAATCCCTTCCTCTGGCCTGCCAATAAAACTACATCTTTTTAAGAGCCTGAAATGGCTAATGTGGAGCCTGTTCTGTTTGTTAAATAATACATATGCAGGTTTTTCCATGTCAGTTATGTATCAATTATTGTATAATTACATAATCACTATAATTAGATTTAACTACATAATTAGGATGTGTAATTACATAATTAGAACATGTAATTACTAGTTGAAAAAAGTGAAGATTATTGGAAAAAGTTACATGCATGTGCAGTAGGTAATTGTGAAATTAAATATTTTGGTCTTCACCATTTTCACATTTTTTTATGACAAACTAATTAGTCCATATTATAAATTAATTACTTGCAATGTTTATTTTAAACAACTAAAACTCTCTAGGGTTTAGAGCATATCCAAGTCTTATAATCTATTTCTTTCCTCTCTTTTACAGCTTAAAAATAACTGACTGGATTACTTTGAAATCTCTCCCCCCATACGTCTGTTCATACACACAACTTTGAAAAAAAAATGACTGCTTTGAAGTTATATGACAAATTCTGTCTTTTAATACACCAGTTGGACTCCCAGTGATGGGCATCTATTGACTTAAAGGGAGTTATGTATATTCATGTATGGCGAGCAGAAATTTGTTTTAAGTGTCTTAATTGTATCAAATTTAATCCAGAATAGTTTAGATATTATAATACTGAACATCGAAACTTAACAATAGCTGTACTAACGATCCCCATTAAATCACCATTAAGTCTGGTTAATTAACGTAATTAAAATACGTTGGCGATGAAAGGGTTAAGGATGCGTATAAGAAGAACCATTTAGTGTATACGAAGGACGCAGGAAGCTCCTGGTTTCCTGAGCAGGGCAATTCCAACTCCTGACTGGGTTCTTTCATTCAGTTCATGTGACCTTGTTCCATGTGAGCCTGAAGAAGCATCTGTAGGACACGTGCTGGAATCACAGTCTGTCTAGATACACGTGGAACCCAGTAAGACAGCACTCTTACTCAAGGAGATAACCAGGAGATGTGCTGACATGAATAAATGCTCCTGCTGTAGACAGTGTTTTTTTGTTATGTTGCAGGTACTTATAAATGCTACCATTTGTTGTTACAAAGTGCTTTTTAAAATACATCTGTGTTCCCAAAGGAAAAAACAGTAACTCTTTGGAGTCAGTATGTTCCCCCAACCCCCAAAATCTTACATAACCTTAGCAAATCCAAAGTAAAAAATGCCCTCAGATTTTTACAGTAAAACAATAATAAGGGTTTGCAGGAAAACTGAACTGAAGCAGGAGCTGAATATTATTTTAAAGGGGAAAGAAAGGAATAGGCTATGGGAATTCTAAGTCTTTTGCAGAACGTCCAAGGTGATCACTAGTTTTTTTAACTGTTGTGATCCATATATTAAATATATCACCATACCAATGAGCTTTCTGATTTTGAATCCCAACCAAGCAGAAATACACAGTTTTCCTGTATGAAAGCAAATGGTGATGAACAGGGAAACTAAAGATTACCACTAACACATATCTCCTAGTTACAAAACCAAAATCAGTTAATAAAAACATGTCATGTTTCTTCAAAACCTAATGGATGAAACCTTAGTCAACTGATATAGGAGGAAGCAGCATAAGATCAATAACAAGGTTAAATTACCAGAATTAAGGAACAACATGAAGATTTTTAAGGAGAAAGCAGGCACCTTTGCAATAAGGGTACTATAATATGTTGCCTAGCAACAAGACATAAAAATGATATACAATGCTTGTAACTTCTTTCCCATACAAAAACAGCACCCTACCAAGACAGCTTCATAATGTACTCCTACAAACTAAAAATCCATAGAGATCATTAAAGCCTCCATCTTCTGTAATGTACTCAGTGGAACAATCATGTGTTTTTGTTAATGCAGTAAAACACTGCATTTATTTAATGATTACCCAATGATACAGCAGCACAACAACAGGAATTTTTCAGTGTTAAGCTCAGAGAGTCCATTCCAAGATAGAACATCTCTTCTGAGAATAAATGTATCTAACCAGACCAGTGGAAAGCCCAAGACAGTGGTCGGGGAAATCAACAACAAAAAGGTTTTTTGAATAGAGGAAGTTAAAATCTGTGACTAAAAGTAATAAAATGCCTGTAAATACATTTACACCTTTTACGTTTCCTTCTACAGTTTGCAAGAAAATTCAGGATAGTTGCAAAAGTATCACGAGCTTTCTGGTTACTAAGAGGCCAATGATAGGGATACCACAAAAAGCTATAAAGGAGATGGTAGGAAGTTGCTAAATAAGGACCACTATGCGTAGCAATATAAGGAAGTTACAAATGCTGTGCTAGGGAGCAAATTCTGTTGCAGCTGGGTATGTCACTAACATGACAGGTGGAAGTAAATTAGATGAGAGATGGAACAACTGCTAGGTGTTGGTACGGCCATCTGTGGTAATGGAGTGGGGCAGGAGCAGCTGTCAATTAGAGCTTGGGTGGAGAGAGCCCAATTTTTTTTGCCAGCCCAATTACAAAAGATGATCAGCAGCCAAAAAATAAGACCCATAGCTAAGAGATAGTGTAGGCTAGGGGCCAAGAAATCATATGTCTAATTTCTAGGACAGTTCTGGCAGAAATAGTCGGTCCTTAAGTAATTTTCTGAGCTGCAGTGCAGAGTACTCAGAGAAGATGGTGTTGTCTGGCAGACCCTCATAGCTAAGGATGCTGGTCAAGAACCACAGGGCAGGATGGGAATCCAAATGAGTCTCTCTCTCTGACGTATTCAAACAACTTGAAATTTTGCACTAGTAGAAAAAATGACTTATGACAGGAAGACCTGGGAACCGAGGAAAAATGTAAGGCTGAGAAGCTTAAAAATTTTAACACCTGCTGCAGGCTTGGGAAGTCCATTTAGGTCCAGCTGGAATTAACTGGGTGCATATTAATGGAGAGTATCAGTAGAGAACAGTCTAAAATGCGGCATTATGCATATAAGAAAGGAAGGATTATGTGTAGGTTAGGAGATTTAGACCACATTAAAATGATTAATTCAGGCCTGGAGCAAATGCATGCAGCACACATTGCAGGCAATGGAAATTGTACCTGCTTAATCCAGGGCTGAATTTAGTTCTTAAATTCTAATCCTCGTTCTACTACTGATTTGCTTTCATTCCTTCAGCAAAACACTTAACTCTCTTTGGCCATCTGTAAAACAGGTATAATTGTATGTACCTACCTGTCTGCAGCACTATGAGGATTCATTAATGATTATTTACATGCTAGTAAATTTTTGGATGAAAACACAATGTATTATTATTATTACACAAATGCAAATTCCACTTGTACTGAATTGTTACATAATTTATAACGGAAATACAGTAACTCTGAGTGGGACTGAGATCCCATTGATTGGTAAGTAATAAATTAAAACCTTACATGCACACCACTACTTGTCACTTACCCCTCCACGTGAGAACCCTTACAAGTTGTTATCAAACAATTACAACGCATACTTGATGATGACAACATCCTGAAAAAAAATCTTTCCTGAGCCCCCTCTTTTGGCCTTCAAGCAATTCCCAACCTTACCACGCCCATCATCAAAAGCAGGCTCCCCACAGACCGGGACACACCAATTCAAAGCAGCTCCAGACTCTTCCAGAACAACAGATACAAAAGCTGCAGCCATATCTCCACTGCTCCAATGATCAATACTCCCACAACACACCTTTCATGGGTCCTACACATGCCTGTCACAACATACAGTGTGCTCATACAGTGCATCTAATGAACCAACAACTATCGTGTGGGTAAAACTAGACAATAACTACGCTCTCAAATGAACTCACACAGAAAAATGATAAAAGACAAAAACACCGTATTACCCATGGGTGAATACTTTTCACAAAGTGATGACTACATTTGACCCCGGAGTCCTCACACACAAAGGAAACCTGCACAATGCCTTCAAAAGATGAGCCTGCGAATTTAAATTCATAACTCTGCTGGACACTAAAAAACATGGACTGAACAGAGACACTGGTTTTATGGCTCATTACAATAGTTTGTAATGCTCCCTACTGCCCGCTAACTCTTAATTGCCCATTTAATTTTTCTCCTACAATATGTGAGAAACCCTTGTGCTTAACTCTTTCTTATATCTGTATTTAGCTCAGATGCTCTGGTTACTCTCTCCAGACCTGAAGAAGAGCTCTGTGAAGCTCCACAGCATATTCGTTTCCCCAGCAGAAGTTGGTCCAATAAAAGACATTAGCTCATTTATCTGGTCTCTCTCAAAGTCTGTTAGTGGCATACTATGCAAGACTATTGAATCTGGTACTTGGTAGCTAGAATAAGGGTAGAATTTAAGGGGGGATTGGCCCTGGGCACAAAACCACAGCTATGGTAGCACAGCACTTCCATCACAAGCATTCGAAGGTGAAGCACTAACAAAAGTTAAAAAGTCATGTACTAGTTTGTGATTAGCAGAAGTTCATGGGATCGACTGGATGAGATCAAACAAAAGCATGTGAAATTTTATTTCATCTAAGCAAAGGACAACTTTTAGCTCCAAAGGTCATTTTCATTGTGCAGTATGTCAGGGTATTATTTTAGATAGTTGTTTGGATTAATGGTAACTGAAAAGAGGGAGACTTTGGCATGATATAGAAAAATATATAAATATGTAAATGCATAAAGGGAAGTCAAGTGTGACTCCCTTTCCTAATTGCCTAACATAATTCCCACTAGATGCATAAATTACAGCTCCTATTAACAGCACTATGAATAATAATCAGTTTACTTTCTGGCTTGTATCTAAATATACTTTCTATATGATTTCATCTTTTATTCAGCTGTTTAAGAGCAGAACATCTAATTACAGTTCCTATTAGTCTACATTATTATTATTTTTTTTGCCACACAGGGCATGTGTAAGGCTGATTTTCTAAAAACAGACAGAATTCTTTAGCATATGGAAAAATTGTGTTATTATTAATACATTCCCAAATGACTCCACATTTCAATTCCCTTAATTATTTAGTCATTGCTGATTATGTCTTTTCACAATTCATTATCCCATTTCCTGCTATGTGGGCATTTTATTCATTAAGTGTCAAAATGAAGGGCCTGACCTCCAAAAAGATAATCAGGAAATAAGTGGCAGATATAAAAGGTCTGGGTTGTCCTTAAGTGCTCACTTCTTTCAGTAGCTATGCCTGTTCTTAGTGAGTGACAACAGAAACTAAACATTGTCAGTAATTACAAAAATATACAGAAGTATCAATCTGCATGTACGGTAAGTGTAGCTCTCTGGTTTTTTTTTTCAAATGTACACTCTCTTACACCAGTTTATTGTTACTACTGAAATGTGACAGTAATAGGACGTGTTATGAAGAGACAGGTCCCTCCATAGTTAAAGTTGAAGAAACCTTCCATTTAGAAGCATGATTTTGACTCCTTCCTTCCATTCTAACTTCATCAAAATGAGACCAGGTGAAAGCAACCTGACTGGAATGCAGAAAGGGCAAGAACTGGTCTTGGGAAGGTGGTGGTGGAGGAAATAGATTGGAACAAATAGCCTTGGGTTACGGAGAATGGAGTGGGGGTAAGGGAGACTGGGACAGGCAATGTGAAGACTAATATCAGAAGCAGAGAAGGGGTTTACTGAGACTGGCTGTGCAAGGAGACGGAGGCAAGGAGCCTATGTTTAAAAGGCTAAGAGGAGGAGCCTGGCATGGGAGACTGGGTCATGGGACTGGGTGTAGGGACTGAGAAGCCTGGAACTGGACTGAGATGCCTGAGTGGGAGACTGGGATTGGCTAGGTGATGACACTGTGACTATGAAGAGGAGTTGGGGGAGGGGCAGGAATGAGTGTGGGGAAGAGACAAGATTGGGACAGGATGGAGGGAATGGGAACAGAAATGTTTCTTTCCATAAAAGGATACTACCCTCCAAAACATGGACTAGAACCTGAAGGTATGTCTACACTACCTGCCGCTCTCTCAGTGCTCTCTTGTCAACTCCTGTATTCCCCTGCTGCGAGAGGCGCAGGCAGAGTCAACAGGGGAGCAGCAGCAGTTCACTCATAGCAGCAAAAGTGTTGCAGTGAGTAGATCTAAGTACTTTGACTTCTGCTACGTTATTCTCATAGCTGAAGTTGAGTATCTTTAGATCGATTCCCCCTCCCCCAGTGTAGACCAAGGCTAAGATTCCAGATTCTCAATACTCATCTATTTTCAGCAAATATCTGTGAAACCCACTGGCAAATTGTTTGTGTCATCCATATCTAGTGGCTGGTGAACTTAAGAGGATAAGAACCTACTACTGCTATAAGTTACTCAATTTGCTCAAGTGGGAGAGGACTGTATTCAGGATCTAAAGGTTCTAACCCTGCTGATTAACCACGTGGGAGTCCATGTCATGGAATTTCTGGGTTTTTTTCAGTGCGCTTTTTAAAAAAATCTATGAAATTACACACAAAAAACTATATTAAAGGAATGTAAGTGTTTCAAGATCAAGCACTCAAAACTTAGGAAATGCCAGAATGAACATTGCCTGTGGAACCTTAACACAGCCTTCTTGCGCATATGCATTACAATCCAGTCTTTAATTACATGATCACATACTATTACTCCACATTCCTCATTCAGTGCACAGAGTGGACCTGCTGTAGGCATGAATCAGGGTTATGTAGTAAAGGAGTTGCTGTAGGACCACTGCTTCATTGTTGCGGAATCTGGACGGTGTGTTGTCAATGGGGAAGGGGATTGCTGGCAGAGGAAGGAGGGTTACATAGTTAAAGCAATTAAATGCTGCCCTATAGAACTGAATTCTTTCTCTGCCTCTGCCACTGAGTCCCTGTGTGATGCTGGGCAAGTCACTTAAATCAACCTCTTCACATGTGATCACTAAATGTGTGGTCCTCATTTTCTGGGTGCCTGACTTGAGATCCTGCTGTCTAATTTGCAGAAGTGCTGAGAGCTCAGAGCTTCAACTGAACTAATTGGGAGCTATGCTGTGAACATACAAAGAGCTATATAATGGTAAATATTCTGAAAAACCAGGCCTATGGTGTTGACACTCAAAGTTAATGTGCACTTTTGATCTTCACCTCTGCATGTCTCAGTTCCCCATTGGTGAAATGGTGATAACGTTATGCCCACGGAAAAACCCGCGAGAAAATTTAAAAGTCTGTTATCAGAGTAGAGTTTGAATAGTGTGCAGTGAATATGGCATAGAGCCACACACTGAACAACGGGAATAAAACAATATTGAATAGCTGCTCATAACAGAGCAGCATTCATCTTCAGCACTGGATGAGGCAGGAGTCTTGTGGAAATCTATGTGATCTTCTCATTAAAGTCTGTATCATAATGCCTATGCCCAAGGGGGCTAAATTAAGGTTGCACAGACAAACTTAATTTTGGCATTTCTTAACTTTTGAGCATTTGACTTTGCAACTTTAATGTTCTTTTAACACAGTTAACACAATCTGAGGAATTGTCACAGATTGAAGTGCCACTAGAGGAGGTTTTGGAACTAATTGATAAACTTAACTGTAACAAGTCACCAGGACCAGACAGCATTCACCCAAGAGTTCTGAAAGAACTCAAATGTGAAATTGCAGAACTATTAACTAGGGTTTGTAACCTGTCCTTTAAATCAGCTTCTGTACTCAATGACTGGAAGATAGTTAATGTAACACCAATATTTAAAAAGGGCTCAAGAGGTGATCCTGGCAACTACAGACCGGTAAGTCTAACGTCAGTACCAGGCAAATTAGTTGAAACAATAGTAAAGAATAAAATTGTCAGGCACATAGAAGAACACAAATTGTTGGGCAAAAGTCAGCATGGTTTCTGTGAAGGGAAATCATGTCTTACTAACATATTAGAGTTCTTTGAAGGGGTCAACAAACGTGGACAAGGGGGATCCTGTGGACATAGTGTACTTAGATTTCCAAAAAGCCTTTGACAACATCCCTCACCAAAGGCTCTTACATAAATTAAGTTGCCATGGGATAAGAGGGAAGATCCTTTCATGGACTGAGAACTGGTTAAAAGACAGGGAACAAAGGGTAGGAATAAATGGTAAATTTTCAGAATGGAGAGGGGTAACTAGTGGTGTTCCCCAAGGGTCAGTCCTAGGACCAATCCTATTCAACTTATTCATAAATGATTTGGAGGAAGGGATGAACAGTGAGGTGGCAAAGTTTGCAGATGATACTAAACTGCTCAAAATAGTTAAGACCCAAGCAGACTGTGAAGAACTTCAAAAAGATCTCACGAAACTAAATGATTGGGTAACAAAATGGCAAATGAAATTTAAAGTGGATAAATGTGAAGTAATGCACTTTGGAAAAAATAACCCCATCTATACATATAACATGATGGGGGATAATTTAGCTACATCTAATCAGGAAAAAGATCTTGGAGTCATCGTGGATAGTTCTCTTAAGACATCCATGCAGTGTGCAGCGGCAGTCAAAAAAGCAAACAGGATGTTAGGAATCATTAAAAAAGGGATAGAGAATAGGACGGAGAATGTCTTATTGCCCTTACACAAATCCATGGTGCGCCCACATCTTGAATACTGTGTACAAATGTGGTCTCCTCATCTCAAAAAGGATATACTGGCATTAGAAAAGGTTCAGAGAAGGGCAACTAAAATGATTAGGTATTTGGAACAGGTCCCATATGAAGAGAGATTAAAGAGGCCAGGACTTTTTAGCTTGGAAAAGAGGAGACTAAGGGGGGATATGATAGAGGTATATAAAATTATCAGTGGTGTAGAGAAAGTGAATAAGGAAAAGTTATTTACTTGTTTCCATAATAGAAGAACTAGGGGCCACCCAATGAAATTAGTGGGCAGCAGGTTTAAAACAAATAAAAGGAAGTTCTTCACACAGGGAACAGTCAACCTGTGGAACTCCTTACTAGGACTATAACAGGGTTTAAAAGAGAACTGGAGGTTAAGTCCATTAATGGCTATTAGCCAGGCTGGGTAAGGAATGGTGTCCCTAGCCTCTGTTTGTCAGAGAGGGATGATGTATGGCAGGAGAGAGATCACTTGATCATTACCTGTTAGGTTCACTCACTCCAGGGCATCTGGCATTGGCCACTGTCGATAGACAGGATACTGGGCTAGATGGACCTTTGATCTGACCCAATACGGCCTTTCTTATGTTCTTAGTTTTTTTGTATATGCACACACTGAGAGATGTGTTAGAGGAAACAGTAGGATGAAACCTCTCCATCAGAGCTCAGAAGCAACATGTGGAGGCAGAGGAATTCTAATTTTACTCCCAAAAGCCTCCAGTTCTTCCTATCATTGCAAAAATTACATCTGTTTATACATTTCAGTGCTTAAAGTTTAAGGGTATTAAGATGTGCCAGCTGAGCTTTTGCTTGGGCAGCCTGGACTTGGCTTACAGCATGTGAAGAGCAGGGGATTAGTTTGGGGGTCAACAGACAAAGAATCAAAGGTGCCTTTCTAAGCAGAGTTCTTGGATCCACTACCCCTCTCCTGTCCAAGCCACCTCCAGCAGCACAGAATCCCAGAACTCCACCCTAAGCCCAAATTCAGAAGAAATGTCTCGTGCTTAAACTGTAGATTGTTACATTTTGATCTTTAGAAAGTGACATGTTAATGAGAAGGCATCTCTAGGTGAAAGCTCCTTTCTCTGGCCCTTATTGCCACCAACCAAGCTACCAAATGCCATCAAAACCTGAGAAAACTCAGCCCAGACCTCTCCCTCACTTATATTTTATGCTGAGGGTGCCATCAATGCATGTGGTAGAGGGGTCAGTAAGCTGGAAGATGTGACGAATAGGAGTGTTATATTTGTGCATCCCAAAACTTCTCTTCAATTATAGATACTGTAAGAACTAAAATCAATGAAAACACACCTGAGTAATAACAATACATACACACACCGATGCCATACTTCTCGTTATCAAAGCAGTTTGCAAAGTATAAATTAGTAATTTTAAATCTGATTATGTTAAACTGAATATCCACTAATAATGCATTACAAATACTGTGAAGCTCAGTTCACTTTTTGACATATGTATAACATATACAGTGTGTGTTACATATGGCCTTTTATCAGCAAAAAATCATTTGAAAAAGGTCTAATAGCCTTCTGTACATTAATGTACAGTAACTTCCTAAATAGCCTTCATATCTAGACAAATATTTTGCCTAATGCTATTTCATCTTCTGCCAGCTGCATATGATTTGCTTTTGATTTGGCACACACTTTGTTATACATTATTAAACAGCCAATCATCCTGCCCCTGGAGTTAGTACTGTGCCCCCTGCTTATTTTTTAACAAATTTCCTTTCCTTTTCTTTTGTACCAAAGTGATTAATCATTTCAGCTAACGGCACACTGTTGATGATCTGAGTCAGTGACTTCAGACCATCTTAATCTCCTGTTCAGCAGCTTCTAGTATTCTAGGAATTTACCTACAAGCTTTTATTTATAGCACAGCAGGCTCCCAATTTTATACAACAACAAAACCAAAACCTCTAAAGAGCATTTTATTTCTGCTTTTAATGTTTTTGATGGCCTTTTATGAGAAAAAAATCCCACAAAATGTAAACTAAAAAAAAAGGCAGAATGATAAATACTTATTTTTCAGAGCACTCTAGGTTTTTATCCAGGTGTTTGGAGAGAACCTGTTGCCTTCCAATTTCTCTCTGCAGTAACATCTTCTCTGGTCTGGGTAATTTTGTACCCTTTGGCTGTCTACAAGAGTGCATTCAGATGATACCTCATTAAAGTACACTCCTCTGGGATTCTAGAGTCCTTATTTGCAGCATCCTTATTTGTGACTTGGATGGCAGAGAAGCAGCTTTGATTTTTCTTTTAATATTACAAATATTTTCAGCTAACTTTAAGATCCACTTTCAATCAGCTGAACTCATTGCTGGATTATAACAGCAGTTCAGAAGCATATTGGAGTGTTGACAGACTCTTATTAAGCCAAGTGCCTTGCTATTATTGTCTTTTTTATTATGGTGTAGTTTTATGTAGCATTAAGGGAAATGATCTGACGAAAGAAAGAAAACACCAAATAGATTTAGTTATCAAAAACTTTGATATCTTAGCCACCTCCAAGAAGAGTTTACATTGATATTTTAGAGGAAAATTCAAACACTATATAATAGAATTCATTAACTGGTAAATGCCCAGTACTTTTGGTCCAGGATATAGGTTTTGTTAAATAAATATGGAATGGGGACAGGGTGAGAGTACTACAGCATCTAATATGAAATGAACAGAAATAAGTTTATGGGATCAGATTGCACCTGGTCCTTTTGCAGGTGTGCTGTGAGAGGGACAGGCAGTAAAGTGCTATCTCCTGCACCTTGGATGGCCCATATATGGCTCAGGAGAACTGCAGTCTCTGCATTCAGGGGAGCCCTGTCAGTGATCTCGTGAATGTGCACGGAGGCCCAAAAGGGGTGAGGAGGGACGGGGAGTGGCCATGGCTTCACCTTCCCTCATATGTTGGCTATCAGAGCAGGCCGGCCACAGAGTGAGGAGTCAAAGCTGCACTCCAAGAAGAGGGGTGACTATGCATCTGAGCACTGAGGAGTCTGTTTGGATGACTTGAAAAGGGGAAACAGTTTATGCAAATGTGGTCACTAAACTTAGAACCAGTCTAAGTGTGCCCTGGCTTGCAGAAGCCAGGGATCCATCTCAGCACCCTGAATTAGGCTACGTCTACACTGAGCACCTTACAATGGCAGAGCTGTGCCACTACAGCAGTGCCCCTGTAAGGTATGTAGTGTAGCCGCTCTTTGTTGGCAAGAGAGAAGTCTCCTGCCAACAAAATAAAACTATCCCCAATGAGGGGTGGTAGCTTTGTTGGGTGGAAAGCATCGCCTGCTTACAAAGCGCTGTTCACATCAGTGCTTTTCATCGGTAACACTTTCGCAAGTCAGGGCTGTGGTTTTTTCACACTCCTGCTTGACAAAAGTTTTACCAATGAAAGTGCAATGTAGACATAGCCTAAGTCATTATATTACATTTAATACTCAGATATGGTTGTAATGTTTATGAAGTACAAGCAACATCAGAAACATCACTCGTATTGTCACTGAGCATCTGTTCGGCTAACAAAAATGCCCTCTGATTAGCTTGCAGATTAGCAGCTACTGCAAATGTCAAGCTCAAAGGAGTTGTGGAATGTTACAGGACAAAAAAGGACCTCCACTGGGTAGTAGCACTCGGCAGGTCATGCTTTTTGTCTGCACACTGCCTTTCTGTATGATTGGCCATGACTGATTTAGACAAGTTCACCAGCACTTGTGTAATGGTCACCATCTGGGCTGGATGGAACTGGGCACCTCCAGAGTGAAAGCACGAGTCTCTACAGCTTGAGTTAAAGAGCTAGACTCTCATGCTAAGACCTATAAGCATGCCCCTGTCCTCTGTGGATTGGCCACATGGGGATATATATGTGCTGACCAGAGGGTTACATTTGCTTAAAGTGCCTGCCATTAAAATAGTCAATAATTGCCAATTGTTGTGACAGTGGCATCTGAATTATTTCACCCTTATTGAAAAGTCCTGATGAATTTGGTAGTAAATAAAAACCTTTCACTACTTTATTTTTAACTGTAAATTTCCGTAATTCTCTTTTACACTGTAATAATGCCCCTGCTACAGAATTCTATAGGACGGTCTAAAACTCACTTCCTCAATTCCACTCTCATCCACCCATCCTCTTCCTCCTTCCTAATTTCTCTCTCTTCTAGTTTGTTCACCTCAAAGTACAATTATGTTCCAGCAACTTCCATCCTCAAAAAAGAAAAAAATCACCTTGTCGCCCACCTGCCTCTCCAGCTACGACCAGATCTCACTTTTCTCTTCACATGTAAATTAACATGCTTTTAACCTTGTCCTCTAATGACTCTTTCAAAGATATTTTTTCCTGGTTCTTTTTCATTATCACTAATCATTCCTTCAGTCTCTCTCTTCTGTGGGTCCTCCTAATCCTGCCCACTACTGTTCTTCCTAGGAAGGGTCCCTCAGAGCTCCATCTATGGACTGCTCCTCTTCTATCTCATCCCTGTATACCGCATCAGCTCCAACCTGTATATCATATATCTGCCTTACCACTTGTGGAAAAGTTGCCATTACACCACATCTCCAGGGACTGAATGTGGCATTGCCACAGCTGTACCTCAGTTTTCCCCATGCCATATTTCATATTTCAACTGCTGGCAGGACCTGGACCTCTGACCAAGCCAGGGAACAGAGTCCAACCTTTCTCACGGCCTTAAAGATCTTAAGGTCCAACAGCAAAACAACTGCATCTTCAGCTCAGCTGGTAGCCGCGTTCTTGGCAGGCTAGCCCAAGCTTCAAACCATTCTAAGACCAGCCCCAGAGCTTTGGGTTTCACTCCCTCCACCCAGAGCCTATCACACTCTTCACCTACTCAAGGTTTCAGACAGGCTGTAATCCCTGATATCTTCAGTCAGGCTTCCGATTCAGGGCTCAGCCTCCCAGGCCTCTCTCAGCCTTCAGACCAAGAACTCCCAGCTGCCTCCCGCCTGGGTCTCCTCCCTAGACCTCCTTCCAGCTAGCCTTTGCTCCTTCCTTTGTGTAGGCCCAGCCCCTGCATAGCTTGGTTTGATTGTCAGTGAGGTTTAACACCCTTTTGGGGCAGTCTGGTAGATTAACTGGCCTCTCAGGCCACTTTAACCATCTCATCACTTGTTTGTGTGGGATACACCCCATTACATCACTCCTCCCCAGTCTTCTTCCTCTGCCTGCTTTCTAGCAGACATCATCAGTATGGACTGTTTCCTGTCTTTACCTTCTCTTTCTCACACATACTCATGGTAAGAATAGCTAGGAGTTAGACATAATCTCATATTACTTTTATTAGTGCCTGCTTTCCTAGTCCGCAGCTTTCTCTTTACCCACTCACCCATAACAAATCAGCTCCCTTTTTTCCTGATAACGTCTTTTTAGCAACCACCACCACCACAGACAGAAACACACCCGTTCATTACTTAATGTTTCATGACGTAACAATTCCAGAGTACAAAAGAGAGATTATTACAAACTTTCCCCTTTATGATAATTTGCAGGAAATCTCTATAATTTAACATATTACAAATTAGAGCAGAAACAAGGACCATTTCCAGTGATTTTTCAGTGTTACAAATATAACAGAAATCAATCAATCTTGTGCAAAGCTAGTTAGATAAATGTGTAATAAATGTTACAAGAACAGCTTTAGGCATTGCATATTAATAACTGTGGTAGGATTGACTTGCAGTGCCTTAGTTATATGATAAGCAACAAGATAATTAGTAAAATTATCCTGCAAATTCATTATCTTGATTCGCTCAACTTGTGCCTTTTATTCACTATATATCAAAATAAGGAGTTCTGCCTCGAGGAAGATAATCAGAATGTAAGTGGAAGATACAAAAGATCTGAACTTTATTTATCTATGCTTCAGAAGCTGTTCCCTTAAATAGTCTGAATGATATTGAAAAATTCACAATAATAATTCCCAACTAAAGGAACCCCACAGCTCTGCAAACCCCGCCCCCCCTCAAAGGCACCTAGACCATCTCACATCTTAATTTCATAGCAGGATTAATTATTTGAACATTATAATAATTCTGGAACATATATCATATAGACGAACAGCTTTCAGTTCCATTACATTTTAATTCAGATTGTACAATATGTTTATAGACATGAAAACTGAACAACTTGTCAATATTGATCCTTTAAATTTATAAAATCACCCAGAAAGGTTAAACAAAATAATTCATCCTATGGATTGCAAGGAAGGGATCCACAGACCACTGATTACAGACAGATCAGATTGTGGACCATTGCACTAGTCTTTTGCTGTCTGCAGAATTTTGCTGAGAACTTATCTTTAGTCACAATCAAATGAGTTTGATGGGGATGGATGGTTAATTTAGTTATTTTATGGCACTGTGTGCATAATACAGAAATAATACATAAGTTAGTATGATTACTCGTGTCAGTCTGTATTCAGAAAAGGGCCATCATATAACAGCAGAAGTGCACTGGCAGAGCTGTGTGTATAAGGATGGAATGGCTATTGAACTACCAGTTCAATTAACCTACACGGCTTACCCAACCTTAACTCTGCCCCACAGAATTGGACCTTTACATATATTTTTACAAATTTTAAGGGGCAAAATTAAGGTTGGATGTGCAGTGTAAGGTATGGAATTTCTCTAAAGAAATTTTGACTGGAGTTAGCTGGATTTTATTAAAACTCATTTGCAACCTTAACACTTTTTAAATGAAGTTTTTGTTTAGGAATTTCATTGTTTTATTGTATTTATTTTTTTCCAGATTTTAAATAGAGTTGGCTTATAAGATATGACTTTTACCAGACTTCTCAGAATAACTCATGCTTAGGACAAAATGTGCCATGCAAAATTTTAGTAACAGTGGATTTTTTGTGGGGAGAAGTTGGGAGGCAATCATGTTAAGCAGACTTATCATGAGAGGTTCAAACTTAAGATATCTGCTACCCCTGGCCCAGAATGTAGTTGCTGAGCAAACATTAACACCACACTGCATTAATAGATAATGCAACAGAAAGTGCCTAAGTATTGAGCACTGGAATGAAATACAGTGTAACTCAGAATACTGTCTGTTATGAACATATGTCAGCCATAAGGGCTTCTGACCCTATTCTTCCCATTTTCACAGAACTCATTTATAATTTCTCTCTGTTAAATGAATTTTGCAATAAAATGGAGACTTCTTAGGCTCCAGGATTAAATATTCTTAATTAGACTATGCAAAATATTGCACATTAACACGTACTGTAAAAAAACAAGCTATTCTGAGACAATATCATCAACAAAAACACATTATAGGACAAAACAGGTGAGTTAAGTGTGGTTTGGTGGGAAACTACTCCATGTAACCATGTATGGCTGTATGTGTGTCTGTGGGGGCCAAGAGAGAAATCATGATCCCTATAAATTATCACGAGTGGAGCATGCAGGAGCTCAGATATCACAGTGGCGAGTGTGGTATAAATTCCTAGTTTAAGTGAATAGATATGGAGTAAGTATAAGGTTGAACACTACAGTTATTAAAATGGTTTTGGTAATGATTCCGTTGTTTGTCAGATATCCCGAGACTGAAGAAAAATGGAACCTAAGTGGTCAAGGCACTAATATGATTATGCTGCTGGTTCAATTCCCAACAATCATCTTGTTGGAAACGTGTATTTGAAAACTGGTACCAGGCCTAGTGTATCATTTAGCCTCCTGGGCAAGGGAACTGTAAGACAGAGCTGTAAAGATGGACTGTTAATAGGCTAGAGTTATACTGCTCACATGCAATTCTCAAACTACAGCTCTATTGGTTTAGGGCCTTTTCATCACTTTTAGCAGTTTATCAAATGGCCAAAGTACAAACTTTCAAAGCAATGAGTAGGAATTTAGCCTGATATTAATTGGTGTGTTTTCCTAAAAGATGTATTGAAGGAAAGGTCCGAGCCCAGTGTAGACCGTCAGAATAAAAAATAAGGATGAAAATACCTGTCTACTATGTTATAATCTTTCTGGTGCACTTCTGTTTATTTGGAGGGAAGAGATAAAAAAACAGACATGAAAAAGTAGCATGATCAGTATTCATTAGCTATAATATATGTGCTTTAATTGCATTAAAATATACAGTATTAATAATAAAATATTGTTATGAAACTTCTTTAGAAGGGTGACTATTTTATGCATCTGATGCATTTTTTAAAATGTTTGGGTTGTTGCACTGTATTTCATGTGCTTCAGAGTTCTATTACTTTGGAAAGTAGTGGACAAGAAATAAATACTGGGCATGTAAAATACTGATATTGTAACTTTTCCTGATCTCCCCGCTGTCTTTTCCGAAGTTGCCTCACTTTGTCTAGATTGTGCAACTCTCCACTGGGCAATCCTGATCTCAGGAAGTCAGTCGGCATTTTTCCATTTACTTCAACAGGAACAGCACGGGGGCTGAATCTGCATCTCCACCATCTTCCCAAACTACCTCCAGCAATTTCTTTCCAGCAGTGTGACTGCAATAATGTACTCTGGTAATTCAAGGTATCTATTGATCCAACAGCATATGCTAGCTCACAGCACCAGTAAAGTAGCTCTCATGCCATCTGCATGTTTCTCCCTCTGCTTTAGAAAGCAAGATGAGTATTTTGAAATATACTGCTGATTACCATATTTGTGTACTGTAAATCTTCGTATGTCCAAGAACTCCAGGAGCTTAACTGAAGCCAGTGGAATCTTATAGTCATTAACATTTATAAGGCAGCAATCCACAGTTTGTTGAAGTAACATCCAGCTTCTTAAGAAATTGATTTCTCTCTCTTCTAAGAATGAACACATCCTCCATTGTTTAAAAAGGTCATTCAGAATGACAGTGTGTTTGGTCTGATCTCGCCTTTTTTGTGGAGGTTTTTTTTTCTAGGAGACAGTTTCTAATTTACCTTTTATTTTTGTTTTTAATTCAATCAGCTGATGGTGTGCAGCTGATCTCGCTGATGCACATGATTGCTGGAGTTTAAAAAAGCCTGAATATTTGAGGACTGACTCAGTGCATTCAGCTAGAGAATTAGCAAACTTGCTAATAATCTAAGGGATCCAATGTGAAAATGAAGAAAACAGAGCACAAAATCTACATTTTAGCGGTTTTCATTACTTATTTATTTTACTTAACCAGGGAGTCATATTGTCTTGTATACTTGGATTAGTTTCGTAGGGCAAAGGAAATGGTGTTAAATTATTTTCAATGTCACAGCTATTAAGTACCAGGGTTTTATAAATGGAGGCCTTAGGGCCACATATATTTGCATATTTGTAGAGGCATCTTATTTGGAATCCCATTGGTATAAAAGAGACAGGGCTGCTGGAAAGCTGTGCTCGGTCAGGACCCCAAGCCTTTGGAATTCACTGATCCCTGTTTTCAGTCCTCCCTAGAAGAAACACTTACCCCTGCATCCCATATCCCTTCTACACAGCTTTATTCCTCCCCTCCCCTGCCTTCTGTGTTCCTCTAAACAGTGTTTCTCTTCCCATGGAACTCATCCAGATACTATTTTCATCTTCCCCTCTTATCTAAAGACTTCCTATTCCCATCACCCTCTCCTGCCTACCAACCTTCTGCTGTCTCCCTAACTCCTTCATATCCTGCCAAACAGTCCCTACTGCCTCCCATCCTCCTATTCGCCCGTGCTCAGCAGTAAAATGGAAGAATCCTTCTGCCAACCTAGCTCCATGTACAGTGGAGATTAGGTCAACGTAACTAAGTCACACAAGGCATGATGCTTTTCACAGCCTTGAGCAATGTAGCTAGTTCAACCTAAATTTTAGATTTAGACCAAGCCTGCGTCACAATAATTTTTTTGTCAAGTTAGAGTTAAGATTTCATACATGTTTTTCCTTTCAGCAAAAACACTACAAATCCAGGAAGTCACCAGTTAAGTCTATATTAACAGCCAGACCAACCTCATCCCATACATTCTTCAACTCCACAACAAACTGCAGCTTCCAATATATCAGATGTGGGTTACAAGAGAAAAATTCATGGAGCTGTAGAATCTGATTCACTACTATTATTCCAGTTTTAAGCAGATGCTACAGCAAAATATACTTTTACCTAAAATCCCAACACTCCTTATGCAATGCACGGTACAACACAGACTAATGAAAGTCAATCAAAATCAACCAAAGATTACCATGACTCTTGCTTGAACAGCCCGTAGTTTATGCTGACTCTCGCTAGGACAGCCCAGGATGGTTGCAGGGAGTTCTGAGGACTCTAACTGTGGTAGCGTGGTTAAGGATACAGGGAGTGACAGAATTAAGGATATGTGCAGAATCTTAACTAAGATTTTCAACTTTTTCTTGTTTTTTGGGTTTTTTTTTAAACTTTGCCCTTCACTTAGAAAGTAGAAACTGTCAAACATTTGCTTTCCATAACTATAATGTTCTAAGAAGTCTTTTCTGTCTTGGTCTACCATTACAACTGCAACTCAGTGGAGTTTTTGACTTGAAGATTCCCTACCTAGCTTCTTTCAAATGTTTGTGCAGCCTCCCTGCAGGTGAAAACTTGCTGCTTCTGGATACAGTCATTATAATTTGATGCACTTGATGTAAATTGGTTGATGAAGTAAGATCAGGAGTAGGATTCCTGGAGATCTTGGATGTCCCTTGCAGGGTTTATAATCTCATCAGGAGTCATTGCATTACTTTGAACCTTTAAAGGGGTTCCTGTAGCAATTTTAATCCCCATAGGAATCCCTGCAGTTGTACACTGTTTTTTTGGCCTTCATGTGCAGACTTCCTAAGTGCTGTGCAGTCTGATTGGTGGAATTATAAATTCTACAGAGATCTCATAGGTTTGGATAAAATATGTAAAATAATTTCACACTTAAACCACCACATATGTCCCACCTTTCATATGTATGTTCAAAAATTCAAGACTGTACAAGGTTCACTGGACTTGGACACTATCAGTGCAAACGAAAGGCTCAGTTCATGCCTTCAAAGCACTGACCCATCAACAAGGCAGGGTAAGGAATGCTGCTTTAATAGAAGTCCTGGGAGGCACTTCATCTCAAGAAGGAAGAATGACTTCCACAACGCCAGGTATAGTAGGGGACTCCTCTTGATCGGGTGCTACGTTCCTTAATGGAGTACAACTGCAGCACGTCCTTCCCGCTACTGCTGGCCTGCACAAGAAGAAGGGAGACCGGACTGTAGCTCCACCTCCCAACCACTCCTGTTGCGTAGCTAGCCAGGAGCAGCTGTTATAGTCAGGGGAGCACATGGACTGTGGCTCCTTGAGCCTTCTTCCATCCCTATTGAAGATAAATCTTTGTTGTATTATGTGGGCTCAAACAAAGCACAGAAACAGCATTATTTTAAAAATGTTGTTCCTGAAATCCAGGAAATCAATGCTATATCTGATTTGTCTGTCCAGTGAAACGAAAGGCTTTAGTGGAAAGAGCTCTCTCTCTCTCTCCATCTATGGTTAGAAAGATATTGATATACATATGTATCATTATTGAAAGCGAAGACAACTAGCTTATGTTTGATACGATGGAGAAGGGGAGCCAGTGGAGGACTGCATAGAAAGGACTGACATGGGCAAAGTGAGAGGCTATGAAAATGCCCTTTGTAGTAGCAGCAGCAGCAGCAGCATTCTGAATGGATATGAGTGGAACAAGACTGCATTTGTCAACGCCAGAAAAATGGCTGTTGCAGTAATCGAGATGCAAGATGATGAGCATTTTAGCTATGGGGATAGATAGGAAATGCTATGTCTTAGAGAGGTTATGCAGCAAGAATCTGCAAGGTTTAGATATAGCCTGGGTATGAGGATCGAGAGAAAGGTCTGAGCTGAAGATGATGCCTAGGTTATGGGCCTGAGTGACGAACAGGATAATGATATTGTCCACAGTGCTTGAGAAAGTGGTTGAGGCACGGGCTTGGGTGGGAAAGGGAGAGCTTGGTTTTAGCTATATTGAGCTTGTGCTGTCAACTTTACATCCCTGAAGAGCAGCTGAGAAGTTTGCCTTTGGAGCAGTGCAACTTTTGTTTATTTTGGTTGTTTCATCTCCTCAACTCAAATCAATTTCAGTTTATTTACTGAATTTTCAACCTGCCTGTTCAGGTTTAAGGGCTCTCTATTTATTGCCTAAACACTATGTTTCAGAATGCTTAAACCTGAGTAGGCAGGCTGAAAACTGAGTAAACAGGATGAAGAAGCCTGACACAGAGATTGCTTGGCAAAGGGTTCCCTGATCTTTGTAAATAACTCTCACCTCAGACCTGATAAACTCATTACACCAAACAGGTCTCGCATGATACTTATCCATAAACAGTAATGTGTAAGGAAGGTATCTATAGAAAGGTGATAATTTGTCAACATTCATAACCACTGTGAGATATATGTACAAATAATATTTAAGGAATAATGTATTGAACGTGAATTTTAACACAAATAATGACATGTAATTCTGGAATTCTTGAACAGTTCCAGAAGAACTAAGACTAAAGATTAGTCATCAGGATGTCTCACTAATGGCTTGTTTGGGCAAGTGGGAGGTGTCACACTGTCCTGTCTGGCAGATGATGCAATGCCAAGCTCAACTGTTTAGCTTTGTGCAATACTATGATTTTGAACGGGAATCCGTCAGCAGGAATGACAAACAATCAAAACCTCTTAAAGGTAAAAAAGAAACTTTACAACAAGACAAGGATTCACCCTATCTATGAAGAGAAACAAAAGACTGTGTTCAGTGTAACTCAGTGATGGGAAGAACACTCCATTCACTGAGGAAACCCCTTGAGGAGCAGTGGGGCCAAGGGCACACTTATGAACGCTTGGATCCTGGTTTGTCCGAAACCAGCCAGTTCTTCAAAATATTGACCTTTTGGGAGAAAATCTACTTTATTGCATAGGAAGATAACTATTAATAAGTGTGTCATTCTGGTTCATGTTTTATGATGTTTTTTACATTCTAAACACTTGTTTCCACTACTCTCTCTTGTTTCTAGTTAAATTTTTATTCCTTTTTAAATAAAACTACTTTTCCTTGATCTTCTGGGCTCGCAAATGCTGTGTGGTTTACAGGCATGGCAGTTTGAGGTAAAAATTGTAAATTGATATACTGTGCACCTTTGGGAGCAGAAGATCTGGAATTTCTGTGAGTAGCCAGTGTCAGGAACTGGGTATCATGGGGAAACAATTCAAGGGGGGTTTGGGGATTGAGGTGCACTGATTGTTAACCTACCAGGTGAAGGAAGGTTTGGCATAAGCCCAGAGGAAAGTGCTTGAGTGGCTGAAGGACTGGCAGTGTCATGGAGCTGACATCCAGCTACCACAAGAAAAACTCCCTCTAGCTGGGGGCAAAGGGGGTAACAAGTTGACTCATAGTCCTGGAAACACTGAGAACCATCAAAAGAAGGTTGAGGATAAGGGACCCGCTATAATGTTATTGAAGTCAGTTAGGTTACACTGGGGTGATTTTGGTTCAAGGGGTTGAAACTTCAGGAAAAAACAAGAACGATGAAAAAATGAAAGCAAGAGAACCTCTCAATTACTGTCTTAATTAGACAGTATGCAAACAAACTCCTATTTAGTACATATCAATCCCTGTTTGCTGCAGTAGAGTTGTTCTGACATCAGCAATGGTCATTTTATAGTCTTTTCATTTTTAATAAAAATAAAAGTTACATTTGGTTCCCATATGTAGATCATCCTATTCAAACGAGGATAGTTATGGAATGTGGTTTTGGAATTCTGCAGTTTAGGAATGTCGCAATGTGTGGTATCAAAACAGCAGAAAAGTTTAGTTTTTGTGCTCACATGCTAAGGGTACGTCTATACTACCCACCGGATTGGCGGGTAGTTTCAGTGTATTGGGGATCGATTTATCACATCTGCTTTATTGTGTCTCATCTAGATGTGATAAATCGATCCCCGAACGCGCTCCCCGTCATCTCCGGAACTCCATCTCGGTAATAGGAGGAAGCAGAGTCGACGGGGGAACAGCAGTGATCAACTCGCCGCCATGAGGACGGCCACGTAAGTCAACCTAGGATACTTTGATTTCAGCTACGCTATTCGTATCTTAGGTCGACCCTCCTCTCCCCCCACTGTAGCCCTGCCCTTAGATTCCAAGCTGTAGAAGGTCCCCTGGCAGCAGCTTTGATACAGCTCCACTGTGTCAATGGGGGTATGTGTGTCAAGATTTCCGTGGGCACTGCAGGTGATGTTCAAATTGCTCAGTGTCACTGTGGCTCCCAGCATGCCAATGTATAAGAAAGGGAGGGGACAGCGTATGGGTGGGTCCAAGATTCTAGTGCTGTGTGGGTGTTTGGGTGGCAGTGGCTTCTGTGGAAAAGCTCTGCAGACCGGAAAGAGGAAAATTACTCCAGGCTACATCTGTCCAGCTCCTGAGCTGGTTACTCTGGCAGGGCACTGAATTTGTGTTTTCTTTCCCAAGTACCCCTTCTTTGGAGGAAGATGAAGTTACATCTAACATCACGACATCTAACATCATCTAACACCTCTGGGAAGGAAGAAAGGGATCTTGGGGAAAATTGTGTGTAGTGGATTTTTCCCCTTTTAAATCCAAAATGAAATAATTTGTGAGCAGCACAAGGGGCCTGTTCTTCCACTAATGTGCTGCATAAAATGAGAATTAAAAGATGTATTTAATAATTTTTTTGAGAAAGGATGGTCTTTAACGATGCACTGTAGAATTTCAACCCAAATAATGATATGTAATTCTGGAATTCTTAAACAGTTCCAAAAGAAGGGTGTCTACAATGTCCAAAAGGTAGAAACACACTAAAATAAAGGTGTTTTTACTGAGGTTTTGGCATGCCATCTGGTCTAATTTGTCTTGGTGCTTTATTTGGTTTAATATCAGCTTTCTAGAAAATGTAAATTACTAGATGACCACTTTAAAAAGAGAACCCATAAAATAGGAGTTAAATATATATGGAAAAATCACACACTGCTTTTAACTTTGCCTACTTAAGAAAATATCCATTATCAAAGTATATTCAAGACTAGATAAGTCCAGGAGTGAATTAATTTACTCAATGAATGCAAACTAGAAATTACTGTGGTAAAGAAATATAGTGATGGCAAAATATGGAAATAACTTTGCCATTATTGTATGTTGTGATTTTATAATAGACATAACAACATAACATAAAGTTATTAATAACATAAACATACCATGGATTTTAATTAAATCCAAGTGGAAAAAGACCCTCATGGACACCCCCTCAACATTAATTTTTTTGACAGTCATGATTAATGGTAACATACACATTTCATGGTTTTTAAACCTGAAATGTACTTATACATTACAGTCCTATTGTCTGCTTCCAGGTGAACATATGGTTAGTCAGCAACAGTGAAATCCAGTGCACAAGAGGTTGTTTTTACATGTTTTAAATGTTTTCTAGAAAGGCGACATTTAAAAAAATGAACAAGTGCTAAAGTAGGAATTCTACCATCTAAACTTTCTTTCTTTCTTTAGGGTACATTTAATGAAATAACAACAGAACAATTAAAGAGTTCCTACCCGCAAAATTTCTTCAATACAGCTGTTATCTCCTGTTCCACTCTCCTGTAAACAAAGAGGAAAATACTTTTTAGGTAAGAAATAACAAATGGCCAGTTTGAGGTAATGGGGCTACATAATAGATATACTCAATAGTTGGGTACATTTTGAAGTCAATGTCAAGTGTTTCTAGCAGCAGAATAGTGGTGGTGTGTTAAACTCAAAAAATATTTCCTACTTTTTCTGTAGGAAAATGCAATTTTAAAAAATGTTTATTCTTTAAATGAGTGACCACAATATATTTTTATCTAATCTATAAGATTCTGGTTACATTTACTTTAGGTGTGGTTCATTTCACTTTGAGTATATATTATACATATAGGTAAAATATTTACTGTATATACACAGACCTAGTATATTTACTATAAATTTATTTACAATTAATTAACAACAACAGACTGGCTCCTTCTTGTAGGTAAAACTCCCATTGGTTGCCCAGGTAGTTTTGTTTCAATAAGGATTAGGCCCATTATTGACTATAGAAACTTTCATGGAATCAAGTGTTTAAACTGGAGTTGTGTTCAATGGGTAAATCAGAGGCCTAACAGGACCACTCAGGGTATGTCTACACTGCAATGTAAGCCCGGCGTTAGTTCAACTTGAGTTAGCAGACTCTGGGTTTGTAAGCTAGGGCATGGGCATCTACGCTCACTTGTAACTCCTGGTGTGAAAAAACTTGACTATCTACCAAACGTGACTGTCCAGAGGACAAAGAAAGTCAGACCATGGGATTGTGGAATACTTTTGGAGGACTCCCAGTGTATGAGTTCAGTGGGGCTGAGTTTACACTGCAAAGCAATAGGGCTTGATCCATAGTTCCTGGCTTGACTCAGGCTCCTCTTCCCTTGTGGGGTCCTGGGACCCTGGGTTTGAGCCCTGGATAAGCACAGTTTGTGTGTAGATGGAAAGGGGGTTAGGCTTGAACCGGAGTTTTAACCCTGCTGCCATATAAGCCCACAGACTTAATCATAGTGAACATCTTACTCACAATCATGAGGAGTTACCTATACAGGCAGTGGTAGATTGGCCAGTGGAGCCCATGCCCAGAAGCCCTGGCCAATTCGGGAAGTCTGAAAAAATGGGCATACCCCAATTCACTCTGCCCACCCCGCACTCCTGCCCACTAGCACAGAGTCAGGGCATGAAGGCTTGTTCCGCTCTGCCTACTCAGTGCTCCTGCAGGGGAGCAGGGATAGCCCCAGCGCTTGACTCCGCTCCCCAGCAGGAGCACCAGAGCGGGGGGGAACCTGCAGGCAGAAGGGGCGAGGAAGGACCTCCCACTTGCTCTGGCCCAAGGCCCCACAAACCCCTAAGCTGCTCTGTATACAGGTCCTTAAGTCCATCCCTATTCAGCAAAACATTCAAGTACATGTTTAACTTTAAGCATGTGCTTAAGATCCATTGAAACCAGCAGACACTGAGGTGCAGTGGAATCTTGCTCTGCTATCCCCATCCCCTCTCTTGACCCGACCTCCTGCATCCTATCTCTGCCCCAACATACCCTCTTCCTTCCTTATGCTGTGCAGTGCAGCTCTGCTAAAGCAGGAGTACAGGCGAGTGGGAAAGCAGGTGCCGGAGACGGTCTAGCTGCCTCTGCCAGCTTTACATGACTTAGAGATGCCTGCTAAACAGGGGGAACTCTCCAGTGGGGTGGGGTGGAGTCTCCAAACGCTTAAATACACTTTACACTGCAGAATCCACCAAGCAAAATGATTTCTGCTTATGCAGAATACAGTGAGCTTAGCAGATGGGAGAATTTGGCCCTGACCGTTTTGTTTAAGAGTGGGAGAGAAAATAAATGTGTATTTATTGCTATTATTAATAATTCCTTTTGAAGTTGGTTAGCAATTTTGGCCCAAATCTTTGAAGGTGATTAGTGGTTCTGGATGCCGAAATGTTCAGGTGTGCAACTTGAGATCCATGCCTGAGCTTCTGAAGTGCAGAGCACCTGCCCCTCTGAAAATCAGATTCTTCTAAAGTGTCTCAATTTAGGCACCTACAATCACTAGCCACTTTTGAAAATTTATGCTTTTCATACTTACATGGTATTGTTAGCCAAATACTGTTTGCCCTACTCCTGTATGTTAATACCATGCTACTCCTGGAAGACCATGCTAAGTGCAGATCTTAATACAATAACCATGATAGTGTGCTTCCTGGCAGAGTGGAGGGAGGGTTTGAATTCATATACTCTGGAAGTCTAAAGGGGTAGCGAAGTCAGAATTAAGGCAGACATATACAAGCAGAGAATAATTTATGTTTCATAATTTTTTGTGGCTATTATTTCATGCCAGGTTATGGGAACTCATGAGTCTTTTATTGTCAACACTCCTGAAAATTTTTGCTGAATATGGCCCTTAGTTATTAAACAAATGAAATGTCTTTTAACTCTTTTGCTGCAATAGAGTTTGTCATCTAAAAAATCAATAGAAATTATGCTATTGACTTCAACAGAAGAAGAACTGGGTGCAACATAAAGCGCCTTTCAAGAATCACTCATATTTGACAAATCACCAGTTAAAAGGAACTACAGTCAATTGCAAGTAGCCCCATTCTGAACTCATCATTGCAAAAGATGAATTAAAGAATGTAATATGCGGCTTTTGCTGTTACCGGAGTAAAAATATACAACAGACACTGCTAATAAAGTTAATACTAACAAGAAAAAAACACATATGAAGAAAAAAATCACAAAATTCTGTGGACTTTCTTTTTTCCCTCTCATTAGCTGATTTGTCTCCTCTCCATGAATCTCTCCTTCTCCCAAAAGCCCATTCTATGCTTAGTCATCACACTAACATCATTAACACTTGAACACACAAAGTCCTCCTGGCATAGCACACGTCTTGTTTGCAGAGCAGCGAATCTGCTGCCCCACCAAAACACTACAATTCCTATCTGCTCTCATCTTACACAAGAAGGCATAAGATGTCACCTTCTTGCATAATATGATGTTCGCAGATGCTGCTTTATTGGTTAAGATCAGAACACTAAAGGTGAATAGCTGAGATTTGCTTATAAGTCAATTGAGAAATTATCTATTTTGTGTTTTAAAATTCAATCTCTCTCCTCCAAGTGTTTGAAAATATTCACCAGTAAAGATTTGTCCTTTTTACCGCCATGGAACTAAGCCAAAAATATTGTCCCCTGGCCCATTCACTTCAAGGCAGAAAATAAAAACCTTTCCTCCCCACAGTTATATCTTGATCCAAGTGATCAGATAGTCTTCCAATGGGCGATAATGAATCAGAAACACAAGGCCAAGGTAAACAGAAGCAAACATTATTTGAAAAAAAATCTTCTGTGTCCCCTTTTCTCTTCATCTTCTGAACGCTCTTGTCCCATGGTCTTGCCCTATCGGTACCATACAACACCGTTGATATAAAGGTATCTAGAAGCTCACATTGCATTACATTTTTTTCACTTTGCAAAATGGCACTGACATCCACAAGTCTCTCAGCTCAGCATGCAGAATTTAACTTTGCAACAATATTTTAATAAAAATTTTACATGTTGGTAAATTCTGCCTGTAATTTACATCAAGAAGCAATCTATTGGAGGGCTTGCAGAGAAAGAGGAACATACTTGCAAATATGGTGGTTGTATCCAGAACTCAGATGGTTTGTGGAGGAAATTATTAAAGAGATTAATCTTATAACAAAATACCAGCTTTCTAAAGATCCCCTGACCTGCTTACTTAATGCTTTAGTAGAGGATCTACATTTTAAACAGAAAGACAATAAAATTAATTGTTATTGTTAGCATTTAGACTTTGTATTGCATACTATTTCAAAAATGTAACCCCTCTGATATGGACTTGTGGTATAGTAAAATATGAACTGTCTTGTAATGGAAAAAGCTTTCACACCAAGAACATACACAAGAGAAGTGTCAAAAAGAGGATAGGTACTTAGAAATTTGGTAACCCTTTTTAGTGTATGCAGAAGAAGAGGGCTCCCCAGAAAGCAGACCAGAATCTTTACATAGGTTCTCTGAATATTAATCTGATCCTGAATAAGTAATATACAATGTAGTTTGTTAATGTTTTATTGTAACTTTGCCTTACTAAAAGTTTTTTTGAATTAATCTATGACTTACATGCAGTAAATACTATACACTTTCACCTAGTCACATGGTTAGATCTGCCCGTTTTAAATTGCATTCTGTTTCTACTATATTTCAGTTTTTACGACATGACCCTGTGCCTGAATACATTTATATAAAATGTGCCCTTAATTTGAAAGATGTAATTTTTTCTCCCCTTGATAATGTACATACAGCAAAATATTTGTGCAATGTAAGTTTTAATTATTCTGGTTTGGGGGGGTTGTGAGGTTCGTGGGTGTTATTTCATGCTGAATTTCTGAGCTGTTACTAACTTATTATTTATACTAGCTTTGAAGAACTATTTGCCTGTTATTGCTTTTTGAAATCTATCACAACAGACTTGACTCCCTGAACCTCCATTGAACTCTCTGTGAAATTTTGGCAACTCTAGTTCACTTATCAAAGGCAGTGGGCATGAATCTTTTAGTTCTCTGATGCTTTTCCCATTACCTTCATTTCTCAGTCAGGGCAGGCCCCCAAAACACCAAACACTTGTACGCACGCACAGACACGGAGTCTGGCAGAAAGATGTGAGGATCTGCAGCTGAGGATAACAGCAGTTATTACTGAAGAAATAGCCAGGGGCATCACATCATTGATAACACAAGGAGCTAATTACCATGCAAAGCACAGAGTGCTGTAAGAAACGAGGCTGAATAAAGCCTACACTAAATTCTTGGGACAGGGGATGTAATTGCAAGAAAGCTACGTCTGTACATATTTTATTTTACACATTCCTTATTTTTTTCTTACCAACAGCTTTCACAGAGTGATCTATAAAAGAACTTCTATTAAAAGAATTCCCTGTTGATGAAACTTTTCCCATCCTCTCAAATCTCTGCACTGAAAAAAGGGAGAACAATCTACCACGGCAATCTAGTTTAAATGTAGGCTACGTCTACACCTGGAGCTGAGGGTGATTCCCAGCTTGCGCAGACATGCTCACGCTAGTTCTGGTCAAGCCAGCATGCCAAAAAAAAGCAATGTAGCCACTGTAGCATGGGCAGCATCGAGTGGCCGCATGGGCAAGCCACTCAAGTATGTACTCACAGGGGCGAGAAGGAGCAGGTGGAATACTAGTAAGATGAGAGCTAGTGCAAGTGTGTCTATATGAGCTGGGAATCACAACCCTAACTCCAAGTGTAGCGTAGATGTAGCCTTAGCGTAAGAGACTGTCATGGCAAAATTTTTTATATCATTATTTGTGTAGCATTAAGTACTTCCACTAACTCTTTGCATTTTGCAGTTATTGCATTTTGTCTTCAGTGTAAGTTAAAAGTTATTAAAATATTTAAAATGTTGAGATATACTCAGTTTACCTCCCGGGCCTCTGTCCACTCAGTCATGCTGGCATTAAAAAGCTGGACACCAGCAACCAGCTTGATGTCAGCTGGTGGTACATTTGGGGTCCTTTCTAAAGTGGGTTCCTGACTGCAAGGATTCAATAGTCTGTTCTGACACCCACCTGATACATAGGTGCCTCTCTACTCACATCTCTGCCCAACACAAACACTATAATAGGCTGGAATAATAAGGGAGGTTATATTATCAAACATTGTAAGATTATATTGCTGGAATTCATACATGCAGAGCAAATTAAAGTTCCGTTCCGTAACTAATGAGTGCTCACAACTTGCACTGATTATTTCTTCTCAAAAAAACCCAAAAACCAACAAACAAAAAAAACAATGCCTGGGCATGAACTCTGATTTTCCTATATATTAAAAACTGGTTTCCATTGTCTACACAAGACAGCGAATCTTTATTTCAATGCAAAAAACTTCCAAATTTTTAAGAGGAATAAAAGATATCTTGATGGAAAGTATTGTAGCATAGGAACCATTGGTGCTTTAAAAAACTGCTTATGGACCCAATCCTCAAAGACAGGTAAGTGCCTAACTCCCATTGAAATCAGTAGAGGGCCTATATTATTAAAGGAGATGTACAGAAGGATTGTGGACCAGGTTGTTAATGAAATAAAAGGCATCAATTATCATTACTGAATGAAACTTCAGACTCACCAATATGCCTCATAATAAGTGCTTCCCTCTTCTTGCTGTCATTCTTCCTGAGAAGCGATAAAGAGTCCTGTGGCACCTTAAAGACTAACAAAAATATTGAAGCATAAGCTTTCATGGGCCATGCATCTGTCGAAGTGGGTATTAGCCCACGGAAGCTTATGCTTCAATACTTTTGTTAGTCTTTAAGGTGCCACAGGACTCTCTGTTGCTTCTGCAGATCCAGACTAACACGGCTACGTCTCTGATTCCATTCTTTCTGAGGTGTTGCATTCATGCCTACATTCAACATTCCTTACCTCATGTGAAAAAAGCTATTGCTTCATTCTGATTTAAGGTAGGAGCTACTAGAGATGACTCTAGTTAAGGATGCCCAATACTTTCCATAATAAGCCCTGTTTCCTCTTTATTAGCTGCAGAATTTGATTTGTTGTGGTTGCAATACTGCATGTTTGCTCTGTCTCAGTGTTGTTGCTTTGTTTATTGGGGGTCAGGAAAATTTCAGCAAAAATAATTAAATTATTTTTGAGGATAAGGATAGGGAAAAATGGGAAGTTTTGCTAGTGTTAAATTTTCTCTCCTGTAATCATTTCTTTGAAGCGCTTTAATGCCTACAAGGACCAGGAAGATGAAATTTGGCATGCGGATGATTATGGGGTCAGAGAGGTGACTTTTAACGTTCCCATGAAAATGTGTCTAGATTTGGCAGAGTCATAAGATTGGAAAAATCCATTTGCCCATGCTTAATAGGGTTTGTTAGAAGTTTGCTGCTTAGATCTCAGAATATTCCATTTATATTGAGCATGTTGCAACCCCAAAAACCTCCGTAATGTGACAACTGCACTGAGCATGCTCCCTGGCATAGAGTTAGAGCTCAGGCTGAGAAGATAATGTAACAGCAGGAGCAGAAATTGCATCTACCCCTTTGATCTATGGGAAGGCAAGAGTTGTGATAAGGTCCACAACTAGAGATGGCTGAAATCATGATTTCCGATTCATGGAAAATTCCAATATTTTGAATTTTGTTTTCTTTCCAAAGAAAATTAAAAAGTTTTGTTCCGATATCTACTTTCTACAAAGTGTTATAGCATAACTTTAAATATAAAATAGAATTTAAACAAAACATGGAAATGTTTGACTCTGATAAAGTCCAAACATTCACTGACTGAAATGCTATATTTTAAAAAATTTGACACAAAATTTAAATCAAAACCAACATAGAAAGTTCCCATGGAGAATTTCAATTTCAACTAAATAGAATTTTCTCAAGGAAAACATTCCATTGGAAATATTTTGACCAGCTCTTATATGAGCCGATCTCTTTCCGTTGCTAAAAGCAAAGGGGTAGCTCTCCTTTTCCTCTCTGTGTCATAAGAACAGCATTCCCCTCACAGCTCCCTTTCCTCCTTGCGGTTGCATTGACAGCTCCCTGTTTGAATCTACTTTAGCCAGTATGAGACAATGTGCTGGGCGTCAGGAGGAAATGATGAGTTGTAGTCTATTGCACTTTAGTGTTGCTAACTCTGATATTTCACCATCCATATTATTCAGTAAGGCCTCATGCCCCTACCTTAGGATGCAGAGAAGCAGGGCTTGAATAGGGATAGGTCAGACATGGTTAGCAGACAGTCATCATTTTCTGGTGACATCTTGTTCTCCAGAATTTCAACTTTCATAAATAAAAAAAGACAAAGTTGCACAGGAAGCTTTAGTTGGCATTTCCTAACTTTTCAGTGCTTTTCTTTGCAACCTTAGTTCTTTGCATGTAATTTAAAATACAATTGGTTATAATCTGTTAAAAAAACAAAACAAAAAAAAACAGCTATTCATTCTTAGGCTTTTTATTACTCTGTTTTAGACCTAACACTCTAATTTTATAAGAGACCTCTGACTGTTTTCCTAGGAAGTCATCTAAATTTAAAAACTGGGACTTGGGAGTAAAAAAACAACATTTAGCTCAAGCTCTGTGATGAAAGCATTGTACTAATTAAAAGAAAAATGTTATTAAAAGCATATAATTCACAGTGACTGTTAATAAACTCAATCCTTTTAGTTAATATATTCATTATCTTTCTGAAATGGATTCTTTATATTTATTATGGGGATTATTTTTCATATAATTGAACCTTGCAACAATGCTCTTTCCTCAAAGAGGGAGGAGGAGAAAGATTTACAAGGATTTTCTTTTAAGAAGGCTTAGAAGTGTGTATTAAAAAACATATCTTTTCTCTGTGGAAATGATCTAGATATCTCAGTCCTGGATCACAAATTAAATTTGAGTGCTAACATGACCCAGGAACTGCACCAGGAACTGAGAGACTCTCTGGCTAGGAAGAAGATGAATAAAAAAAAAAAATCTACAGGCAAATAGGAACACAAAATGATCAAATAGATATGCACTGACTGCAGGCTGCTTAGAACAAGTTAGTTGGACAGAGCCTGTTTGGTTCATCATAGCTGATATATAATCAAAGCAACTCAGAGAGTCATTTGGGACTTTCCAGTGGGGTAAAGAAAATGAGATTTGGCGACAGGTGGCAATGGGGAATCATCAGAGAAGAAAGATAATGGTGGATATTGAAAAGCCATAGAACACAGCGGTTCCCAAACTTCTCCACAGAATGGATTACAGTAGAACCTCAGCTTGACAAACCCCAGTATTCAACAGACGAATTATATTAACCATTTTTCTTGCCAGAAAAAAAAAATCACATAACGAAACTGAAATCGATGAAGTAAAAGTAAACATCCTTTACATCCTGATGCTTTCAGTATGTTGGCAATTGGTTTGCACTGGTGTGAAGGACAAGAGGACAGCAGTACAGTGCACCACACTTCACCTTAGGCATTGTACCTACTATAATTTTGAGATAGTCAAGTTTATGAACTCTGCAATCTTCAGTTAGTTTGCAAAATAGGGATTCTTCTGTACTTGGTAGTAATCAGATTGTCTGATGGACCACCTCTCCTTCCACTGATGATTGATGGACACTCTCCCCATCCACTCTTGCTCAGATAACATGCCTGTGACAACTACAGCAACTGCTTTCATGGAAAAGAACTATTAAGAAAGTAAGCAATATTTTTACCTGTCTGTCTTTTGACCCATGGACCACAGTTTGGGAACTGCTATCATAGACATATAATGGAGAGGGACAGAAGTGGCATTTAATAATGGGAAAAACATTTTCTGCAAACTATAGCTTAAGAAATAGCACATGCCACACAGAAAATGGCTTTGGAAATCCACTTTTCTTTGTAGTATCCAACTGTTCAGACAATTTATGGGCCTGATCTAGCACACTTCCATTGTGAGTGGGAGACTTGGCTATTTAAGGACTCTCGGTGAGATTTTGTGCTATGCCTGTAAGGATATGTCTGCGTTGTAATCACAGGGGTGACTGCTGCATATGTGGACATGACCAAAGCTAGCTTGGGTTAGCTATCTTGAATGGCAATAGCAGTGAAGCCTCAGCAGCATGGGCAGCTGCACCAAGTATTCAGGCTTGCCTGAAACCCTGCATATGTACTCCAGTGGCTAGTCCATGTGCTCCAGCTTCACTGTTATTGTTATTCAAGCTAGCTAGATTAGAGCAACTCCATTACGTTTTTAGTGCTGCAATCACACCTCTGCTTGCAGTGCAGATATACCCTAAGAGCCACAGTGCATAACGCGCAGCCTAAGATGATGGGGGGGGCTATGTTGGTTTTATGCCACCTTTTCTGCACTCTCACTTCTGGGCCACTCTGGAGGCTGGAGTGATCTCTGGCACAATTTAGACAGCCCGCGGGCTTAAGTTACAGCAGCTTCTGGGTTGCCCTAGAGGTTTCAGCGCTGCCCAAAATCTCTGTAGTGTTACATGATGTGGCCCAATCATCAACACATCTCTTCCTGACTTGGTATGGCCCATATACCAGGGCTTGTGAAGGGGCCCGTGGAGGACGGCTTTACGCCTGTCTTGCATAGTGTCTGTGCTGGGGCAATCCTCTCTCCAGAGAGAGGGCTTTTGGAGTCTCTTCACACCGCTCCACCCCTTTTACCTACTGCAAAGGGAACAGAATAGAGGGGAGGATCTCACCATCCAGGTAGGCCCTGTGTCTAACTTAAGTTATACCTATTGTGCTTTCTATTTATAAGGACATCCGGAATGTTTCTTTTTTTTCATGCTGTAGTGTGGCTCCACAAGCAGAGTGAGTGAGAACAAAAGAACACCTAGACTATGTTAACAGTTCCCTCTTTCCATTTCAGTTGAACTAAGAATGTGAGGACACTAACAGCAAAAGAGACATTGTCAGGGAAGCATGTTCCCAGGTTATGGTGGGTGCTTTAAAATTTTAAATTAAAAGAACAAAATTCCCTCAAATCCCCCTTCTATCCATCACTAGCAACAATGGAACAATCAATTATCACAGCTACACTGGTAACGTTTCCTATAAAAGTAGCTTGGGAATGTCAAGTGAATGGCATAGGCAGATGGGCTAAGCAATTTGACTGACTTCAACATTTTATTCATAAAAAACACTGCAGCCCAGGAACAATCAAAGGGAGAGTAATGGACAAGAACTGCATTGTTCTATTAATAAAATATAAAGGTTTTATTGTTATTGGGAAAGAGTGACTATCAAATCAATACTGTGTCATACTATATTAATGTTTTTCTTCACTAATGAAACAATGGATGCTGATGTGATTACACTCTCTTGCCACATAGCTGAAAAATATAATAAGATAGTATTAATTAAAATTGCTACTGCAATATAAGGTGCTTGATCCTGGGAGGTGCTGAATGAGGGCCCTGAGCTCCCACTGAACTCAACAGGAGTAGAAGGCACTCAGCATTTATCAGGAAGCACTCAACAGATTGCAGAATTGAGTCCTTATGCCTCCTTCGCCACTAAAAATTATGTCATTCCAAAGAGTTAATTGGAGTCCTTTCGAAATGCCTTCTGCACAGTACGTTTACTATTGTACTGCATTATATTAGTGCATACTGTAAGTGTATTAAATTGATTAGTTGTTTGACATAACTCTTTTCTTGGAAAGTTTCCATAATGGAAACTGGAGTCCTTTGTCTCTGTAATAGGTAAAGCACCATTAGTGAAAGTGCAAGCTTCTCACGTAGCCCACAAAGGCTCTCAACAGTAACCTAGAAAGACTTTCTATGAACTGACAGAGTTCAGTCTCCATTCCCATTTAATTCTTGGCCTCTCTGCTGCAGAGAATGCCAGCATTGCCAATTAGTGTCAACTGGAATGTAGTATTTTGTGTGTGTGATGTGGACACTTGCCCACTAGGAACTGGACTGAGATCACCATATATGTGTAATATACTGAGTGTATTTGTCCAGGAAGAATATACAATAAACCTAATACACACATGTAAAGCAGCAACAGTTACAAAAAAGAATATTATGGAAGGATTAATCTTTCAGTAACTTAATACATATATATTCCACCAGCTATGACAATATCCAATTAATTAAATGGATTAATTTGCAAAGAGATCTTTTAAAAAAGATTTTAATTAACAACAAATCAATAAAATTATTCAACATGAAAATCAATTACATTCCTGTTTACATTATTTAACTCCAAACATTTGTTTTGTGTGCTTGTAATTAGCAAGCTATAAAAGATGCCATAAATAGGAGCATAATGAGAGGAACTGTTTATAAATGATAATTGGTATTCATTCCCACTGAGCTAAAGGTTATGTGATTACAGAGTATAGCAAAGAAAGGGTTAAACCTATTACCAGCGGAAAGCTTTGGAATACGGAATTCTGTGGAATTCCTTTCCTGAATAAAAAGCTAAAGGGATCTGTAGTGATCCCAAGTGGGCTCCCTCGGACTGGGAGGGCAAGGGAGCCGGGGACACCCCTTGGAGGGTGGAGCCAAGGCCACTCCACCCCCCTCGCCGGAAGTACAAGGGTGGGACTATAAAAGGCCAGCGCTGCAGCCCAGAAGGGAGAGACACAGGGGAGAAGGAGGACACTCCACAGGACCTGCTGCTGCCTGGAGGAGACTTGAGCTTGCGCTGTGCTCCAACCCCTGATGCCGAGGACGACTGGCCTGGAGTACCTGCTGCCGTGTACCCGGAGGAACCAGAAGCCGACTGGACGGCAAAGGTACCCACCCCCTAAGTTAGCTGCCCCTGCCCTGAACAGAGGGACACTAAACACTGTATGTTTGCTGGCTGGCTGCCTGAGCCTGAAGCCCAGGCCCCAGCCTTAAAGGCTGTTTGTTTGCTGGTCCCCTGTGCCTTGAAACCCAGGCCCCAGCCCTTAAAGACTGTGTTTGCTTTGCTGGCTGCCTGTGCCCTGAAGCCCAGGCTAAAGCCAGCCTCCTAGAGACCGTTTTGCCTTGCTGGTTGCCTGAACCTGAAGCCCAGGCCTCAGCCCCATACAGACTGTGTTTGCCTTGCTGGCTGCCTGTGCCATGAAGCCCAGGCCCCAGCCCCTCTGAGACTGTTTACATTGCTGGTTGCCTGAGCCTGAGGTCCAGGCCCCAGCTCTTTACAAAGACTGTCTGCCCTGCTGGCTTGCTGTGCCCTGAGGCCCAGGCTAGAGCCAACTCCCCTAGAGACGGTGTGCTGCTGGCTCCCTGAGCTCCAGAAAGCCCAGGCCCAGCTACCTGCAGGGACGGCGCTACGTGCCGGTCACCTGACAGAGCCTGAACTCGGCCGGTACGAACCGGCCTGAGGGGTCTCCCTCGGATTGGGAGTGTGAGAGAGCCCTACAGGACCCCAAAACAGTGTTTGACTGAAACTCTAATGCTGTGGGAGCATGAAAGGCTCTCCCTTAAGCATACTCAAATCCATTCAGCAGTGACCAAGTGAGAAGCAAAAAGCCCTTTTTTGGGATCTGAAGAAGGATACAAAGGGAACCTGAATTCCTCATCCTATTGGTGAAGTAAGCTTTATGGCCCTAATACCATCTAGCACAAAATAAAGGGAGAATAAAATATTCAGATTCCTATAAAAATCTGAATTAATCTTGGGTGAAAGCTCAGAGTAGGGCAAAGGATTACTCTGTCATTGTGGGAAACAAGAAATCTAGCTTCATTGACTCTCCGTGTGGACACTAAGGGTCACTAGAAAGGCCACTTTCTTTGTGGGCCAAAATAAGGATACTGACGCCAGAACATCTAAGGAAGCAGCACAGAGAATGAAACAACCACAGTGAAATAGTCTATATTCCCAGGAGGTAAAATTGTTCTAGTCTTCATCTACATCTGCTTCAGGGTTCTGAAAAACCAGGATCTTTATGGGGAAGAGACTCATTAGAGATGCTATATTGCTGAAGTCTCCCTTCTCAGTGTTCTGAGACAGATACACTTATCTAATCTGAACTGAAAACACCTCCAAGACCTGGAGAAGCCAGGCTGGAAATTTTGGCTTTCCAACCATATCCATTCACTAGCCCGAGAAGTAGACAACAAAGTGTCTATCATATGGAAGACAAATCAAGATTTGCCAAGGCTCTTCTCTCTCAAATCATACTTCTACATACAATTTTTCTAGGGCAGTGGAATGAACTTGTCCTTGAGACTAGAACTGATTGGTGTTTCGTTAGAACATGCTGATTCATCAAACCCAGAATGTTTCTCAAAAACACTTTGGGTTCAACCAATTTTTGAAGAATTGCACAAAGGAGTTGAACAGAACCTTGCCTGCCTGGGTTCCAATGGAAACCTGCTGGTTCCCTGCCCACATACCTAATAAGCTTCTGCAGAACCTGGATTTACAAGGACCAGAGGCCTGGAACAGCCCCACTATGTAGTTTGCCTTGTTGCTGGGGACCACAGGGGTTCCAGGCTTCTTGCAGCTGATGGGAGGACTGGACATCCTGGAATCATTGGCTCTAATGCAGGTTGAGGTCCCAGCTCCACTGCAGGGAGTCTGGAGGCCCTGAAAACTCTGGCAAAAGATGGGGCTCTTGGGTTTCCAACTGGAAATTATTAACTGGCAGTGACAAAGGAGGACAGACACAGGTGCTCTGGTAGATCACAGCATGTTAACAGAGTCACCAACTTCACCAACTAGATGTGGCTGCAAAAAAGGAAGATGTGATCCTAGGACACATCAGGTGAAACATTTCCATTAGAGATAGAGAAGTATCAATGCCATTGTACAAGGCACTATTAAGATCTCATCTGGAATACTGGATACAATTCTGGCCACCCACATTAAAAAAATGTATTCAAAGTAGAACGAGCGCAGAGAAGAGCTACTAGTATTATCAGGGTATGGAGGGCCTATCTTTTCAGAAGAGACTGGAAGTGCTTGGCTTGTTTAGCCTAGCAGAAAGAAGACAGAGGGAATATGTGTAACCATATCAGGGGGTAAACACCAAGGAGGGTGAAGAGCTATTTAAGTTACAGGACAATGCTAGCACAAGAACAAATAGATATAAAATGGCCATCATAAATTCAGGCTGGAAATTAGAAGAGGGATAAGGTTCTGGAACAGCCTCCCAGTAGGAGTTGTGGGGGCAAACAACTTAATTAGGTTTAAGAGACAGATGGATACATTTATGAGTGGGATTGTATGCTGGGGTTGCTTGCGATGGTGAAGGGTGATCCCTTCCAGTTAAAAGATCATCATCCTCCAGGGCTTCAGACAGTCACCTGCTGGGGTCAGGAAAGGACTTCTACTTCAAGTGTATTCTGGAGTGGTTTTTTTGGTCTCCTTTCTCTGAAGTATGAGTGATGGCCATGGCTTGATATGAGATATTGGTGGGGCCAGAACTCTGCGGTGGTACCAAACATTCTCTTTCTCTCAGGTGCTTGGCTGGCAGGTTCTTGTTCAGATGCTCATGGTCTAATTGATCTCCCCATATGTGGGGTTGGGAAGAAATTTCCCCCAGGTCAAAACTGCAGTGACCCTGGGGGCTTTTCACCTTCCTCTGCAGCATGGGGTGTGGGTCACTTACTCATAGATTTTAAGATCAGAGGGGACCATCATGGTCATCTAGTACAGGGGTAGGCAACCTATGGCACGGATGCCAAAGGTGGCATGTGAGCTGATTTTCAGTGGCACTCACACTTCCTGGGTCCTGGCCACAGGTCTGGAGGGCTCTGCATTTTAATTTAATTTTAAATGAAGCTTCTTAAACATTTTAAAAACCTTATTTACGTTACATACAACAATAGTTTAGTTCTATATTATAGACTTATACAAAGAAACCTTCTAAAAACGTTAAAATGTATTACTGGCACGCGAAATCTTAAATTACAGTGAATAAATGAAGACTCGGCACAGCACTTCTGAAAGGTTGCCGACCCCTGATCTAGTCTGACCTTCTACACATTCCAGGCCACAGAACATCACCAACCCACTCCTGTAATAAAACTCTAACTTCTGGCTGAGTTATTGAAGTCCTCAAATCAGATGTCAAAGACATCAAGTTACAGAGAATTTACTATTTACGCTAGTTTAAACCTGCAAGTGATCTGTGCACTATGCTACAAAGAAAGGAAAAAAAAAACCCCAACAACAGAGTCTCTGCCAATCTGACCTGGGGGGAAATTACTTCCTGACCTCTTATATGGTGATCAGCCCCCACTGCTCCCGTTGGAAGGCTCTTTTAGAACTTCACTCTTCTGAAGGTTAGAAACCTTCATTTAATTTCCAGCTTAAACTTGTCGATGGCCAGTTTATATCCATTTGTTCTTATGTCCACAACAGCACTTAACTTCAATAACCCCTCTTCCTCCATGGCATGTATCCTTTTGACGTATTTATAGAGAGCAATCATATCTCCCTTCAGCCCTCTTTTGATTCAGCTAAGCAAGCCAACCTTTTTGAGTCTCCTCTCATAACATAGGTTTTCATAAGAACATAAGAATGGCCATACTAGGTCAGACTAAAGGCCTATCTAACCCAATATCCTGTCTTCCAATAATGCCCAATGCCAGGTGCCCCAGAGGCAATGAACAGAACAGGTAATCATCGAGTGATCCATCCTCTGTTACCAATTCCCAGCTTCTGGCAAAGAGAGGTTATGGACACCATCTCTGCCCATCTTGGCTAATAGCTATTGATGGACCTGTCCTCCCTGAATTTATCTAGTTCTTTTTTTAACCCTATTATAGTGTTGGCCTTCACAACATTCACTGGAAAGGAGCTCCATAGGCTGACTGTTCATTGTGTGAAAAGATACTTCCTTTTGTTTGTTTTAAACCTGCTATCTATTAATTTCATTTGGTGTGTTATGAGAAGGAGTTAATTTCATAGTTTGTGTGTTATGAGAAGTAAACAGCACTTCCTTATTTACAATCATGACTGGTGTGGAGAAAGTATAGACATCTATTAGATCCCCTCTTAGTCGTCTCTTCTCCAAGCTGAAAAGTCCCACTCTTATTAATCTCTCCTCATATGGAAGCCATTCCATACTCCTAATCATTTTTGTTTCTGTTTTCTGAATCTTTTCCAATTCCAATATATCTTTTTTGAGAGGGGGTGACCACATTTGCACATAATATTCAAGATGTGGGTGTACCGTGGATTTCTATAGAGGCAATATGATATTTTCTGTCTTATCATCTATCCTTTTCTTAATGATTCACAACATTCTATTAGCTTTTTTGACTGCCACTGCACATTGAGTGGATGTTTTCAGAGAACTATCCCCAATGACTCCAAGATCTCTTTCTTGAGTGGTAACAGCTAATTTAGACCCCATCATTTTATATGCATAGTTGGGATTATGTTTTCCAATGTGCATTACTTTGCATTTATCAACACTGAATTTCATCTGCCATTTTGTTGCTTAGTCACCCAGTTTTGTGAGAATCTTTTGTAACTCTTCACAAATGTGCTTGGGTCTTAATGATCTTGAGTGGTTTTGTATCATCTGCAAATTTCACCACCCTCCTGTTTACACTTTTTCCAGATCATTTATGAATATGTTGAATAGGACTGGTCCTAGTACAGACCTTTGGGGGACACCACTATTTACCTCTCTCAATTTTGAAAACTGACCATTGATTCCTACCCTGTTTTCTGCTTGTGACACATAACAGCGTAGCCTCCTGTGGGCTGTAATAATTTGGTCTAATTCTGGTTGTTGGGTTTGGTGTATGGACGCTGGATGCTGTTAGTGGCCTGTGATAAACAGGAGGTCAGACTGTGTGATCTGGTGGTTCTTTCTGGCCTCAAACTCTATGACTACATAGAGTCAGCAAAGAGCACTAGAGTATGTTAATTTGAGTTTAGTATCTTTTACATTGCACCAGCAGGGTCTACCCAGGACAGTTAAGAACCCAGCACTTTAGTGTGCTTTACAAATCACACCCCTCTGGCGCACTTTGCTGTGCCATGAAGATAAGCCTTGAGATACATGACACCCTGTTGTGAGTGGCTGAAAAAGTTTGGCCAGCCTGAGAGTATGCCTGCTCTGCAATTAGGAGGTGTGATTGTAGCTCATGTTCTCAGGGGCTTGGGCACTGGCAATCCAGCTCAATGGTTAGAACTGGACTGAAGGGGTCAGGAACCAGAATCAGAGCCAAAGGGTCAGAGCCAAAGTCAGGAGCAAGGAAGGAGGATATAGGCTGGAGCAGGGCTGGAACATGAGCGATCACAGCAGTGGACCAAACAATGACTGGACAGCGACCTGCTTCTGCTGAGCTTAAAAGCAGGCTGCTGGCTCTCTTCAACTGGGTGGGTCAGCCAATCAGACAGTCCTATTGCAAACCAGCTGAGCTCATTAATCTGCCTGGAAGCTGAGCTGACCAGTCCTCATGCTCAGCTAAAAGTGTTCAATCCATCTTGAACAGGGAAGGACACAAGGCCTGATGCCTGAGCAGATGCACCCAGAGAGAAGAGAAAGGGGACAGAATGCACCTAGCACTATAACCATGACTATGACTCTCTGTTCTATTCCAGCAATATCATACAAAAGCCTTTTAAAATAATTATTCTTCCAATCATTAAAAAAGCAACAAACAAGCCAGCAACAAATTTAAAAGTTCCAGGAACTTTAAAACCAGAATCAATATTTTCAGCAACCATATGGTGTTGCCAGCATGGACAAAGACCAAACAAACAAAAAAACTCATGATGAGACTCCCCTTTCCACAGCAGCCCTTGATCAGTGCTGTGGCAGTGTACAGTACAGTAGGGCCATAAAAGCCCTTTAGCCAGCCAGAGAGCATTGGACAGTTGCATGCTGATCTATGCAAGCCCCGATGGAGGGGGTGTGCCGGAGGTAAGGTGGAGGGGTAGAGTATTTGTTGGGGGAGGGAGGAAAGTCCGTGTAGTTTGTACAGCTACAGGAATTCTCAGGTGCTACAGACAGCAAAGCAGCCCACAAGCAGCCTGGGAGTGCACCATAAATTAGAGCTTTATGCTGGGGAACTTGCTGGTCTCTGAAGCAGTCCAGAATTGGCTGGGAGCAAAGGTGGCTTCAAGTCATCTTAGCCCTCTGCTCTCCTGGTTTGCACCTTTCTGTGCTGCATCTCCTCCAGGTGTAGTACAAAATCTCAGGCCTGTTCTTTTTGTCTCTTTGAATCCTCAGCTGATGTCACTTATACATTTCCACATGGCAATGTTCCTTTTAAAGGCATATTATCATCTGAAATTCATATTACTGTCAGATAATGAGTTACTTGTGGTTGTCACAAGTAACAAGTATTGAAAGAGATTAGAGAGAAAAAAAATCTCTATTTTTACCACTTTATTTACTTTGTGAATTTGACAGTACTTTATGTATAGTCATTCTCCCTGTAGAATTAGGCAGTTAGCTGGTTTCCCCTCCTGTTTGCATAGGTCTTCCATACAGCAACCAGGGAGAAGAAAAACTTCCTTTTTAAGGGGAAAATAAAATTGTATAACTACAAAAAATTAGCAGGCAGACCCAGGGGCAGGTGCAATGACTGAAACCACTTTTAACATTCAAATTGACATTATCCTTTTTAATATGAAAAATTAGTAGGAAAAATAACTAACACCGTACTAATCTTGGGGATTTTACTCTTTGCAAGACACAATTAGCCTTTGTCTACCATGAGGATTGTAATTGTTCTGGTCAACGTGTATGTACCACTATCCCCTACTAGCTGGAATGCCAGGCCTGCTAAGTGTATCTATGGCTACGACTACGGAGCGAGGAGTGTGATTCCCAGCTCATGTAGACACACTCACACTAGCGCTCACTTAGGCTTGCTGTCCTGAGTACAAACCCACCTGGACCATATAGGTACATACTTGGGGCAGCTAGCCAGTGCTGCTGCTTGCACTACTGTAGCTACATACAATTTTTAGTGTGCAAGCTCGATGAGAGACCGCGCAAGTATGTTTATATGAGCTGGGAATCATGCCCCAAGCTCCCCAAGTGTAGACATAACCTAAGTTTCACTCCAGGTGCAAGCTGAAAAAGGAAAATAGCCCCAATACTATTACAGCTAACAGAAGTTTTAGGCCTGATCTACACTAGGAACTTACACTGAACTTCAGAGAGACAGCTAACCCCCGGCATAGACAGCGCCCTCCCATTGGCTTAAGTAGTGTATACACAGACGCGCTACAGTGGCACAGCTGCATTGCTGTAGCATTCTAAATGTAGACATACTTTTCCTTTATATCAAGTACATGGAGCATGTATTTTTTTAAGCAGAAGATCCTGATTTCCATTTCCACTGATAACTAGGACGTTCTGTATAGCCACAGAATCATTACAGGAAGCAGAGAAAATAAATGGATATAGAAGAAATTCAGAGTGGCAAAAGAAGTGGAAGTCTTAAGGTTGAGAAACCATGGTGCCTTAGTTATATGTACTCTCTGATTTTATTCATGTTGATAATTCCAGGTTAATAAATGCTATAAACATGTTACTATTTTCTTTATGGTTTCTCTGCTGCGTTTTACTGTTATATTTATTTATATAATCCCCCAGCCTAATTGCAGGTAATTTAGTCCAAGGATATTATGTTCCATCTCTTTGATCCTGCAGTGGAAATCAAGAAAGAAGTTCTTTGTTCTCAGACAAAAAAGTTTAATGTGTTATCTTTTAAAAAATCCTTTTTATGTGAGTCTGGTATGGCCCTGGAGTAAATTGTTATCGGGCACCAAAAGACCAAGGAACAAAAAGACTTCTCAAAATGTCAAGATATACTGGTTTCATCTTTCTGTCTCACTTTCAAAAATGGTTCATACAAGTTTGCTTAATCTGAGTAACATGACTGAAACTGTAAAAGGGATAGCGTTTACACGCCTTTGAATTTATATTACAAACACTAAAACACTTTTAAAAGAACTTTTTAAAAAGTAAATATTTTAGTTAAGTTCTGGGGATCAAAGCTTCCTCTGAAGTAAGTCTATCATTATTTATATGGAGAGATTTTCAATAGTCAAAAACAAAGTAGCAGGCTTGACTTGTAAAATGAGCCAGCTATAGAAAACAGAGATTTTGATCAATACCTTAACCTGTGAGAATAAAAAGCTATCTGAAACCCACTGATTATATTAACGTTTCATAATCTGTTTTATAAGGCAGCTATTATGATAGATAAAATTAAGTGATTAAAAGCCAGGGTGTTTCAGATATAACAAATGTTAATTTTCCCAAATCAGAATTCTGGAATTAAAAAAATGAATGCAATACACAGGAGTAGGGTTGCTACCCATGGCTTCTGTGTCCAGGTGCCATTTAGGGTTGCCAGGTGCCCAGTTTTTGTCTGGAAAATCTGGTCAAAATGGGGACTGGCAACCCTAACTGGCACTTGAACTAAGAGTCCGGGCCGAATAATTTCAAATCATCCGATGATTATGTTTATTCTGCACTCATTGTTTTCAGAAAATATGAATGATAAAGATCAACTTCTAGTATATTTATATTGTACTTGTTTGTTTATTATAGAAATGATGAGTTTCTCATCCCATTGTACATTAACAGTTTGGAAGCAGGGGCTGAGGTGTTGGATGTTATAGTTCTCTGCAGATGAGGAGCACACAAAGCTTTTGCTGGCCTTTAGTTGCAATTCTATATTAATATTACAATTTATGAATACAATATAATACAAGATAAAGCTGATAATATGGTATGAAAGAGCTACACTCTAAAAATCTCATACCTGGCAGGCAGATGCAATAAGCTATTCATATTTGGAATGCTTCCTTCAGCTTCTGGCTCGGTTTCTGTTTCCCTGTTCATAGCTCTGCTAGCATTTGCAAAATGTTTCATTTGTTCATGTGACTTCTTAGTCTTTGCTAGAACAGAAATCTGTTGGGCCAGGTGGAGAATCAAGACTCCAAAAGGAACACAAATGTTCCATGCTATTTTCAGCACCAGACAGTCAGCCTTGCACTTAGCTAGGGAAAGTGGAATTAGCACAAAATGAAACTTTCCTGTCAAAGCTTTTTTGTGATCCTGTTTTTGCTGGATAATTACCTGTTATCAAACAAGTACTCCAGCCAGAACAGAATACATGGACATCTACTTATTCATGAACATATTTTGTGTGTTAGAGACCAGGCGTGGCAACTTAGGCGTTGTCAGTCCTATATTGACTCTGCAATAGAGCTGGTGGGAACAATTCTGATGAAACATTCTTTCATCAGAATTTGTTGATTCATTGAAATTGAAACGGTCTGGAGATGGTTCAGTTTTGATGAAGCTCTTCCAGAAACCAAGCAGGTGTCTGATGGATCCCTGCCAGCCAGGCAGGTTTTAAAACCTGTCTGATTATCTGCCAGCTTGCCTGCCCGGCTTCACAGCAGCCCATCATCCAAGCTGTCTCCAAGTTGGGGACCTGAGGGCTTCCAGGATTCACAGCTTGGGGACAGCTTGCCAGGTGGACTGCCTCTGAGCCAGGGACCCCTGGGGTTCCAGACAGACTGCCCTCATACTGGGGCTCCATGCTCTTTCACAAACAATTTAACAATTTTGGGATTTTGCTTTGAATTGGAATGAAAACACGATTCAAAATCTCAAAATCATCAGCGGAATGGAATTAGCTTTCTTGGAATAGCTCTACTCTGCCAGTTGAGTGGCTTGGAGAGAAGGGTAGTAGTTTGGATCCTGTTAGTTTCTTGAGATATGTATATTTCCTGAAGCTGACCTTGGGAGAAAGTAATCTGCCTAGTTCTCTGTTGTTATAATAATAATGCCTCTGTGCTTTCTCTTATGCAATGTCACTAACCACATTTCACATATTTGTAAAATTATAACACTAGTAAAATACTAAACAGTGATGCTCAATACTGTACATTAGTGCATAACTATTTAATAATTATAAAAATGATGACCAAAAACTTCAATCAACGCAAATGCAGACTGATCCTACAATTTTACCATGACCATTTTGAGTTTAAATGCAAACATCAGTGTAAAACAGAAATATTCTAATCACTACTAGTTTGTCTAATTAAATAAAGCAAAAATCACTAAACATATTTCAAGTGTGTTATCATAAAAAATTAATCATTAATAATCACACAGAAAACTGCTATCATTCACACCCGCAAGAACCAGAATAGAATGCAAATAAATTTGGTTCCCATTTCAAAGCATTGGAAATCAAAGGAGTAACCCCCCACATCAGTAAAGGTCTTAAGTCAATTGAAAAAGTTAAGCATGTGTTTAAGCGCAGTCCTGAAAAGGAATGCTTTCATAAATCAGGTGCTAAAATTAACATATTGTATGGATGCAAGTGCCTATTACTATGGGAATTTCAAAGCTTTCTTGGGCAGAGACTGTGTTCTTTGTTACTTGTCTGTACAGTGCTTTGCACTAATGCGGTTTCTAGATACTACTGTAATATTAATAATGTAATTAGCAACATCATTTATTAGCGTCATAATAGCTTCTAAAAGTCTTTTTGCCACACAAAAAACATCCCCATGTTTCCTTCTCATTGCTACAAATGCCAACTCTCCATGATCATTGGATCATCAGTACTACAGAAGCCAATTTTCCAATAAAGGTAGCACATTGATTTTTGGGCTATTCACTTGTGTCTGATATATACGTTTGTCTCTCTGATTTATATCCAGAATGGTGGAAGTTTTGTGAACTACATTTATATGCATTAATTTACAACAAAGATATTCTTTTCCTTTACTTCCGTCTCTATCACTCTTTAAAAATGTTGCCAGTAGGAACCTGCCACTACCAAGTCTTCTTTATAATATAAGCATTATACATTTTCAGTACACATATTTGCAGGTGGGGAATGGATGGAAAACTAGGTTCATGACTAAAATATTGCTAACATAGGCCCTGATCCTATGTGGTGGACTACTGTGCATCAATGAAGGCTGCATGGAGTCACTGCAGTCCACTTGTACAGATCACTATGTAGGACTGAGGCCACAATTTGGAAAAGAGATGCAGTTTTCATTACTATGCCATTGCTTTTGATACTTCACTGATGGCTATTATCTAGTAATATGTTTCAAATCAAGGAGCAAATGAACAATATGAATCTTAAATCCTAGAACATAATTTGAAACCTGAAAACAAAATTGTTTTGCAAAAGCATATTTGTTCCTTTCGCACTCAGAATACTGACACTGGAGAGACCGAGTAGAAAAAGTTGAAGTTAGAATAGATAGCAGAATTCTACTTAGGAAAATCATTTTTCTATTATGCTGCTTGCTGGTTTATTGTCAGCCTGACCCATCATGAAGAATGGGGAATGACTTTAGAAAGAGGAATGAGAGTGAGAGCAAGCATGTCTACATCACCTCTTAGTGAATGAAGCAAAGCTGTATGCCATCTAGTTTATGTGGTCCCACAAAAAGCTAACTGAGCTGCTGAAGCATTTCTTCTGTAATACAAATGACATCTTTGACTTAATTTCATTGTTGTGGTCTGATTCCTCTACTGTTAGAAGTACAGAACTACTTTTTTGGGGCATGTGGCAGGAGAAATGATGGCTTCTGCTTAGAAAATTATAACCCTTTAATGTTTATATGATATAAAAGCAGTAGATCCTCTGAGACAAACTCTGAAAATACAATTCTGTAATCTAACATAATTTACCAAAACATGCTGTCCATTTTCAAGGGTGTATGTTTGTAACTGTATAGATGTTCTTTATTCCTGTGACTCCAGAATAGGGACATGTAAAAGCATTTGTGTGAACAGACAGTAAATGATTACTGACTTATTAAAGAGAGGCTAGAACCTGAAATTTGAAATATTCATCACATTGTGAAAGGAAGAGTGAGGACACTGAGGCAGAAGGTTTGCAGCTACTGTATATTTCTAATATATAACATAAATGCTGAAAAATCCTCCTCTTTATAGTTCTGATTCAGCAGCAATCAGTTCTCATTTACTTTACTGAGGTGGTAAAGGTTACACAACGCTGAAACACTTCCTATTTCAAAGAGAAATTAATCCAAACTGAGCTAATTTGTGTACAGCTGCAGGCAACATAAACATGGCTGTGTAGAATTCTTTATATAGTATAAGCCTTTGTACTCCATACTTCAAGGAAGTTAATAAGTAGGTGTCAAACTCTGAATTAAAATTCCCAGAAGAGGACACAGCACAAAGGACAATAAAAATGATTTTTAAATAATCATAGGGATAAATAGCATCCACTTCTGACAAATGTAAGTACTGGCATAAAATGTTATTAGGCTACAGAGATTTTCTTTTGTTCAGGAAGTATGTTTTATTCTCCAGCAGTGTCATTCATCATCCTAATGAGCCCTCAAAATGTAAATTAAATAGCGAAGACTGATTCATTCAAAAAACATCTTTGTGCTGGGTGTTAAACCATTTTTCTACTTTTATCCTCATATATTGGTTCCTTGCAGAGTAACCCCTCAGCTCTTGGACACTTTATGGGCCAGGTTCATGCAATGCATATTTTCCATAAATAATATTTATTCATTGGTGCTTTTTGTACAGTATTTTTATTTAAAAAAGAATCTCATTTAGGAACATTGTGCTCCTTAAATTATATTTGATCCAGAAAATCTCAGAAACCTGTGTGTGCATATGGTTTTTGTTTTATTCAGCGTCACTTAGTCCTGGGAAACCCTCAATGGGAAAGGATCAGTAAAAATTTCAAGCAGCTCTAATGTACTGAACTGAATGCATTAACAACTAGGCAAACACCATCTCCACTCTTAATGGTGAAAGAATAAGGTCATGAGCTAAATTCATTCAGATTTCTTGTTATCTGTTGATAAGAACATTACACATTCTTACCATGAATACAGAGACCAGGTTTCATACTTGACCTGAATTTATGTATAAGCACACACACAACAACAGGAGTGACTAGGAAGAGAGCTTCTCTGGAGTCAATCCAGAAAAAATACAACACAAAAGGAAAACAATAGCAAACCATGCCTCATTTTAGCATGATAGGTCTTCACTTGCCTTGTTTTCTGTGTCTCTGCCCCTGTCTCTAGTGCTGCTGTAAATCATCCTCAGGCTTATTTTCTGGTGTGTGGAAAATGAAGATACAAATATTAATTGGAGCAGTGAAGTTTGCCTGATGACAAGAATGTTGTCATTAAACTGCATATGGAAGATTCAAAAGCCACAATCTTTAGAATAAATTATCATAAAATCTAAGTATCCTGTGGGGTCAAAATGTTGGAGAAACACTCAAGAGATTAGGATGAAACCATCCAGCTGTGAAAGAGGTAAGCATGTGTACAGTACCTTACTGCTTGGGATCCCAGAAATGGCCTAAGATCAACTGCTTTCCTTATTATAACCACACATATAAAGAAGAAGAATTGATTCAGTGGTGCAACTGAGTTTGGAGAACCTGAAGACAAGTGGACCATCTTTGGCTGGATCATCTTTTGATGACAGGTGACCCTTTGGATGGTTTACTAGCTACAGTTAATACAATGATTAATTATACTTCCATGAGAACTCTACATATCACATGCCCTCTTCTCTGGGGGTCACTCCCCTTGGGGAATAAGGAACAAATCAAGCTTCATGATTTTGTTTCTGTATAGCTGGCTTAGGCTTTTGATCCCAGTTCCAAATTCCTTCTCAAACCAGTTACTGACTACCCCTGGTAGAGTGACCAGACAGCAAATGTGAAAAATCAGGACATCAGTGGAGGGTAAAGTAGCCTATATAAGAAAAAGACCCCAAAATCGGGACTGTCCCTATAAAACCAGGACATCTGGCCACCCTAACCCCTGGAGGCTTGCATTCCCAAGTCCAATCCCCTCCCCAACCATTTCCTTATATCAAAGTACTTTGCAAAAATGAATAAGAAAGACTTTGCCTACAGAATAGATTTCTGAAACGGAAGACATATTTGAAGACAAATATTTATTCATCTGACTGCATTTTAGAAAAATTTTGAGCTTCTTACCTGCCCTATGATGCATAAGACTTTCTGAGCTTGCATCTTACTTGACTGGACTACAATTACAAAGAGCAACAAGAGGTGATACCTACAGTTCACATTCTTTGATTTCCTCATTTGTACATTATCTATATTTTAACTAGTTCTACTCCTTTACAAGAACATAATTCATTACGTACATTTTACAGATGTAGAAACTAAGGCACAGATTGAGATGTGTAGGTTCAGCTCTGAAAATTAACTAGAGGTTATCTCAAGTCAGTTACCAAAAAACGAAGAACATAAAATTAGTTAATGCTTCTGAAAATGAAGCTGTTACTGCCGCACTGTAGGTTACACCAGAAGTCAGAAGAAAATGAACAACAGAATCCTGGTCTCCTGACTCCTAGTTTCCTTCTCTCACTACCCACCATGAAACACTGCCTCAAGCTTATTAATGAGATTATAAATTTCAATGTATTGTTCAAAGAGGTCTTTATATGAAATGGTATCCAAAGGCTAGTCCAGGAAATGGGTTTTTACTCTGCATTACTGAAAGATGAATGGGTTGTGTTTTTCTTTTAATCAGCTCATATTTGATTGTCGAAATATAGTAAATGGTGAGGAGGGGATTGGGACTTGGAGTGCAAGACTGCAGGGGTAGTCAGTAACTGGTTTGGGAAGGATTCTGGAACTGGGATCAAAAGCCTAAGCAAGCTGTTCAGAAGCAAAGACATGAGGCTTGATTTGTTCCTTATGTCCCAACAAGAGTCACCCCCAGGAAAGGGAAGGCAGTATTTGCACCACCTACTTCCTCCAGAGGTTCCGTAGTGGAGGCTGCCAGGACAAATGGTGGAATATGTTGCTTCACACTATTATCCAGGTAGCCTCCTTCCCAGCCACTTCCGCACTCCTGGCTCCTCATTGGACTTGTCTTTATCCATCTTCCCTGGCTGCTTGCTCCACCTTCTTGCCCAAACAGTCCCAGTCTCCCCTCCCCCATCCAGCTCTTCCTTTCTGTCCCAATCCCAGTCTCCCCTGCACCAGCCAGCTCTGAGTTTCCGTCTCCTTGCCCAGCCCGTCCCAGTCACAACATCTCTTTCCTTCTCTCCAGTTTCTATCTTAACTCCTTGTCCCATTCCACTCCCTTTTCCTCCCTGCAGGTCTGGCTTTTGTCCCCTCTGCATCAGAATCAGAGGGCATCCTTTTCCAACTGTCAGGAAGCCAGCAGGGGAGTCACTAAGAGCAGGAGAGACAAGCTCCCTGCTTTCAGTTCCAATGCCTCGCCCCACCGCAGACTAGAGCAGCTATTACAGGGAAAATCTGGATTTGGCCCTGTAGCCCTGGGCTGGAGCATGCTCCGTTACTCTGCGGGGATGACACATGCACAGTCGGACCAGACCTGAGCATGCTCAGTGAGGATGGACTCTTCGGAGACTTGGCTGCTAAAATCAAATAAGTCTCTACTGAGGGTATGGTTACACTTACAAGATTATAGCGCTATAGGTTATAGCGGTCCCCTTATACAGTAATATGTATAGCGCTATTGTATGTCCACACTCAGATGCGCCAGCGGTATAGCATGGCCACATTTGGGGCACTTAATGCGGCATTAAGAGCAGCGCATTAGGGCAGGTATCCCAGCATTCAGCTGGGTGCAACGTGCTTTTTAAACGAGGGGGGTAGGGGGGACGCATTGTGTGTATGCGGAGGGAGAGAGACAGTGGTTTTTCCGTTTTTCTGAAAGCCTGTCAGTGAGCCTCCCTTCACAGAAGGCTTTGTTTTCACACAGGCTCCCTCCTTAAACATTTGCATTGCTCATCTGCCGAGTTAAGAAAGAAACTCTAAAGAGGTACTTCCGCATTCCTCCAGCCGAGTTCAAAAGAAAGGGAAGAGACGTCAATTGCCTTAAATGGCTCTAGGCATCTCCAGAGATCACTTGTAGCGCAGTGGGTGTCCACATTCTCGCCGTAGCGCTACAGCAGCTGCGCTACAGCCCTTATTCCCCATGCGGAGGTGGATTAATAATAGCGCTATAACTCAGCAGTTATAGCGCTATTAGTGCCTTGCCAGTGTGGACGGGGAGTAGGTTATAGCGCTCGTGGGGGCTTTATAGCGCTATAAAGTGCCAGTGTAACCATGGCCTGAGAATGTGCAAACTGTGATTTGTCAAAGGCTTGCAGCTTGGTCAAATTTGGGCAGATTTTCATAGAGGTGATAAAAGGCACCTCCCTAATACATAGGGACATTCCTCTGCCATAGTTCAAGTATCCACTCCAAAGAATGGGAACACTACTATATTTTCAAGAAGTATTAGTCAGGATGGGCAGGGATGGTGTCTGGGCAGGATACTGGGCTAGATGGACCTTTGGTCTGACCCAGTATGGTCATTCTTATGACACCAGAATGTTTCCCCAAAATTATGTATTTTTGCTCTTGCCTCATTCTTGGAAATAACTGCACTGTTTTGGCTGAAATGTCATGTCCCCCCACCCTACCCCCTCAAAAAAGCAGCCTGAGGCAAACACTCATCATGAAAAGTTTCAGCCCAAGCAGTTAAAGTTTGGCAACTGAGAAAAAGGTCTTGTAACAGGAACTGTTGGGCAGCTTTCATAACAGATGGTGCTTCCAGACCCACCTATAATTATTTTAGCAAATTTTATAATACATGATTAGAAAGAATGTCCCAGAACTAAAAATGTTTCTTTTGTTTCTGGGGTTAACACTGAATCCACCAGTATTTTTCTTGTCCTTTCATGCTCTATTGACATCAGAACTGATACCCATTACCTTTTACTGCTGATTTGACCATCACAGAGATTAACAGTATATCTTCTGTACTCAAGAAAAATGGAGAAATGGAAGAGAAGAATCACCACATTTCTTTAGGCAAACATGGAGAAGAAAAACCACTACATTAGGACGTGGATCCTTTTTTCTGAACACTCTCAGACTTAGACAGTTAGTCATCATAGGAAGCCTGAAGAACTTTCAGATTCTTTCATTAGTGGAAAGTGATATTTCTGGCTGCATCAAAAAACAGTATTTGATGGCAAAAATCGCATAACTCAGGAAAGGAATAGGAAGGAAAGACTTTTGTTCCTTATCTGGCTTCATTTGCTTCTTCTTGCTACAATGAGAGCTGCTCTTGATTCTCTCACTCTAGAATTTGCTGTGGATTTTCCACTCACCCTGAGACTCAAACATTCTATATATACATTATATAGACTGACTATAAAGGTCAGTTAATGCAAACTGTGTTAAAAAGGGGAGAGAGAGAGAGCAAGAGAGAGACAGAGCACACAACTTCTTTATGTACTGCAGTTTTCCACATCTCCACTACCTTGGAAGATATTTATGTTCCTTATTTCTAAGCACAAAAACAGAGCTGGTTGCGGAACCCTGGAAAGCTACGGAAGGTAAGCTATCAATGACAAGGAAAAGAATAAGAGGATTTTTGAAAGTGGAGTAGGTGGTGGAATTAAAACCGAAAGTTTCTGATTCAGGTCTCCTCACTGCTGCTGCCTGAGGGAAAACTGGACTTTCTCCTGGAGTTTTAGTTTCAGATATAAAATGAGTGTCCTCAAAATTAAAAAAATATATTCCACCTGGAACTAATCTGTACCTTGTTATTCAGCATTACATGCTGCTTTGTATAATTAATTCCATAAAATAACTCTAATATGTTTTCTTTCCATTAATGTAATTTTGGCTGCATCTAATATTTCTCTGTCAAGTACCTCATGATGTTATTGTAGAACTTGAGAAGTATGTGATCTTGTCCCTGATATGCTTGGTAATATGTATGAATATAAGGCACCACAAACATGTATCTGAAGCTTGTATTTAAGAAAATTGCTACAGTATATAATTTCAGAAATAGAACATGACTATATAGCAAAACACTAAGGCCAATTTTAAAAGGTATTTAGGCATTGCTGCGCTCAGCACTGGAACACCTAAATGATTTAGGAGCCTAAGTCTCATTTTCAAAAGAGATTTGGGTATTTAAGAGCCTATATCCCAAGGGAAACTGTCAATGGGATTTTAGTTCCTAAGTAGTGTTGCGACGCTGAGCACAGCAACACTTAAATATCTTTCTAAATTTGGGCTTAAATCAGGATGCATACACAGTGATGATGCAGTTAAGATTATCATGTAACCTTAACTTTGTCATTTCCTGACTTTTGTGTGCTTCATTCTGCACTCTTAACAGGTGGAAAGAAGTCCCCTGGAGTTACTAGAGTCCCACTCCTTCCCACAGATGGAAAACCATGCCCAGCCTGTTCCTCTGGGTAATATTGGGAGGGTGGGGGGAAGCACAGGGACAGTGAGAGATGGGTTGCTTCTTGTCCATCAAGATTAATTTAGAGTGAGATAGGGTCCCATTTTTAATACACCTGCTCCTAACCCAGAGTTACACAATGTATAATTTTTCTCCAGTGAGACTCCACACAAAATAAGGTTCTATATACTGTGAGTAAGAGTGGAAGAATCTGGCCCTTTGTAACTTAAACTGACAAAATCGGGGGCATTTCTAATGTTGGCTGCCAAGTGCCACTCAGACCTTAAATCATCCTCATAAGCTTATATACTTTGTCACATATGGTATATAAAATCATCCAGAGTACTAGATTCCCTTTGACACCTTGATAGACAATACAGGCTTGCTATCTATATAAGCAAGCTACAATGTGACTTGCTATCTGTATAAGCAACATCCATAATGGAATTTTAATGTGTTTATTCATTGATTTATTAATTTTATTGAATCTAATTATTTACAGAGTTATATAACACTGTCATACACAATCATACTTAGCATTAAAACATTGAAGAGAAGAACAAAACTGCATAAAAAAGTCAACTGTTTGTTTTTCATAATCTATCTTCAATTCAACATTTTCTTAAAGTTTTACATGAAACTATTTGTTATGTCAAGCAAGAATGCATTATTCTTTTTTTAACACACACACATTATATACATTATACATTATATATATATATATATATATAATGTTCAAGTCTTCTGGAATTCATGATTACTTGACACTTTTAATGAAAGCTGGATACGTAAGTAAGAACATCCAAATTGCTCTTTGAAGATAAACTCAGCTTTTATTGCACATCCTCTATTGCACTGGCTGCAGTCCTTTTCTTTAAGCATATGGATACTACAAGTGTTGTCATCATTGCAAAGACACTTGTTATTAAATTTATTTTTGATACGAAACTGACCGTAAGAATGTTTCCGAAATCTTCCTCTTTTGTCTGCTCTAATCCATCAGGTTTCTTTTGCAAAGACTACAGCATTCATACATCAAAACTTTACTATTTTTTTAAGTGAAGCTGTCACTTTTAAAGCATGCATCTTTTCAGGAAAATGTCAGAGATGTTATACTTGGGTGTTCCTCTGCCCAAGAGGCCAATGAGGCCTGAACGATGAAGCAAATAAGACAGCTAATCAATAGCAGTCACAGCACTATTTTTTATCCCCCAGCATCTTCATTTTCAACTCAGTACACATCATTACTGTAGGAAAACAAGACAGTCAATCTCCATTAGGTTCAAACTCGACATAATATAATTAAATTGACTGCCATAAAAATGAAGATACAACCACATGCCCTTAAACCTTTTAAAAATTTATTCCACATTTTAAAAAATACAAGAATAGGCACATTGCCTAGAAATGCCAGCAGTTGGTTGTTTTTTCCTCATGCACACCATATTTCCTACAACAACAACTCCATTAAATATCAGAAGACATTCTATATAATTTTTTCAAAGCTTAGTTGCAAACAATTTCAAAAGCACCGGTGTAGGTAAACAGATTGAATGTTCATGGTGCCAAGTCCTTAAAAGTCCCTCAGTGTCACAGATTTGCTCACTCTTACTTTTTAAAAATGTTCTCTAAGGCTGGGATTTTCAAATTAGCCCCAGGGAATTAGGTGCCCAATCCTATTGAGATTCAGAGGGGGCTGAGCACCAAACAACTTTGGCATTTTCAAAGGAGCCTATTCTAAGTAACTACTCATTTTCACATGTGGCTTGACTTCAAAAGAATCAAAGCAACTATTGTATTCTTGCTCTACACTCATTGTTCTTAGCATCTGGTGTTGAGCACCTATATTATGTCATATAAATATCTATTATATGCCTTTGTAAAGGTCCTTCACAGCCTTGCATAGGATAACCCAACATCCTGAACTGCATGGGGAAAGCCAAAATTTCTAAGTGAAAGACCATAATAATATCTGCCCTAGTTTCATGATCTGACCCTATTTTATCAGCAACATTGTTATTAACAGAAGCTGGGCGGGGGGGAAGGGGTGAAATCATTTCATTTTGGAACAGCTCCCTGTTGCAAATCACCTACTAATTTTGAAGCTTTCTCCTAAGTGGACATTTCCCCTGGGGATGCCAAGCTATCAAACCGGCTATTTCTTATCTTGATCCGCAGTTTATTATACATAGTGAATAATGAACTCAGAGCAATAGCCTTTAATTAGAAATGGTATGTGGGTAATTTAGTGACAGTAAAAGGTAAAGTCCTGTCAGTTTGTACAAGTTCAGATATGCAGAGGATTTAGAGCTATGGGGGCTACATTTTATTTTAAAAATTCAGCATGTATTTTATTATCACTTCATTTCTAGCTAGGTGTATAACATTATGATTTATCATTCTTTATGGAAGAGCCACACACCAGTTAAGCTCTCTGAAAAAAGAGAGGTTGGCTGCACTTGGAGAGCAATGCACCATGGCTTATTAGCCTTTTTGAAACCGAACTACATTATTCTAAATTTTCCCCATCCCCCAATACATCTATGCTAGATGCTTCCTGAGTATTAGATCCAACAGGTCAGGTTAAGCCCCTGTTTAATGTAATTATTATAGACTCAGGTTATTTACATCAGCAGTCTGTATTCTGGAAAGTTCTAGAAAGTCATCTAGCCCAAAATCCTGCTTCTAGAAGACAGTGTGAATCTAATTTAAACACATTTTCCCTACCAGTGTCAATCTAATTTAAACACATTTTCTTTTCAGGGATGTGGATCCAATCCATCAAAGCACTTAAGTATGTACTTAATTGTAACCATGAGAAGTCCTCACAAAGAATAAAATTCACAGCACAAGGGTATGCACTACTTAAGGCTCACATAAATACTAACTGATACACAGACCTTATGCGGGCTGGCCATCAACCTTAGTATTTGCAGCGCCTCTTATCTTTTACTCTCAGTAGAGGTCTTGAAAAATACTAATCCTCGTCCAAGAAACAATGATGATCACAGGTGCTGGAACTCTGGGTAAAGGCAGTGGTGCCACACCACCTGACATGAAATGGTTTCCACCATATACCGAATTTACAGTTTGGTTTGATGGCTCTCAACACCCCTATTATGAAAACTGTTCCGGCACCCCGATGATGATGTGCCATGAATTCTTGATGCTAGTGTAAGGAGACTTCTGAAAAAGCTGAAAAAGGAATCCAGGAAAGGCTCAGAAATTATGGGGATTGGATGAAGTGACAGTTAAAAACTGTGAGGCTATTCCCTCAACTATTGGTTCAGCAAGAATTAACTTTACAAAGTTACTAGCATGACTACAAAATTGGAGCAGCTGTTAGTGGTTATTTTATTGTACAACTGTGGTGAACTGAAGAGTGTTTTAGACTTAAACTTCACTGTGGCTTGAACAATGTAAAAATACGAGAGAAGACATAAAAATATATAATTCACATTACATTTTTTAAGGTGACTGGGAACAAACAGGTAACATTTCAGGGTTTTAAAGCAGCATATTTGTGATTTGCAAATGTCCATCTCTTAAGATAAAATTCCATCTCTCAAAAATTCAGGCACTGGAGAACTCTAACTCTGTTATAGCTTTACTCTTCCAAAACACAATGATTCTACAGGGCTTCACTGCTTTATACAAACACACAGAAGCAAGCGCATGATGAAGTATATATATGCCCCTCAGTTGTTAGGTTTAGTGTATGGTTGCTGCGTGGTACTGGAGGTCTGTGATATGCAGGAGAGTCAAACTAGATGATCTGATGGTGCGTTCTGGCCTTAAATGGTATAACTTTATATGGCTGTAAATGGCCCTACATCAGCAGTTCTCAACCCGCAGCCCATGGCTGCACGCACCACAATTAGCTCACAGCTGCGACCCAGGTCAGCAGTGTGCTAAAGCACAGCCTGCAGGCCTGGGTCCCACCAGGTTCCCAGGTGCCCGGTGCTCAGTACGGCAGGTGTGAGGCTGCCGGCCTTCCCTGCGGGGTCGGCAGTGTGGAACTCCGGGCAAGCCCTGCGAGCTCTGGGGTCCAGGGCTCCTGCCTAGCCCTGCAAACTCCGGGTGTGGGGCAGCCATGCAGCTGGAGTCCGGGGCTGGGGAAGCTGGCTCGCCCCCACAGAGTGGGGTTTGGGGTAGCCACATGGCAGGGGTCTGAATCTGGGCCATCTGGCCCTGTGGAGTCCAGGGCTGCCAACAGCCCCACGGAATCCGGGAGAGGCAGCTGGCTGGCCCCCACACGGCAGGGGTCTGTGGTCCAGGGTTGGGGTCTGGGCTGCCTCTGACCTGCCTCCCGGCCCCTGAAGCCCAGATAACACATTGTTATCACATTGCCGCATATGTGTTATGTGTAATAAGTTGAGAGCCACTGTCCTACATCCTCTTTTCAATGTACAGTCCGAGTAACACGGACTGTGTTCTGTGGATGAGAGAAGGCAAGAATATTCCACAGGCCACAAAAAACAGAAGCAGCGTTGCTTTTCCAGTCCTACTGATGTGCCAGCCCCTTTGCCTTCAAAGGGAAATGGCCCCATCCCATTTGCAACACACATTTTCATCTAGGGTACAGAAAGGTACCAAAGACCACAAACTTCAGGGAGCACTGCCTGCATGGTCTCTTTGAATCCTACCATCCCAACGAAGCCTAAGAAATGCAGTTTTGCTACATTCAGATCCTTCAGGGACCGTGGCCTATGGAAGCAAGATTTGCTCCAATATGTCTGCCTAATTCCCCTTAATATCAACCAGACCTGTGAATTAAGAGGAGAATCTAATACTTCTTCATATTTCCTGGTTTTGTTTTATATTGCTACCGCCTATTCCTTTCTCTTATATCAAGTCAACACTGATCCAGGTCTCATAAAAACCTTTTAACTGTTATATGTCAAGTGGATGTCAACAGTATCAGTATAAAAAAATACTTGTACTATGCCGTTTCAAAGACAGAGACAATATGAAAAAGAATACACATCACTGTGCTATGCATCATTTAAAAAGAGACATGCAATCCTGAACAGATCCTTTTCACTGACAGTGTTAGGTGTGTGTTTGTCGATTTTTTTTTTTGAAACAAAGGTCACTTGCTTAGCTACAGATAAATAAAAATTCACAAGCATCCCCAACAAAATCAATACAGATACTAAAATATCTAAGTTCATAATAAATTTTTGTTCCCTGTGCTCAGGAATGTCAGTATTTACTGGAACCACTGATGGCAGATATTTCAGAACAGTATTGATTTTGCCACTGAAGTGTGACTAAAGGGATAAATAAACTGCTCTTGGGGTCAATTGATCCATTTATCTTCACTGTTATTTTATAAAAAGTCAAAGCAGCGTAAACTTTGATAAATAAATGTTATGATGAAAGAAATACTGTTGATATAGAGATTTTTGGGATAGTGGAAAAATAGGTAGTCTATCACCAATGCACTGCAAAAAATCAGGATTGTGTGTGGAATGCTCTGATATTATACTCCTGGGGAGTATAATATCTGTCAGTACTGTTGGGCTGTAGCACACACAGGAAAAATTAGTGGGTGCTCTGCACCCACCAGTAGCCAAGGTCCTTTCACCCCCATCTCGCCTCCTTTTCCTGAGTGTGCCACGTCCCCGCTCCTCTCCCTCCCAGCACTTCCCGCCCTCTGCCTAACAGCTGTTTGGCGGCACTTAGGCCTTTCTGGGAGGGAGAGGTAGGGATGCGGCGCACTTGGGGGAGCTGGTGGTAGAGAGGCGGGGCAAGGGCGTGAACTTGGGGGAAGGTAGTGGAATTGGGGTGGGGCGAGGGTGGTGCAGGGGTTGAGCACCCACAGGGCAGAGGGGACGTCGGCGCCTATGCCAACTCAGTTTCTGCTTCTCTGCCACCTTCACTGCCCTGAGCCAAGCCGAGGGACCAGAAATCCATCATCCTTCTCCCCAGAGCCCATCTGCAGAGCCCCCCGCAGCCCAGATATACCTGCTCTGTCTCTCCCACACAGCCCAGCCGCAGGGCCATTGTAGCCCAGACACTCGCCTTCCTCCCTCCCAGATTACAACTGTGCGCCGCCCCCACCCCTCCAGCCCAGACACCTGCCCCTCTAACCCTCAGAGCCCAGGGATCCAGAGGGAGAAACAGCTTGATGCTCAGTCCCGAGCTTGCAGAGTTCCCTGCGCACTGCAATCTCCTTCCATCAGGGCGTGCGGGGAATTGCAGCTGCCAGGAACCTTCCTGCTCCCTTCCCCTCCTCCCAGAAGTGTCTTCTATGTGCGAGCTGGCTTCTGCCTGATCCAGGGGCCCCTAGCGATGGCCAGCAACACTGCAGTTCATTTCTGTGGGGGAAAGGAAATTCTGTGCAAAAACCTTAATTTCTGCAAAATTCTGCATTGCATAGAGGCACAGAATTCCCCCGGAGTAGATGTTAACAACGAACACAGAAAATGTCTATTCACAAATGAAGCACAGTGGAAGGAGGTCAAAATAATAAATGCTATCCTAATACTCACAGAATATTCATGATAGGAAAAAAATAAAAACAACATCTATTGTAAAAATTGCAAGCAATTTGTACCTCAGTTGCACTCTGTGAAGCCACTTCACTCTAACTCATTCTGCTATTTTAAAAATAAAACATTTAGAAGCAGCTTAGGTATTTAGGATGGTGAGATAAGTAATGAGAATACCCTGAGGTTGCTTTATATAGCTTTAAATGTAAACCAAGGTAATAGCCACTTCAAAAAATCACAATGATCATATGAAGATTACAGTGCAAAGTTACGGAGAGCCTGTTACAATGTGATTATGATGTGAAATTAAAGTGGTAAGAGAATTTTAAACCAAGGATGTTAGTATAAAACCTGTGAAGGTGCTATTAATTAGAATAAGACAGTCTAAATCTACAGTATAATGATTTCTGTGTAAATATGCAGAAGAATGCCACAATCTCACGCTGAAACAAAACTATGCTGATGAAAATATATGGAGTTATTGTCATGATGTCAAGACAAAATGTCATTGACAAGAGATATGCCATATGTTCAAACAAATGGGACAGGAGGAAATACACAAGAGTGATGCATTTCCCTTTGTCACCAGCTAAAAACATTAAAAAAAAAATCTCTCCCTGAAAAGGAAGATGGTGATTAAACTTTTAGAATGAAAAAAATATGGTTGTATTGGGATGAATCCACTAACATCAATCATGTGAAACACCTTGACTTGCATGTGTAAATCTCTATCTTTTAGCTGGTCAATGACTTCCTCCTTTCTCCAAGTTTAAGGCCAGGTCTACACTAGAAAATTGGGTCAGTTTAACTATGTTGGTCAGGGATATGAAAAATCCACACCCATGAGCGACATAGTTCAGTTAACCTAAGTCCTGGTATAGACAACAGTACGTCGATGGAAGAATTGACCTAGCTTTCGCCTCTCAGGGAGGTGGATTACTGATGCTGATTGGAGAAGCCTTTCTGTCAGTGTCAGAAGCACCTACACTGAAATGCTAGATCAGTGCAGCTGTGCTGCCGGACTGCTTTAAGTGTACACATCCTCTAAGTAAATGACGTTTTTCTCCTGCCCCAGAAAAAACAGGTGTATTGCACATGAAGTAGGATCTTCATAGATGAGATCAACTACATTTTACCATTGGGATGGTTTCCCATGCTAGAGCCTCTTCATAAGCAAAGAATTTGATTTACTTTTAAAAATGTATTAAAACCTGAAGAGAAAAATAGCCCAGCTTTCACTGAACAGTGAGAAGGAGAATTGTTAATTGTTTAAAGTGCTGCAGATGACACAGAGTCACTGGCAGATAGGAAGCGAGAGAAAAGAGGGCTGGCTTTGGAGCACTTTTATAAGAGGGGCTTCATCATGAACATCTGCAATAAAATGCATAAGTGCGAAAGAAAGAAAGAAAGAAAGAAAGAAAGAAAGAAAGAAAGAGAAAGAAAGAAAGAAAGAAAGGAGTCTGCAGCACTACAGAAGCCAGCTAACCACAGATACAGGATAGCGGAGGGAAAGCAAACGGCAGGCAAAGAGCACCCTGGCAGATGCAAAAGAGCTGCCAAGACTCCAGCTTGATGGGAGAAACTGGAGGTCAGGAAAAAAAATAGGGCTAATGAAAGCCTTGTGTAATAGCTCATCACTGAATATCTGTATATGATTCATTTTGATAGTAGTGAGTATTCCCTTTTTATTAGGATAAATACACTGTCATAGTTCAGGAAACTCCAAAATTCTCTTTAATTTCCAAGACAGAAGCACTCATTAAAGCGTCATCAGCATGGAAGCATGTCCTCTGGAATGGTAGCCAAAGCATGAAGGGGCTGCTCGTTGATTATAACTCAGTCTTCAGTGCTGTTTGCATCTCCTCCCAATTTAGAATCATGTCAAATTTCATTAATGTGCTATCTATTTTCCTCTCCCATTGCTCAACCCTGAACTCACCGAAGTCAGTGGGACTGTTGCTACTGAATTCAATTGGTGGAAAATAAAACCCTGGTCATTCAGAAAGATATTCTTGAGACTGCAGGCCCTGAACGGATCCCTCTTTACTGATCCAGATGCCTTCCTGCAACTTCCTACACTGCTGGAATGTAGGAATCTTGAAGAATCCATTGCTGAATGGGTGGTGTATTCAAAATGGCACTAAAAATATGTGCTATCACTTTAAATTTCAGGCATTTTCCTGGTTCTGCTTGTAAACTAGGGTGCTCTGTAAGGAAGCATACAATCTGCACTTAGCAGCAGTTAGTCTGCAGAAAGCCAACCTAGAGTAAAGTGGATTGAGTTGTGCCTCTGCTTTAGGAAGCAGTCTGTTTTGTCTCTCTCCGCTTTTGTGTTCTTGTATGTTATCTTTCTGAATACTCAGAAATTGAGTAGTGTTATGTTGGAACATTCCAGCAAGAGTCCTTTATGTTTTTATCTAACTCCTTTGTGTGTTGCCATTAGCATAATAGAAAGGTTTTAAAGAAGCAGCAGCATGTTTAGAGCGAAATGTGAACAAGGAACGCAATTAATTCAAATGAAGGCAGGTTGGTATAAGTGTAGCAAGACTCACAGGCTGAGGTCAAGTAGCATAATATTGATACAAATTAAGAATGAGGAAAAGAGAGTAGGAGGAAATAAGAGCGCAGATATACTGAAGTCAGAACTTCAACCCCAAGTGATATCATGCCAACTTTTGGGTGCTGCTCCCAATAAAGTTAATGGCAGAACTGCAATTAACTTCAATAGGAGCAGGCTTTGTGTACACTTTTGTTAGGGCATTATTATATTTGTTATATCTTTGACTGAATTCTTGCCTGATTGTTTTAAAATCACATCGTTTTACAGCTCTGCTGAACTCATTCTTAATTTCAGATCTGCAAACTGAGCTGCTGAGTTTTAACACATTTTTTTACAAGCAGTGAAAAAAGGCTCTCTATTTCTTTTTGTAATTTTAACCCCTCTCCCCCCCCCCGCCCAAACACACTCCAACTGTTATTATTTTCACTTAGCAGTCTATTTACTGGCAAGTGTGTAAAGACTGCAATAAACCAACTGAACAATTAAGTCATGCACTTTCTTACACTTAAGCAATACATTATTTTAAGAGTCCAATCAGTCAGGTCCCAAACCTGCAAACACTCATATGAGAGCAGTTACGTTGAACTCAACGGGACTACTCACATGTGTAAAATTAAGCACATGCATAAATGTTTGCAGGATCAGGGGCTAATAAACTGTTGTGAGGATGAGCTATAATAAAAAATAGTTATAATAATAATTGATTTTCATATAGGTGTTATAATGTATCACATACTTCACTTCCATTGGAATGTAATTGTAATTCAGCATTTTTATTCCCTTTACTTGAAAAATTAGTTGATAAGCTTTGCTCTACTATACCATGAAAGAATATTAAAGTAGGCCTAGCTAACTTCAGGTTGAAGGCACCAGGGAATGCTTACTTTGGGAGCTCCCACCCTTATCAGTATCACAGTATTTTGAAATATAAAATAAATACACAATCAGGACAATTTAAATCCATTGCTAATAAATACCTAGCTTATGTTTATGCCCCAGCAACAATAATGCATGTAAAACCAAACAACCACTGTGCTCGCAACCTCAAACAGAAAAGTTATGAAAGACAAAAAACATCATCACCATTGGGCAGATACTTTTCACAAAGCGATCACTCCATATCTGACCTCAAAGGACAACACTTTGGGAACTTAAATTGATAACTCTTCTAGACACTAAAAATTCAGGTCTCAGAGACTCTGGTTTTATGGCTCATGATAACAAGTTGTACCCTGCTAATCCTCCTGTGACCTATTACTGCAGAGGTGTTAATTGCCTACTTCATTTTAAGTGTTTTCTTGCACAATGTGTTGATCCCTTATGCTTAACAATCTGTTCCACCTTGTATTAACTTGTGACACTCTAGTTACCTTTTCCAGACCTAAAGGGCAGCTCTCTGTAGCTTGAAAGCTTGTCTCTTCCACCACCAGAAGTTGGTCCAATAAAAGATATTACCTCACCCACCTTGTCATTCTAAATAACGGAAAGACAACGAGTCAGAACTTGCTGAATAATACATATTATTTTAACAATAATAATAATAATTAGGTTGGTGAAGGCTTGCCCTTGGGTACATAATCCTAGAGCATAGTGAAGTGCCAGCAAACCAGCACACAACTGTGAATACTGCTAATTGTCTAGTCCACATAAATAATTCAAAATCTATAGCAAGTGGTTGAGTCATTAAATGAGGATAAACTGCACTGAGATTGACTAGACTCAGTCTCCAGAAGTATGATTTATCTGGCTCTGGCTTCTTTTAAATATTTGATGCTGGTGCCCAGAGCCCTTACCACTCACATAAAAGATGCTTAAGAAGTAATGCTGACACACACGATTCTTCTGGAGTCAAAGGGTACCAAAATTTATGAACTTACAGCAGCAGAAAATGATTAATAAGTTGCTTGTTTTGTTCAATAGCGGCAAGTGTCAAGAATGCCTAGGCGGGGGGAGGGAGGGACTGGAGGTAAAATTGCTCTCTTCCTCCCAGCTCTCCACTAAGGGGGATTATACTATAAGGGACCCCACTGAAGGGTGTTGGTGGCCATGCTGAGTGTCTGACATGATCAAAGGCAAGTGCCATAGCCACGCAAAGCACTAAACTCTTCTGGCCCCAGCCCCTGCAGGTTCCCAAGAATGTTCACATATGTCAGTAGCAAAGTGAATTCCTTTACAAGAGGAGCTGCCAGAAATAAGAGACAAACACCTTAAGGCACACTTGCGTTAAAGTTACAAACAAAGGATGATAAACTCAACACACCACATGTCCTTGCCACTAAAGACCTCAACCAGCCTGTCCCTGACCCATTCATTGCATTCCCCCCTCCAACCTGGCTCCTTCCGCACTACTGTACACAACGCTCACCAAGGGAACACATCTTCCTGAAGTCTTCAATCCCTTGTATACAAACATTCTATTGCTGTTACTTCCTCCCGCCTCTTCCTAGAACCCGACTCACATGTGGTGCTTAGAGTGAAGGAGAGCTATGTTACAGTGGAATGGTGTTCCTGGTCATGTTTCAGAATTGTTGGAGGGTGGAGTTAATGGCAGGAAACCACAGATGAGTATCTGTTCCAAATACCTAATTTTATGTTTGAGAGAAAGATCTGCTGACCCCTGTCCAACAGATGTATCCCATTGCCGAGATATAGCATGGTGTCAGAGCTTTTAATGTGTCTATGCCATACAGTACACATCTTCTGGGCAGCCATAAGCCCTTTAATTTCTAGATAAATGGTCTTCCAACACTTATTAATAGCCTTCATATCCTCACTGTGGCAATTATTCAGACACTCAGCCAAATCCAAGAAAACGATCACAGCTTCTGGACACAAATACATGCTGCAGTTCAAATCTGCTCTCATACACTGCAAGAGCAGGAGTAAGGCCAAGATCATTTCCACCTGAGTGAACCACCACTATGTCCAGTAGATCACAACCTCTTCAGTCACAGTTTAACTGTTTGAAGCTGGCCGCCGCTTCCCGCAGCCTCCATTGGACCGGGACGGCGAACCGCAGCCAGTGGGAGCTGCAGTTGGTGAACCAGCAAGTAAACAAACCGGCGGGCCCACTAAGGGTGCTTACCCTGCGGTTCCGCATGCCAAGGTTGCTGATCCTTGAGCCAGACTATACTGTTCCCACATTATTGGTAGTGCTTAGCCCTGTAATGGCTGCACACTGTCTTGCTCAGACGCCATAATGTATAAGAATGGTTGATAAAATGATTGAAAATCAGCCCCTTAATTTATGTTTTGTTTAATCATCTTCAGGAGTCTTTTATTAAAGTCATATTTTTTTCTCCTTTGTTATGGAAACGTTCTATATTAAATTACTGACTTTAATACACATTTTAACCATCCCCCAAGAAATTCAGGCTCATCAAAAAGCTGCTGGAATGATCTCAGGCTGGAATTAGAAGAAAGTAGTGGAAGGTGCTGGGGCAAACATGACACATTTTTGAAAGAGAGCAAGCCATTAATTGTTACATCCGTATGGTTCTTTTTCAGGATCAAGATTTTTTTTTTCTGGTGGATCTAATCTGTGTGTGAAATAGCAGAGACTATAAAATATTACACTGAAATAGATCTGTTCCAGCTAGTCAAAGTGCAGGGCTGCTGAAGCATTATTGATCCAATATGGAACAGTTTTCCCTTACTTATGCAATTCTAATTAGCTTTGGAGTCTGATTTGCATAACTAAATGGTAACCATACAGTCTGAAAGTTCCTGTACTTTCATTGGATGACAGATACCGTATTAGCCAAAGACAGTGAAGGGTTTGCATAATTACCATATGGCTGTTTCGCAGTACCTAGAGTGTGAACATACAACTCTCTCTGACTTGACTGGCTTCCCTGAGTATATTATTCTTGGGAGAATTCTGTTCCACTGTGCAATACAGAATTTGCACAGAATTGTTCTGCAGTGAATTTCCTTTTTCACTGCAGAATTGATGCTTCAGAGCTGCTGGCCACCCCTAGGGTTGCCACTAACCCAGCTCTCCACCTCACAAATAGAAGACACTGTCCAGGAGAGGGGTTGGAGCTGGAGAGTTCCTGACAGCTGCCATTCCCAGCATGATCTGAAGGAAGGAGGTGGCATGCAGGAAACTCCATATAAACCCGGGACCCAGAATCAGGCTGTTTCTCCTCTGGATCCCTGGGCTGTGGAGGGTCTAAGAGTCTGGACTGGGGGGCTCCTTGCTGATGGGCTCATGGGGGGAGGGGTGCAGGTGTCTGGGATGGGGAGACCCAACATCTTGGCTCTGAAGGGAAGGGGGTGCAAACGTCTGGGCTGAGGGGAGAGGGGCAAGTGTCTGGGCTGGGGTGGGGCCCACAGCTGGGCTCTGGGGAGAGGGGCAGACAAACAGGAACTTAGTTGTCGTATGGTTTCTTTAACTCTTCACGTGGAAGAATCTTTTTTGTTGTCTGTATTATTACAGACATAGTTACTGACAGCTATTTTGAAATAAATGACCAAAATAATTGAAACTGGCGTGATTATATAGGTTTATTTTGACAAATAAAATATGCAGAATTTTGCAGAATTTTAAAATTAATTTTTGGCACAGAATTCCCACAAGAGTAAAATATTTAAACAATTTGCCAAAAACTGGAATATAACATCCAGACTTACAGAAGTGACAAAGAGTCCTGTGGCACCTTAAAGACTAACTAAAGTATTAGAGCATAAG
>ML677364.1:21190074-21339980 GCA_007922305.1 Dermatemys mawii
CTTATGCTCTAATACTTTAGTTAGTCTTTAAGGTGCCACAGGACTCTGTCACTTCTGCAATTCCAGACTAACACGGCTACCCCTCTGATTCTTGACATCCAGACTTGAGGCTTATTTTTGTTAATCTGTGAATAAGCATATCTTTCGTTAATAAAGTCCTTGGCCTTTGGCCTTCATATTTATTCACCCCAGTAGTCAGTTATTTCCAAGTAACATTACAGAATTTGGAAATTCTGAAGTCTTAAGTAGCAGTATTAACATTCTTATACAACACTATGGGTCAGAGCTACTGTATTTTAGTTTAATGAACTTTGCCATGAATAATTTCCAAGAAGAATTTCCAAAACCAATACCAATTTACAAGCAAAATGCAGGGTTTCTTAATGACATCATTAATCGATGTATAAGCCCTTTCACTGATCTCTCTTGTGCACACACATATATGGCATCTTCAGGGCAACATTCTATAGACGAAGTTGTAGGTCCATAAACCATTTCAAGGCCTCCTCTGTAATATTGTGGATATCGTGCAGTTCATCTGTGAATCCATATTTGGGACACTGTGTTATGATGTGTTTGATGGTTTAGATGTTCTCACCACAGTTGCACAAAGGGGAGTTTTTGGTTTTCCAATTGTGCATCATGGTTTGTTTGGATGTCATTCAATGTGGTCCAAAGTCTGCGAGGCAGGTTAAAACCATGAGGACAGCTCGTGGGGTCACTAATAATGTGCCTGTCTGGAGTGGAAAATGAGGGCCAGACACTTTACCATTCCCTGATCGGATCTTGAGACATGAGGTCTAGTGCTTTTTGCGATTTCAGGTGGTGTTGGAGTATGTTATCCATAACCTGCCAGATGGGAAGTTCAGCACATTTAAGTTCTCGTGCTGTGGCTATATCTCAACAGATAGCTGGAAGTTTGATGTTTGTGGATACAGAAAACCAAAACAGAAGTGTTGATTTTACAGTTCCTGTGATGATTCCCAGGGTCTGATTCAGTTGCCTATCTGCAAGTTGTATATGGCAGCTTCTTGTATATACTGGTGCACAGTAATCTGCAAGTGAGTACATAGCACTGGGGCAATTGTTCCCTGGCTTTTGAATAATGTTGCACATCTTCACTTTAGAGACTACTTTCTTGAGGTGGTCATGAAAGGTCAGTGTGCAGTCAAGAATGACTCTGAGACATGCTGGCTTTGGGTCATAATACATAGTTTCACCACAAAACTCAACAGAATGTTTCGTATGATTCTATTGTCACGGTGGAAAGTTGAAACTACCAATGTGCTCAGATTTGGTCTCAGCTGCCACTTTTGGAAGTGCTCCTCCATGATCTTAAGTTCAGATGCAAGGGTCCCTCACGTTGCTGTCAGGATTGCCTCCCCACTCTGAACTCTAGGGTACAGATGTGGGGACCTGCATGAAAAAAGAAATAACCCCCACAAGCTTATTTTACCAGCTTGGGTTAAAATGTTTTTCCCCAGAACACAAATTCTTTTGTATTTGGACCTGGTACGCTGCCACCACAAAACTAGGTCTAGGGTAGTTTGGGACCCTTCTTTCCCTTTCCACTAACCCCCCAAACTTCTTCCTTCCCTGGGAAGCTTGAGAGAAAAAAAACCCCATACCTCTCCTGATCCTGCGAGACGTGCCCGATCCAAAACCAGGATCTTACACAATGAAAAACAAGCAGTCAGCTTCTTAAAAGAAAGATTTTAATAAAAGAAAAAAGAAAGGAATAAATCCCTTATAACCATCAATAGAACAGCATCTACCATAATCAACAAAAGGATTCAGAAACCAAACCTCTCCCCCGAGGCAATTTTCTCCCACAGTTGATATCTCTGCTGAAGCCTACAATATCAAGAAGCACCCAGCCAACACTCACCACTGAGAACTCTCCAAGTGATAAACAGAAGGTAAACTTACTGACTACAATACTTAATAGAATCTTATAGTTATAGTGAAAGACATAGCTGTGTTCATCCCATAGCCGAGGTGAACAGAGAGAGACCCAGAGAGAAACTGAAACTTAAAATCCTTTGTCTCCTGAGGAATTTCTCATTGGTCAGTTGTCCTTTAGCTTAACCCCTTACAGGTAAACACTAATTCTAGGCTACTTCACACTTATGACAGTTGCGTATGCCAAATCATGAGCACATGAACACTTCTGCACTATTATTTCAGACATATCATTTGTGTGTGTGCTGAAGAGTGTCAGAGCAACTATGGAGCCTTACGGCAGCCTATTATTCGAAGTGTGTGGCTTGCTGGTTTGATCTCTGAGGTATACGTGCATCCTTCAGCCAGTAAGCATGGTGTTCAGCAGCTTGAGAAAATCTGCACACAGGGGATCACTTTGGCCAGTTTCAGTAGCAAACCATCCTTCCAGACTGTGTCATATGCTGCTGACAGATCAATGAAAGCAATACTGGTCTTGAGTTTTTGTTGGAATCCAGCCTCAGTGTTTGTAGTGAGGGCCAGGATCTGGTCACAGCAACTTCTGGGTGGCTGAAAATGAGCTTGCTCCTTGGGTAGGCTGGCATCCACAGTGGGTCCGATTCAGTTCAGAATCATACGTTCCATCACCGTATAGATGGTGCTGCAGATGGAGAATGGCCTATAACTAGAAGGGTGATCTGCAGGCTTTCCAGGTTTTTGGAGTGCAATGACCTTGGCTTCTCTCCACACACGGAGGATTTCACTGGTCTCCAGGATGTTGGTGAAAAGCTGCACCCTCCATTTCTGTGCCAGTGGGCCCAGGTTATACAAGAACACAAGATAGATACCATCTTTTCTAGAGGCTTTTCCCAGTTTCCTGGCTGCAATGATCTCTTTACTTGTGAATGATCCAGGCCGTCGGGATAATGGAGCACATGTGGACTTCACCTGCTGAAGTTGATGCTGAACTTGCCTGCAGTACTGTTGTCCACTGACTGTCCTGATGTCCACAGAAGTTTAACAGCAATGGCACAGGCTTTTACCTGTGGCCTGGTGGCATGTGTGGGATTTGCAGCAGTCTCCAGGCACATCTGCGTGAGTGTGAGAATTCCACTGATAATTTACAGTGACGTTATTAATGGGACCAATGTAACAGGATGGCCAGCTCAGGAGTGGCTACAAATTTTATTTCATTGTTATAAATTATATGTGCAATTTTTAAAAAATCTTTTGTTGCCTGACTTGGTGCCTTTTTCCGACCCTTCTACCCAATTTTCTATCAATTAACGTGGACTGATTTTTGTCAGATTTCCTTTCTCTTCTCTATGATGCAGCCTTTCCCCATCGCCTCTCTTCATCCTGTTGCTCTCCACATCTTCTTCCCTCTATTCTTCTTTTGCTTTCACTTCGCAAACCTTCAAATCAAGTCTTTCAGGTTGCTGTCACTTTCCCCCAACATTTATTTAGCACTAAAACTGATGAAAAAGAAGTTGTCTAAAATTTTTGATTTAGCTTTCTGTATACAATAGACGAAGCAAAAGAATTGGGAACCACTGCAGCTGAAATGCCAAAAGGATGGTATTTAGGGTGTGTAGAAACTATGATTCTCCAATTCAGATAATGTTATATTGTACATCTATAATATGGTTTATCTTCAGTAATAACAGTAAAAATAATAGATAACTATGCAGTCTGGAATAATACTAGCTATTTTTAAAAATTATACAAATCTCTTAGCTTATCATTTGTTATTTCTTGTCTTGTTAATATAATAATATATCTGTATTTTGAGCACGAAAGGTTCCATTCTGTTATGTGATATGCGCTGCCAATAAGTTATCCTCAACAATAATTGCCAAACATGTTAAATAGCACAAAAATGTCTACATTCATGCACTTCCCATAGTGAACGTTGCTTAATTGGGGGCTATTACAAAAAAAATAGAAGTACATGTTGCAGTATTTTTGGTGCGTTATATGCATGTTGAAGAAGTAAAAGCCAATACATACCTCCTTATCAGCTAGAGCATGTCACATACTAGGCTGTAACATCATAGAATCATAGAAATGTAGGGTGGCAAGGTACCTTGAGAGATCATCTAGTCCATCCCCCAACCCTGAGACAGATTAAGTAAACCTAGGCCATCTCTGTCAGGTGTTGGTCCAACCTGTCCTTAAAAACCTCCAATGATGGAGATTCCACAACTTCCCTTTCTAATCCATCCTTATAATTAGAAATTTTTCCTAAATCCACCTTGCTGCAGACTAAGCTAAGTATTTCTTGCCTACCGTCTGTGAACATGAAGTACAATTGGTTACTGTCATTTTTGTAACAGCCTTTAACATATTTGAAAATTATTCTTGTTTTGCTCCTCATCCACCCCCATCTTCTTTCCTCAAGACTAACCATGCCAATTTTTTTTTTAACGTTTCCTCATACGTCAGGTTTTCTAAACCTTTTTATCATTTTTCATTGCTTTCTTCTGGACTCTCTCCAGTTTGTACACATCTTTCCTAAAGTGTGGTGCCCACAACTGGACACAGTACTCCCAGTGAGGCCTCATCAGTGCCCAGTAGAGTACCCAATATAACATATATTCATACACCCCAGAATTATATTAGTCTTATTTGCAACTGCATCATATTTTGACTCATGTTCAGTTTGTGATCCACTATAACCCCTAGATCCTTTTCTGCAATACTTCTGCCTAGTCAGTTATTCCCCATTTTGTATTTGTATATTTGATTTTTTTTCCTTCCTAAGTGTAGTACTTTGCACTTGTTAACTGAATTTCATCTTGTTGATATCAGACCAATTCTCCAAAAGCCATTAGAGAAAATTTTTTAGATTATCAGTTGCAACCCTGGCTTTCTAATACAAATGTAAATGTTCTTCAGATAATGTAGAACTTTTTCAATTCAATCAGACAGGATGACGTCTTTGCTTTCACAGTGACTGGCACAGATGCAGACTTAGAGGAGACAGTTTCGTCAAACTCAATCCAGATAAAACATTGCAAGGTGGGTCAGCTTTTGGGAACAGTTGGGATCTGACCCAAAGCCCACTGAACTCAGCGGAAAGACTTCCACAGATTTTAATGGGCTTTGGATCAAGTGTTTAGAGTTAGATGGGTTGGAATCTGCCCCCATTTTCAAAGAAGTTCACCAGCTCTTTTTCAGTTTGCTTTTCAGTTGTGGGGTACTTATATATATGCCTGGCTGTTCCTGGCATTCAAGGTGGCTCTGGAGTCTAGAAGTGCCTTTTGTCATCTGAGCTTGGCCCAAAACTCTTGTGGACTATGTCATGTACTCTATTTAGGTCCCCAGCTCAACCTGTAACTGCTAAGAAATATGGTGGCCTGTTTACTTGGAAGTGATAGCAGAAGAAAACATGCTACATTAGTGCTCCAAGGACTGCAATGACTTCTTATTCACTTCTGGGCGCAATCAAACTCATCTTCACTTTACATCTACATCTTCCTAAATAATAAGGGAGATGTCTACATCTCCCTAAATAAGCTTGATTTTTGGAAAATTTGAATAATTAAATTGTAGGCTACATGGCATAGTTCTATTTCTTTGCAGTAATTTTTATTTTTTCTGGTTTCAATATTGTATAATGGTTAATTAATTTCTCATTTGTTTACATGAAAAATTTTGCACTCCTTGGTATGTCCTTTATGGCTATATGGCCCTAACATCAGATATTTCATGCACTAATTGCACCTTTATTCAATTAAAGTAAGTGAATTTTACAATAGTGTATTTTTTCACGCTAATGTAATATGTACTGAGTGCCTGGATTTTCTTTTCTTTTTAACTTAGTTAATTGAAATATATTTGATATCAACAGACTCAGTGTGGAGTGCACAAACCAGAAAAAATCAAAGTATATGATGATTCTCTGGGCATACTATTAAGACTTAGTATGAAAAAAACATATAAATGCACAAGTTACCAAAACATAATAAACCAAAACAAAATGCAATAACTGGACAAATCTGAATATATAAATATATTTGATGCAAATAAATGACAAAAAATCCCTAGGAAAAAGCCCCCACTTTCATCCACAACATTCTTTTCTCTTGCACAAAGGATTATTATTGTTATCCTCATAGCAGGGACTATGTTATTAAGTCTTGTACAATGCAAAGCACACTGTCTGTGCTTAACAAATAAGTAATAAATAAAACATTATTAAGTAAATAATAAAATATCTTCTTTGATGTCCAAGATGAAAATAAGCCTATATTAACTTCAGAAAGTTATGACTCTTCGTAAAGTGAATTTTACTAGAAATATAAAGTTTTGTCAGTGCAAGACATAGCAATATGTTTATATTATTATAGAAGAGTAAATTTTGAGTACTGCAAGTGATTAGTCTATGAAATTTAAACCCTCCATTTATTAACTTAACAATTTGGCATTATTAAGGGCTTAGGGCAAAAACCACTCTGACCTGTAGAAAAGTATTTGCCCGTAAAAGTGCAGATCAATACTTCTACATTTAGCTGAAGTTTTATGTCTGATGCCAAACAGAGTTCATAAATGTCACTTCATAATTTGCATTAGTACAAATTATGAGCAAAAAGTTGTACCGTTGGCATGCCTACACCAAAACATATTAGTTGTTTCAACAACTCTTTTAATTTATAATTGTGCTGTAAGATACCATTAAGAAACAATAAATAATTTTCCTGCACTAGAAGTTGAGAGTTTTCTTTTTCCAAGCAAACAAGGGTTTATAATAGGTTGTATTTTCTATGTGTTGAGGTCTAAATTTAGTATAGCAATATCTAACAAGAAATAAGCATTTCAGTAGCATGTTTTGTTCAAACTAGAGTTTCTAGAAATATTAGATCACACAATGAATCTGAAACTACCACTCTAACACCATGAATTAACTGAAAACACATTATTATAGAACCATACACAATAAAAAATTCAGGCTACTTTCATGATATTCTATTTCAATATTTGCTGTTTCTTAAGATATAGTATTTTGTAAGAAATATTCTCATCATTAAGTTTTAAAAGGCATGAATGTTTCTTATTCTGCTATTTTTCCTAATTGCTCTAGAATCTCTCCCTTGTTCAGCTACAATACTTGGTGTCACTAATATTTGGCAGCTATATTCTAGAGATAGGTCAGAGATTCAGAATTTGACTTTGGATTCAGATCACCCTTAACAGTGTTGATTTAGCCCATAAGTGAAAGAGGAATGAGCTGCAAAATCTGCATGCCAAATACACGGTTGTTCATTTTGTAGATTTTGCTTCAGGTCATCATTAGGTCAGCACCTAATGCCCAAACTGGCCTGATTTTAGGGACAGTACATCTCACAGCCTCTTCTGAATGGTCAGGACCACAATGCAATCAGGCAGGATAGTACAGCCTGCTCCCTTTGTTGTATGTTGTCCTCAATATAGCCTGGACACTGTAATCATAACAGTCTTTGCACAGAATGTGCAGAGGAGGAGAGATTCTTCCTATGCTTTCCACTTCATGCATGCTGAAAGGACCACTCACAGTCTGGCCCCTGAGCTGGTTGTTACAGGGAGAGAAAATGTGTGGGGAAATCATCAAAAAGATACTTATTATGATAAATAATATGCAAAGGGCCATAAATACACTTTCATGGAAACCACAGACAGGAGGAAAGACAGCAGTTGTTCCTTGGAGCACCACATTTCCCATCATTTAGCATCCATAATGTAACACACTCCTCCTAATTCTCCTTATCTTGTTATATTTCTTAAAGGGGATTAAGAACCTTTCTTGTTATTCACTATCTAGACTTCTCATGAACTTACATCCCCACATCAGATACTATATTATCCAATAATAAGATAAATGATGAACAGCATAGTTTCCTACTTGACAAGGGTTCTACATTATCCCACCGCACAAAGAGCACAAAGAAATTTCTGTTTTGTATTTATTGCTTGGGCTATTACATAAAAATATTACAGAAATAAAAGCTTTGAAAAACTAGTTTGGTATGGTATTGCTCCAGTCAGAATGTGCTAGTACACAATCAATTCTTATAAAAGCTTTTCTTTTTCCTCGTAGTTTAGTTGTCCAAAGGGAATAAATAATTTACAGCTTGTTCAACTCAGCACTTCCCTCCTCTTATTTTTAAAAATTTATTCTAATTTGCATTTACCTAATCAAATGTCTTTTATATACATTTTGGCAATATTTTTTCTTTTACTTTCAACTTAGAAAGGATGCCGTGTGCCAGCCCAGCCCTATCCTCTTGATGCCTCTGGGAAGATGTATGCTTTCTTTCCCATTATTTCACAGCCTATAAATGCCAGTCAGATATATCTTGATATAGATTGTTCAGAATAATTTTAATAATGTCTGCATTAAAAATGAAAGCCTTGTATAACTTAGAAACACAAACATTTCTTCTTAATAAACCTGATCCTCCCTCCCTCCCTCGACCTCCTCCCCCGCCTCACAAGCTTCTGTCTTTCCTCCAGTCTGACTTTCTAATATATGAAGATGCTCTGGGAAAAGAGGCATGCCTAGTCATTAATGTTCATTGAGCCCCTTACCTATTTATTAATAATTAGTGTTTGTTAAGCACAGCTGCCTCACACCCCCTTGTAGCATGGCACAATAGCATGGAAATTCCCTAGTACCGCAATCGCTTAAGTAGTGGATCTGTAGTTGACGGTGACAGAGCCATTATTATCTGATCTGATATGGTGGCTTAAAACTTGTGAAATTAAGTTAGTGTCCTCAAACCAGTTCCTAGTTTTTCTTTGGTATACATATCATAAAAATCAATTTCACAATTGGCAAAGGTGTTGGTGGTCTCTCTGCAGAAAAATAGAAGATTGGATGAGCAGGGAGTCTTAACTATCCATGTAGTCCAGTGAAGATCCTTTCAAAACAAGGTTGAGGCATATTGGTGGACAGATGCGTGGAAGGTTGCACTACACCATTGCTTGTGCCGTACCTTTCCTGTGGTTAAATACAGTAGCATCATCACTAGGATTGGTCAATCTGGTACCTTTCACAAGCTAACCTGTTAGTCTGCTTTATACAGGTACCTGCAAAGTATGTGGAAAGAGATTAAGCATTTATGTGGATGACCAATACTTACAAGTACTAGTGAATGATCCAGTCTTTTATGATCAAAAAGCACTTTAAATAATTCTCTCAAGGAAAAAAATGTAGCATTTTGGCACGAGACTAGCACTAGATTATTATTAGTCACCCACAGCTTCATGTCAGAAGAAAAAAAAACAACTGCATTGTCCAGCTATGCCTCTCCAAATGCTCATATCCATACAAACATCTGAAGAGTACAGTCATAGTGAAAACTAATAGATGAAATGGAACAGAAGTTACGTGTTTCTAATAGACTCTCCAGGCAGGGATGCTGCCAACAACAATTTTTAATTTTTATTTATTTTCTAACAGATTTAATTACAAGACACAGGCTACAATATTTACTAAGACAAAGATGTAAAATGAACGGTATCTAACAGTTATTTCTTCTTGTCAGGGTTGCCGCCTGTTTTAAAAAAAAGAAAGTGGGCAGAGATAACATTGATTTTAAAAAGCTTTCAGACTTATTGAAAGCTCCTTCCATTAAAACTTTGTCAATGGCAAAGTTAAGGTAACTCATTGACGTTCCCTGGCAATCACTTCCAGGTTCTGATGGTTCCCATGGCGCAGGAAAGCATTCCAAATGTTTATCACGGGGTGTTTATTACAATGTTGTCAACTTTGTTAGCCGTTCAAAGGCTATTTAAAAAAATGTTCTTACTCGTTACGTCATTCATACATATAATCTACACATATTCTCAAGTGTCATTTACTTCACTAAGATGTCAGTTTGTAATGCTTCAAAATGAAACCATTAATTTTGATTAAAAGGGAAATGTGTGAGCTCATAACCAAGAAGCAGGCCAGTAGAAGCATCAAACTCTCCACTAAGTTATTCATTTACAAAGACTCGGTGGTTAGTTATAAATATTTCATGTGGGAAGCACAAGCTATGTTGGAGTTCCATATCTAAGAATAAAATTTTGCAACTGACAAGAGTCAAAAGGTGATGGGGCCAGACTGTTTGCCATCCAGCCTAAAATGCTAGCCCACCACTCAATATCTGGATCATATACAGTGTATAAATAAAGTGAGTTTGGAATGAAAATGAGACTAATTTTGGGGTTCAGATTTCCCCATTGCATTGCAAAGACCCTGCGAGAAGAGATGAAATTCCTCATCAAGATTTGATGGTCAGTATACCTGTCCATGAGACTATTACAGATAGTTGTAGGCATAACTCACGCAGTTGACCAAACTCTTGATTTGCTATTTGGGTTGGGTTTGGAGGTTGGTGCAGAGTGTGGAAAATGAAAATTTAAAATACTTCATGATCCAACCATTGCGTGGGCCTCAGTCCAGCCTGACGACTGAGGACTACATACACCTCCTGTTGTTTATTGACAGGAACATCATGCTGGTAGCAAGTGTTCTGCCTGCTGGCTTCCAGATGCAATTTAAGGCCTTGTTTTTGGACTAAGGAGCATTAATTGGTTTGATTTCTACCGACTTGAGACCCCTTGCTCTCCGACAGCTGCACTGTTGCATTTGCTATCAGCCAAAGAACTTGAGCAGGAGCCCCCAAATTTTAAACAAGAGGAAGCTGCTGGCAGGGCATTTCCTATGTGGGTTCCTTGAATTCACTGTCTTAGGCCTGGTCTACACTGGTAGGGGGGATCAATCTAAGTTACGCAACTTCAGCGATGTGAATAACATACTTAGATCTACTCACCGCGGAGTCTTCACTGTGGTGAGTTGAATACTGCCACTCCCCCTGTTGACTCTGCCTGCACTTCTCCTGGTGGAGTACAGGAGTTGACGGGAGAGCTCTTGGGGGTTGATTTATTGCATCCAGACTAAACACGATAAATTGACCCTGCTGGATCGATTGCTGCCAGCTGATCTGGCGACTAGTGTAGACATACGCTTAATGGCCAACTATCGCTGGAAATTTTGTATGCTTGCTTTCAGGAGTAGCTGCATTTAATTCAGTAGGAACACTTGTACGAGTGAGAGTGAGAAGTTCAGTTTCTGGGCCTGTGATAATTAATTAATATTAGTTAAGTGCTATGTATGTGCTAAAATTCATTAGGTTGCACACAAAATCCTCCAGAGGCTGAGAACACCACATAGCTCAGATCCTGGTTGTTTTTAGATAATCGGCCCTTCTTTTTGTTTTAATGTGCACAGCTGTGGATGGATCCCATCACTTGCAACTGGCCCTTGTTTCTTTTGGTGGAAGTGGCTGCTAGTGACCCAAAGATTTACACCCTTCATAAACTGAGTAAAGTTCTGGGTGTCTGAAAATAATTGCTTAACTGACCTTCATCAGAAAACCTAAAGGTAGCTCTGTGAATTGTGATTTGAAGATGGTAGACAGGAGACTGTTATGACTGCGAGACAATGGAGGTTGAAAAATTGTTTCCATGATTTACACAAAAATGCTAATGTCAACGGTGCTTATCATTAATATTAAATTTCCTTTCTTAGGAAATGGAACAGTGTTGTTCCTCATATTACATTGCCCAGGTGCTAAAGCTAGTTACTCTAGATTTAGCTACACTTCTGTATTTAATGTCTACACAAAGGCATGGCGTCTCTGCTACATTTCAGATCTTCAGCAGGGATTCAAACAATTGGGTGGAAAATATTATTTAAATGTAAATATCTTTTCCTCTGGTGAGACAGGAAAACATTCCAAGTGTATATCAAAGTTGTTTATCACAGGCTGACAACTTTATAACAACTTGAAGCCTCTTTTTAAAAAGTTCCTACTCATCATGTATACATATTCTTCATCATCATTTACTTTATTAACTATTTATTTGTATATATGGATATAGAGTCCTTTAATAATATTTTTCTTCTGATAACAAGAAACTGGGTAACTTCAACAAACTGTGCAACTGTTGCCCAAAGCTTCTGTTGCTATTCCTCCAGCCCAGTAATGTTGTCCATGTGCCTTTACTATCCCAGTTTGCCTCTTTTCATAGTATTCTGGCAATCGTGACAGCTGTTTTTGTTTGGCCATCAGACTGGCTGTGATACAGATGAGACGAATGGTCAGATTTTGCTGATGCTGCTAACTGTGAAAACTTCAGACATGCAAACTGAGGTCCATTATCTGCAATAAGGGTATGGTTACACTTACAAGATTATAGCGCTATTGGTTATAGCGGTCCCCTTATACAGTAATATGTATAGCGCTATTGTATGTCCACACTCAGACGCGCCAGCGGTATAGTATGGCCACATTTGGGGCACTTAATGCGGCATTAAGAGCAGCGCATTAGGGCAGGTATCCCAGCATTCAGCTGGGTGCAACGTGCTTTTTAAACGAGGGGGGTAGGGGGGACGCATTGTGTGTATGTGGAGGGAGAGAGACAGTGGTTTTTCCGTTCTTCTGAAAGCCTGTCAGCGAGCCTCCGTTCACAGAAGGCTTTGTTTTCACACAGGCTCCCTCCTTAAACATTTGCATTGCTTATCTGCCGAGTTAAGAGAGAAACTCTAAAGAGGTACTTCCGCATTCCTCCAGCCGAGTTCAAAAGAAAGGGAAGAGACATCAATTGCCTTAAATGGCTCTAGGCATCTCCAGAGATCACTTGTAGCGCAGTGGGTGTCCACATTCTTGCTGCAGCGCTACAGCAGCTGCGCTACAGCCCTTATTCCCCATGCGGAGGTGGATTACGAGGAGCGCTATAACTCCGCGGTTATAGCGCTCTACGTGCCTTGCCAGTGTGGACAGGGAGGAGATTATAGCACTTGTGGGGGCTTTATAGCGCTATAAAGTGTCAGTGTAACCAAGCCCTAAGTCTCTGGAATTCGATGCCATAGAAACTGAGCTTTATAGCATTCAGTGATAGAGGCTGCTGTTGTATGTAAGGGATCTATATCCCTTGTCAAGAAAAGAACTCTGCATCCATTAAGGCAACCAGGGGGAAAAGACGACAAGTGCTGGATTTTGTTAACCTTGTTCCTTAGGGAACAAGCCTCCTCAGAGCTGCCATCTCTGGCAGGCCAAGTGCTAAGTAGCTCACAGCAAGATGGCTCTCTTACGGAGGAAATGGAGTATTTACATGTTGACAGGCAGTCTGCATTAACACAAGTTAAACAGAACTTGAGACACTCACAGGACACAGGTTGGCAACATAGAGAAGCAGGCTAACAATACTGAAAAATATATTCAGACGAAATGAAAAAGGAGTAGTAGCTTTGAGAGTACTGCTTCTGCTCAACTGCCGCAGCATACAGATATCTCCCAAGGACACAACTGAGAGAGAAACTGAACTTTTTCAAAACTGACACCTGTTCCCAAACTAGCAAGCTCCTGAGCATTCTTTCTGTGAGAGGATCCAGGCCCATTTGATTCTGGTGTTACTATTACTGAGGAGTTACTTGGGCTGCACATCAGTCAGAAATCCTTTGTGTGCTTTAGAAGATGCTACAGGATTCCACTGGGAATGTTTAATTGGAATAGCACATACACAAGGCAGAGTATATCACCAGGCTCTGCTTTCAAAAGAGATCTTCAGAACCATCTGCTGGTGCCTTGCTTATTCCTTCTTCCTCAACACTTTGAAGCCAACAAGATTGTTGAGGAAGGCCCTGGTGGCAGGACTGTGGTGCCTCTACTAGCACTTAACATTTTCCTCTAGAGAGAGAAAGATCATTCTGATTGACAGACATCTCAAAGCTTTCTGACCCTTTCTGCTTTTTTTTTTAAGCTTATGATGAACCTTTCTTTCCTCACAGCTACATACTGAATGTAAATAAGATGTTCAGACTTCCGTGTTTGATTAACATTAGAAGGTACAATTCTTATTTGTGTTATTTTATTCAAACTTTAATTTTGGGGTGGGGGAGGAGGAATGAGCTGACTACATTTTATAGACAGTAGAAGAACGTTCCTATACAAGGTCCTAAAATGAGTCACAATGTATAAGTAGCTCTGCTGAAAGCATGACAAAAACTCTGTTATACATCACACAGTCTAACCAATAAAGGAGCAGGAACCCTTAATGTGCTGTATCAGTATCAGGAAGATAAAGACAAACCAAAAGGATAGAATTTGTTTGAGGGAACATAAGATTTTTCCTTTGACTTTGGTTCAGCTTTACCTAAGTGAAGCGGTGGGATCAATTTCAAATCAATATTCTTATTATTTGTTGATTGCTGAGAGTATCCTTACATTGAACATAGATATGAGACAGTCCATGGCCCCAGGAACTTTCAGTGTAAATAAACAATGTTGTACAGAAACATACGAAAGTATGGCATTGTTTCTTCTTCCTCTGTCCACTTTGGGATCCTGATGATGAAAGGCTGTTTATAAACTTAAGATATTGTTACTACTGTGACATCTTCCTTCTGATCAAAGAGAATCCATTTTACCTGTCTTATAACTATTGCAAATAAAAACAAATATACATAAATGCTGTATGCGCTACAATGAACTTTTATTCTGTCATGTACCTCTCTTTTACTTTATTATTCTTTGTTGGATTGCCATACATCATCTTACAGATCCTGTAATAAAAAATAATCTTGTAAGCTCTGCACTTTCCATTTGCTTACTACATTTTAACACTGAATGGAAAGTTCACAAAAAGCAAAGGATATGTTGTGATAATTTACTCATTTACTTATGGTAAACAGAGGTAAATTATTTGCTACCTACACAAAACTGGGAGGCATGATGTCAATTTAATTAATTCAATATCCATTCACTTGTTTAAGGGAATACTATTTAGGATAATGCCATTAAATTGGAGATAGTCTGAGGTGGCATTATTCATATTTGTACCAGGTTTATCCTAGGGTTCACACTGCACATTGGAGGTGATAACAAGGGTAAGGATTGGGCTTGACAGCAGCAAAATATTTCTCTACAAAGTCATAGAAATCTAGTGAGATTAGATGGTCTTGCAAGATTTCCATTGTATTGGCTAGTGGAAATCACAGAAGAAATGCTTTATTCTGTGAGATTTCCAGCATCAAGTACTCCACAAAAAACTAAATCCAGAAAACAGGCGTATTAATACATTTGACCTCAAACCAAATATGTAAAGGTAATTTCAAATATGGGGATTCAAATCTGAACCCACCAGAAATTTGAGGTTTTGACATCTTTTCTTTTGAACTCATTAAGCTTTATTCTCTATTATACTAAGGCCTCTTTACACCTTTCTGGCATTACAGAGGTGCCTTAAAGTGGGCAGAAACAGCCCCCCTGAAATTACCGCCCTCCCCCCCCCCCCCGCCTGGTTGGGGTAACAGTAATGAAAGTATGGATTCTGCACCAGCCCTGGTCCTAGTCCCTGACACAGAGTCATTTAGGGGGTGTGGCTCGAGGGCATTACACTATGGCTATTCTCTGCTTCAGTGGGCTTATATGTGGCCGCTGAGAAGCAGAGAATAATTTAGAGCAAGCCTAAATCTGCTCTAATTTAGGCTATGGGCCAGGTAAACCACTGCTCAGCCCCAGAATACACGAAATACAAAGGTGGTTTTAAGGTACCTTTGCCTCTGTTCCCCCATTCCTTATGCAGCAATGTCAGGATGCTGGTATTGAAGCCAGCCCTGCCAGGTCCTTAGGTAGTATTCTTAGCCACTGGGCCACAGCAACACACCACGCTGGTGCCACTGACCAACAGACTTGCTGCTTAAGGTCATTAGGCCCACAGCAGCCACACATACCCACGCTCCTGATCAGATGGACAAGCAGCACTCTGATTGCGTAGCTGGACTATATAAAGGCCACAACAGGAAGAGAAAACTGTCTGAGCAACAGATCAGTGCCTAGTAGTTGTTCCCCAGAGCATGTTGCCTTGCCTACCCCTGCCTTGTTTCACCTCCCCTACCCTACCCATGGACCCAGCCCCCTTGTATCGAGTCTTCCGGACTAAATTGCCCTGGACTGCCTCTGATAACGATTGACCTGCCTGCTATCTGATCACCCATGCACACTTAATGATGGCTCTGAACTGCCCACTAGCCTGACTTGGCCACCAGGCATTACAAGGAACAGGTTAACTGAGAATCCAGCCCATTGTTATTTAGTGCCATTACTTTATCATTTGGAATAGGACAAAAGTGCTCCCTAGTTTACCAAAACTCATGATGGAATGTCTCAAGAACAAACAGAACCGCTAAATGCAAACTAATTTAGTTAAATAAGCTTAGAACATGAAACCACGTTTTCTGTTCTTCCTTGTGCCATCCTAATTTAACTTCCTAGTGTTGGCCACTGTGCACATTTTCATTAAGATGGAGTATCTGGAATAATCAGTTTCACATTCAGAATACATTAACAAAATGGTGAGATGCTTTAATAATTGGCTATTCTAAAATCATGGAGACTGTGCTGGGTTGTGGTCACATCTCACTGTCTGTAAAACTACCAAATTCAGTGACTCAAACTTTAATGAAAGGAAGGGCAATTACATTTTAAGATCAAACAGTTCAGTGAAAACAAACTTTGAAGGTAAACATAGAAGTTACTGTAGGTGAATTTCTTTTTAATATGCAGCACATACAACCTGGAATCATTTCTTACTCACAAACCTAAAGCTCAATTTAGTATACATAGGTAAAGGCAGATGTTTATAGATCACCTTCATACAATGACTTTCCTTAATTATATTTAACAACTAATAGATGTTGCTTGCTGACCTTCTGAGACACCATATGAATGCTGTTGAGAAAGGATCTAATCTTCAGAAACTCAGTTGCATACATTATGTTTACATTCTGCTCTCAGCACAATATACAGTAGAACCTCAGAGTTATGAACACTAGAGTTATGAACTGACCAGTCAGTCAACCATACACCTCATTTGGAACTGGAAGTATGGAATCACACAGCAGCAGGAAAAAAAAAACAAATATAGTACACAGTTCAGTACTATATTAAACAAAAACTACTAAAATAATAAAGAGAAAGCAGCATTTTTCATCTGCACAGTAAAGTTTCAAAGCTGTATTAAGTCAATGTTCAGTTGTAAATTTTTGAAAGAACCAGTTACAAACAACTTCCATTCCCAAGGTGTTTGTAACACTGAGGTTCTAATAGATAATCTTCAGCTGCAATTTATAAATGGGGTTGGGCTAGGCTAGTACCAAAAAACCCAGAACATAATAATAAATTATACTGGTAATTTGAGGCTACTATGAGTAGACTCTTCGTCCTGAGTTAGTACTGAACCAGTGTCCCAGAAAGAATGATGTTTGCTAGGGGATTCTGCTTTGGAAATACCTTCTTTCAGATGACCAATAGAACTTGTGATCATTAAAGATCCCACCTCTCCTTTCTCAAACAATAGGGATGAGATCTTGGTTCGGCTGAAGTTAATGGCATAACTTCTACCGATTGTGGTGGGGCCAGGATTCACCCTAGACATGTTAAGTTCCACTCATGTGGCCAAATTCAGACCTCATGTAACTGGAGACAATACCATTGCCCAAGCCAAGCTATTGCTGTCTCCTCTTAACAAGAGTTGGATTTGACCTATGCTATCTACCTAATTTCCCTGGGTAGTCTTAAACATTATAAGGTCATTTCCTGTCTTAAATTGTTATATGAAGCTTGAAAACTAATCTCCCTCACCAACAGAAGGTGGTCCAATAAAAGATATTACCTCACCCACTTTGTCCCGCTAATATGATGTACCTGTAAGTTAAACAATTGCCATGTTCCACCCCAGAAATAGTTCACTTTAGTGATAAGCAGCAGGGTTCCAGTACAGGTGTATATTCAGAGAAGAAGCAAACAAACAAAATCTCGGTTATGGTTGGAAATGTGCTTCACTGAAGCCAAGCTAACACCTCCAAACAATATATCGCTCTCCTTTCAAAAATTCGGGACCTTTTTAAAAATCCAAAATGTCAGAGTGTCTGGAAATGCACAGGTGAGATAATATATACCTTCAAGTCAGCGAAACTGCTATGGGTACCAGCATGGCCCCTATGGCAGACTTAGAAGAACGCTTCCTTAACTCTCATCTCCTAATGCCCTTACTCTGCTTGTGCTACATTAATGATATCTTCATCATCTGAATCCATGGGAAAGAAGCCCTTGAGGAATTCCACCATGATTTCAACAATTTCCATCCCACCATCAACCTCAGCCTGGACCAATCCACACAAGCGGTCTATTTCCTTGACACAACTGCGCTAATAAATGATGGTCACATAGACACCACCCTATACCAGAAACCTACTGACTGCTATACTTACCTACATGCCTCCAGCTTCCATCCAGGACACACCACTCGATCCATTGTCTATAGCCAAGCTCTAAGATACAACCGCATTTGCTCCAATCTTTCAGACAGAGACAAACACCTACAAGATCTCTCCCAAGCATTCTTAAAACTACAATACCCACCTGGGGAAGCGAAAAAATATATTGACAGAGCCAGACGAGTACCCAGAAGTCACTTACTACAGGACAGGCCCAACAAAGGAAAAAACAGAACACCATTAACCATTACCTTCAGCCCCCAACTTATGCCTCTCCAACACATCATCAAAGACCTACAACCTATCCTGAAAAATGATTCCTCGCTCTCACAGATCTTGGGAGACAGACCAGTCCTCGCTTATATACAGCCCCCACAACCTGAAACAAATACTCACTGGCAACCACACACCACACACCAAAAACACTAACCCAGGTTCCTATCCTTGTAACAAAGCCCGATGCCAACTCTGTCCACATATCCATTCAACTGACACCATCATAGAACCTGATCACATCAGCTACACCATCAGAGGCTCATTCACCTGCACATCTTCCAGTGTGATATATGCCATCATGTGCCAGCAATGCCCCTCTGCTATGTACACTGGCCAAACCGGACAGTCTCTATGCAAAAGAATAAATGGACACAAATCTGACATCAGGAATCACAACATTCAAAAACCAGTAGGAGAACACTTCAATCTCCCTGGCCATTCTATTAAAAACCCGAAGGTGTCAATTTTAAAACAGAGAAACTTCCAAAACAGACTCCAATGAGAAGCTGATGAACTGGAATTAATTTGCAAATTGGACACTGTCAACCAAGGGTTAAACAAGGACTATGAGTGGCTCTGTCATTATACTAATTGAATGCATTTTCCTAGTTAAGTCTCTTTTACAGATTCTTATCAACTATTAGACATAGATAGATCCACTAAATTTTCACTACAAAAGGCTTTTTTTTCTACTGCTGATAATGGCCCATCCAAACTAAACAGCCTCTTAGAACTCGTATGCTAATTTATAACTTTTTTTTTGCTTCCTCGGTGTATAAATGCATCTTACTTCTGTTTGTTCCATTCTATGCATCCGATGAAGTGGGTTATAGCCCACAAAAGCTTATGCTGAAATAAACTGGTTAGTCTCTAAGGTGCTACAAGTATTCCTCGTTTGGAAATGCACAGTAAAGGGCTTCAGCTAGTTCTCCCAATGCCATAATGCTGGCTGAAACTCAATATCCATACCACAGGAAATTCCAACATTTTGAAAACTTTTTCATTTCCATTTGGATGGCAGGGTTGCCTCGAAGCTGCAGATCCTGGATGCCCTGGGGTATCTGGCCCTGCAGCAACTCGAGGTAGACCTCCCTGGTGCCATGGAGCTTGGGCCACTAGCAGCGCACCAGATAAACTGTTTTCCTGCTAGTTTCTGTTCGAATCCTGACTGTGGTTTATCAAACCTGATAAACTTCCACAAAACATTTCAGTTTCAACAAATTGGCATTTCCCAATGAAACCTTATTTGTCAGAAAATTCCCACCCAGCTCTACACCACCATACAATCCTTCATAACTCACTATTGCCCAGCAGGCTAAATGTGGCCTGGCAATTGCCAGTTGAACAACGCAGATTTCAATCAATGTTCTGTCCTTACAGAGCCCATTGTGTTAGAATTTTCCATTCTGGGCACCCTATATGCAAAAGAAATGGAAGGGGCTCAGACATACATGATAAAAGTTATAAGAGGAGACATCAACTACAGGGTTTCTAACATCTTCCTTAGGAATTAGGTACTAATTACTGTCAGAGGTCGGATACCAGACTAGATGGACCACTGATCTAATTCAGAATGGTAATTCTTATGGTTCCATGTTACCAGGTAAAAAAATAAAAACTTCTCAGATATAACAAAATAACTTTGACCTAAATAAATTGATATAGGAAATTCAATCATAAAAAAGAAGAAAAGGGTTTGTCTGGATGTAGTAAGTTCTTGAAGGAGAGAAAATAAGTAAAATCAGCTAAAATAACGACAGCCCAGTAAACAGAACAATATCCAAAGTGGTCAAATATAATTCTCACGAATGGTATCCCTGTTCAAACATTCCATGCTGAAGTATATACACAGTAATATTTTCCCCAACAGTATTTGTAATTGTTGCAAGAACCTGAAAAAGTTTTCTATTTTTTTCAAAAAATTTAAAACAGCAAGCATGGGTTAGGGGGAAATAAGCTTATCCTTAATAGGCTGGATCCTCACCTGGCAAACTCCACTGATCTTGACAGACCTATGCCAATTTTTACCAGGGAAAGATATCTCCATATTATGAAAGAATGGCTATCCTGAAATTTATTGTATTAATGTTTACAATTATGTTTATTCCAAAATCTGATTACAGTTCGTCTGTGAAGTGAATCAGTCATATGTAATTTTACAATTACACAAAACCATCTGTTCACATTCAGTGTGCTGTGTACTGTACTGAACATTCTATGAGACTGGTTTTACCCTACCCCACACCACTTCAATCAAATCTGGTAAAGAACAGAACAGAACAGTATGGCGTTATACATCTGCTAGTATGCCAATTTATGTTGCTTCTTATTCTCTTATAACTCAAAAATATCTTTATTTTTTTTCTACACAAATCAAAATTTGCAGGCCACTAATCTGAGATACAAACTGAGTCCCTGGAGGATTTTTATTTATTTTCTCTTACTTAAAAAAACTTTTTAAAGCATTCATATTATTTAGTATTTATTTTCCTTTTATTAACAAAAAGATTTAAGACAACTTAAAATGTTGAGATCTTTTTATTGTCCTGTTTATTTTAAGACAACAGAGGTCATGGGCAGGTGATAGTCAACACAGTGGAGCATGAAAAGCAGCACATGGCTAATTAAAATGACATAACCAAATCAATTAAACGATGGAAGAGAACCCAGCAACAAGGTGATGAAATGATATAACCCTGACTCTCATTAAGTGCTAAAAAAGCAACCTTTTCAACCTTAATTTTCACCATATTCCCTATATATCCTCTCTGATCGCTCTCTGTTGTAACACTGGATCTCACATAGCTTGTTAGAAAACAAGGCAGCCCTGAACAAAGACCATTCAAAATACTGCACGGTACCATCTTATAACAAGCTGCATCCCTAGCTGTTCTTTAGTTCTCACTTTGCGTAAGTGCAACCTTAGCTGCGAACAAATTACAATGCAGATTTGTAAATCCTGAAATAAATGTCTGCACACAGTTGAAAGCATGCAATACCGAAATTAAAAAGAAATGCATTTCAATAATTTAAATGTATAGTACTACACTGCACACAGTTTAGTCCCAGAAACCTGCTGTAAATGAAAACAGTTATTTTAAAAAATTAAGGTGCAAACTTAATAATGGTGGAAAAGCAGCCTACACTCTCATAACTCAGATGACTGTCTTTGATACCTGGGTTTCATAAAAAGCATTTCAATTATTTACACAAACCTATTAGGATGGAAAAGCAACCATTTAGCCACTCCTTAGCCTTGCAAGATTGAGAAAGGTCAGGGGAGCTGACAGGTTGATTTTACATGCTTAATGGATTTTTGTAAGTAAATAAAATACACTTTTCCTAAACAGGACTGTCTAGGTAAGTATCTGAATAATTACCTCTCTGAAGAGTACACGGATCCTGATTCAGCACTCACTCACTCACATCGGTGTAATTCAATTGATTTCAGTGGAGTTTCTCCTACTTTATATTGATGTAACACAACAGAATGAGGCACTCCATGTTGCTGTGGCTTTAACATGGAGTAGAGCCAGTAACCTTGAGGGAGCCTGTGATATACAAAGAAGCACCCATAATTCCCTTAAGGGAAACTAAGGGAATACTGCGCCTAAACCATAACCATTGTCCTTTTGGTTATTGTGATTTCAATAGCATTACTGCAACACAAAACTGATGTAACAGACTGTGGATTCTGAGCTACTGTTTGAATAAACTAGGGGAAAATTGATTTCCTAGCCCGAATATTGGTCCCCTGAATATTTCCAGGAGATACCTGGCCCACTGAAACATTTGGCCCCTCAACTGTCAGATCTGATCAGCGCGCCTGGCAGCAGGCAGCTCATGTGCCACCTCCACAGATTCAGTTCACTCCCTCCTAATCACACATGTGAATAGGAAAGGCAGCCCCTCCTCACAATACACCTCTCTCCTTTGCCTCTCCTTGGGGTTACGGGAAGCAGCTCCCCACGGTGTTCTTACTTCCCCTGGTACCAGCAGAGAGAGGAGAAACAATTTCCTCTATTCCCTCAATAGGCCTCAATGCAGTAGTTGGAAGATAAAACACCCTGCTAGATCTCCCTGCCCTCTGTCTCAGTGAAGGGGAAGGGAAGTGAAGGACATCTCAGACCCCACAGCAACTGGGAATATACTCCTCTGGTCCCAGCAGGGATAAAAAGCACCTCACCTTTTTGCTCTCAGCAGAGAGAATTCTTCAATCCCTATAGAAGACTGTGAAAGGAGATACCCTCAGTGGCAGTGCCTTGTAGCCCACTGAAGTCCATGGGACTACACTATAAGTAGCCATCAGATCCACTTGCAGTACATAAAGCTAAGTGTGTGTGTGTAAGTCTTTGCACGATCAGGGCTTGGATGTCTACCCCAAAATTACTACATTATCCTCTGCTCATGATCCTGTTCTTGAGCGTACAATGCAATGTTGTGCAAGTGTGTCAAACATTTCTTTTAGAAAAGACAGCGAGGCATCTGCAGGTAGGATTTGTTATCCAGTCTCTGCTAGACCAATCTGCTGTGGTTTACACTCAGTTACAGATGATCAAGGACAATCCATTACATTAGTTTAAAAGCTTTGATTAATACTTGTTGCTGCTATGCAGATTCGGTGCAATACAAAACTAGCCTAAGGGCTTTTTGTATTTCTTTAAAGCATCAGCCATTAACAAGCTAAATTTACCACCGAGAGCCAGGGCACAAGCCCAAAAACACAGACTCAAATGTATTTATATTCCAATCTATGGTTTTCAAGTACAGTGTATCATTTCTATGAGGCTTTAATGAGAGCCAAGAGGTACACATTATAAAAACCATGCTCTATTTCTAATAGAGTTCAGTGCAGATCAGAGAATGATTTAGTAGCTTTCCTCAGCTTTTACTTGCACTTGGCTACAGACACAAGACATTTAGATTCAGATTTAAAACTCACCCAATACCATCAACAGATTTTTTAAGGCAAAACCTTTTCTTTAATCCTACATTTACAAATTATATATTCTGTTTCACAGTCTATATAAGGTTAGTCATTCTGAAGAATACTAAATGTCTGTCTGGGATAAATCTCTAAACTGCCTCAAGGACATGAAGCATTGTACCTTTTAAACATAAAAATAATTGAGCTTTTGATATGGAATCAGATTATAGTCTTGTAAAAGGTTTAATAAAAATGGAGGAGGGAGATAAACATGTCAGAATGAACTCTATTGGAGGCACTGATTTTATTATTATTTATATTACAGTAATGCTAGCAAAGCTAATAAAAGATCAAGAATCCACAGTTCTAAGTGCTGACCAGAAAACTAACAAAGATGGTGGCCTCTGACCCAGAGAATGTTCAAACTATAGATGACGCAGAAGTGCAAACAGGTGGATGAACCAGACAAATGGGTTAAGGGGTGGGTCAGAAGGATGAGGTTACAAAAAAACCAAACAATGTGTAACAGAGAAGCAGAAATCCTGACTGATTTTTATGACAGACGAGTGACTTTGACAGTATTTTAATGAAAAGTCAGGGATTTTTTTCACTCCCTTTGCAGACTTTCTGAGTTTACTGCCCCAAGACAATTACATTTTGTATTCCACCTGATCTAAATTTAATTACAACCTTTACAGCTAATTTGACCTAGATATTTTACGTTCACTGATATATATTATTGTTATTGATCATCATTATCATAATAATAATGAACAAAGTGCTATAAATATATTAGATGGAACAAAGTGGCACATCAGGAAAACTGAATAAACAAGACCTACAAAGAATTGGGTGTGGCCTTTATATTTGAACACTTCACAAAATAGTTCTTGGAAGTACAGGCAGAGAGAGCTTGGCATATGTAACTGGGAAAGTTATTCTTGGCATACAGGGACAATATAAAAGAAGACCATTTAGATCCTCATTTATCATATGATTTTTAAAGCAATCATCTTGATACTATCAAAGTCTTGGCTCTTTCTTAGTTATTTTATAACCACATAGGAATTGCCTTACTGGATCAGACCAATGATCTATCCAGTCTAGTATCCTGTTTGTGGGAATAGCAAGTACCAGATACACTAAATTCAGACGTTTAAAGATTACAGCAGTGAAGGGTGTACAATAATGTAAGTGGAACAGAATAAAAATAACTTGGTAGTCCACTATCATGAATTAGTATGAGCACAGGGGAAGGTTCTTCCTCATGCCATCAGTTAGATGCTGGTTTATGCCCTGGAGTAACTGTAATTACGGATATTCTCATGATCCATATAAATGTCTTCATCCTGTTCTGAATCCTATTAAACCCATGGCCTCAGTGATATGTGTTAATTATGATTGCATAGAAAAAGCATTTTCTTTCATAAGTCTTAAATGTATCGGATAAGAAACCAAAATCATAAATGAAATAGAGTGATGTAGGTATGGTATGTTCAGGATGAGATAGAAATATTCATGTACAATTCATATACTCTTTTTTAAAAAAAAATATTTAGTCCACTGTTTCAAACAGGAGTTGATTTGCGGTTATGCAGGCTTTTCTGCTGTAATATAATGCAGTTTGATCCATCTGTAAAATCTGAGAATAAAAACTAAATAACCCAAGTTTACATGATCAAATGAGTTATTCTGCCTATAATGAAAAAGACAGACACTGGGTCTTTCCTCTCTTTACACTGATTTATTACATTCAATAATTGTCTATTATTATTACTGTACACTGTAATCTATTTCTAATGAATCCCCCTTGGGTATGGTGAGCCAAGTCCAGCATAATAAATTCTAATCGGTTAGGTCATTGACTTTGCTAATATTTTACAATCCACATTTAGTGAGATTGGGAAACAGTTTGTGCAGTCTTCTGGTGTTTTCACTATTTTAAGTACTATTGTAATTAATAGCTCTCCTTAAATTTTCCATTGCTTTATTAGATTAGTACCTAACAAATTGGAAACATGTATTTCTACATTCTTTTCAGAATTCTGCTGGAAAAACATCAGTTCCAAGATTTCCCTATTTATTAGGCTTTGGGTTTATTTAGGTGCAGCATCACACATTTCACACCCCAAGACTGCAGTCAGATCTGTGTGGCTAGATCCCTATTGAAGTCAATGTGGCTCCACGCAGGCTTATTTTCTTCAGTAGGAGTTCAATTGTTGTTGATGGTGACATTTTTCTCTCTCAAAATCTGGATGAGACAGAATTCGTCACAGAATGTGTTATATTCCCCTCAAATTGTGAGTCTGTTCCCCATCTACTAGTTAGAATAAGGTCATTTTAATGTATCATATATTCCCTTATTTGCAAAATCATTTACATTTACACATCTTGACTTACAGCTGTTAGCCAGGACAATGATATCAAGCACTATAACCTCCTTATAAATCTTCCATTGCTTATAATGTTAGTAAACCAAGGAAGAACCCACAGTGTGTTAGGACACTCAGGGATACGTCTGTCTGCTTTTCATTCCCCTGTAGAGTTGTGGGGGGCAGGGGACGAGATGCGAAGCAGTTTGTTTATGTACACAGGGAAGTTCCATGAATCCTCCAGAGAGATTTTGATGAAATTTTCATGGAGGTACTCTGCAGTCTTTTGCCGAAGTTTTCTAGGGAGGGCTGCCTTATGTCTTCCGCCATGTTAGGACACTTTCCCACATCACTCAGCAGTAGCTTCAGCAAATACCGTTGCAGCATTCAGGCTAGCAGTGTATGGGGCTGAGAGGCTTCGGGACGCCAGCAGCAGCTGTGCTTTCTCTGTTTTTGTTATCATCAGGAGACATTAGCTAAAATCACCATCGCCTGTGGAAAATGGCGCCACTATTCAGTGCCATTGCCCCGTCCTATTAGAATCATGCAACTGAGCAATTCCCTCCTCATTTTCCTAATCCCAAACAAGCCATCCTCACTATGGCTGGTGCTGTGACCACTGCCATGCACAAGCAATCCCAAGCAGAAGTAAGAATATGGTGCTTAAACCTTTAGGGCAGCTGTGTCCAATATGTTCGCCACTAGCCTCATGTGGCGAATAGGCTACTGAATTGTGGCTAATGCACATGGGTTTTTTACAATGTGGCTTATAAGAAAAATTCAACACCACAAGTGTGGCTAGCAGAGTGACTAGCATCAATTTCTATTGGACATCGCTGTGTTAGAGGATCAGGGGAAGTGAGTTCAGCCTCTTAAGTTTTGCTTTCCACAGCGAATACACTGACAACGAAACCCCTTTGTGTTTTATCTGCGGGTGCTGCCATTGCAGCCTTCAGAGTCTCTCCCTCTACACGCGCAGAATGCCTGAGATAGATAAGGAGAAGAAAGAAGAGGACTCAGGGTGACGTGTTCAGTGAGATCCCGCAAGCCAGTGCTATATCAGACTCTGAGCACAGGGCATAGAGAATGAACATTGCAGCCATCCTGAAGAAAGATAGAGTGGAGAGGAGAAAGGCACGGGAACATGGAGGAGAGGGACATGCCCCAAAAAGGGCTCTCTCAGACAGCAAATACAGATGATGCAGAATCTAGTGGACCTGCAGGTTTGACAGTCTCAGGCTCACCTCTCTCAGCAGCCAACTGAGAAATCAAAATCAGGACCTCCCTATACCCCCTTCAACACTCCATGTGGCATCGGGGGTCACTGCATTACCCTTACCACTCCACTCATGGGGACAGCAAAGACAAATCACAGCTTCACACGTGTCAGGGGACTGTTGGCTCCTTGATGCAACACAGTGGGGTTTTTGGTTGGCTACCCACAGTACCATAAGAAAGGGGAAGAGCTGATGGGAAAGCAAGATCCTTCGACTGACAGTCCCCAGGGCTCATGGGGATGGGCCAATGCTCCAGGTCAGCCTGGCTGACAAGGCAGGCAGGCCAATGAGGGAGTGAGGAGGAGCTGCCTGGGCCAGAGAAACAGCCCATGGAGCTGTGCTGGAGGCAGAGCGGCAGCAGCAGCTCCAGAGCAGAGCGGAGCTGGGGCTGGGGCTGGAGAAGTCTGGAGCCAACTGCGGTGAGCAGCAGGGGACACGGGGTCGGGGGGAAGACCCTGGGTAGAGATCCCAGCACAGAGAGATCGGTTTACTTGCTTCCTTTTACCTTCCCCGTTTTTTCTTTATTTTTAAATTAGTTGCCATTTAATAAATTGTATTTTATTTGAACCATATGTAATGATCACTGGGTCAGGGAAGCATCCAAAGTGGAGAGAGTACCCCAGAGTGGGGACACCCTAGCCCCTGCCCTAAGCGACCATGACAAGATTGGGGATCAAGCCCCCAGCACTCCAGGGCCCAGCCTTGCCGGGGTTAGGAGGACTCTGCCACACAGGAGAGCGAAGAGAGTCCTAAAAGTCAGGCAGGTCTCTAGGTAAAGGGAGTGGGAGTAAGGACTCAGATCCTTTCACTAGCCAATTCCACTGGGATAGCGTATAAGCCAAGAACGTTTCTCACAACAGTGGGATTATTCATGCACTTACACATTCTCTGACTCGTGAAAACCATAGTTGGTGTATGTATACCTGAAATGGACATGAATGCTCTTTCCTCTTCATAAGTTCTGTTCTCTTTCTTTATTAAGTTTTATTAAAGTATTGGCTTTTAAATTGCCCATTTTTTGTTTTTGTTTTGATTTTCACTGATCTTGTTACAAAATATAATTCTGTTATTTTAAACATAATTCATCTTTATTAGTTCATAGCATATGCTGGCTGGTGCTCACCAGTTCTGAAGGTGACTAATTACCTGTTACTGCACAGTGTCACACAACTCGTAAGATAATTTACAAACAAAATCAATAGATACATTGACAATGTTGTATCTCTACATGTACAGCAATTACCACACAATTCGTTCCAGGCTGCAAAAGAGCAAGGCCAGGTCAGCACACTACAACACTACACACTACTTTGGCTCACTATTTAAAATGTTTTTTCGAAACCTCCCTGAGCCGTACACCTCTGTGTCGATGGGAGCCCTTGTATCTGGCTGTTCAAATTCAGCAGACAGCTGCTCCACCTCTGCCTTCCACTGTGGCAGAAATGTTTTCCCCTTTGCTTCACAGATATTACACCAGACACAGTAGGCAGCCGTTGGCATATTTTTCTCACTGAGGTCCAAATTTGTGAGTAAACAATGCCAGTGACTCTTAAAACAACCAAAGGCACATTCAACTGTCATCCTGCACCTACAGAGACAATAGCTGAAGTGTTTCTTGGTGCTGTTGAGGTGGCCAGTGTATGGCTTCATAAGCCATCGGAGCAGGGATAGGTGGGGTCACCCAGGATCACTATTGGCATTTCAAGATAACCAATGGTAATCCATCAACCGGGAAAGAAAGTCCCTGCTAGCAACTTTCTGAACAGTTCCATATTCTTAAAAAGATGCAAACATCATGCACTTTCCCTGACCAGCCCACAGTGATGTCAGAGAAGTGTCCAGCTCTTGCATAACCATAGAAACGTAGCCCTTTTTGTTGATGTACTCTGTGGCAAGGTGGTCTGGTGCCAAAATATGGATACGTGTGTCATGTATCATTCCCCTGCAGTTCGGAAACCCCATTGCTACAATCCCATCCACAATGTTCTGCACATTGCATCACAGGACATGATTAAGGGCCCTGCACTCTTGCATTATGGACACTGTTGCATGAGGTAGCCAAAAAAAGTAGATGAAAGAAATAAAGGCCTGATCTTCAACTGATGTAGAACTACATACTTCCTTTACAAGACTTTATAAGAGCTATGCTAATTTTAACAGCTCAGGATTTGGCCTGCTGTGTTTTTTCTTTTAAAGTAAATTAAACTATATATAATTATAGATTAAAATAAACATATATATAGCAATATAGTATATATAATAAATATACTAATTTATAGTAAATTTGTGTAGAGCCAAAAGAGTTGCAGGGTGCAGAGGAGACAAAGTAGCTTGTCTGAGATAACAGATGAGATAATTTGGAGCAAAAACAGTGAGTGAGGGAGTTAGAAACAAAAATACACGTATTGCTTTTTGGGGAGAGGGCAGGAACTTCACCTTGGTATTAGCTTGCTTCCTGTGGTCACTTTCCAGAGCAGATCTTATAGACTTTGCCCTCTTTGCACAACTAGTTAGGAAGTCCGGGACAATGCTACAGTGCAGGAGACAACTGAAAATACGAAGGGGTAAGAGTGAGTGTAATATTAGGGTATGAGGACTAATTATTGCTGATGTTGGAGACATTTTGTAGTACTCTGGATCACCCTTAGAATCTCTGTTCATTCACCTCATGTTGACTTCCTGATGCCCTGAGCACTTCTTTTGCATATGGCCAAAATGCACTATTTGCACCATTCCCCACCCCACTTCCCCAACCTGCTCTTCAGTCTTCTTATATTCTAATTACACTAAGGGTATGTCCACACTACACGCCGGATCAGTGGGTAGTGATCGATCTATCAGGGATCAATTTATCACGTCTAGTGTAGACGCAATAAATTAATCCCCCAGCGCTCTCCCTATCAACTCCAGAACTCCACCACTGTGAGAGGCAGAAGCAGAGTCGATGGGGGAGCAGCAGCAGTCAACTCGCCACTGTGAGGACACCCAGATTAGTCAACCTAAGATACTTCGACTTCAGCTACGCTATTCGCTATTTGCATAGCTGAAGTTGTATATCTTAGGTCGACACACGCACCCCAGTGTAGACCAGGCATGAGAAGTTTCATTCTGGTTTGCATACAAGAAGGGGACATAATATGGAATTTTTTGGAAAAAAATGAAAACGACTGGCACAGTTCTTGCTATTGATTCCACTCCTAACCACAAAGAAAAGAAAACCCCACCCTCTCTTCTTCCATGGAGAGGAGTTCTAACACCTCTTATGTATCACTAAAGAAATAATTATAGGCAGCAGAAGAGGAAGAGCAGCTTTATCTAAATCTGTTTCTTTGCTGCATGCATACCCAGGGGAATATAACAGAACAACAGCAAGGCTTGCAAACCTGTTCCATTTTTCATGGGATAACAGTTTTAAGGAAAAGATCCACTTTGACAAAATTACATTGCATTATGTTGCAGGACTAATAAAGAATCTGGCAAACTACTTTGTGCAGATCTGATGGTGGTGCAATTATATTATGACATCATGACATACCTTTGGACTGCAATATCATGATGCATTGAGCTTGTCTTACAAGACAAACTGTTAAAGAGAGAAGGGAGCAGTCAGCTGAGATGATGAAGCAATTACATTAACATCTGTAGCCTCCGATTACATTAACGTTAGGAAACCAGACAATTTGTACGCTCTTGAAAGAATTCACACACGAAAATGATAAAAGACAAACATATCACCTGTGGGTGAACACTTTTCACAAAACTATCATTTATATTTGACCTCTCAGGCCCCATTCTCAAAGGAAATCTGCATAACCCCTTCAAAAGACAAGCCTGGGAGCTTAAATTCATAACTTTGCTGGACACCAAAAATCACAGACTGAATAGACACACCAGATTTATGGCTCATTCCAACAACCTATAACCCACTACACCCTCTCCAGACTTTTTTTTTCTCTCCCTTCCTTTCCCGTCTATGACTAGAGAGATGTTAATGGGTGAATTCACCTTGAAATATATGTTAACTACTTATGCTAAACAAACAATCTGCTCCACCTTGTATTTAGCTGTGACATTGAGTACTTTTTCCAGACCTGAAGAGCTCTGTGTAGACTGAAAGCTTGTCTCTCTCACCAACAGAAGATAATCTAATAAAAGAAACCACCTCAGCCATCTTGTTAGTAGTCATGACCCGAGTACAGGTATTGAAAGGTATGTGCTGTTTAGGAAAGACAGAAATAAAGGTAAAGGTAGTAGAGTAGCATTGTATATCAATGATGAGGTAGACTGTAAACAAATAAGAAGTGATGAAATGGATAAGAGAGTCTGGGCAAAAATCACATTGGGGGAAGAAAGCTACTAGAGCCTCTCCTGGGACAGTGCTCAGAGTGTGTTATAGATCAATGGGATCTAATTTGGATATGGAGAGAGACCTTGTTAATGTTTTTAATGAAGTAAATAGTAATTGAAATTGTGTGATCATCGGAGACTTTAACTTCCCAGATCTATATTGGAGGACAAATGCTAGTAATAATAATAGGGTTCAGATTTTCCTAAATGCAATAGCTGATGGATTCCTTCATCAAGTGGTTGCTGAACCAACAAGAGGGGATGTCATTTTAGATTTGGTTTTGGTGAGTAGTGAGGACATCATCGAAGAAATGGTTGTAGGGGACAAATGGATATAAACTGGCCAGCAGGAAGTTTAGACTTGAAATTAAACGAAGGTTTCTAACCGTCTGAGGAGTGAAGTTCTAGAAAAGCGTTCCCAGGGGAGCAGTGGGGGCAAAAGACTTAACTGGCTTCAAGATTAAGCTTGATGAGTTTATTGAGGGAATAGTATGGTGGGATAGCCTAATTTTGGCAATTAATTGATCTTTGACTGTTAGCAGTAAATATGCCCAATGGCCTGTAATGGGATGTTAGATGGGTTAGGATCTGAGTTACTACAGAGAATTCTTTCCTGGGTGTTTGGCTGGTGAGTCTTGCCCACGTGCTCAGGGTTTAGCTGATTGGGATCGGGAAGGAATTTTCCTCCAGGGCAGATTGGCAGAGGTCCTAGGGGTTTTTCACCATCCTCTGCAGTGTGGGGCACAAGTCATTTGCTGGAGGATTCTCTGCACCTTGAAGTCTTTAAACCACGATCTGAGGACATCATTAGCTCAGGCATGGGTAAGAGGTTTGTTGCAGGAGTGTGTGGGTGAGATTCTGTGGCCTGCATTGTGCGGGATGTCAGACTAGATTATCATAATGGTCCCTTCTGACCTTAAAGTCTATGAGCCTAATTAACATTAGAACTCAGAATCAACACTATGCTCAGCTGATGCGGCAACTCAGACACCATCAGGTGGTCGAGGAACATCTACCTAGAACACATCACCAGACATCAGTAACACAGGAGGGATGAGCTGGAGTGCAGCTGAGAAGCATAGTGGGGAAAGTAACTGAAATACTTCCCTGATGGATTCTACTTTCTAAATGGACAATCTACCCTGAATTCTCAACTACTGAGGGACAATTTTCACCCATTGATATATGTGCTTTCTACAATCAACTCTATATAACATCCAAATACTTGGATGCTAATACCTAAACTGTACTGTTACATTTATTCACTTAAACTTGGGTTATTGTTGATTATGTACTATATGTATTTTATAACTTTTAAAACAAACTTTGAATTTGTGGATAATCTAAGTTCTATACCCAGATGTACAGACATGCTTCTCTTAACCTGTGTATTAGATAATTTTTTCAACATTCGCTTTAATAAAATTTTTAAATCATGTATCCACTCACCAGCCCTGAATCCACCAACCAGCTTTGCTTTTAGGTTGTTCTTTCACTCAAAGAAAAATGTTTCAAAGTGTCAGCACAATGACTGGCAGAAGAGGCTAGTGGGCAATGTTTTTGCATGTCCTATGATGGCCTCAGTGCTTAATATAAAGAAACTATATATCTGCATTAGAATGACAAGGAAGTAGAAAGAACATCCTTTTATTTGAAATGTTCTTCTGAAATTCTTCTATGGCATTCCTACACATACTAGCCATGCCAGAGACTGAGTAATTATCTAAGCTAAAAATGTCTTTTGCACAAGTAAATTACCCCACTGATTACATACAAAGGTTAATTGTTTCTTTTAGATATAATGTTGTTCATCATGCTTCTTGAGTTTTTTGTTTTTAAGGGAGGAGACTTTCTGATTTTCCTATGAGTACCATAGAAAGATGCATTTCTTCCTTTCCCCTGCAGGCAGAGCTGTGAAGTGATGTGCACACATCAGTCAAGGCTGCTGTGGCAAATCACATGGATCAACAGTCCACTCACTCACATCTTTCACTTCAAAAAGAAATTTTGGTAGTGAAAATAAACACCATAGTATTTGAAGCTATTGTCTTTTTGATTCTCCAAAGACTGAAATGTCACTCCCAACTGTAGTGTAAACATCGTTTGGTGTATTGCCTATAAACATTTAAATGGCAGACATGTGTTATGCTTTATTTTTTAGAAAATTTAGGGCTCAATGCTGCAATTCTGGCCTTAACCTAATGAAGAACTTAGGCATATGTTGAACTTCAATAGGATTTCACATGCTTGAAGTTAATGGGACTTAAGCATGTGCTTAAAGTTAAGCTTATGGTTTAAGGGGAAGCTAGCCCCGGGCACTGCAGGTGCTCTGGGGGGAGAGTCCTGGGACCCCCGCTGGTGCTCTGGGGGGACTAGTGGGGCTAGCAGGCTCCTCGTGCTGCCTCTGCCCCAAGCATCCACTCCGCAGCTCCCATTGGCTGGGAACCGCGGCCAGAGGAAGCTGCAGGGGCAGTGCCTGCAGGTGGAGGCAGCACATGGAGTCATCTCTTACGAACTGCGAAAGGGGGATGTCACTACTTCCGGGAGCCCCCTGAGGTAAGTGCCTCCCAGAGCCCTCACTCCCTCCCATCCCCTAACTGCCTGCCCTGACTCCCCTCCCAAACGCACCCAAACTCCTGCTGCTGCTGCTGCTGCTGGGGGAGGGAGGTGCGACGGCCCAACTGCCCCAGCTACTCAGGTGGCCCCCAGGACAGCCACTTTTGCCACTGCAGAAGTCCCGGAGGGTCCGGAAAGTCACGGAATCTGTAACTTCTGTGACAAACTCGCAGCCTTACTTATGATGCCTTGGTGAAGGAGCTCACTCCTGGGCCGCTCACAAACAGCCTTTTAGCATGCAAGCCATACCCTGCATATCTGTGTGCAACTGCCACCTGCCTAATTGTGGGGCTGGTTCTGCACTGGCTTTGTACTTCGGTTACACTCTGGTTCTCCCCAGCCTTGGTTATACTACAGGGTGGTCCCCAACATACACCCAATCTTTGATTTTCCCCAAGAAATGTAAGTCCTGTACTGTCGAGTCCTCTCCTGACAATACAAGTTATATCAAATCTGTTATTTCTTTAATAGAAATAATATGCACACAATTGCCACCCCAAATGGAGTTTCCTCAAAAGTCTGCTTTGCAATGATACTACAAAACTTGACATCAGGTAGGCTGCCGGTATGATGACACCACAGTTTATCATGCTGACCAATATTGTCTCATTGTTTCCTTATACCGCTGAATCTGTCTAGATTTATCTCTTGTCTTAAACTTAGAATGCAAGTTCTTTAGAAGAGGGACTGTCTTTTTACTCTGTGTTTGTATAGTGCCTAGCACAATGGGATCCTGATCCATGAATAAGGCCCCTAGGCACTAATACATACCAACAAACCAACCAACCAACCAACCCAACAAAGAAACCAACAAACCAACGCACACACTGCCATTGTGATGAGTTCCCTGCAGGTGCCACCTGGAACTGGGGTACCACTGAGCCTTCTGACTCACCAGCCTGACTCACATGGTGCTGCTGTGACAAACTGTGGACTGCTCACAGTCCTACACTTTCACCAGCATTTGCATATGCAGGGACACACCTAGGTGCAGTTGCATGCAGGCTGACCAGCCACTGTATGAAGCAACAATAGAGAGGCTACAACCAAGATAACTCCTAGCTCCCTAGGCAGGCTCCACCACTGGAGTATAAACCCAAAATTATACTATCTTGCACTGCACAGAGATCTGAAGAATGTAAATTAATAAATAGTTTGCCCCTCCCTCAATGTGGAGAGGAATACGCAACAAGCGTGTGTTAAACCAAGCTGAGATATTCCCCAGACACTTAAGTCAAAGGCACACTTGTTTAGTTAAAGCAAAAAAAAATGTTTATTAACTACAAAAGATATATTTGAAGTTATTACAAGTGATAGCAAACGGATCAAAGCAGATTACCTAGCAAATATAACAAAACTGCAAACTAAGTCTAAAATACTAGATAGATTGGAAATGAATTAGCAATTTATCACCCTGGCTGATGATACAAGCAGTTCACCAGGTTTCAATACATAGGCTAGAAATCCTTTTAGCCTAGGACCAGCACTTCCTCCAATTCAGTCTTTGTTTCTCAAATGTTTTCAGGACTGTCCATGTGTAGGGAGTGAGGCCCCTCAATGATGTCATACTCCACCTTATATAGCTTTACCATTTGGCTTTGTTCCAAAACCAAAACAGTTCCCAGCCTAGTTTGTGGAAAAATACAGGTACCCAAAATGGAGTTCAGTGTCATGTGGTCTGGTCACATGCTCTTGCATGCCCTGCTGAGTCATAGCAGCCATTACTTACAGGCTGGGAGAGAAGCTTCTCCTATGGCTATTGTTTCCCCTAATATCCCATTACCTTTAATAGGTACTTCCAAAACAGCTGTCTAGACTAGAAGCACTTTGCCTAGTGGGTGTCACCCAGATGTAACCATATTTGAAATACATACATAGTCAATATTCATAAATTCAGATCCAAAAAGGAGGATGCATACAAATAGGATAATCATCTTCAGCAAATCATAACTTTTCCAATGACCCCTCACAAGACCCATCTTGTATACAAAGCATGAAAATTATATGATAATTATACAACTATGAAAATATGGGGTATAGTGTCATAACCATATCATGCTTTGACAAAGACAACGTAAAAATATAAACTTAGACCCATAACAGGACTACTCTCATGAATAAAGTTATGCACCTACTTAAGTTTTTGCAGAATCTGGTGGTTAAATTATAAAATCATACCAAAATCAACTTTTCCTATGGATAACATCTACTCATTGGTGAATATTCAAGTATATCCAAAACAATATAGCAATTTGTAATTTTCAAATTTAGCTTGGTTTCCATTTTAAGACATATATAAAGTTTTGAGTAAAGAACTCTTGCCATTAAAATCCTGGATTCAATTCTGGAATGACATTGAATGTGTTATAGTGATTAATTCAATGAACAAGTCTCAGTTTAAGTGAAAGTTCTTTCCTTCCTAAATGTCCAGTTACCATATGCTCTTCGCTCTTTTATTATACACATTCACCAACAACCAAATGGACAGTATCTCACTATCTTTAGTTATGGGTAAAACAGGATTTAAGTATAGAAAATAAAATAGCCTGCTATACCACAAAATTAGAAAAATGCAACGCTTTATGATTATTAGGAATAATTTTTTTTTCTTAGAAACAATACCATTGCTCTGTCAACCATAGGACAGTGTTTCAAAGCAGTACCCTACCAAAGATGTTTGAAGTTTTACTGGATCAAATGGGTCATGTTAGGTGAGAGTACCCTCCATACAAAGAAAGATTTTGAAAACACTGGCTGCCAAGATTTGTTGAAGATAAAAACTGCACATTATCATTTTCAGGGGAAATCTATCTCAGGATCTAGGAAGTTCTTGTTGTGCCTAATGTGTTTTCTACATCACATGCAGAGGAGATGAGTCAACTTTTGAAAGAGAGAGCAGTCTGCACAGTGTAGAAGGAGGAAAGCAATAGTGCATTCTGAGAGCCCTGTCAAAAGCAGAATTTTCCTGCTAATACAAATCCTATCTGGCAGCCCTGGCATGTATGCCCTCTCATCCTGTCACAACAAACCGCGGATGAATCTCAAAGATTAACGTGTCAGGCTATATGCATTATTGTAATTAACATTATGGGGAAACCCGACAATCAGAAAGTCTCTGCCATCTCAGTAACTGTTTTTATGCTTTTCATAAATAATTGTGACACAAATGTTTTCAGCTGGGTAAAACCATCTCAAGGCTGTGAGGGAATTCCATAGAGAGCTAGTGAGATGTTTTTAAAATGCAAATAGGAACAGGCTAAATCAATAAAGGAGAAGGGGGAACGTTTTTTTGAGGGGGTAACTGAAACTTATCTTTTTTCCTGTTTAAACTTAATAAATTTATAAAAAATAATTTATCTGAATAACTTCTTTCTTTGAATTCTCTCTTTTAAAATAGCTATGAACCTTAGTAGCAATGAGCTATACTGATTGTTATCCTCTCTATACTTATCTACTATAACTGCAATGAAATATATTTTAAAAATATTTTCCATGAAAATATGCACACACCCTGCAGTGTTAAAAAGCTCCTGCAAATTACAATCTTGCCAAATTTAAAACCTGTTTAACCCAAGTCTTTGTATTCAAAATGCACACCATTAAAGAGGCAGTTCATCTTTAATAGACTTCCATAATTAAATAGAAAATTATTTCATCAATGACAATTTAGATGACATTTCTGCTTCAGTAAAACTAGAGCTGAGACTACTGCATGTTAAATTGTTTCAGTGTAGAAAAAGTAATGTCAAGAAACAAGAAAAAAATACCTTCATCACATTTATTTAATGGATAAAACATGAAGTGAGCAGCAGTGGAGATAAGCACCCTGGAGGCTGTTTAGTTTGTCACAGCATACACACAGTAATCCCTGACAGTCCTCAGTTAGGAGGGTTTTTTCTCTTGTTTTTGCTAATGCAAAGCAAAGCCACAGTGATAGCTGCTTAGTAATACAGCAGATTTTAACAGTTTAAACATGAAGCAATAATTCACAGAACACAACCTGAAAGACACAACAGATGTGCAAAGTTAATTTGATATACAGTATAACCAGAGACAGAATCTTTCACCTTAACTTCCAATATAAATGTGAACTCTGATGATAAGATTCTGCACCCAGAAAGCCCCCATTGACTTGTGGGAGTGGGTCACATGGATATAACTGAAAGGAAAATCTGACCCAGAGCGTCATTAATGGTTTTACTAAAGGCCCCGTTATACCCTTTGATCTTTATGCAAAACTCCCATAATGCTTCGTGTTTGGAGCTAGAGAGAGAGAACAATCTAAGCTATTATGAAAGTTGCTGGTGGGGGGCTTAGGTTTTCTCTACTTGATTAGAGAATAATCTTCATGTTTTGATTGTAAACTTTCTGGGGCCAGTGATCTGTCTTGTAGCTTATCTATACACATTTATTACTCCTATTTTATTTATTTCTGGTAGTGCTTGCAATATGGTAGGTGCTTCACAAACAAAAAAGAAGACACAGTCCTTGTTCTGAGTTGCTCAAACCTAAAGACATACAAACAGCAGGTAGGGGGTAAGGGATACAGAACATAGAATATCAGGGTTGGAATGGACCTCAGGAGGACATCTAGTCCAACCCCCTGCTCAGAGCAGGACCAATCCCCAACTAAGTCATCCCAGCCAGGGCTTTGTCAAGCCTGACCTTAAAAACCTCTAAGGAGAGAGATTCCACCGCCTCCCTAGGTAACCCATTCCAGAGCTTCATCACTCTCCTAGTGAAAAAGATTTTCCTAATATCCAACCTAAACCTCCCCCTCTGCAACTTGAGGCCATTACTCCTTGTTCTGCCATCAGCAACCACTGAGAACAGTCTAGATCCATCCTCTTTGGAACCTCCTTGCAGGTAGCTGAAAGCAGCTATCAAATCCCCCTTCATTCTTCTCTTCTGTAGACTAAACAATCCCAGTTCCCTCAGCCTCTCATCATAAATCATGTGCTCCAGCCCCCTAATCATTTTTGTTGCCCTCCACTGGACTCTTTGCAATTTTTCCACATTAATAAGCTGTTTTTTTTATAAATAGGGTATATAACTATTGCCAGTTAGTTTCCCAATGCCAATCATGCTATATAAACAACAACAAAAAACAGATGAATGTAATGTGCTGGTGTATGTTTCAACCTGAAAAAATTAATGTTTGCCATTCATTAATTGGCTCTTCTTTGTTCAGGAAATACTTTTCAGCAGGACATACTTCAATAAGTAAAGGTGGAACAGTGCTTCTATATGATGATGAGAACATTTGAAAACACTTTTATCAAGGAAAAGAGAGAGGTGGCCTTGGGTTTTCACATGGGAAAGTACTAGGAGAAAAGACTTTTCCCAACTATATTTTATGAAAACCAAGCAATTTTAAAGCTGTATCAGAGAGATCACAGTACACAAAAATATTTTGTCATACATAGTTAACAAACAACTTAGTGTTATTTCTTCAAAAGAGATAACTGGAATGAAAAAAAAAAATTTGAATCAGCAAATTGGCACAACCAGTTCAGCCAGAGTATCTGGCAGCCACCGTCCAAGAACAAAAGGATTTGTGCCTTGGGGAAGTTTTTAACCTAAGCTGGTAGAAATAAGCTTATGGGGTCTTTCATGCGGGTCCCCACATCTGTACCCTAGAGTTCAGAGTGGGGAGGGAACCCTGACACACACATATGACTGCTAATGAAAAAAAATGGTTCCAAAGAAAAAAGAGTTACCATTTGATCTGGAACTCATACTGGAGGACCTTATATCACTAACAAAAGTCTGGATGTTTGAGGCTGCTATAGTCTCCTTTTATGTATTTCAGATTATTTGCAGGGAAACAATACTCACTTTCTGCACAGTGCCATACTCAGATTTCAAGAGACAAGGACCAGGATCACTTTAGGGTTTGTGCTAGCTAAAGATGATGCATACTTCTGGCAAATAAGGCTGTGGAGGACCTACAGACAGATAATAGCTGGTATTTAAATGCCTAACTTCCATAACAGGAGTTAGCACTTGAATAGCTTTGAGGAGCTGGGTGATAGTTCATAAAAAAGGGGACTGTGGCCAGTGGAGGAGCTATTCATTGCATCCTCACTGTAGCTGCTGATGGTTGGGTCCCATGGAGCCCCTGGGAAAGATTAAAGCTGTACTTCCCTGGCACAGCCTACAGATGCAGCAGAATTAAGTCGCATAAGCAGCTGCCATTTGCTCTCACCCAGGTGCACAGGCAGCTGACATCTCCCTCTCCACCCTTTCGCACACACACTCTACATAAGAGTCTATTGCATCACAGGCTGTGTGACTGCAGTCCAATAAGCGCCTCCCAGCTTGAAGAGAACTTAGAAATGAAGTACAAAATCAAACCCTTCTTTGGCCTTTAAAAAAAACAAAACAAAGCAAAAACAAAAAACCAAACCAACTTTGGTGGGGATTTCAAAAGCATGCAGCATTGACCTAACTGCTCCCACTAAAGTGAGTGTTAGTTTTATCATAGGTGTCCATGTCAGCATGTTTAGGCCAAAGTTGAACCATTTAAAAAATCCTGTCCTTTATTTATATTAATTTTCTATTACAGTTTCTACCAGTATAAGTTATACTACATATGCTTCCTACCCCCCACCCCCGCTCTTTCCCAGCAGTCAAGGACAAAATGTTTGCATCTTTCTTCATTACATAAGCATTGGTATGTTATTTACTGTTTTTCCACCATTTGTGGGGGAGAAAGGTGGAGAGATTAAGTTGTAGCCTCAATACAGCAAGCACAGAACATTTTGGAAAAAAACAAACAAAAGAAATAGATCATGTAAAGAATGTTGATCAGCCTTTGGCCTTCCTGTAATATATGACATTTCTGGAAAATGTTATCTGGGATAATACACAGTGGAACATTCATTTAAATTATCTCCTGTGACCTTGGACATCTAATACAAACATAAATGTGATTCAGATAATGTTAGTTCAGTTAGGAGGATAATGTTACATGTAAATTCATATTAGATAATAACTATGGAGCCAGTCTTGTGTATGGCAATTGGAACAAGGCATCTTGAATCAACAGTGAACATTTATAGGTGTAACTGTGGGGCTAATTGCTAACTGAATACTGGCTATGTTTTTGAGCAGTGCACCTTGCGCACAACCAGATATGCACTGCAGATAGGAAGTGTCTTCACTGATTTTTGCTGCCCTATTCATGCGTAAAGATCCATGAAACTTCAAGATATCCAGACAGTAGAGTTAAAACATTCTTATTTAAAGGGTAATCAAGTCAAACCAGGTGTGGTAAACAGAATAGGCATTCCCGTGCAAGATATCTGTTTCTGAATACATTATGCGCAGTACATCTGTATTTGCAATCACTACATTTGGCACTGTTTATTTATAAGTAGCTGTGCAGGCCATTTTTGGCCTTTATACTATTATCAGAACATAGCCTGGTAAAATATATTGTGAGAAAACAACAGCAGCTACACAATCTAAACAAAAACTCACTTAAAGAAAGACTTTACAGTGTGTAGCCTCCTCAAGTTTCTCTTGACATACCTATATACCTTTCAAACACTCTAGATTCTTTTGACCTATATCGTTGTATATCGATAGCTCACTGAAGTTTAAGCTGCTCTTCTCAGCCTTCTCCAGTAGTGCTTATTTCTCACAGAACTTCTATCATTCCTTGTCATCAGCTATATCATTGAGACTTGAAAGTCACCCTTTCCTGCCATCATTTTACAAAAATAATTCTACATTATCTATACATGGATGTAGTTGAAAGAATATGGTTTAAAGACATTTTTACTAGCTGAGGTTACTATGTTCATTTAAGGAAATGTGTGTATCAGGGTGTTGATCGGTCTGCCTTTTTTTGTAATATAGAACTTTTTTTGGAAGACGCTATCTGGATAATACACTGGAGAACAAAACATATACATTTTCTCGAGTTCTTTTAATTTTAACAAAAGTTTGATTTGGTATTTTGTAGAAGAAGGTTTTTTTAAAAAATTAAAAACAGCATTTTGTTACATAAAACAGCTATGTTGAGATTCTCATGCCTTTATTTTAAACCAGATTCTTCTTTTACTTTCTATTTATGAATTCTTGTAAAGAAAATTACTACTTCACATGTCAATCTTCAGTGGCATTTATGGCTTCCACAGATATTAGTTAATTAGGTTGCTTGGTTCCATTTAATTTTTAAATGACTGTGACATGGACCTTATGTTGTGATCTGCTGAATGAAAGAGGATGTGCTGAGGATTTTCCCCTTCTAGAAGTAGTACATCAATGAGACATTTTCTTAATAAAAGCCTTGCATCGAATCTGTAATCAGAGCACTAGACACACACAAACCAGCACAAACATTCGTTAATTCCAGAAGCTGCCATTCCTGATCTGAATTTAAACATTACTCCTCAAAAATTTAACCTCAGCAGTGATTTGGGATAAAAATCTGTTTACCTATTACAGTAATAGATGCATTTAGTCAAACTTATATTGTCATACAGAAGTTATGTTTCATATCTAAATGACTAGTCTTACTTTTTTTAAAAAAAGTCAATGGTGCACTGGAATAAGGAAGCAATTTCAAACATGACTTTAAAATTGCTACCTGATTAGTCTTCACTTTACCCAATCTTAGACTGCAGAATTAATTGGTGCTTGGCTTAAAATTAGAATAATTTCAATCTATTGTGTAACACCTGTGAGCTCATCATTAAGTGTTCTCAAACAAGAGAAGTAAGTGTGCTCTTCAACAATTCTTACACATCAGTGCAGTACAACTACAGGATTTCCCTGAGTAGAGAAACTTAAAAAACATTCATTAAAATAAAGCCCATATATGCACCTACAATCATCACATCACCTTTGTTAGAAAACAAAATCCATCTGTACACAGACCTACACGGATAGGGAGAGATTCAAGCCATGGCTCATTAATCCAAATTTTTATTTCTATATTCCACTAGCTGATCACATTAGCACTGATATATTTCATATCAAACTAAAATCATGCCCAAAAAAAACAGCTGTATACGTGCCCTTTTTTTTTTTTTTTTTTTTAACATCTAAATGCCAATGCCTGCAATAGAGTTGTACAAGAAAAGAAACATGTTTCACTGGTATTAGAGAGAAAATATTAATGGGCTGAGTTGAGACATTTATACAAATAATCCTGTAATATATTTATTTATTTATGTAATAAAGTCACTCTAGGTACAATGAGAAAGTCACTTTTAAAGTAACAATGGAATCCAACGAATTTGCTCATTATGTCATAAATGAGAGAAAAAAAATAACATTTCTTCACTCAGTATCATAGTGGGCACTTTCTAGTCCCAACACAGTTAATGTTGCAAAATAGTTTTTATTATAAGCTCCTGTTTTTGCAAGTTAATAGCTTTCCAAGATATTTACCTTTGGGGCTGAAAAGTTTCATGTTTGTTTTCTACCCAAAAGTGAATTTGTTTGAATATTTCAGCTAAACCCCTTCAGACATATTTTAAATTATGAGGAGTAATGGGGAAGAATACACTTTTCCCTTTGTAATAAACACATATGTTTGAATAAGGATACAGCAAAAACAGTTTAACTTTTGACTTAACAGTGTATAACCACAGGATCCACATATTGTGAATATAGTTCTCATTGAGGACTAGTGCTTCTGGTTTGAAAAAACAAAGATATGACCATTTAAAAATTGTATACTGAGTAGTCATAGTAGAAGATATCCTTATTTGTACAGGTGTGCACATATATATATACTGTCCCTTTGTGCAGGTAGTTAGGGTGGAGCCAGTTAAGTACACAGATAGGTACATGCATATTTGTTGATTAAAATAACTTTGAAGATCTATAGGCAAAGGTGAGCAAATAGCTGGAGAGCAAGGAATCACGTTCTGCAAAGCAAACGGAGAATGTGGTAGCTTCTCTATGGTGACTAAGATTCATTGGTACTATCTGATTTGTGCACTGGTCATTATAGTTCAAATCTGTCTGTGGTGCAGGGAATCCTTTGCTTTTCCCTACAGAATAAAATAACTATGAAAATTACCTGCCCACTCCCCAAATTTTATATATGCTTTTGCAAATAATGAGTCTCATTTACACTAAGGTTCCTTCACACTGTTTTGGCACTGTAAAAGGGCCTTAAAAACTGAAATAGTAAGGTTTGTTTTTTTTAAAAGAATATTAAACAGTATCGGAGTTAAATAGCTCAACGTAGGGCAGGCTGAAGTGTGATCAAATGTGTGAAGTTCTGCAATGTAGCTTGCGGCCCTCTCCTCTTTAGTATAGAGGCCCAGCCCACAGTTACTACAGGTCCCGAGAAGCGATGTTCCATCTTGAACTGAGAGGAAGTCTGCTCCCAAAAAAATGTAGCATGGTATACTCGGACTTGTTTCTAGAGACCTTATCTCCATATTAAAGAAAATGGCAATTACCATCCACTCCTATTTAATGTAAATTAGGTGCAGTCCTGAGCCTCCTGGAAAGTTGACAATATGGTTCCCTGGGGCAAAGTTGGAACCCTTTGTATTAGCATGCTCAGTAAAATAATCAACTAAATTCCACCCTTATTGCAATTTGCTACCTCTGCAAATGCTCAACAAATAAACTGCTTTCAAACTTTGTTGTTAATTATTTATCATCAAATTTTGTTTAGGAAAAATGGATTAATTAAATAAAGGAATATTTAATAAAATATATGCAATAGTAAATTCAAACACACAGTCTCTTATGAGTCAGAAAGAACACAGATGAGAAATAGTCAAGGAAGAGCTTAACATAGTGACAATGATACAAAATTAAATTCTAAAAGATATCCTAGATTTCTGATGGGAATACTTGACAAATGAAAAACACTTTTCAATTTAAATTAAATTAAATTTCCAATTAAGTTACAGAGAGCTGTACTCCAGCAGGAAAACCTACTAAAATCATTTATTTCTTGATCTTGAATTAAACATTTGGAGTAGCTTAATGTATGATGACCCAACATGTGGAGAACAATACATATCCTCTGCCTTTTTTTTAAATCAACACTGCATATAATAAAGCTCTGTTTTATACTGCCAGTACTGATATTCCTTATATTCACTAACTAAAGCAGGGGTGGAATTTAGCTGGTTACATAGTTGTGAAAAGTGACATTCACAAAATAATCTTAATACTTCTAACGATTCTTTCTGTATAGCACATAGTCTATGCCTGTTAAGTCTATTTCACAAAACAAATGTTATATTCTAGTTATCCGTGTCCTGGAGGTTTTTTTGAGTTTATAAGTATTGTACATATTTTAAGTAACGTACAGAATGAAATACAGATAGAGTAAGGTACAATCTAGGCTACAGTATCCATTAGCAATGAACCAGAACAGAACAAACCCCCCTAATTATGACTAGTCTAAATTTTGAGAAAGTTCACTGAAGTCAACGGGAGTTTTGCCATTGACTTCAATGGGACCAGGATTTCACCTCATGTCTTGATGTGAATATTAGAAACTTTTATTTCTATAATTAATTGAACCAAAGTACCATATTCAAACAGCTCTGAATTTAGGGATTGTCTGGGATATGGACTTTATAACCCAGGTATTTTTTGGAGCCATTGGTTTCTGAATCAAGGCTATGGAAGTCATGTATCTCTAAAGAGACAAGATGGGTAAGAATATCTTTTATAAGACCAACTTCTGTTGGTGAGACGGACAAACTTTCTAACATACCCAGAGCTCTTCTTCAGGTCTGGGAAATGCACTCTTGAGTACATTTCCCAGACCTGAAGAAAAGTTTTGTACAAGCTCAAACACTTGTCTGTCTCACCAACAAATGCTGGTCCAATAAAAGATATTACCTCACCCACCTTGTCTCACTAATATCCTGTGACCAACAGGGCTCCATAACACTGCATGTAGCTCTGAAGCCACATATCCCATTCAGGAGAAGATATGCTAAGCCTGAAAATCCCCTCAAAAATCTCTTTGCATCTGGAATATAGAGCATAAAAGTGGGGAGAGCACCAACCACCACTTAGTTTCCTTGCAACCACAGAATCCCTGAAGCAAAGGACTCTGAGGTAGAGAGGGCGGAGGGGGATCATGGAACATGTATAATAACAACACATCTCAAAGAACTCAATAACTGTTCAGGTAATTTACTTTTCATTCCACTTCAAGTGATTCTCCATGTGCATGTTGCACTATAGGTGATCCCAAGTAGAAGACCAATATAATGAAGGTACAAGCTTGAAGTCTTAGGAGAAGATTGCAGCAGACTTGACAAATATAGCATCGATGTACAGACATCGATAGCGGAATGTGCATATGAACAATTATTTGAAGGAAAATATATTAAGTTTCTGAAAGAATACCAAAGGGTAACAATGACTATGGAGAACTTTCAACTATTGCACCAGGTCTTCATAGGGTGCATAAGAGATAAAGGGCCAAAATCTGCCAGTGAAATAGATGGGAGCTATGTGTGCAGCTTGAAGGGGAAATATGAAGTAGAGAAACTAAATGTTTGTGTAGACAAACCCTTTGATACTCAGGTGATAAGAGAATTGAAAACTATAAAGCAGGTAGGTAGGTGTTTTTATGACTTCTGAATTGTTGAGATGATTTGGTCTTAAGTAGGTTATTTTCTTTTTAGAAGAGAAATGGGTGGACTGCCTGGGGATTTCAGCCATTGGTGACCAGCAGTGTTGTAACTACACTGGCACAAAGAGTCCTGTGGCACCTTAAAGACTAACTGAAATTTTTTCAGAGCATGAGCTTTCGTGGGCTAATACCCACTTCGTCGGATGCATGCAGTGGAAGTATCCAGGGGCAGGTATAAATAGGTAGGCAAGAACCAGGTGGGAGATAACAAGGTTAGTCCAATCAGGCTGAACCAGCTTGTTATCTCTAATCAGGGAGGGTGAGGTGTTCCTCTAGCAGCTGAACTGGAGGTGTGAATAGCGAGAGAAGAGAAGCTGCTTTTGTAGTTAGCTAGCCATTCAAAATCTCTATTCAGTCCCAAATTGATTGTGTCAAATTTGCAAATGAATTGCAGCTCTGCAGTCTCTCTTTGCAGTCTGGACTTGAAGTTTTTTTGCTGCAAAATGCTGACCTTTAAATCTTCTATGGTGTGTCCGGTGAGGTTGAAGTGCTCTCCTACAGGTTTTTGAATATTGCCATTCCTGATATCTGATTTGTGTCCATTTATCCTTTTTCGTAGGGACTGTCCAGTTTGGCCGATGTACATAGCAGAGGGACATTGCTGGCACATAATGGCGTATATTACATTGGTAGATGTGCAGGTGAATGAACCAGTGATGGTGTGGCTGATCTGGTTTGGTCCTGTGATGGTGTTGCTGGTGTAGATGTGTGGGCAGAGTTGGCATCGAGGTTTATTGCATGGATAATGGTTTATTGCATAGAAGATTTAAAGGTCAGCGTTTTGCAGCAAAAAAACTTCAAGTCCAGACTGCAAAGAGAGACTGCAGAGCTGCAATTCATTTGCAAATTTGACACAATCAATTTGGGACTGAATAGAGATTTTGAATGGCTAGCTAACTACAAAAGCAGCTTCTCTTCTCTCGCTATTCACACCTCCAGTTCAGCTGCTAGAGGAACACCTCACCCTCCCTGATTAGAGATAACAAGCTGGTTCAGCCTGATTGGACTAACCTTGTTATCTCCCACCTGGTTCTTGCCTACCTATTTATACCTGCCCCTGGATACTTCCACTGCATGCATCCGACGAAGTGGGTATTAGCCCACGAAAGCTCATGCTCTGAAAAAATTTCAGTTAGTCTTTAAGGTGCCACAGGACTCTTTGTCACTTCTGCAATTCCAGACTAACACGGCTACCCCTCTGATTCTACACTGGCACAAACCACCAGTGTAAGATTGGCAAGAAGCTACAAGTTGCTTTGCTGCAATTACTCACAATGTTCAGAACCCAAAAGGAGCATAGATGAAGTCTACTTAAGACCAGGACTGACTGAATTCCAAAACAAGGCACATTAAACTGGGAAATAAACTATTTGTGAAATAAATCATTGGCCTATTTGTGTGGGGCCTATTTGTGTGGGGACCACAAATGGTTTGTAAATTGGGAACTTAGTACAAAAGTTTTACTAATTAAAACATGTGTTCTCTTAACTCAGTTTTCATTTCCCAAGTCAATTTGCAGTCTATTTCATTAAAGTGCAAAAGACAAGTGATACTCTTACTGTGTTGATGTGCCACTGCTCTGCATTGTAAGTAAATTATTTATGAAAATGACAGATCCATCATTTCCAAACAAAAACTGACTTTCTTATATCACCTTTTGATAACCTTCTACACTTTTTCTCTCTCATATTCACCAGAATACTGGGCAAATACATTAAACCCACTGGAGTGTGAGTAGGGCTCAGGAACTTCAGAGTTCTAGTAGCTTTGTATATGGAAACAAAATAACTGGAGAAGAAAGAGGTATCAAACTTACAAACTGTTTATCAAAATAATATGTTAATACCATATGTCCCAGATCTAGAGTGTCCCAACTTTCTTCTTCATCAGTAAGACATAGTTAATGTACATGAACTGCTGCCTAAGATGCTTGCCAGAGCACTTACTAGCTCACTTGTTTGTTTGGTAGTTTTATAGGCCTCTTGTGCTGGAGCAGAGGTACAACAGCTTGCATTGCAGGAAGGGGAAAGATAAAACTACCCTGCTGTGCAGATTTAGTCAATTTGCACTGGGCTCTCACACAGAAAACAAATTGCAACTGCTCACAAAGAGTTCTCTCTTTGCACTGGCAGCCCTAACAAATGCAGACAAAAACAAGTAAATCAGGCAACTTCACATCAGGAGGAAAAAAATGGCTACTACTCCAACAGCTGCTATCATAATTAAGAACAGATTTCATCACTAAACTCTTGCTGGTTATGTCTGCAGCAAAACAAATACACAGATGTGGCACATTTACATACTGAAAAATGTGCACCATGGTACTGAAACAAATTTGCATTTTCTGCTCTTAAATATTCACTTTTTAATATGAAACTATGAGGATAGTTTACATGCTAATCCTCAGCTTATGCTCATCAAAATCATTCAGTCAGTGTATGAAATAATACAACATAAGACCACATTTCAATCCTACACCAAAATGTATTATCCTATTCTATAAAATGCAATTTTCTGAGCACTTTCTGAACTGTAGTGCAGCACTACTGTATGTAACTTACATTTTTTAAAGAAATGTAACAAAGGCTCCTTTTAATCATAAAATTCACCACATTTATTGCTGCTTCATTTAGCTACACATTTTAAAAGGTCACATGGCATGATCTATTTAAAGGGAAATCATATGACCTTTTTAAAGCTAAGAGGCATATCATTAAACACAGGGAAGTAAAATGAGTTTACTAATATGAAATATAAAACCCTACAACTGGTGCATGTGCATAGTATGTTCCATCCAAAATTTTGAGTGTGTTTCTGATAACATAAAGGGATGGGGAATTTTATTCAGTACCCAAACTTTCCTTTTGCTTACTCTAAAGGCTTTAGCCCCAAAAGGTAAATCATATTTCTGAATAGGCTATTTGGTTTTTTACATAAAATCCCACTATAATATTCTAAGAGTTTGTATTTCTTCTCTGAAAATCTGTGCCAATTACAGAAATAAGTTGTAAATGTAAAATACATAAGCTGACAATTTATTGGAGGCAATTAAGCAGTTCTGCTGGAAATTTCAAGAACGGGTTTGTTCTAAAGTGTATGTTAAACCAGTCAGTATACTATTAGATTTTTTCCTAGTGAATATGTTCATTTAATACATGTTCACATCCAGAATTAAGCAATTTATTTTAGATAGTGAACAGAGCTCAACAATTACAGCAGAGTAAACTTTTTAAACATTGTAAGTAAGGCTAAGATTCAGTCACGGTTATGCTGTGTAAAAATCAGGGGCAGGTCACAGGCAATAAAGAAAAATTCACGGAAGCTGTGATCTGTGACTTTTACTAGAAATATCTGTGACAAAATGGGGATCTGCAGGTCCCCACACTGCCTGCAGCAAGGCAGCTGTGTGGTGGCTAGGAAATGTGGATGCCCCCACTGCGGGTTGGCTAGCGGAACTTCAGAGTTCCCTGCCTCCCACAGCTTGGAGCTGCAGGGCCCACGCTGCCTGCAGCAGCTGGGGGCTACGGGGTACTCGTGCCACCTGCAGCTCCAGGGGCCCCCACCGTCCACCGCCACCAGGAGCTCAGGAGTTCCCCGCTGACTGCAGAGGCCAGGAATTACTCGATAGCCCCACCGCCTGCAGCAGTTTGGAGCTCTGGAGGCCACCAAAGGCAGCAGGAGTACCCTGGTGTTTCCTGACCCTGTGGGTGGCGGGAGACCCTGCGGGTGGCGGGAGACCCTGCATCTCCCAGCCTCGACAGGCTGAAGTCACAGAGGTCGCTGGAAGTCTTGAATTCCATGAGTTCCGCGATCTCCGTGACTAAATCATAGCCTTAACTATAATATATATAGGCCTTACTTTCAAAAAGGCTCCAAGCTGCCCTCCATTATGGGAACAGAGTTGCACAGGCAAAATCATCTGCTAGTGAACTTTTCAAGCACTAGTAACTCTGCATAAAGTTGATAAAGTCTAACACCTGCATATGCAAGTGACAGAGTTTCACTCTGTAAGTTGTGTTACCGGCATGCACAGGCGTTAGTGATTGGCGGGTGTGTGCACAACCTACTATATGCATAACTTTGTATGCTTGTAAAAGGCAGCTGTTGCTTGAAAATCCATCTCCTACTGTATAATGTAGTGGGTATCACTGCCATGCAAATAATTAATGCATCATTAGTGCTATTCTGTAGTAAAATTTAATTACGTTCAAGTGGTAAATGTCAAGTTTCTAATGGGAAGCAATGTGCAAAGAATTGCACTCTTTGTATATCCAGTTATCAATTAATCCTAAATTAAATGCAGAAATAAAGTGATAAAATTAGAGAAGCAGGGTGATACAAACAATATATCTGGCCCACAGTGCAGGATGTAGTTAATATGGAATGGAGTACTCCTCTTGTGCCCCTGGCTAATATCTGCTGCTGAACGGGGACCAGCCGGAGGCATCCGCACCTCTCATCCAGCACATCAATCCCCCAACTGAGTTCATGGTCTAACATCCCATATGGCAGTTGATCTTCAGTGAGAGTGGAGCTATGCTGATTTATACCCATGGAGAATCTGACCCATGGACTATTTGAATGCAGGATATACTCATTGCATTAATCTATCTCAGTGGTTCCCAAACCTTAACCACTTGTGAACCCCCTTCACTAAAATGTCAAGTCTCGCGAACCCCCTCCTAAAAATGAATATTTCCAGGGATTTTCTTCTTTATCTGAGTATAAATTACAAAAGCAGTGATCTTGATAATATAAAATTTGTTTTTATGACATGCTTATTACACTCTATATATTATCAACTATTATTCATCATTACAGTATTTTTATTACATTATGAAAACGGCAACACTCTTCTAAGATCTCACTTTCGTAACTTGTATCACTCTGAGTAATCCTGTTATAAGACAAGGCTGCTATGTTTCATCAAGGAGTATCAGATGTGAAACAGCATGAAGGTATTTAAGAAATCAACTCAAAGAGTTCCTCCTATACAATCGTTCAGGTCTTGAGCAGTCCAGACAAACAACACACGTTACAACAAAGCTTAAACTTCTTCTTCTTAATTTTAAAAACAACAAAAGTTACCTATTTAATTTTAAAAACTAAAAAATATCCACCCCCCTTTCCATTTCTTATAAGGAGTCTTGAAGTTTAAATCTCCTCAGCGTGATAGATATGCTTGCTTTGATCTGCTTAGCTCTTGGAAATCCAGGGGCTCCCAGGGACAGCTCTGTCCACCACTAGGGAATTTTTTCCCGAGAACCCCCTGTAGCATTTCACGAACCCCGTCTGGGAACCACTGATCTATCTGTTAGTTGTTTCACTTCTGACAGAATTGCTAGTTGCAGAGCTGCCACGGAGTGGGAGTTCGTTCATGTAAATTCACCTCCCCATGAACTATTCCAGCACTCCCCATGGTGGGCAGCGTTCAGAGGGGTTGTTTTCAGTTTTTGCAGCAGGCTCTTTCCCTTTTCACAGCCTTCCAGGACAGGCGCCACAGAGGAGACCACACACGATTTTACCATACTGATCCTTTGGTTAACATCTGTACTATGACAACAGATTAATGAATCTCTCATCTTCCACAGCCAGAAGGCTTGAAAGAGTTTATTACAAATCAAGTCCTTCAATGAAGGAGAAACAGACGAGTTACGGACCAGCAGCCTGATTCTCATTTACATCAAGACCACGCCCGCTTTAAGGCACTTTACACTGTCAGGGTGAGGTAAAGGGAAGTCAGTGTACAGATTCAGGCCCCATATCCACACAGCAACTTTTTAACATGCCTCTAATTGGGTACATGAATGGCTGACTAAAAGTGCATAGAACACAGTTAATAATTGGTTATTAACTAGTAATAATTAACCAGGTGCCTTCCCACTAATCTGTCACACAGCTCTAGTCTTGTAACTAGCTACAAACACGTTCCTCTGGTATGTGCACAAGCAGCTCCTACCCATACTGTTATAACCACTGCTATAACCCTCCCCCTTCACTCAGTGCTGTTAGACTTCTAACAGTGAACTTTGCCATGGGATGAGAAGTTGTCACTCTGTGTGCCTGGTTTTCAAGGACCCTATCTCCCAGCTGTAAGCTATCACAGAAGGCTTCTATGGCTACATCAGCAGGAAGCCTTGGAGCACATTAAAATGCCTGTAACTTGTGTTGTGGATAAAGCACTCAAACAGACCAGCCACTGAACCTCAACAGCAGGGAATTTGAACCAGATGAAGTAGTATTTGAAGAGAAGGAAAGTAGGAATGAGGAAGTGATCTGGCAACAAGATAATTCAGTCATCATACAAAGTCTTTATGGTACAGATCAGTGGTTCTCAACCTGCGGCTGCATATGGCTCCATTAGCATATAGCTGAGGCTCAAGCTGTGTGCTAAAGGCCACAGGGCCTGTGTGGCGGGGTCTGGGCTGCCCTGCTGCCCGGCACAGCACGATTCAGGGTCCTGGCTGCCCAGCCTTGCATTTTCCGCATCTCTGGAATCTGCTCACTCAATAAATAGCAATTAGTAGCAATAATTAATTTTAAAATTCAGATATAGTAACACCCTTCAGGGGCGGCTGTAGGATTTTTGCCACTCCAAGCATGGCAGTCAGGTGGCCTTCGGCTGCACGCCTGCAGGAGGTCCCGGTGGTCCCGCTGATTCGGCGGCGTTTCTGCAGAAGGTCCAACGGTCCAGCGGGTTCAGTGTACCCGCCGCCGAAATGCCACCGAATCCACGGCACCCACGGACCTCCCGCAGGCATGCTGCCAAAGGCCGCCTGACTGCCACCAAGAGCGACTAGCAGGATGCCCCCTGCGACTTCCCGCCCCAGGCACGTGTTTGCTGGTGCCTGGAGCCAGCCCTGACACCCTTAACTACTCCTCAGCTTACATCTCTAGAAAATTTTAACTCAAGTGCTTGAAGTGGTGGTGAAAGCAATGTCTGGTAAAGGCAGAGCTAAGTGGAACGTCCTTAAATATTGCAAGTTCATTGGTCTAGCTTCCCCACAATGGCAAGCATAATGTCCATATTTCAAAATTTAAAAAATTTTAAAAAAATAACAAGAAAATATTTTATAGTCAATCCACAAATCCATTTATTTAGGCAAGTAGATAGGGGTGTCACAAGCATTCACATCTCTTCCCCCTTTATGCTGGGACCCTGGAAATCTAGCCAATGCACAAGTTCACTATCATTTGTACCTTTCTCTGATCTCAATTAGGTATTGCAGAAATCTTTTCTGACAGCTACCAGTCTCGCTTATGCATCAGAGTCACAGGCAGTGCATATTTCTCTGCTGAACCTGCATACTACACTCATCATCCCTTAGCATGTCTCACATAATCATTTATCATTATCCTGGAGGCTCTGACAGCCTAGCGGTCTGGATTCTTCGTGGTTTACTGGTAGATTAGGTCACAGGCATCCAGAGGAACATTTAGTAATGTCACAGTGTGCACTGGATGACCTTGGAATCCTGAGTTGATAGCCTATAAAAAAAACCCAAAGGATTTGTCTTCCCTTTCTTGGGCCTAACACTGTTACTTTATTTGAAATCAAATGGGTCTGAGAAAAAAATTAAATGATTCACCATCATCTTGAAGCCGCAAGTGAAATAATGCCTTCTGCACAGAGTTTATTAGTTGATTTTTAGTGACAGGCAGCAGAATGAACAGCACTCTAAAGAGAAATATCTTAAAATAAAGTTTATATTACAGAAACCCAAGATTGCACATCTGTCCAGGGGAACATTTCATACAGAGAGTGGCCTGATCTAACCATGCTATGGAATTAACATTCTCATATTGAATAACTCCGAATCTCTCTGACTTTGCCAATGAACGTGCTAATGATGGCAGCATGCCTAGCATGTCCCATCCAGTAGCTGGATCAAGGAAAAGGCCTGAAAAAGGTTCAGAGCTCATGGCAAATCGAAAATGACATAAAATAACTCTTGATTTATGCAGTCTCTCATGGATGGAGAAGATCATTGTTGACATCATCATCATCTGGGCATGGCTTCATCAGCCATGGCAACAAAAGATGGTCCCATTCTTCAAGAATCACATTTGGCACAGAAACACTATTAATGTTCCTGCTGTGTTGGGGAAATAGCATCTCTGCTTTCCCTTGATATACAAGCTCAAATTCTTTAATACTCTGGCATCATGAACCTTGCATGACCTATGCTGGCATCCACAAATAACCCCCACAGAATCACTTCAGCCTGGATGGCCACAGAGTAGTACGCAGTTACTGTAGAACTCTGTTTCACCTGATTTGAGAAGCAAGGAGCTGGAAAGTGAGCTCCATAAACAGGCCGATCACAGTTTGGGAATCCCTAGCAATGCTGAAAGCCTTCCATTATCTCAGGATCATTAGTAACCCTGCTCAGACTGGTCAATAGTACTTGCTTTACTGCAAAGCACATGCCCTTTACAATGTCTCCCACTTTATTCTTCCATCGGCCAAAGGAACTCTGCCAGGAAGCAGTTGCTCGTGTTCTTAGCCTGTCTCCAGAGTGCTACAGCAATTCTCTTGTCCACAAGCACAGGAGCTCCCGTAAAGGCAACTTTTTGCTGTAAAGTGACCATCAGCTCCACACACAGAAAGTCAAAAGTGGGCTTCTTGGTTACTTAGAGGTATTTCAACTACTCAGTGTCAACCCAGACAGCCATAGTGTTGTCACGCCAGTGGGAAGAGCTGGAGAGTGAGGCCAAGAGGTTTGTCTTTTGCGTAGTTTGGTTTAGCAGTGTAGCTAAGCACAAACCTCTTCCTCGGACTTGTTTTCAGATACCAACTCAGATACCACCTCTCTGGGTCAAGAATCAGAGAGGTAGCCGTGTTAGTCTGGATCCGCAGAAGCGACAAAGAGTCCTGTGGTACCTTAAAGGCTAACAAAAGTATTGAAGCATAAGCTTTCATGGGCTAATACCCACTTCGGCGAATGCACCACCCTCTCTGGCTGATGTCACCATTTTTGCTTTGCTCTTCTAAGCCTCCATAATCTGAAACATAAATTTCACAAAACTGCAAGCAGAGCAGCATGTAACAGGAAGTAAGGAGAGTAAATTCACTGTATCTGTCTGCATGGATTTTGGGGACTATTCTATAGTTTCCTCAATCTTTTAATTTTAAACCTATATTTCAATTATGTATCTCAAAACACATGAATCAACATATTCTAATATCTAATCTAAGCATATTATGGTTTAAATCAACATTTTTGTGTGCCTACTACTTGTTACTTAATCTGTGAAATACAGTTCAGAAAAAATATCCAGGCTATAAAACCTGTTGGTGTAAAGATAAGCACTTTATTTAATATCCAATTAAATGTGGTCACTGGAGAAATCACAGCTTATGAAACTTTATCAGGAAAAGATTAATCTATTTCAGGCTTAACCAAAAGTGTCATAAAAGAACTCATGAATTTAGATAGGAATCCACTTATTATCCAAAGACATTTTCATATTGAGTAAGAGCAACCTAAATTACTGACTATATTTATACTTGCTTCAATCCAATTTCTATACGCCTTTGCTGTCATTGATTTTTAGGACAAATTATCAAACAAAAACGATGAACAAACTAAAGGAACGTTGTGGAGTCTTTTTCAATTTCACAGTAACCATTAGAAAATGCGCAGTCTGCTCATTGATAATGGTTTAACAGCTTAGAGGGTGACTTCATGAAATTTAAAAGAAAGTTCACACCTGGAAGGCAGAAGGAATTTTTTTAATAGCTTTACAATTTACCACTTTAAAGGTAATTGTATTGTGCTTTGCATTTCAAACTACACAGGTACTTTAAATTTACCCTCTATATTACATGCTTAGTGCCCATAACCATGATTTTAAAATAGGGAGAGAACAGCTGGGTTTACCTTATCTTTTTTTTTAAAAAAAAAAATTAAGTGGACCTTCTCATACATCAAGGAACAAACTCTTTCACCTTCTTTAACTGAATTTCCCAAGGAGCATGAGGAGGTGATTGTTAATCCAACGGTGTTTGATTTCACTACTTGATTTAAATAAATATTTTATTTTAAAATTATTAAATGATCAGTTTGATCTTATATCTTTCTAAATTAAATATCAAGAATTTAAAAAGATGCATTTCACAGACAGTACAAGTGAGTTACAAACAAAACAGTTTGGTCTCAAAGGCCAGCTGGTTTAAGTGATGGGACCCAAAGGCTTTGAATCTAGATCACCAGGTCAAATTCAGCCACAGCATATAATGGCTGAAAGTCACTGCCATCCGATGATGTTTAGTGGCTTATTTGAAATGAGTTCGGTTGTCCAGTCTCCACACAGTGCAAAAATAACCAACTATATATATCCGATGCATAAAGTGATTTATTTTTTTAAAAAGGCTACACAAGTATAATTAATACAAATTACTAAAAACTTTCCTGAACTGCATTTTCTCCTTTGCGTTTTGACTTCTTAATACTGTGCTTTGTAAAATATGTAGCTCCTTTGCAAAATTTGATATAGCTATGTAGCAAAAATTTGGCAAAACTATGCAATATTGTGATCTCTTATGTGGCTATTATCACATCTGTTAGTTAATTACAAACACACTGTTGAGAACTGATGTGTTAGACATTCACACCCGGTGACTTGCAAATCAATTTGCTAGACTGGCACGTGATTTGAAAGTACAAATTCATGTGAACAAACAAACAAACAAAAACAATTAAGAACAAACAAAAATCCAGCTATACTTTGAGTGACAAACTAATAAAGTAAAAGTGGAAAATCTGATCAAATTTCTGAACCCACCAACCAAGACCATCTAATTTTTTTAGGGGCAAATCCACAGTTCAACAAGTTGGCAGTAGCCGTTTCAGTTCCCTGTTCACCTCTGCCCACTGCAGGTGGGAGGATTTGTGTAGCGTGGATTCAATGATCCTTCCCATGCTCCACATGCTCCATGGTGTCATGTGGGAACTTGCATGGAGTGGACCTCTGTGCTGGGCTAGGCTTGGAACCTCTGTGCAACCCCTGCATCTAGCCTTGTCCCGCGTGCAGTGGAACTATATGAGTGTCATTGCCAAAGAGGTCTCTGGGGTTACACAGGAGACAGCTGGATTTGTAATTAGTGAATCGTCAAAGATTTGTAGTAGTAGTTTTAGTTGCATTTCCTAAGAGTCAGCTCTTCATCTCATGATCTTTATAGAGCAATCATTAGCATATTTGAGAAATCGCCTTTCAGTATAATTTACAGTCTCTTCTCTGTGTATTGAGGTAGTTTTAAAAGTTATGCTCAGATAATTCCTAATGTAGAAGTGTTATGAAATCACAAATGTGGATTTATTTATTCAGAGTCTGAGAGGAAACTGGTTCTGAACAGGAAACCAGAAAACTTTATTTAAGACATACACGAGGCGATCCAGCATCTGAGATTGGTCAGAAAACTCCTTTGATGCTCTAAAGACATAACTTAAAGTTGCCAGATTAATGAAGTACAGCATTTCAAATGGATTTCTGAATTCAACTGCCATTTTCAGCAATTGATCTTGATACTGTGTTACTGTTGCAAATACTGAGTTTCTATCAGTAACAACCAGACTTATTACATCCTTGACTCTGGAACAAAAAATAAAAAAGTTTAAAAAATGAGGTAAGCATATTGTCTTCCCTCAAGCAATATTGTCTTGATCAAAAGAAGTTTTCACTATGTATACAAATAACATTCATTCATGCTGGGCCCTGATCTTGCTCTCAGTTAAGTCAATGGCAAAACTCCCATTAATTTGAACAGGAGCATGATCAGTGAATAACATGTGGAAGAGGTAAACCATGAGTGACATAACCACATGGGAACTGTCTCTGTCTCACTAACCTAAAGAGCTACTTTTATCAAGAAATGAATTCAAAGTGTAACATTATTTCTTTGCTTGTGCTTTTCTGTAACTTTCACTTTCAAGATAAAGGCTAGGGAGGAATTTTACATTATAATCTATTATTATATAAACCGCTGTAATGTAGAAGTTGGACCACGGAACTGGGAGCTAACTCTGTTTGGTTTATTCCTCATTATGACACTTATGTATGACCTTGGCAAAGTGACTGCCCCTGATAATGCCTAAATTTACTTCTCGGTAAGTGAGATTAGTATCACCTATTTTAGAGTTATTCAGTATTAATTAATTCTTACTCAGTACTTTAAGAGCTTTGGCTAAATGATGTTAATAATACAACTGGTGTATTTTATTTTGGTTTGTACAGATATCTGGATATTATCATAGCTGGTCAAATAGCTATAATATCTAACCAGAAAAGAATTGTATATATTTCAGCTAGAAAGTGAATGTGATCGAGTATATTGCACACTCTCTTGCATACTTATGGAAGCATTAGCAACACTAATGCAGTCTGCCCAACAACTAAGGGATATAAAACAAGAAAGATAATTGTGTGCACAGCACTAATTCTCAAGGTCTCGTGATAATAAACAATGTTTTAGAGAAAATCCAAAGATATTTGGCATGTAATTGTATAAACCTGTTTTACACCTGATTTGCTTTCAAGGAACTTGCATCTACCACCTATCCCCATTTCATTCGTATCATAATACAATTTATTTTGGATGACTGAATGAGAATATTGATTACACTCCCAATGCCTCACACCTTCCTTTTATTCCATGGAAAGAGGATGATTGTCATAGTCTGACTTTTTTAATAATTGTGAGACTATGCTATATGGATTTAGTCTATGCCAGTTGCTTCTTGATTTATACAACAGCATCAAGTTATACGAAATATATATGGTATTTGCTATACAAAAAGGCTAAGAAATAGGTGACTAGCACATTCTCCTTGGAATAGGATGTAAATGGGATGCTGTTGTGTTCCAAGTCTGTAGTCTGAAAGGTAAGGAATGTTGTAAGCTTTTCACTTAAAGGTAAAAATATGGCTCCTTTGTGTTTGACCCCTTAAACTTGCTTAATGTCATCCAAAACAGTCTCTTTTTCATACACTTCTCAGGGAGCCATAGCATACTCTCCTGTGGAAAAACTAATGAAAGAGGACACATTTCTTAGAAAAAACTGCAGCTTTGAAGCTCTGGAGTTTTCCAGGTAGGATGCTAGGTGGGGGACTGGGTTATCCTGTGGCAGAAGCCAATGAGAAACATAGAGGGAGAGTAAGAACCTGGGAAGGCTGAGAGCAGCCTTCTGGATTCATTCTTGTGTGGAAGGGAAAAAGTGTGCTGAGAAATATACTTCTGAAGATGTCTCCAACAGATAGGAGGCTTAAGAGTGGCAGGGAATTCTACAGACCAGCTCCAGAGTGCCTAGAGCATCTTGCACACAGAAATCTGACTAGAGCTGTATGAATAACCAATTTTTTTGTTTTATTTTGAGAAATGAAATGTTTTGACTTTTTTCTGAAGTTTTAGTTTTTTAAAAATTTTAATGAAACAATAGGTGATTTTGTCCAAAAAAAAATAATCACAAAATGTTTTAGTCAAGTCAAATCTGCCTTTTTTTGTTTTTGTTTTAACAGTAACATTTCTCCCAGCTTACACGGTCATCAGTAATTTAGGTGGATTTCTCATGCATAATTCCATGCTGTTCTTACCATATTATCCCACATACATTTTGTTCCCCAGACAGCTCCCAGGCCCCCGTATTCTTTGCAAATTTTGCATTCCCTGAACTACAGGTTAGCCCAGTGGATTAATATTGTAGTCTATCTTGGGTCTTGTCTACACTAGGAAATTAGGTTGGTATAACTGTCTCTCTTATGGGGTGTGAAAAATTTATATCCCTAAGCAACACAGCTAAACAGATATAATCTCAGTGCAGACAGTGCTAGGTTGATGGGAGAATTGGTATGGACCCTAGAAAATTCCCTCATCGACCTAGCTACTGCCTCTCGAGGAGGTGGGTTACGTACACTGACAGGAACACCCCTCTCATCAGTGTAGGTAGCGTTTTCCCTGAAGTGCTGCAGCTCCACTGCTGCCATGTTTTAAGTGTAGGTAATTCCCTAAAATTTATTTATAGGGTCCCAATTACCATACTATGAGCACCTCATAATACCCCAGTTAGTAGGGGTAATAATATTCCCATTTTACAAATGGGGAATTGAGGCCCAGAGAGTCTAATTGACTTGACCAAGGCCATACAGGAAGTCTGTCACAGAGCAGTTAATTAAACCCAGGTCTCCCAGTTCCAGGCCAACTCAAACTAGGGAACCATACTTCTGCCCTGCTGCCTTCCGCTTATAGTATGCTGGGGGGGTTTCTACCTCTCCCTCTCATTCTCCCTCTCAAATTACTACCAGTTCCATGCCCTTTTTTCAGTGGTATGATTTCATTCTAGGCTGGCACTTCTACAAAGTGAGAAATAAACTGGCTGATGTATTTCCTTGAGGCAGTTTGTCCTCTAGGATGTAATTCAACCTTCAAGAGAAAAGAATATGAGTGCCAACCCATAGTTATTCTATTAATTTTAGCCAAATCTACTTTTTCTTAATTATGGATTTTAGTCAGGCACAGTTGCTCAATCAGAAAAAGCCTACCTTTTCTTATGAGGTACAGTTCTATTTGCACAAAGCTGAACCAACTGAATATCTGAATACGTTTGAACATCTAACATGTTGGAATACATACATGCAAAAATAGATTTTTTGCTGGATAGATGGTAGTGTAGCTATTTGAACTGTAATAATCATCTCCAATATGCGCAAGAAAAAAATTCAACTACAACTTAAAAAAAATTACAATACAGAAATGTGATTTTAAAGTCTGTCACTTCTTGAACATGTGGTGGGTTGCATGGGGATGTAAACAAGATACAATCTTTTCACTGCACCAACCTCCATTACACCTATTTGCAGAAAATACAGAAGGATATGAATAGCAATTTTCACCAACAGATTGGTTCAGATACAAAATGCTGGACCTCAACAATTTGGAATCTGTGGTTCTTCTCCACTTCTCTTGTAGTTTCTTCATTCATTTTCCCTCACAAGTAAACCTTGCTTAAATATTTAATATGTGCTGTAAGAAATGAGAGTAACTGTAATAAACTTGATCAGCAGGAATGGTGTCATATTTCTCTCACTGATAGAGCAGCATACAACATGCTCTGTGATTCTGGGAGGCGGTTGGGAAGAGATGCTAGTATGCTATTCCATACAATAACTTGAGCCTACAGCATCCTGTATTCTGTTTTTAAACACATGAAATAATATGGTACCATATTTCAGTATATTAAACTGTTGCATGTATCAAATACAATTACAAAATTTGGAATTGCATGAATATATAACGTATATACTTCTCTACAAATGTCTTTCTCTTCAGACAGGCTGCTTTAATTTGGAAGCTATCCATTTTCACACAAAGTTAACCAAGAGTGACAGGAAATCAGATGCCTACATTATTTATCTTTTCTGAACTTTTTTTCAATATAAAACCCACCACCTGTTAATTGCTTTTCTTGGAAGCTATTTTGTTGCACCATAAGGATAGAGCTTCTGTATTTTGAAACACTAAGGAAATGAAACTTTAAGATGTGCAAGGTGAAAATGGTGTGCAAATATTGGGGATGTTTTGTTTTCATTAACAGTAACTGAAAGTGTGACCAACAGTAAATGGTCTTTGACTCTCTGGATGCATTAACCATGATTATTGAAGATCTGACTTTAACGCCATTTATCAAATGGCACACATTGGTCATTTCTTTGGTTGAAATTGTTAGTGCTCTGTCCAACCCTTCACATTTTCCTTTGGTTCTCTAACTCTTCAATCATATCTGACCCTCAATGTCTCATATATTCAGAGACAGCAACTTCATGTCACTCTAATTAAAGACTGGGAAAAGAAACTGTAGACCAAGACAGGGAAATCTTTTTCATGGATAATTTTTAAAAAATCCCTGGCCATCTTTAGGGCTTGCTCCTGCCCAAACTGATGTGCCTATGAGTACAAGGTAAAGTGTATGAGCAGACTGGGATTATCATTGTAATTACTGGGACAGAGGAACCCAGTCCTGCATGAATACGAGCACTGCTGTATCTGTCAAGTTACTTCAGCCTAATATCAGGAGTAAGACTTTACAGGACAGTATGTATCTAAGCGCTACATTGACAAGATTAAGTTGGCACCTAAACTTGTCTCCTAAGATCTGGCATGCTCCACACATCCATCCAACCTCTTTATTAAAATCCATGTTCTTAAGAGTCATAGACACTCCTATACAATGGGAGCTTGAGAACCCTGCTCATTGGAAACAATAATGCCCTGTGCTAAATTTTATATGAGTTCACAAGTAGCCTTCACTTACACTGCATTAAAGAGCAGCAACGTGTGGTTCCTGCTGTGTGGCCTGCAAGATCACAAGATCCAGAATTTTGTGTTAAATTTTAAAACATCCCAATGCAGTTGCAGTCATTAAAAACAGTGAATGTTAACAGAGCAAATAAAAAGATATTTGAATATACACTTAGCCTGTGAGACATATTTCATTAAGAAGGTTTATTAGATTATATTTGGCAGTCAGGATTTGTTTTACATCCACCCATCATCATAGTAAGCACTACAGATTGATTTTAAAAATCTACCAAATTTTTGATTAATTAAAAAGCATTTCAAGTTCTAGAAATCTTAAGTCTTTTATCAACATTGTTATTATCTTAATATGCAGAGCTAAAGAAGCAATGCAATCCTGTATAACTGAATGCTGTTCATGTACATGGTATTACCTCTAGAGAGGATTCACAAAGCAAAGACATTCAGTTCATTTGTAGGGGGGGAAGGTAGAATGCACTTTTTCCTAATAAAATACAGAATTCTGACATTCAATAAGCTCTCTTCGTCATCCTAAAAGTGGCAACCTTTCCAACTGATACCTGTAGGAAAGATCAATTTTACTGACAAGTGGAGTTGAGTAAAAGAGATCCTTGTTACAATGCTCAAAATTACATTTTTTATTAAATACAAAAAACAAACTTGGGAAAAACTGGCGAGAAGATGCATAACTTAAGGAAGTCCCTTGACAATCATAAATATATATACAGTTATCGGAGATTTTCCTACAGTGATTATCATACTAGTCAAGATTAAAGAAAAATAGCAAGTAATTCACCACAGCAACCAATGTAGATTAGACACCATATGGAAAGGGATACATACAAAACATTTAGAATCAAAGCAATATAGTTCTTGATTTTTCAAAGATGTTAAGTACGTTTGTGTAGCATTTTCCCCACAAAAAATGGTTATTTGATACAAAAGGGAAATGAAACTGTTCTGCTGGGGATGGAAATAGTAAAAAGTGGAGAGCACTAAAATGTGCGTCAGGTAAAAGCTTATAAGACAAGGTTTTATTCCTGCAAATACTGTCAGATGAGTAACTTTATGCACTAATTCCACTGAGTTCAATGAGCCTGCGCATAGGTGTAAAGTTACCATATGCATCAGTGTTTGCAGGATCCTAGAAGAGGAATTCATAAAAGCCACCTTAGGTTACTTAATCAAACAGTCATTACCTATTCAAAAGTCTCGGCACATTTGGTTGACCCTGTGTTTGTTTCAGACTTTCAACACTACTCACCCATTCCTTCTTTACACTTTACACCAGACAGAAAGTGTAAAAAATCAGGACGGGATGTGTGGGGGTGTAATAGAAGCCTATATAAGAAAAAGATTCAAAAATCGGGACTGTCCCTATAAAATCAGGACATCTGGTCACCCTATTTTAAACCTGTACTATTGCATTCTTCTAAATAAAAAACACAAAACTCTATACACCCCCCTACACATGCACTCAAAGGACTTAAATAAACCTATGTCTGTTTCAGATCACTGAGCAATGTTTTCATGTATTTGTTGTTGATTAATTTTTATTGAGAGAAAATATCTTTTACTTGTGAAAAGTTGTGTTTAATGTTACACAGTCAAATTGCACTCTTGATCTATTTCTGATGCAAGTAGCCTGCTAAACTCCTTCCCATTAATATCTGGGAAATAAAAGACTTGCAACTGCTCCTATGACTCATAGGGTTGCAAACCCTCCAGGATTGTCCTGGAGTCTCCAGAAGTTAAAGTTTAATCTTTAAAGATTATGTCATATGAACAACCTTCAGGAATATGTCCAACCAAAACTGACAACCCTAACTACTCATAGTACGGTACTCAAGTTCTGTGATTGTAGTATGGCTTCCCAAATACTGCAGTACTTCAGTAAAACTGACAACTGTTACAAGACTCACACCACACTTAATTCCATTACATAAAAGAACTAACCATTCAGCCTCTTTTGGCATATCTTAAATCATTTCAAAAAAATTACTGACTTATCGTTAATGTGTCCACATTAGTTGGATCCAAAAAACACCTTCAACTGCTCATCTGGTTTTTTTGTCCCCGCCTGTATGAGACATAACTCAACACATCAGGCTTTGGAGGAGAAAAACTTTGGTTCATTTCCCAATCCTGCCAGTTGCTTGGACTCTGTAGTGGCATTGAAGAAGAGAGCACTGTTCTACTGTTTCCCTGAAGTTAGCACTGACACAGAGAATCAGAGCTCCTGAATGAAACTGCAGACCTTTGCCTCTCTTTGTGATGATGCAGAATATCTTCCATTTTTTTGACTGATACAGTCTTTATGGTGAGAGCACAAGTATTGGTTATGACAATTATTCCTATTTATTAGGTACTGGAGTTTCTACTGGTAAAAACCTGCCAGACTGGATGCTGGGACCATGGGGGTTCTGGATCATTGACACCTCCACATCACCACAGGAGGCTTGGGCTAGGCTCATGTGGGAGGATGCTGTGAGGCTAGGCTCACCAGGAAATATCACCAAGCAGCAACTGAGTGGCAGCTCTTCACAGCCCACTCATTGACTGGCGCCAGAACTTAAACCAGGAAGTCATGACAGGGAGTTGTATGAGCAATAAAACAGACTGCCTATCTCTGTTTGAGACCCTGCATGTAAGAGATCCCAGACTATGGCCTTCAACTCTGCCTGTCTTCTGACACCTGGCTCTTGGTTTTCCCTCTGGCCTGTCTCAGACTCTGACTTCTAATACCCAACCCAGCCTGATACCCATTTTGACCACTAGACCTAACCGCCCATGTCCCAGTCATGACATTACTATTAAATGAGATGTAGCCACATTTTGTTTTTCACACACGAATGTCTATTGCAGCGGTTCTCAAACTTCATTGCACTGCGACCCCCTTCTGACAACAAAAATTACTCTACGACCTCACGAGTGGGGACCAAAAGCCCAAGCCCCACTGCTCTGGGTGAGGGAGGAAGGCAAAGCCAAAGCCCAAAGTCTTCCGCGCTGGGCAGGGAGTCTGTAACCTGATACCCGCTGCCCAGGACTGAAGCCAAAGCCTGACGGCTCCAGGGGGTAGGGCTTGGGCTTCAGTCCCGGGTGGTGGGGCTCAGGCTTCGGCCCTGGAGCCACAACAAGTCTATCACCAGTCCTGGCAACCCCATTAAAATGGGGTCCCAACCCACAGTTTGAGAACTGCTGGTCTACGGTTTAATTTTTGGTCGTTACTGTTTTGTTTATTCCAACATCCTTGAATAAAACTGACTGAGAAAATATTGTCCCTAATGACATCCATAACTAATATGCACTATGGAAGAATAATGGCTAGTGCCTGCTGCCAGACACTACGGAGACTACAACTGGGAGAATAATGGATGCTTCAGTTCCTGGAAATTCTGAAAAAATCCTGGATTGAATTAGACATTTTAGTTTGACACAAAACTAAACATTTTATTTCAATTTTGAGCATGTGTTAATGTTATTAAAAATAAAACTGATGAAAATTTCAAAAAACAAAAAAGTCATTTTGAACAAAAAAGTTACAATAATCATACTGGGTCAGTATCATGTCTTCTAATAGTGGCCAGTGCCAGGTACTTCAGAGAACAAAACAGTTAATCATCAAGTAATCCAACCAAAATGTTGTGTTTCAAAAATGTCAAAGGAAACATTTCAATTTTTTCAGAATTTTTGTTTTTGGAAACAAATTTAACAAAATTGACACAAATTAATAAAATATTTTGGTGTTGATGAATCTTCATTTTTGCTGAAAAACATTTCCAGAAAAAAAAAAATTCTCCTCACTATAAAGGTGGCAAGTAATTACTTCAATATGGCCAATCCCAATGAGTTTCTTATCCATGCAAACTCCCACTGATTTCAATAGGAGTGTGCCTGAGTAAGGACTCAGGAAGACTGGAATAAGGAACTCCACATGTAGTGCATTATGCATAACTTTTGCAGAAATTCTAAAGGCACTTTATGAAGTGGAATAAAAAAGTGTTCCAAATATGCCCTTATCTGAATTTAACATAAATGTTAAAATATCTGATAAAAAAACTGCTTTACACCATTAGACTAGTAGTCACTTCTCATTCTCAAATTCCTGGATTTTCTTGTTTCACTCTGCTAAGCAAAGCAGAATTATCAGAGGACAATGCATATTTTAAACTCACGTGTTTTCGGAATAATAATAAAAACTAACGTATAAGTTACAATATTGTATTTGAAAACACAATTCAAATACAAAGGCTTACTTGCCATCTCAGTTTTTGTGTTTCTGTTTCTAGCATAAAAACTTTTTAGAAACAAGAGGCACTTGCTTTCTTGTCTTTTTTCCTCTATACTATGGTATCACATTTTTCTACTTCTGCTCAGTACACTAGGTTTTTATCTACAGTAATACAATTCACAAATAATTTACAGTAAAATTCAAAATGTGAAACAAAAGACCTTGAGATGAGAGACTATCATTTATGTAGAGTAATATCATAATTTCTGAAAGGACCAAGAGGTCGGGTATGGCTTCTGATTAACACTGATGAACCTGATTCCTAAAGACTAATATCCTGAATGGGAAACTGATACCTTTATTCATGCAGTCTACCCAAGGTATTCTCATTAAAACAATTTTTTAAAAATATTATAAGCTTCAATTTGTATCAAGATATTGAAGGCTTTCCATATCTGATTACAAACATTAAATGAGGTATTGGACTACATTAAAAATCAACCTTTTTCACATATTGAAAAATAATGGTCTATAATTTTTATTCAAGTGCTTTTATTTCCAGTTAATGATAATTGTACCTCAGCCAGCTTTGTGACCTATTCAGCTGAAAACCTCCAGGGATATACCACAGAAGAGCTTGTACAACAGAAGATATACACTTCATATAACACTGTTTCCTATTTTGTATTTTTTACATTTGATCCTAACTTTGACTGTTTTATCATCTGTTTATTTTTCCAACTGATGGGTCCTATAAACTGGTAAATGTGCAAGCAAGAGCACAGTTGTTAGATCTACCAACAGACTAAACTTGAGCATTCAAAAACCATGACTCAGACCTCAAAAACTGAAGAGATTGCTTCAGATCATGAGATTTTAAAAAATTAAATAATCATTTTTCATCTTCTTTCTGATTTTTTCACCTTTACAGAATGCCCATACCCAACTTGTGAACAATCACATCAAATTCAAAATAAAACCTCAAATGCCCACAGAAAAAATATTGTCCTCCCTGTTCTCTCCCTGACTCTATTCAGTTTTACCCCATGCAATGAAGGGAACTTCCATTCACTTTCTATATCCTTCCATAACTGGACAGGCTAGACAGCTGCCCATTTCATGATCTCCCAGTCTTCCCCTTCCTCCCCTACATTCATTTGGCTCCCTTATTTCCCTTCCGTTTCCCTCACAGTCTTCTGCCTTTCACATTCTTCCTCCCTGCCACATTTCCCTGTACCCCCTCAATTTCCTCCTGACACCAATTCTCCTGCCTGCCCTCTCAGGCCTTTTATAGGCTAGAGTAAAAAGTGTGTTAGAATGGATTACCTAACACGTTTGAACTAACAACTTTTAAGAATCTAGTGTAGATAAAGCAGTGTGTATTATTTAACATGTGCTAAACTGATCAACTTAAATTCCGTAGGCTTTAAAACTAGATCAGCTTATCACATGTCAAAGAATACAATGCTTTTTCTGCACTACTCTCTTAAAGCATGCTCATAAGAATGCAGTACCTAAACACACTATATCATCACACCTTTTATTCTAGCCTAGATAAGGCCTCACTCAGTCTACCTCTTGCTCTCAGTACTTCCTTGTGCCAATCCTTTGCCTCTGTTCTACTCTCCATATACCTCTGCGTGCCCGCAGTGTGCTTTCTGCTGCCCACATTTCCCTGTCTCCTCATAGTTTCCTGCCCTATTTCTTAACACATTCCTCTTCCCAATTTGCCTCATTTCTGGCCCCTACCAGGCTCTCACATGGTGACTAAGAGATTGCCATCTTCTGAGAAGAGCCTGATTCCACTGGAGAGAATTGGAGCCTCATTTTTCTCTGCAAAGGGTAAAGGGACATGAAGGTTATCGTGCCCAGGGCACCTCTGACTTCAGTCCTATTGACAGTAATGGGAGACGGTGGCCATTTTGGGTAGAAGGCAAAACTTTGCAATATTGAAAGCAGAAATAAAAAATTCATTGAAACTCTTAAAACCCCCCAAATATCTTGAGACACTTGATAAAATTAGAAGAGCTTGAAGTATCGAAACAGAAAAAGATAAGGGATTACATTTTAGAACTGATAAATGCTATGCATGGAGGATGGATGAGGCAAGATACTACAGACCAAATTTTTGGTTGAACAGCCTATAAGCTTTGGTTAATACATCTCCCTGCAGTGACACCCAGGTGTAGGGAATTTCTCTGCACCGTTTGTGATGGAAAATGCTAGCACAAGATAAAACAAAACGAATGTGAATATTTAAACCCAAGACCCATAGCGTTAGGTTATATGAAATAGCATGCCATCTTTTCAATATTTCGAGTCCGTCTCAAAACCCTGACACAGCTCTCTGTGATACCCCACTACGCATTTCCCTCCAACTCAATATATCAGAATTTTTCAATAGTGTATTGGCCATTTATCAAACCACCAGTGCCTCAGAGCAGCTAATTTGATTTAAACTAAAATTTCATGTGACATGATATCATATTACTAAATTTCAAGTATATTACATCTTGTCACGCTCACCCACTAATTTTGTAATTCTATAAATTGGACAGTTGGATCATTCCAATCATTCCAGTAAGTTTCCATAATGCCTGCTGGATCACAGACTGCATAATTTAGTATCTGTTCTTTGAATAGAATGAGGAAAGGATGGACAATATATAATTAGATGTAGCTTTACTGGATACTAGACAGGCCAAAATTAGAATACATATGAAAAATCCTGAAGCCAAAACAGATATTTAAAACAAGTGACTCCTTACTGGCACCTACGCAAATCAATCTTAAGGAGAAAATATGACACAGTCAGACAGGGCATCTGCTTCTGTTATTCCTCGAACATCCCCTCATTTGGGTATCCAAGCACACATTTGCACCAGAAAAATCAGGGAATGACATGACTAAATGGGCAGCAGCACATGCCATTACTTGAATTTCTATGCATAAACACGGGAGTTTGTGGATGCAAAGATATTTTGTGTGGTCGATGCATTCTAAGGGCTCTTGAAAATTTGACTTGAGTCTAAATCGATCAGTTTTAAGGCCAACAAATCACTTCACTTTTGCTTTGAATTGGTGGATAATTCACTTAGAGAAAATAATTATGTGGTTTTGAGTGCCTTAGTAGACTGACTGAGACAATGCAATTGCTTTCATAGAGATTTGGTTTCCTAAAAATTAAAGTGGCATACAGCAGGCAACCCAATTTTTGAAGAATAGGCCTTTTAAAATCCCAGTGAGAAGCAGCAAACCAAGGGAGACCCTAAAAGCATTCATTTTCCAACATGAGAGACAGAAAAATTAACACAGCTAAATAAACACCATACCTTTAAATAAGAGTAACAAGGTCACTATCTCTGCTCTGATATAGTCCCAGTCATTCAGGTCAAACAGAGAAAATACATCAGATCGATAAGTGAGGTAAATTGACATAGGTCCATTAAAACTCAATGGAGTTCTGCCAATTTACACCAGCTGAAGATGTGAAACTGGCAAAACTCTGACCTTACCCTGGCAAACTTAAATACAACATGAAGAAAACCTGCATATGCTCTGCCAATTTAAAAATTTTTTTAACACACACCAAAAAAAAAAACAAAAAACCACCCACAAGAAAATCACAGAATGTGGTACTGATCAAGCACAACATTCTGATGGGGACAATGATGAAATTTGAAATTTCCCCAAAACAAAGAATATGTCTTCAACTAGAGCAGATAACAGAAATGTTGCCTGTAAACTTGTTTATTTGTTGCAAAATTACCAAGTTTGTGTTATTTGGTCTTCTATAAGAGGATGACTCTTAAGGAAATATATTATGCATTTTTGTCTTAATCTCTTTACAAATCATTTTGAAACTGAGACAACTGCTATGAAAGCTAAAGATATGAATAGCTAGTACCATTGATTACATAAGTTATTTACATGGCATAGTTCTTTTGACATTGTGGAGGCCTGTGCAACTATTCCTGGCCATTTGTCATGATTCATTAAATGCCAAAGGGAGAAATCCATTAAAATATGGCAAAATCTAGAAGCAATATGCAGGATTCTTGAACAAGTAACTTAAATTTTATGTCACTATGGTTTCCTCTAGAACCTAGGCTTAGATAGCCAGAGAAATGTCTAGTGATTAATATGCAATTATTTATGCTAACTGAACATTTGCACCTGTAAAACATGTTTCAGTTCTGAAGACAACTAAGCCTTTATCTCAGATACCTTTTTGATGTAACTATTGGGTTACTATTTGCAGTGTATAACATTCTAATTTAAAACAAACAAAAGGCTTTAAACAAAACAAAATATATAAAAATGTTTAAAAAGAGGTGCACTTTGCAAAGTTTAAATGCCAGTTTATTTGGCAATGTAATGAAATATTTAAAAATGCTTACCTCTTCTTGCTTGGGAATATTAAATTTTGCCATCTTGGTCTTGGCCATAGCTGGGTCATCTTTATTAGAAGGTACTCCCCTATATGATGTACAGTGCTTGTTAGCTTCTGCCGATAACTTTAGCTTTGGAGAATCATCAGGAGCCTGATCTTGACCATCCATTGGTCTTACATAAGCTGTTGGTTTCTGTTGAACTATATTAGGCTTTGAAGCAAGTGAAGGAGGGAAGTTCTGAACACAGTGCCCAGTGCTCTGTTTTGCTGGCCTTTCTTGAGCTTGAGATCCTACTTCTACACTGCAATTTAGTTTTGACTGTTGCTGTGCTTTGCTGACACTGTCTCCAAGCACAGATCTTAAAGTACCTTGTTGTGCAGCACTGACAGATGACGATGTGGGACTTGATGCAAAGTGTTTCAGCTTTTCCAGACTGGTTTTTTGGTTAGCCATTTTGAAGTCACAGTTGTGTGACTCAAGCAATCTGTGCCCGTGCTTGCTTGCCCTCTGCTGGCCATCAGAAGCATTGTGCCCAGCTTTCTGCCAACCCATTGTGGGGCTCTTGCTTTGCTGACCAGATAGAGCTGCTGGTATGGATGATGAAGTGCAGCATATGGAAGGCTGAGGCTGTTGTCTTGAATCTGGAATAAAATGTTCATCAGTTTTGTTCACAGATGCCTGTGGAATACCAGGTTTTGGAACTCCAACAAGATGACTCTGGTTGGATCGATCCGTCAATAAGTCCTTCATTTCATCATAGTTGCCTAAAGTATTCTGAATACGATTTGAGAGCTCATCCCCCTTGTTAGTCTGCAAAAAAAAAACAAAAACAAAAAACAAAAAACAAACATTCGGTAACAATTAAAGTAAAAGGAAATAATTTCATTCATGCTTCACTCATTACTGAAGTTGCACTGCCTTACCCAGTAACACAGTTGAGGAATGAGATTGAAAATCCTTACTGTCTCTGAAGACATTTGTCAACATCCTAAATCTACCCTGAACTGGAAAAGCTGTAAAGGGCCTCACAGTATATAAAAATGAAATCTATCACTGGCATCACACGGTCGTTAAAATATACTACCTGGAAACTAGAAAATTTATTATTGCAGCTCTGCAGAATGATTTGGATTAAATCTGGTCATAATAAAGAAATTTCCTTTGTTGGGAGCCAAGTATTGATTTGAGGCCTACAAGATGTTTAGGCAACAGCCTTAGCTACTGCACCACCGTGTGCTGCCCCTGACCAACAGCCTTAGTACTGAAGGTCTGCAGGCCCACAGCACCCAGGCCCTTGATTGGATGGACAGCAGCACTTTCATTGAGTAACTGAACTATATAAATGTCTGACCAGGAAGAGGAAGCTGCCTGAGCCCCAGAGTACTCTCCAGACTGCCTTGCCGCGCTGCTTCACCTGACCTTACCTTGTTGCCTCATCTGACCTCACCTCCCCAACCCACTAACCTGGCCCCCTGGATTGAGTCTTCCGGCTACTGACCCTTGCAAGAACTCCAACCATGGCCCCGGATAGCCTCTGATATAGACTGGCATAGTGGCTGCCTGACCATCTGCACATACATTACTGCTTTGGACGGTCCCCTGGTCCGTCTGGCACTAAATCTTTGTAGTTCACAGAAAGTTTCCGTTTTAAGACATGGATCAGGCTTCAGCCATGAACGATAATACTATGTTCTTAATTTCCTTCAGCATGGGTTCTTTACAGAAATGTACACGTAGCAGAAAAGGGAGGCAATACAATAGCTTAAGACAGTACTGAATTCACCAGTCAGCCTACTGCATATTCTGAACTGACCCCAATATCAACAAGGTTTCCTAAGAAAAGAAACTGAACTAATGGGACATGGGAAAAAAATATTACTGACTCGTGATTCTACTTCTCTGAAAATATCATTTCTGACAGAATTCTCACTCCTGGGTCTTAGCTCTTTTGCAAAAAACAGGAAGAACTTCCCAAGTTCTTAACATTTTTTGGCAGTGGTAGCGAGATGGAATATAAGCAAGTTGCCTTTTCCATCCTCCCAAGGATGGAATGTGCTATCATCTAAGCCTTGCCACTTTCTTCAAGCAGGAGGCAAAAGTTCCTCAAAGAAATAAGATAATAAAAATAATTGAAAACTATTGTCTCAAGAAATTAACTGTAAACAAAGGTGTAAACATTAACATCACCGCCCGATAGATTCCTCCAAACTCTGCAGAGAGGCAGGTGGGTGAGTGAGAATCCTGTCAGGCTACCTTCACAGAAATGGGATTAGAGGTCAGTCATTTTCTGCTTTTTCTTCACCAGTGGTGAAATCCTGATCCCACTGAAGTCAATGGCAGAACACCCATTGACTTCAATAGGACCAAGATTTAACCTTGAGATTCTTGCTCCTGGAGAGAAAAGCAGCTCAAGGGAAGAACATCAAAAGAATGTAAAAAAGAAAAAGAATGTAAATAAATCTGCAACTGGAAACAGCAATCAGACCAATACCAACCAGGGAGAGGAAGGTGGGGTGGGGGGGGGGGGTTGGCTTACTTTTCATAAACTTCAAATATAATTGGCTTAAATTAATCACATACTGAAACAAACAAACATAATAGGGGAAAGGAGAATAGGTACTCCCCTAACTTAGAAACAGTATCTGCATTCACTGAAACAGGATTTTCTCCTAGAAGCTGAATCCATGCAATAATGCCTTCAGGATATGTGCAATGAGGGCCATGTAGCCGCCTTGTCAATGTTTGCAAGGGAACTATCCCACCCAAGGCATGCAATGCAGGCAACCTTGCCTAAAGTTGAACATGCCTGGCACTGACCTTCTAGTTCCAGGGCAGCCAGGTGATAGATATGCAAAATGTAATCCAACAACAATTTTTGAAGTGGATTACTTAGTCATAGTATTGCCCAGTGCAGTAAAATAAAAAAAAAGTTGGGAGGATTTTTTAAAGATTTACTCCACTCCAGTTAAAATATCAATAACTTTTTGAGCCTAGGGAGAAGGGCATTATGGGCACATGTGGGTGGAAAGAACACTGGCAAGTTGTGAGGCTGGCTATGGTGGAAATTTATCACCACCTGCAAGAGCAGTCTCTGCTGACTCTGAGGCATCACACTGTAAAACTTGGAATAAGATGGAACAGTCATAAGAGCCTGAAGCTCGCTCGCTCTCTAAGCAGAAAATCACTATCACAGAATTTGAGCTCACAGATATTTGGTGACTTAAAAGGGAGTTTTCATTAGCTTTGTCAGGACCATGTTAACGTCCCATAATAAAGAGAGGAATTAATGAGGTTCCAAAAATGGAAAGCCCCACATAAATCTGAAGATATGGGTCTACAGAGATAATGTCTTGACTAGTTTTCAACAGGCCAGATGTTTCTTAACTGAGTTGGGATTTAAATTAGGCTCAGGCAGTAAGAAGCTAGTCAAGCATAGATAGTAAAGGAGTCATCATGGGCCTGCTTGTATCATGCCACAAGCCTCTTCTACCTGGAACTGTAAGTCCACATGCTACATGGCTTTTGAGAAGCTAGGAAGACTGGAGCTACCAGTTCAGAGACAGCATAACTATAAATAAGACAAGGAAGACTTTGTAGCGCCTTAGAGACTAACCAGTTTATTTCAGCATAGGCTTTCATGGGCTATAGCCCACTTCATCAGATGCATAGAATGGAACAGAAGTAAAAAACTTCCAGAACAGAATCCAATGAGAAACTGAGGAACTGGCATTAATTTTCGAATTAGACACAATAAACCAAGGGCTAAATAGAACTTGCGAATGGTTCTCATTACACTAATTGATTGCCTTTCCCTAGTTAATTTACCTTCAGTAGTTGTTATCTCCTGTCAGACACAGAGACCCATTTCAAAAGGTATTTTTTCTCCTGCTGATAATGGCCCATCCAAATTAAACAGCCTCTTAGAAGTGGTATGCTAATGTACAACCTTTTTTTTTTTTTTGCTTTCTGTGTATAAATGCATCTTACTTCTGTGTGTTCCATTCTATGCATCCAATGAAGTGGGCTCTTGCCCACGAAAGCTTATGCTGAAATAAACTGGCTAGTCCCTAAGGTGCTACAAAGTCTTCCTCGTCTTATTTACGGATACAGACTAAAACGGCTGCTAATCTTAAGCATAACTATAGATCACTATATTGTCAGGAGCCAGTCTTCTCAAGGAGGGAGTTCCTGGGTTTGGAAAGAGGGGAGTGCCCTCTGGCCAGAATCCCAGTCTCATGGAATAGGATATCTGCAACAGAGTTGACAGGTATACTTGTGCGGGCCAGTATTGGGTTTGCAAGATCACTCTCTTGACTAAACTTTGTCAAGATCTTAGCTAGCAGAGGATTAGCAGAGGTCCTTCTACACTTGATCTCTTCTTCTCCAGCAAATCCCTCACTAGTCTAGTCTTTTTCTCTGTGTCTTGGTCAGATGACTCTGAGAAGATCCACCTCTGGCACTCCTCACTGGAGGGAAGAGCTGATCCACCATTCATTGATTCAGAGACCATTTGTGAGGATCTGTCACAGACTGATCCAGTCTACCTATGATTATGTTCTACTTCCCTGCTACATGTAGGGTGTCAAGGAATGTTGAGAGAGACAGGGCCACTTTCACATAAACAGGTTTTACCAGCTCAGGCAGTGTTACAGGATCCCACTCCAGAGCAAGCCCCGTGTTCACAGAAGCTATTCACCAGCCAGTGCTTCCTTGTGCTAGGTGTAAGGTTAATGGGGCTCCCCGTTGGTCACCTTCTCCTGTTGTTAGCCTCTGTCTGGGTCTTTTGTGACTTAAAAGTTCAAACCCCCTTCTGGAGCATCCAAGTCCAGCTGTAACTAGACAAAGCCCAAGTTGGCTTCTCCCAGCTGACCACTTCAAAGTCCCTTCACCTATCTGCTCCAAGCCCACCAGCAAAGTCTTCCTAAATCAAACAGAATTGCATTCATTGTTTTTTGGGGAGGGGGTTGGGGGAGGTGGGGGCTTGGAAGAGTAACAAGTCCCATGACTTCTCCCTGGGCTCAGGAGAACTCCAAAACTAAATACTATCAAAATGTCTTTCATCCATCTAAGTGCTTGAGCCTCTTGCTCCTCTTGGGTTCCTCTTCAAATCCCAGTTCCTCTTACAGAACATAGCCCCAAGGACTGCCTCCCTGGAGACTGGCCTCTTGTCCAAGGGCCTACCACAGGGTTAGCTCCACTCTGATGACTTAGCTCTCTAGCACAAGCCAGCTCAACAGGTCTCCTCCACAGCCAGCCCCTAAGTGCTGGGTTTCCTTCCTTTTTAAGTCCTATACCCAGATCAGGTGCGGTAGGGCCTGGGTAATTAAACAGACTTGGCCAGCCCCTGGCCTCCTGACCCTTAAAGAGGCAAGTCACCCCATTACATGGTGCTTCCCTACCTATTGATGTAAAGTGGCCTGATTCTCCTCAAATTAGGGCCACTTTTTGGAATACCAGGAATACCTTAAAGCCTTAGGAACTGTTCATATTCCTCTGTAAGAACATTTTTGTGCAGCCTTTGTTCCTGGGGAGACCAACTTCCTCCAAGCATTGGGCCCTTCCATATGGACTTCCTGTCACAAGCCAGGCACATTTGTGCTCACTGCAATTTGGATGTTCATAGTTAATTGAAGATTGTCTCTAGATGCCACCAGGCCAGAGGTATTCTCTCATCTGAATGTGATGCGAGAGTCCCTGCGCTCTCAGGGTCCACTGAAGAGATCTCATATGCAAATGTGCCATGGGAACTACAAGTACAGTTGCAGCTATCAGATCCAAAATTCTTAGTATGGTGTAAGCTGTCACCTGCTGGCTCTTGCTTATCCGCTCTGCCACAGTGGTAAGATCTTGGATCCACTCCTGAGGCAGGAAAGGTTCAAGCTAAGCTGTATCTGGCTGGGCTCTCAGGAATTCTAATTGTCTGCTAGGGACAAGTTGGAATGTTGGGTATTTTAACAGGAATTCTAGTGGCACAGACTGATTTAATGACACCCTCCAAAGGGTTGCTGTCCCTGTGTTGCCAGTTATTAGGTAGGGGAACACATGCACTCGCAACCTGGGTAAGTAGGCCAAATATTTAGTGAAAACATATCTCACATATAATGATCAAAGAGCCTTCTGATACCTGGGAAGTATCTCTATGCTTAAACAACTGCAAGATCCAGAGGACAGAGCCAATCACATTCTTCTTAAAAAACCCTTAGCAAAATTACTGAGTTTGTTGATGTGGCAGTCTCTTCAGTCCAGGAAGTATCTGGAATAAAACCCCTTCTCCCTCTTTCTTTGCCAGAAAAGATTGGATTTCCTACAGCATCTCTTCATCATCAGACGGTGCCTGAGAGCATTCTTGTAAGGTATAACAGAAATATACCTATCTCAGAGCTGGAAAGACCTTGAAAGGTCATTGAGTCCAGTCCCCTGCCTACACAAGCAGGACCAAATACTGTCCCTTGACAGATTTTTTTTTGCCCCAGATCCTTAAATGACCCCCTCAAGGATTGAATTCACAACCCTCGGTTTAGCAGGCCAATGCTCAAACCACTGAGCTATCCCTCCCCATCCCCTGGAGCATGGAACAGTCTGTAAGGCAGTAACACTCAGACTGAGGCTTGGGAGCTGCAACTGACTTCTCAGTGTGTTTCCTGCAACTCCTTGCAGCACATGATATTAAAACACTGGTGATTTAATTATTAACCAGTCTAAGCTATTAACCATTCAGGATGCTTTTACTATGTTATTAAACAGTTGTAGATACTTGGTCTGCTGTGAGAATAATATATTTTAAAAAATAGTAAATGAAAAAATGAATTCACACTACTGTGGCTCTTTTGGGCAATGATGATTGCTCCTGGTCGTCTTAGATGTCTGTTCCCTCTGACCTAAAATCAGATTTTCAGAAAGACTTTATAGTAGTGATACTCTCTTTGTGATTCAGAATCCAAATTAGCAAACAAGCATAAAAGGCTCCCAGTCTGTTTTGACAAGGTCAGCTACGGCTTGTTGAAAGGCAAGAATGAGGTCCTTTGACTTCTGCTGGTGTTATCGAGGCCAAGTGCCCTGTGCAGAGGAGTATTAAACTTCCTGGAAGCCTGGAGTTGATGTTGAAGTTGGGCCTACAAAGAGGAGTGTTTCCCTTCATTCCCTTGTGGAAGGTGTGACCGTAAAGGCCCCTTGATGTCAACTGGTAAAGGGTTCACTGTCATGTAACAGCATCTCCTATCAAGTCTGACAAACTCACTGTACCTAACACATTGATATTGTAGAATTTTATCCATAAAGAATGTTGTGTGAGGTATCATATAAGAGCTTATATTATACTGGTCATGATAAGCATTGTGAGAGGTAAGTTCAGGTGCTATTCCAGAAGTCGCATATATGTACTAAAAATATGTTTAAACTTCGTAACCAGGATGGGTTCATAAACAAGGATTTCCCAAACAAAGGAATGTTGATTTACCTGTCTGCCTAGATCTCTGGTGTAAATTAAGCAGAATATGCCAAATACATTGGGAGTTCAGTTGCATAGGAGGTAAACAGGAAGAACAAATTAACAAGAGGGTGAAAAAGCAACATGGCACCAGCACACCAGAGCACAAGCATCAAGAATGAATGAATTTATCTTGCGGTACACTTCAAAAGGATCCATTTCAAAGGTTTGCTGGACTATAAGAAGAGGGAAAAAAAACCCTGGGCAGTTATCTGTTACTGAGGGAGCAGAAAGGACAACACTTTTTTCATCTATGAAAGTTGGACCCTGGTGCTGCTGAGAAGTTGCTTTAAGTGGGAAACTTACTTAGACACAGGGCTTGTCTTCACTACAGCACTAAACTACGTAACGGAAGTCAACATAACCTACACTGACTTACTTCAGTGTCTGCACCGTGCTATGTTGATGGGAGACGCTCTCTCATCAACATACTTCCATCCCTCGTTGAGGTGGATTACAGAAGTCGATGGGATAGCACTCTCTCATCAACTTAGCATATATCTTAACCAAACTCACTAAATCAATGCCGCTACATTGATCACAACAGCGCTGATTTTGCCTATAGTGAAGACATGCCCATAGGTCTTAGCATGTTAAAAGTTATGATCAGTCTCTTAGAAATGTGTTATACTTTTATTTTATATGTAACCAATTGCCTTTTATATGTAACCGTTGCCATTATACATACTCAATAGTCACTTGAATATGTGAATCTCTGTTCTTTGTTAATAAACTTATTCTCCTTTTACTATAAAATCATCTCAGTACTGTGATATTAAATAGACTGTACCTTTTCTGTTGACATAAGCTGGTGTTTACAGTATTTGGAGACAGTGGACTTGATAATTACTGTGAGTGTTCAGTGATGGGCTGCACATTACAAAGGAATACTTCTGGGGAGCTGGAGAACTGGGATACACCAATTGTTTACGTGGATGGCAAAGTAAGGGCTGATAGAATGCTGAAAGTTTTGCCTGGGGTGTCTAACAGACTGGGGTGTCAGGAAGCTATCATCCAGCTTAGCACCAGCAAATCTCTCTGTTCCTAAGGCAAGGGGTAACACAGTGACCTACAGTTCTGGACATCCTGAGAAAGCGTCACAAAGGAGCCTGAGAGATGAGATACAAGCCTGAGAATGTTCAGAGAACTTCATTTTACCTTCTGCAGAGAGACGCCCACTTATTCCCCAGTCAGTTTCTCTCCAGCCTAGGAACCTAGTAGAACTAAGATGCCTTCAGCCAGAGCTAATGACATCTTCCCTGAGGCAGTGGCTTTCATCACCAATTCATTAGCACGGAAGGTGACCCACTTCTGCTGCACAGCCAAGTCTATATTTTATGTGCACAAGCTTCCTGGCATTAGTTCTGTGGGAGAGACTCAATCAGAGCAGAAAACGTCTTCCAATGTTCAGCCTGGTATTAAGCCATGATAAAGGCTACCAAGCAGTGTAAATGTTAGGTGCCGAAACTTTGGTGATCAATACTGTGAGAGTGAGATGGTTTTCCCTGGAGCTTTGACTGACATCACCATCAAGACTTCACACTGAAGGTAGGGGACATAGGTGGTGGTTTCCGTGAAAAGGATATATATTTTCTTCACAACAAAGCCAGATATAGAGGTGGCTGTCACACCTTTTTCACTAGCTGATCTAAAATAGGGTGGAAGGCAACAGCACTCTATGGGAGAGGGAAATTCTGGCCCTGTAACGTCTTGTTAACGATACGTGCAGATTTATGAGGAACACCAACAGAGCTGTTAACCTGATATTTCTCCACAGTAGAAATATACTTAGCATCCACAGAGTCCTTCAGCTCTTCTGAATCCAAGCTGTAATCATCATTACCACCCTGATCCTCAGCCCACCTCCCAGTATAAATGGAAGGAACTGTCTGGTGATGTAGGAGTGTGGGGTAGCTTACAGCATCATATGTGCCTCAGGAAGCCCTGACAGGGACTGCATCAAAATACATGGTACAAAAGGAACAGAGGGTAGGAGAAGTTGGTGTTGAAGCCAGAGATTAGTGACTGAGGGAGAGGATTCCTAGGCACAGGCACTAACCCCAGTGTAAAAAGCACTCCAAGTGTACTGAGAGCTCCCCTCACTTTCTGACACAGGATGAGAAGGTTGCACTGATGTCAGTATTGAAGACTTTGTGGCAGTCTCCACAGAACTAAGAGTGATTTGGCCTGAGAACCCATTGATAACTCAGAATCACCATTTCCATACCCTAAGATAGAGATGATAAATAGAGACATATGGGGGAAATCTGAAGGCCTCATTACAAAGGTTCCTGGAGGGAGTTTTTAGCATTAGCTGGTCAGAAAGAATAAGACCCACTCTCTCAATGCTTCTGCTCAACCTCTACAGATGATCTTAGTACCACCAACTTCAGGCACATTCCTTAACATGAAGAGTCAAAGCTTTCAGTGCTTCCCGGGCAACTGCAGAAGACCCATTTGGTGATTAGGCTACCTGACTGGGCTTACCAGGATGAAAATGCACTTGCACCAACCCCAGCAGCACCTGCATCAAATCTCAGCACACAGTGGTATTGAGTAACTTGTGCCCATGGGTTTGCCCTTCAAAGCACTCCAGGATGGCTTCATAAGGGACTTGTGCCTCAAGAAGGACTTGAAGAGGTTTCCCATGTTCTCTAAGTGCCTAAGGTAACATTTGCAGCAAATCTAACACCTGTGCAACTGGTAGGCCACTCCAAGGCAGACAAAGCAGAGGACAAGTTTCAGCCATTGCCTAGGTTATTCTGCCATATAGACAAATGGTTTCAAACCATGTGCTCCTTCTTTAAGGAATGAGGAGACAGACAACATTCAGGAAAGAATGCAAGTACTGGGATGTTAAAAACAGGTTCTGGGACACTGAAAAACATGCCGAAGCAATGAAGTCTCAAGGCAAGCACTGAAGAACTGAAAAAGAGGTACAAAATACTATAAGCATTAACAGTAAATGTAGAAGTCCTGAGACAAGCTGTTCAACAACAAAGCTATTTTAACAACTTAGATCTGACTGGAAGTCTGGGACATAGTAAAAGGAACCCTACAGTGCTTTGAAGCATCAAAAGAGGAGAGCTGGAGCAGCAACTGAAGAGGTACATCCCCTGCAGGGAGCTCTTTTACTGACCGTGCTCAAAAAGGTACTACCAGTCCTCAAAGGTTAGGCAATGATTAAGCTTAAAGGGTAACATCTGACCATTGGTGGTGGGACTGGCTTGTGCTCCATCCCTCAAGGAACAAACTCTAAATGACATTTGAGAATTCTGTCTGCCCCTTTTGGAAGCTGGGAACACAGGAATGAAAATCCTAGCAGATTTTCAGACCAGTTTTGTTTGTGTCATTCATAGTGAATAAAAAATAAACTGTAGCTATATATACACTGTAACGGTAAACAACAGACACCTAGATTGGACTCATGATACAAACATATTTAGTGTGTAGCTAAATACAACTGGGCAACAAAACTGGCAGATGAAATTTAATGTTGGTAAGTGTAAAATAATGCACACTGGAAAATGTAATCCCACTTAGACATACAAAATGATAGGGTCCAGATATCTTGGATTAATTGTGGATAGTTCTTTGAAAACATCCGCTCGACGTGCAGCAGCAGTCAAAAAAGCTAACACAATGTTCGGAACCATTAGGAAAGGGATAGGTGAGACAAAATATTATACTACCACTATATAAATCAGAGATGGACAAACTATGGCCCATAGGCCACATCTGGCCTGCGGGACAGTCCTGCCTAGTCCCTGAGCTCATGGCCAGGGAGGCTAGCCCCCATCCCCTCCCCCACTCTCTCTCCTTTCCTGCAGTCACATGGGCAGTACTCTGGGTGGCTGGGCTGCGAGCTCCTGCAGGGCAGCTCAGCAGCATGTCTGGCTCCGGCTGGGTGGCATAGCTGCCAGACATGCTGCTCTGAGCGGCATGGTAAGGAGGTGCATAGCAGGGGGTGAGGGTTGAATAAGGGGCAGGAGGTCCTGGGAGGCAGTTAAGGAAGCAGGGGGAAGTTGGATGGGGTGGAGGTTTGGGGGTGGGGAGGGGAGTGTCAGGGGAAGGGGATAGGCACAGGAGTCCCAGGGAGGCCTGTCAGGGGTAAGGGGTGTGGATAGGAGTCAGGGAAATCAGAGGACAGGGAGAGGAGAGGTTAGATAAGGGTGGGGTCCTGGGGACGCAGTTATGGTCTCCGGAGGTCAGGAGACTAGGAGCAGGGGAATGTTGGATGGGTCAGAGGTTCTGAGGGGGGCAGTCAGGGTGCGGGAATTGGGAGGGGGTCAGATAAGAGGCAAGAATCAGGCTGTTTTGGGAGGCACAGCCTTCCCTACCCAGCCCTCCATACAGTTTTGCAACCCCAATGTGGGCCTCGGGCCAAAAAAAGTTTGCCCACCCCTGATATAAATCCATGATACCCGCCCCCACACACACACATTGAATATTACATGCCATTCTGGTTGCCACATCTAAAAAAATTGGAATTGGAAGGGTGACAAAAATGTGTAGGGGTATGGAACAGCTTCCAGATGAGGAGAGATTAAAAAGACTGGCACTCTGCAGTTTAGAAAGGAGACAACTAAGGGGGGGATTGATGGCAGTCTATGAATTCATGAATGGTGTGGAGAAAATGAATAAGAAAGTGTTTTTTCCTCTTCACGTAACCAGGGCCAGCTCCAGGCACCAGAGCAGCAAGCACGTGCCTGGGGCGGCAAAGTGGCAGGGGGCGGCCTGCCCATCTCTGTCAGGGCGGCAGTCAGGCGGCCTGCGGCGGCACGGCTGCAGGAGGTCTGTCGGTCTCACAGATTCGGCGGCATTTCGGTGGCAGGTACACTGAAGCTGCGGGATCAGCAAACCTCCTGCAGAAACGCCGTTGAATCCACGTGACCAGTGGACCTCCCGCATGCGTGCTGCCGAAGGCCTCCTTAGTGCTGCACTTGGGGTGACAAAAAAACATAAGGTCACCCCTGCACATAACACGAGTACTAGAGGTCACTCAAAAAAATTAACAAACAGCAGACTTAGCACTTCCTTAAGTTTGTTTTTCTTCACACAACACAGTCATCCTGTAGCAGGGGATGTTATGAAGGCCGCAAGTTTTACTGGGGTTGAAACAAGAACTAGATAAGTTCTATTAAGCAAGATGCTCAGGGAGGCAACCTCATGCTCTGGGTGTCCCTAAGCCTCTGACTGCCAGCGGTTGGGACTGGATGTCCAGGCATGGATCATGTAATAAATTGTCCTGTTCTGTTAATTCCCTCTGAAGCGTCTGGCACTGGCCACTGTTGAAGACAGAATACTGGGCTAGATGAACCATTGGTCTGACCCAATATGGCCATTCTGGTGTTCTTATGTTAGCTTGACCACACTCTAATACAATTATTTTCCTAAATACTTGAGAAGTAGAGGACCATCACCTTTACTCTTAGATTCAGTGCAATCTCTTAGATTCAATACAATATCACCAAGGTATTAGATTATTTCATTTTAGTTACTACTCAATCTTGTGAGAAACCAATCTAAAAATACCTGATTCTCAATGAGCCATAAATGTTTTTATATGCAAGTTTTGTGAGGCCAAAACTTGTAGGAGACTACTGAAGCCTGAGCAATATCTTGTACAACCTACATTTTATTGTCCAAAAATAAATAAATAAAAAGCAGTACAGTTGGGAAACATCTACCTTGTACGGTTCACTGAAGAGGGAGTAACTGGTATTAAATGAACTATCTTCCTGCTGTGCCTCCTGATTTCTCCTCTCCCATTCTTTCCTCCGCAGAACATTTCTGTCAGGTTCATAGACACTGCGTCAAAGGAAAGAGAATTTTTAAAAAAATTAAACGGCAACACATAAACCGATGTTAATTTATTAACTTTGATGCATCCGATGAAGTGGGCTATAGCCCACGAAAGCTTATGATGAAATATACTGGTTAGTCTCTAAGGTGCTACAAAGTCTTCCTTGTCTTATTTACGGATACAAACTAACACGGCTGCTAATGTTAAATCTATTAACTGTGATTCACAGGCAGATGGCAAAGATAACAAGAACATGAATCAGATTAATGCTAGTCTAATCAGTCAGTGGAAGCTCAGGTCTCTGGGTATGCCAATGCTTTCTCACACTGGAAACAGATAATTAAATTCTTAAGGAAGCCAAACAAAAAAAACAAAAAAAAAAACAAAAAAAACACACACACATGTGGCAAGCTCTGGCCCGTACTGAGCTTCTCTGCTGAAATGTGATGCAGAAAAGATCAAAGTAACTTTGACAGAGCACTGAGAGTTCTCTTATGACACATGGTATTTACAGCTAAGAGTAAATAGAAATTATGAACACATTTCCATTTAAGACATATCCTCAGAGTGTTATAATAAAATGCTCCTTTTTTACATAGCTGTGTTTCTGCAGTGATTGTTTCATTAACTAGCTCCCCAAAGAGCAGTTAAAACTACATGCGGTAGTGGTTTTCCCAGTTATGCTCCTTCTTATCTCCGCTAATCACTCAAGACTTGCTCAATCAAGTCCTCCTTCGAACTGATTTGACAGCATCAGAGCATGAATAAATTAATACTCTAATGATGGGGTCAAAGTGGGGGCGGGGGTGAAGATTAAATGGTATCACTGCGTGAAACAATTGTGTCCTTTTTGGAAATAAACTAAAGACCCCAGTATTGAAAGACAAACATTAAAATAACATTTTAGAATTTTTTTTGATATAAGAGGTCCAAGACATGAAGAACATTGTGTCCATATCACCTCCAAACAACATATATAGATTTGCAAACTTTAATCTCTTAAATTTCATCCTCATCACAAAACATACCTAAATATCTAAACAGGTTTACAAGTGTTTACAATTATTAGATTAAAAGAATGACTTATTTTGCTATTTCCAGCTAATGATTTCCTCTTTTTTTGTGATGTAGTTTTGTAAAGTGGAAAATATATTAGTGCCATGTAAGTGTATTGGCTATAAATAAAATAAAGCTTATCTTTCTCACTAGCTGTCTAGTTAAGCAAAATGGACTTTAAATCATTTACCCAAGTGACTTGACTTAACATGTGTCAAGAAAAACTGTTAAAATGTCCAAAGCTGTTAATTTTAAGATATGCGTGTACTGAAAACATCCAAAATATGTAGACACTTAATATTTTAAAAATAACTTCTTAGTAGTGACCAAAGGACACTAAAATCCACTGTCCATTTGTTGACCTGTGTGAGAAACATCTGAGCCTAATTCTTAATGGACAGGTGTTCACCACTATCTCAGCTGACACCTCTGATTGCAGTCTCAACTCAGAGGTCAAACACTGAGCATGCAGACTTAAGAGTGCTCTGATCCAGAAGAAATTTCTCCTCAAAGCAAAATTAAGGTACATTAATGCAGAGAAAGCTGGCAAAGCTGCTGCTTAAGATATTCTCTCTTTCAGTTAAAGAATATTTTTTTCACTTTGCATGTGCAATTTTTCACTCTGCAGGTGTAATAAATGTACTTAAAATAATGTATCTTCTAAAAGAACTGGACTTGACTCATTTGTACCAATGAGATAAACAGACTGATCCCTTACATTATATGAAGACATTAGTGAAAGTCTTACTATTTCAATGGAACCAGCCCTGTACAGGTGAGATTCCATTTAGCAACCATTATAGGAGAAAGTAAAGAACATATACCACATACACAAAAGAGAGAGAGAGAAAGCGGATGTCATTTTAAAGGCAACAATCATTATACCATACCATCTGAGATGACCCAGTGTGGTAAATTGATAAGTGACTTGTAACAAGAGGAAGGGGTGGAGTGGGGGGCAGGATCAGGGGCAGAGCGAGGGCGAGAAGAGGTGAGGTAGAAGCTTGGGTGAAGGTGTGGAGTGGGGACTGGACCTGGGGCTGAGCGGGGATTGAGAACCCCCAGGGAAAGGAGGAATCTGGCGCCTGTGGTACAGTATTTAGTTACATAATCACATACTATATGTCCCAGCCTGCTCTGGAGATGAATCAAAGTTGTGTACTGAAGTCAGATATTTCGCTGTACGATCTTGACTCTACCTCATTTGTTGCAGAAGTTTAAAAGTGTGCACCTATTGATGGTACTGGGATCGGTGGGCCTAGGTCTGCCGAGAGCTGAATTGTTGACCCAGTTGACTCAAGTAGTGGAAGCTGCCAAACAGATGGCTCGGCAAGCTTCCACCCACACCAGCTCTCCCAGGTTCTGGGTCATGAGGAGCACGTCACTGGTACATGTAGATAGGACCACCCACAAGTCTGACTCTTGAAGTACCAGCTCCATCATTCTCTTATGGAGGAAGGGCTCAATGGTGAGGGCATACAGCTGTCTGAAGGGCATGCAGCCTTGATGCACCCCTCGACCAAAGGTGGTAGGTTTGGTCAAGGCCCGCTTGAGCTTCACCAGACACTCTACTACAGCATTTCGCTCCTGGAGAAACCCCACAGAGCAGGGATCAAAGTTAAATGCCGACAGAGTGCCCATCAGATACCTTTGATCCACACTGTCAAATGTTTTCTCCTGGAAGAGGGGCAGGAGACTATCCTTATGTGTGAAATGGAGAAGGTCCCAGATCAGACAGAAATTGTCAAAGATCGTCCTCCCTGGGATGGCATACGTCACGTTAGGGTGGATCACGTCTACCGGCACAAATTTAAACCACAGAGATGACGGTGGCGAGTTGGATCACAGAAACCCCCTTGGGGCTGCCAACTGATGTGCTGAGATTACTTCTACATCTGTTTTCCTTGGCAGCTTGGGACTTCAGCGCCCTGCCGAGTCTGAGCCAGACATGCTAGCTGGCTGCAAACCCAGACCAAGGTCTGAACCCTGTCCCCTAACAACTGCAGGCTTAACTGAAAATGGTTTAAGAAGTGTTTCTGTCTCTAACACTCAGATGCCCACCTCCCAATGAGGTCCAAAGCCCAAATAAATCCATTTTACCTTGTATAAAGTTTATACAGGGTAAACTCAAATTGTTTGCCCTCTATAACACTGATAGCGAGATATGCACAGCTGTTTGTTCCCCACCCCAGATATAAATACATACTCTGGGTTAATTAATAAGTAAAAAGTGATTATTAAATACAAAAAATAGGATTTAAGTGGTTCCAAGTAATAGCTGACAGAACAAACTGAATTACCAAGCAAAATAAAACAAAAGCCTATGCAAGACAATGCTCAGTACAGTAAGAAAGTGATTTCAGATAAAACCTCACCCTCAGACGTTTCAATACGTTTCTGTCACAGACTGGATGCCTTCCTCGTTTGGGCACAGTCCTTTCTCCGATACAGCCCTTGTTCCAGCTCAGGTGGTAGCTAGGGATTTCTCATGATTGCAACCCCCTTTGTTCTGTTCCACTGCCTTATATAGCTTTGGACCAAGGCAGGAATCTTTTGTCTCTCTGGGTCTTGACTCCCAGCCCCCTTCTAAATGGAAAAGCACCGGGTTTAAGATGGATTTCAGTACCAGATGACATGGTCACATGTCCTGTGAGACCCCAAGCCTTCATTCCTCCCAGCCTGACTCACAGGAAGGCCTGCCTGCAAACAGAGCCATCCATAGTCAATTGTCCTGGTTGATGGGAGCCATCAAGATTCCAAACCACCATTAATGGTCCACACTTTGCATAACTACAACAGGCCCTCAGAGTTACATTTCATATTTCCAGTTTCAGATACAAGAGTGAAACATTTATACAAACAGGATGACCACACTCAGTAGATTATAAGCTTTGTAATGATACCTTACAAGAGATCTTTTTCATGAAGCATGTTCTAGTTACATTATAGTCACACTCATTATATAATTTTATAAAAAATGCTAGAGTTCAATGTCACAATGTTGAGGAGTGACACCAGTGCCAATTCTTCAGCTCATAGAGGTCCCTCTTTTGGGCAGCAGGGCATCTAATCTGTAGACAGATGTTCAGACAGACATCTCCTTTTGAGACTGTTATACATCTGGTTCCTAACCAGTTTCTAGATAGTAAATGACCACATGAGTCTTCACTCTGGCACCCACAGATTTGAAAAAAATCACCTATATGACATTCACTGCTAAAGCGGAGGGGTTTTTTTTCCTCCCCTTATTTGATGCAAAAAAAAGTCAATAAAAACATATAGTTTCTAGGTCTTTGAATGCCCATCTACACATCCTGAATTAGATATTGACTTAGCAATGGAATTTATAACTTGCAACACTATAGAATGACTATGCAAATGACAAAGCAGCATCATGATGACTAATATGCTGTTTATAAACAGTACCTTAGAAACGGCTGCAAGTTGAAAATTATGTTCCTTTGTTAATGGCAGATGGTAAATCTCTAGTATTTGTAAGACTGCTCCTTATTTTCAAGAACACTACAAGAATCATTTCCAGGAACGTATGTAACCAAATGTATTTATTTATTTTATTTCAAAGAGAACAGGCCAACTGCTGTAAATTTTATTTATTGCAAACACTTTAGTTAATGAAAAATGTGTCTAAGAGTTTGCTTTTTTTTCAAAAAAGCAAATTTTCATCATCATGTTCCCATTATGTCTCTGGTGTTTAGGGCAGGGACAAAACTCCTCATTCTGTAATTTAAAAAAAAAAATAAAAAAAAAATCTATATTTATACTATGTTCATCTCCCTGATATCTGAGCCATATGGCACAGGTTCTTAAACATTTCAAGACATTTCCCCTATGCATCTCAACAATATATTGATGCAGCTTTGAGTATAGGCCAAAGTGCCTAAGCAGTTAGGCAAAACTAGACAACCAAACAGCAGACTAGTCACAAAACTTTAAAATAAATTTATTCTACATTATATACTTAAGTCAAACACTAAAAGAATGGGTTTAAATTGTTTTCATAGACATATGTAGTTATTTTAAAAATGCTGTATACATTCTGAATTCACGTGTAAAATGTATTAATTGGCACATGAGTTGCAATCCAAATGTATGCAGTACTGACATCTATACATGAATGAATGACAGCTGCATTTATCTAATGCTTATATTATCCTATGCAGTGTTATTGTAGCCCTGTCAGTCCCAAGTTATTAGAGAGACAAGGTGGGTGATGTATCTTTTATTGGACCAACTTTGAAAGCCTCTGTTTCTCACACACAGCAACAGAAGTTGGTCCAATAAAAAAATCCTACCTCACCCACTTTGTCTCTATATTATCCTAGGTATTTCAATCTGCTTTATAAACACATATAGATTTATTTTAGCTCTGCCAAAGAACATACTAAGAGGAAAATTAACCTGTTAATTATGTTTACCATTTCATGTTCACTGGATTATTAGCACATCATCATTACTATGGCTATAGTGGCTTTACATGGCTTTCTTCCCTTCTCCAGTTCCCACACACCCTCTTTACCATTCCCCACCCCCTAATATACATGTTTCCTGTGTAACAGTCTATGGTGTCCCCAGGTACTTTGCAGCTCAAACATCCAGAAAATGCCAAACTTCTCCTTCTAAGGAGGAAAGGAGGATCAAAACTAAGAAGGACCATTTCCTGGAATTACATGGAAACTTTTCAGAATAAAGGCTAGCAATCTCTTTTGAACAACCCAGTCTTTAAGGAAAATCAGGAATTGAGACTTGGATTAGAGAGTGGTTAGTTCACTGATTCTTCTAGCTTACAGTACTATGACTATGAAAAATTAACTTGATAATTAAAAATAAGATCTACATAAGCATCTATGGACATTGGACAATGTACAGTGGACATTATACAAATCATAGATAGACTGAAAATTCTCTTCAGGATTGTACTATTGAAGCATGTGCCCTAACTGGAAAGAATTAAGGATAGATGGTATTTGAAAGAAAACCCCGTGCAACACCAAGCCTTCCTAAAAAACCCTTCACCGTACTGACAGGAGTGCTCACGGGCTGTCTTTTGCTTGACTTGACATCAGAAGGAACAATTTTTCCCCACAGTTATATCATTAGAAAGATACAGACAACTCATAAGAAAACCTAAATGGGTAGACATAACTTTACCTGAAAAACCTTGCTCAACAAAAACTGAATTAATCTCTCACAAATCATCCAAATAGTAGCAGGGTCACAGGCAATGGAGAAGACATCCACCTGAAAAGCCTGAGGTTTTCAGCATTGCAGCTTCACTACCTCAGGAGTTTCTTGTTGTCTTCCGGGGTGAACCATTCCAGAACCAGCCTACTGAGTGGGCTGAACAACTCAAATTGAAAGGACTATTCTCTAATTCCAACTTGAGAGGCATCTGAGAACATCAACACATTCCTCTTCCTCATCAGATCACAAGTTCCTAGACGATAAAGGTCGTATTCACTCCAAAGGAACAGGACTCTTTCTGCAAACTAAATCATCCCTCTTTTCTGAGATACTTCATGCTAATACCAAATATTGTTGTCATCACCAGCACTACTTCACCTCTTCAAGGCTGTACGAGGGTCAGTAGGTCCTCCGAGCCACTGGGGTGGGGGTGAGGAACTACTGCCTCGCTGCAAGGCCTTGGCTGCGCCTCCCAATCACGGGGGAATTAGGGTCGGGAGGTGGGCCATCAAGAGTCAATACCGTGCCGCACAGGCAGGGGACGCCCACAAAGAGTCAGTAGCGCACCCCTCAGGCAGGGGCGCACCAACAAAGTGTTAATAGCACACCCCTAAGGCAGGGGAGCGCCGGCTAGGGTTTGGGGTGCACCTCACAGGCTAGAGGGCACCAGCAGGAGTCAAGGTTGTCTGCCGCGAGCAGCTCCGGTTCCCCCTCAGTGTCCGCCTCCATCAGCCAAGGGTCACTGCTGGGTTCCAGTGGTTCCTCGGGATATTCAGCCGCTAGCTGCTTTGGTTCCCCCACAGCATCCGCCTCCGTCGGCCACGGGTCACTGCAGGGCTCTGGGAGTCCTTCAGGGTATTCAGCGGCAGGCAGGTCTGGAAACCCCGGTCCTTCCCCTAGATCAGGGTTCCCTGGGCCCAGGGCCTCCCCTGGCTTGGCAGCAGGGTGGGAAGGGAGCAGCCAGCGGTCTGCATCTGTCTCCCTCCCTGGTGCTGCTCTGACTGAGCTAGGGGCCCTGCCCTTTATACTTCCTGTTCCGCCCTTCCCCCTCCTGGGTGCGGGGCCTGCTTGGTCTGGGCCCACCCACTCCGGCTGCGGGAGTGTTTCTTTCCCCTCTGGCTCGGAGGGAGGCCATAAAAATTGCCAGAGAGCACCAATGGAAGCTCCAAAATAGATGTCAGACTTCTGCTACCAGACCTCCATCCTTACACCATTGATATTTTGGAGGAAGCATAAGATATACATGGAAGTATAAAGTGCAAATCTCTCTTGCATCCTGGTTCTGGCCTTTGTATCTGTCCATCCTTAAGGGACCCTCTCCTGCTGTAAAGGAACTTTGGGAAAAGAGACAAAACATTTCCTACCTCAGCCTGATTTATCTGCCAGGTGAGAGAACACATTCAAGTGAATGTAGAATGGCCTGGCTATGATTGGAGGCACTTAGTCAAAGTGTGGAAGCTTACCTCTGAGTTGCCAGACCTTTCAATGTTTGTTTATGGATTCTAGAGATTTAGGTTAGAATTTCAAGATATTTTAATTTTTCAAAACTATATACGTTCTAAAACAGTTCTTAGCAGATCTAATATTGTAACCTTATTTATATTTTATCTCAGTGTTTTATCTGAAATGTATTTATCATGAACCATGAGTCTTGAACAATAGTCTACAGTGCCCCTATGAGCTAGGCCAGGGGTAAGCAACCTATTGCATATGTGCCAAAGGCAGCACACAGGCTGATTTTCAGTGGCACTCACACTGCCCGGATCATGGCCACCGGTCTGGGCGGCTCTGCATTTTAATTTAATTTTAAATGAAGCTTCTTAAACATTTTTAAAACCTTATTTACTTTACATACAACAACAATAGTTTAGTTCTATATTAACGACTTAGAAAGAGACCTTCTAAAAACATTAAAATGTATTACTGGCACGCAAAACTGTAAATTAGAGTGAATAAATGAAGACTCTGCACACCACTTCTGAAAGGTTGCCGTCCCCTGAGCTAGGCAATTCCATCCTGCCATCCAGTGACTTGCTGCCAGCTGCCAGAACAGCAGCTGAGCTCTGACAGAGGACTCCAGTCCTGGAATCTGATTGGTGGATTCCAGTAGGGGCTCCTGGTTGGTCCCCAGCTTCTATTTAACCCAAGCATAGGAATAGGAAGTTGTCTATGCAGGTTAGGATTGCAAACCCCACAGTATCTGCTCCTACTCATCTCCTAGTAACCTCATCCTGCTGACACTTGATTTTACCCTCTGGCCTGTCTTCGACTCTAACCTCCTTGTATTTGACCCAGTCTGATTTCTGCTCTGACTACTAGGTCAGACCACCCATGCCTAGTCGTGACACAATTATATGGCTACATTATCTATTCAGATTTCTTCTCCTAATAGTTCACAGTCATACACTATATTATACCTATAAAACTTATACAACCTCAAATCCAAATAGAACAAAAGCGTAATCCATGTTTACATTAATACGGAATAGTTTACGGTGGCAAATACGTAGCTAATTTTACATCTCAAACTGGAGCATATAAAAGTCCACAGAGACTCCTATTGTACCTTTATTGAACATCTAGACAACCCTCTTGGGATCAGATCCTCCTTTCCACTAATTGTTCAAAGGCCTCAGTGCACCCAGACTTTCTCTTCTGCATCAGAGCCCTCTTTTCCTTCTCACATCAGAATTTACAATCTCCACAGGGAAGCACCATAGACGGCATAGGTCTTGCCTACTTTCAAGATCCTGGAAATTACAATGTCAGAGGGCTTCCATGTTAAGTTCCTACTAAACTAAACACTGCACGGTGGTATAAAGAACCTATAATGTTTACAGTAAAAACCTTACAAAAACAAAACTTAAATAACTAAAGATTTATGAATTCCAACCAGTTAAGCTAGACCTATGTACAAGTGATGATAAATATGTAAAAAAGCATTTAGCCCAAGCCATTTTTAATCATGAGCAGCTAAAGTTAGAACTACTTAAAAAATAATATTTCAAAGACTCATAAACTTAAAATGGCTTATTCAACTATCCTCAAAGTTTCTCCAAAAATTTCAATGGACCTATGACTTAATATACAAAAATTTCAGGCTGAAAAAAGTTTTTTTTCTCTTAAAATTGTATGGTCTAATTCTCTGCTGCATTACACCAGAGTAACTCAATTGAGTAGCTCCCGGGTAAAACTTGTGTAATGCAGCGGAGAATCAATCTAGCCCTGATATACAATGGTGGCTGTAAAAACTGAGGTTAAAATGGAAACTGTTTTACAACTTTAACAATGGTGTCATTACTGTTCCCTGTAGTATTTTAAACCACAGAAAGACTAGCCATCCAGAAACAATGTACAGGAAACAGCAGAAGATATTTTTAGAAAACATTTTAATACTGACAATTTAATTACAGCACTGTGTATTTCGCTTGTTAAATTGCTATGTAGCATAACAGTGCTCCCATTTCATGTTTGTTTTGCTTTCTATTTCATTGGTTACCTCCATATTCTTTGCTGGCCAATTTACTGGTATCAGTTCCATTTTTACCTAAATAAAAATAATAATTTCAAAACCCAGTTGCTAATAAAAGCTTTCAGAGATGACAGTTCTACATTTCTGAGAGTTACATGCTTTCCCTAATGAAATGTAAACTATTGGTTCAATTAGAACAGAGTCAGCCTTTAATGAATTAGTGACAAACTGCTATACTGGGCTGAAAGTTACTTTTTTAGACTTTTCATCTGGTTTAAACAGCAGAAGTTAATTTGAAGAGTTTTACTGTATATTTTCCATTTACAAACAGAAATGCTATGGGGTAAAGCAATTACTCTGATTTACTGTTTTATCCTTGATTGAATATAAAGATGTAACGGGGTCTCAAAAAGGCAGTAACTTAGCAAGCTGTGCTCCTATCCAGAGACAGATAAAGCACCCACCTTGCTATTTCAAAGAGTTTACCTCCAGGCAGCAGCACAGAGCAAACATCAAATCAATGACATGTTTACTCTCACAGCTTTTCATCTTACATCCAATAAATTACTTTTTCCTTTACAAAAATGTCTGGTTAAATTTCATTTTTCACTTTGCAGTATCCGTTTTAAAACTTTAGCTCCGAGCAATTTTAAAGACAGGATTCATTGATGCTTCATCTTTTATAGCCTATTTATGTTCTGTATTAACCATGAAACACTACCATACAAACATGAATATGAAGAGTCTTGCAGCACTAGCCACTCATTCAGTGGCAGGTGCCAGCTTGAACTTGCTTTAATTACCTTCCTGAAAATTCAAGGGCTGAAACTAGGAGCCATGTTTTCAGAGCCACCTAAATGGCATCCACAAAATTAATGCAAAACCTGCACCTGAGTCTAAAATACAGGCTTCTGAGCTTGCAAACTGCCAAGTATCATTTATGTGCAACTACTGTTTTGTCAAGAATCAGAGGGGTAGCCGTGTTAGTCTGGAATTGCAGAAGTGACAAAGAGTCCTGTGGCACCTTAAAGACTAACTGAAATTTTTTCAGAGCATGAGCTTTCGTGGGCTAATACCCACTTCGTCGGATGCATGCAGTGGAAGTATCCAGGGGCAGGTATAAATAGGTAGGCAAGAACCAGGTGGGAGATAACAAGGTTAGTCCAATCAGGCTGAACCAGCTTGTTATCTCTAATCAGGGAGGGTGAGGTGTTCCTCTAGCAGCTGAACTGGAGGTGTGAATAGCGAGAGAAGAGAAGCTGCTTTTGTAGTTAGCTAGCCATTCAAAATCTCTATTCAGTCCCAAATTGATTGTGTCAAATTTGCAAATGAATTGCAGCTCTGCAGTCTCTCTTTGCAGTCTGGACTTGAAGTTTTTTTGCTGCAAAATGCTGACCTTTAAATCTTCTATGGTGTGTCTGGTGAGGTTGAAGTGCTCTCCTACAGGTTTTTGAATATTGCCATTCCTGATATCTGATTTGTGTCCATTTATCCTTTTTCGTAGGGACTGTCCAGTTTGGCCGATGTACATAGCAGAGGGACATTGCTGGCACATAATGGCGTATATTACATTGGTAGATGTGCAGGTGAATGAACCAGTGATGGTGTGGCTGATCTGGTTTGGTCCTGTGATGGTGTTGCTGGTGTAGATGTGTGGGCAGAGTTGGCATCGAGGTTTATTGCATGGATTGGTTCCTGAGTTAGAGTTGTTATGGCGCGGTGTGCTGTTGCTGGTGAGAATATGCTTGAGGTTAGCAGGTTGTCTGTAGGCCAGGACTGGCCTGCCTCCCAGGGCCTGTGAAAGTGAGGGATTGTTGTCCAGGATGGGTTGTAGGTCACTGATGATGCGTTGGAGAGGCTTTAACTGAGGACTGTAGGTGATGGCCAGTGGTGTTCTGTTGTTTTCTTTCTTGGGCTTGTCTTGCAGCAGCAGGCTTCTGGGTACACATCTGGCTCTGTTGATCTGTGTCCTTATTTCCTTGTGCGGGTATTGTAGTTTTGAGAAAGCTTGGTGGAGATCTTGTAGGTGTTGGTCTCTGTCTGAGGGGTTGGAGCAAATACGATTGTACCTCAGTGCTTGGCTGTAGACAATGGATCGTGTGGTGTGCCCGGGGTGGAAGCTGGTGGCATGAAGGTAGGCATAGCTGTCAGTAGGTTTTCGGTATAGGGTGGTGCTGATGTGGCCGTCATTAATTTGCACCGTGGTGTCCAGGAAGTGGACCTCCTGTGTAGACTGGTCCAGGCTGAGGCGGATGGTGGGGTGGAAGCTGTTGAAATCGTGGTGGAATTCTTCCAGAGTTTCTTTCCCATGGGTCCAGATGATGAAGATGTCATCAATGTAGCGTAGATAGAGGAGGGGTGTGAGTGAACGAGATTTGAGGAAGCGTTGTTCCAGGTCAGCCATAAAGATGTTGGCATACTGTGGGGCCATGCGGGTGCCCATAGCGGTGCCACTGGTCTGGAGGTATATATTGTCACCAAATTTGAAATAATTATGTGTGAGGATAAAGTCACAGAGCTCAGCAACCACTTGTGCTGTGGCATCATCAGGGATACTATTCCTGACAGCTTGTATTCCATCTCTGTGTGGGATGTTTGTATAGAGAGCCTCTACATCCATGGTGGCTAGGATGGTGTTTTCTGGAAGGTCACCAATGCATTGTAGTTTTCTCAGGAAGTCGGTGGTGTCACGGAGATAGCTGGGAGTGCTGGTGGCGTAGGGTCTGAGTACAGTGTCCACATATCCAGACAGTCCTTCAGTGAGAGTGCCAATGCCCGAGATGATGGGGCGTCCAGGATTTCCAGGTTTGTGGATCTTGGGTAAAAGGTAGAATAGCCCCGGTCGGGGTACTGTTTTGTGTGTGCAAACATTCTTTGAGTTTTGTGCATACAGAGGGTTTATGCTCAGTTGAATTGGCCAATTTTGAAAATCTGGATTTAGAAATAAGTTGAATTAGTTCAACACACTTGAGAACATAAGAGCATTCAGAGGATCTAGCAAAGTTGGACATTTACTTACCTAAAAGCACTATTTTGGCTCTGCCACTGGAAAAGCAAGCAACTTTTTCTTAGCCAACAATGTCCTGCTAATGAATCGAGCCATTAATTTTAGTATAATTTTTATTTCAGAAAGAACTTAATCACTTTTTAAAATGTGCCATTCCATATACATAAAATTCATGCACATCCATTCTTCATTTGTGACAAACAACCTTACCACTTATGTATTATCATAACACTGATCATTTTTAACTTTCTTCTAATATGATCCTTAAGGTGTTGGTGCTCTGATGTTAAAAACCTCCAGAAAGACCTAAAATTGAAAGAGCCCCCAGTAGTGACTTGAGCCAAAACAGAGAAGAGCTTTACTATTACTATACAGAAAGACCTAAACTTGATAGGAATTTTGGACTATTGCCCTGATATGTTGTTTTGAAGGTTTATTCTTATGGGCAGTAAATTCACCACCTTGATAAGCTTACACCAGCAGTGAATTTGCACCTTTGATTATTAGCAAGGAAACAATCATATATGAAACAAAAACAAAGAAGTTTTAAACAGGTGCCTTAGTTATGGAGAATCTGACACTGTAGGTAATGTGTAGGAAACAAACAATCTTCCATTTGTTGCCAACTCGCACCCCTCCTATGTTTTCTTCATTAAGCCAGACCCTAGTAAACCAAACCTGAGTAGCACAACACACACTAGGGAATGCATTTGATTTAAACCTTTGTATTTTGTTTACAAATATTTTTCCTTGTAATTTAAAAAATCATTAGAAACCAAAAGGGAAGCACTTTCCAAGTTAACATTTGTTATTATTACTTATTATGTGTACTCTTGTAGTATCTAATATCCCCAGACATGTACCAAGACTCCTCATTGTAGGCACTGCACAAACATAGAACAAAGACAGTCTCTGCCCCAAAGAGCTTACAGTCTAAACATAAGACAAGAGACAACAGATAGAGAGACAGACAGATGGAAGTACAAGGAAACAATGAGATAATATGGTGAGCATGAAAGACAGTTTCATGCCTCTGCTCCTGCCTATATCCAATCTAGTCTCTTATTACACCAGGCCCTGCCAAAGAGGTCAGGCACAATACTCCATTTGTCTAATTTTCCCACAATTTTAATTTTACTAGGCATGGAAAACCATTTCAATTCTAATCTGACAAGTTACGATGATCTCTGCCTTCAATTTTTCCTTAAAATTTTAAAAACAACAAAATTCCCAGAGCATACACCGAGCACCCAAACTTCCTTCCAGAGCCTGCCCCCCACACACTGCCTCCTGCACCCCAACCCCCTGCCCCAATCAAGGTACCTCACTTTATTTTCTTTTATTTTCCATTAGTTATAATATAGGAGGAGGATGGAGAAAAAATAAATGAAAAACAGGGGGAAGATGAGAGAAGGTTCTTTTTCTTGGCTGGGTCCCCAACAGAGGACCCCAAAAATGAAGCACCTGATTTTTTTCTAGTGTAGGCAATGTCTAATATTTTTAATCCCTTATCATCTTAGGTCTTAATTTAGATGTGCAAGCTCTTCAGCTCATGCTCTATTAATTTTATGCACATGTAAAGTGACATGTATTACTTACAGTACTATCAAAATAAATAGTAATTAATATAGGGTAATAAGCTCTCAGAGTAGGTCTACACTGGAATAAAAGAAGGTAGCATGGCCATAGCCAGGCATGGGTCTTTAATTGCTATGTAGATGTACCTTATGTCTAAAAGAAGGGTAGCTAGATTCTACACTTGGGGCTCAATCCTGCAAGGTGATAAGTATTCTGGCTCTGATCCAGCAAAGCACTTAAGCATATACTTACAATTAGGCATATGCTTAAGTGCTTTGCTGGCTCAGGATCAGAGCACTCAGCGCATTGCAGGATTAAGCCCTAGCTGAAACTAAGTAATCTTTGAATGTTGGACCATATTGAGCACATTCCAGTAGTTCAGCCTCCAACTGCCAGACCTGTCGAGGGTAATTTTAATTTGTTTGTTAGCCCTAACAATGTCCCTACATAGTTAAGTCTAAGTCTACAAAATGTGAATGAAAAAATTTGCAACCGGTATTTAGCTTTAATGTGTACAAATCTGTAAAAACTCTTGGTTATCACTGTGACTTAATTCTGAAATAAAATTCATGAAGCCATCAAAATACAGTACTACCTGCCTCCTGCACGTAACATGGGATGCATAATTGCAGCTATATGTAATATTTTACTTTCAAGGAAAGATAAAGTACAGTATTCTATTATAAATGTCAGCTGCTAGTAACCATTAATTCTATGACTCATGAAAATGCCTATACGTGTTTTATTAACAAAGCAACATTTCCAATTTACTGTTACTATAATGGATAATGACTGAAGGTTCATCAAGGTTAATCAAGAAAATGATGTACATTTTGCATTGTATTATGTTTTACTTGGCTTAAAAAGGATCATGTGTGACAGCCTGAGTGCGTTAAATCATGATTTACAGTGTTATGGAAACTACACAATTGCTGGAATGTGAAACAAATAACAAACATATCACAGTGTAAGTCATCACATTTTATATATACGCAAAAAACACTTATACCTTGGGCATTCAATGGACATTCATTGATTTTGGTTTTGAATTTACAGAATAGATATATGTTTCAAGTACTTTGCTTGTGGCTTATTTTTCATTTTTATTTTGTAGATAGTTATATTGTTTTATAAAAAGAGGTTTTATTTACAGAACAACCACCAGGGCTCATAGTTAAGGTTCAGGTGAGTTTTACATGTATATACTTAATACACACGTACACACACAAAACAAACATGGATGAAAAAAATGCAAATGAAAAATAAATAAAAACCAAGGTATTGCAAAACCTATGCCAGTTCCACATATACAAAAAACAAACTCAGTGAATGTCTAAGAAAGAAATCCAATAAGATTTTCTCTCATTCAAATACATAACACTGTGTCTTATTACAAATACTTTTTTTCTCTGTCCCCAGTGATAGTTCCTACATTTATACCATGAGTCTACAAGGATTATACATTTATATAAGTAATAATAATGAGATACCATTTTAAAACTGGTATAAGTGAAATATGACTCAGACTAACAGCATTCTGCATACAGGAAAGTAAAAATCACATCTTGCGTACACAGATACTTTGATAAAAATAATAATGACTTCACTAAAAAAGTCTGGCCTCAAGGAAACAAGAAAGCTGTGTTTTATTATGCATTTTTTTTTACTCCAAAAGTGAAAGTACTTTATATACAGTATACTGTGTTCCTTTAAGAACTAAATGTTACCAGCTAAACAGATTGTGTTGCACTATACAACTCACCAGTTTCTATAAAATCAACTGCACACATTTTAACTGCAGCTAATTAAATGCAATGCTATTCCAAATTGTAGCCTTCAAACACTGAAAATGCCAGCAGAAGCTGGAGTTTATGCTTGCCCAATTAACAAGTTAACCACATATCACTTATTCTTAGAATCTAAATGAGAAAAGTGCAAAACACACAAAACATAATATAAATTCCAGTTTCCTGTTCATTAAATCCTGCTTGGCCTCTGCAACTCTGTCATATTTTGACACATAGACCCAAGGGGCACAAAACCAAAATTAGAAACAGAAGTTAGGCAAAACTGGCATACCCACCTCTAAACAACAATTTACGTCCATGCAGGAACAAAAAATGCACATCATCTTTAAATGAGGACTATGTTGAAGCTTTTGTACAATGGGACAAGTATAATTAATTTCTGTTTCTTACACCGAATTTTTCATCATGTTATTCACTATTCATTGAGCCTCTGAGATGAATTTTGATGCAAATTCTCATACTGCCCATCTTTCAAATTCTGTTCAGGAGCACCCTTGTATACATATAAAGCACTTAATTACTTAAGTGAGACCCAATGGGAAATGCAGTTTTTGACTTTTCATTCTATCTAATAAAGATTTCAAATTAACACATTTTTCTCTTTAATGGCTTGTGTCTATCTTATTACTCTGCTTTTATTTAAAAAGGATGTCAGGATATGGCTTGCTTACAAACCCAACAAGAGGAATTTTTTCAGAAAGCAAACTAGAGCACTAAACCAAATAATATAACAAAGGGGGGAAAGTCATTTAAAACCCTTTAAACATGGTATTACACAGAGGCATTATGTTTAGTTTTAAGGAATGCTTCAATTTCGAGAGATTACAATTTCTTTAAACAACTCAGCATTTGACAAAATGACATTAAAATGAGAGGCAGCCATCCAGCAGCTGAACCGTGTGATAGATGCAGAAGCCACTCCAAAGACATCAATATAACTGCATGGGGAGCCTGCCAAAGAGCCAGATGCTGCTTATAAAAGAATATCAGCTTGGCCTCCAAGTCCTGTGGTTCCAATCCAAAATGAGTAAGCAAGTGGTCTGATGAAGTATGATACATGGTACCCTATATCATAAACAGCTGCTTTATAGTCTCAGGACCTCTTTCAACAATTATTAAAATACCTAGTATTTTTGAGGTGAGGGGGTGGGGAGTGGAATAGCTTCCAAGAAAATAAAAGGGTAATGGGGGAAGCTCTTCATACTCTATTTTTAAATCATATTTTCACAAATACACTCCTATATCAGAGTAAGTTGCCCAAAATTTTGATGAAGCATTTTGTAAGGAGAGTGAAACTTTATTATTTCCTAATCAAAGAACCAGTATGGTCTAGTAGACACACACTGGGCTGGGAGCAAGGTATTCCAGAGTTCTAGTTTTGATGCTAACTAATTGTGTTATCCTGGGGCAAATTACTTACCCTTTCGGTGTCTTGTTTGTACAATGGAAAGATGCTAACCATCTTTCTACAGCACTGGGGAGCTGTGAAATTAATCTGTACATTGCTTTGAAGGTGTTAAGTTCTATACAAAAGAGCAGGATAACAAATACCCCAAATGTTGGTGTTTGAATCTCATTTGTCAAATGTGTCAAAATTCCTATTTTATTACTCTAGACAGTTCAGAGGACTCTAGATCTATTTCCACTACAAATAGTTATTATAATGTTTCTCCTGGGCTTCAATTTGCCCACATTTACTTGGGCCAACTGAGTATATCAAAAACTCTTCCCAGTCAGCCCACTGAAATCAAGTTCATTATCACGACATGGAAAGAGACTTACTGAAATTCTTTCCCTGCTAGGTAGCTATAGATCTAAACTATTTTTAAATATTTCCCTGGAATTCTATTATTGAGGAGAACAAGAGCTAAAAAAGACTCCTTCCTGCTGTCTAAAAAGGGGGGAAGAATCAGTGATGAAGGAAATCCCTCAGGACTGTCCAGTCCAGAGAAGCCCACAGAACAATGGTAATCAGAACAGCAGCCTCCTCCTCCTCTACAATTTACAAAGAAATGTCCTATGCCAGGAACCCATCCTATCTCCTGCCTGCAGCTATTCTCTGTACAGGTTAGCCTATAATCTATTTAGTATCCAGGCTCCTCTGGGTCTTGTGAGGCTCAGAAAGTTGCAAATGCATAGAATTATGACGACTCCCCAAGGGAATCTATAACTTCTGTGGGTTGTCCTGGCTGCTTGTCATGCTGCTTATTGATACATGCTGCCAGGACAACCCACAGAAGTTATAGATTCCCTTGGGGAGTCATCATAATTCTATGCATTTGCAACTTTCTGCTGGAGCTGCTGAATGGCGGGTGAGGAGTTTTATGAATGAGAGTAAACATTTAAGAACTACAGTCATCTGGTTTGGGATGTGATTACACCTACTTTATTTGTTTCAGATTCTGCAATCTCAAGGTCTGAACTTAAAAGTGATGACTATCAAGACACTGGACTAGTTACAAATGCACACTGATTTTTTACAAGAACATAACTTATGAAACAAGCCGGAAGGTGTGTTAACATTTAAAACACAGGATTGTGCTGGTGTAAGGAATTTGTGCCTCATTAGCATTTATTTCACTTACAGTTAAAGCAACTGTAAATTGTTTTCATGATTGGGAGACAGAGTGGAGAGGAAGCCAGAAAAGGGCAGAAAGGCGATGACTGTGCACTCCACAGATATGTCTAATCTGCAGAGTTAGCCCAGGCAAGCTTAGCCCAAGTGGAGTCTCCCCACAGCAAAGCCCTGCCCGTGCCAGAACAGTGTATGCTGGGCTAGATTTCTAGCAGACTATCACACAGGTCTTAGTGTTGCATTAAGCTGAGCCAGTCTGTGTATTATGGGAGAATTTGTCTGTCCCTCCTGCACCCTAATGGGTCTTACTGATATCACACCAAAGCTTTATCAGAAGGCTGATGTTAGCTTCTGGCCAACTGGCAGCATGGGAGAAGGATTTCTTGGATAGCATCTCTGTTCAAAGTACTGGGGAAATGCAGCAGAAATGGAACAGGGAAACATGGGGTTGAAATGCAGTGCAGAAGAAAGGACAAGTTGGACAAGAAAGTACAGCCTAGGTGGAATGGTGGGATAGCATTAGAGAACTTTCTGCACCTGGACTTGCATTCTCATTGCAAAGCAGGTGGGCTGTGTGAGCCCAGGCTGACATGATACCAAGCTTAAGCCTACACCCTCAGCCATACCTAATAGCAGTGGGCTTAAAGGACTCTGAAACCTGGGTTGGAGGTTTTTCCATGGCTGGAAGGAGAGTTAGGGGCAATACTCGAATTCTAGCCCAGGTAAATTCTACAGTGAAGGCAAACCACATGAGTACTGCCTGCTAGCAGAATTTTGATGTAGCACTGAAAAACCAGGGAAGGCTGTTCTCGAACCTCTCTCCTCCATTTTGGATGGGTTTGCAATGGAAATAACCTGACAAGGGTAGGGATAAACCTATAGGCTGGAAGGGGGCATAAGTTGTTCCAAAATCAACTTCAGGGTGTCAGCACATTGTTAATGAATTGGCTTTTGGTTTAGGTCCAAGTGCAACAAGGCAGAATCCACCTGCTGATGCCTGGGATACCCCAGTGCAAGAGTAAACTGAAGTTATTAGCCAAAGGGCATTTTTGAAATGATACATACTTTTAAATAGTACATTGCAACTACAAAGATCCTTTCTGAAAACATCCCTAGATAGCTATGTTAACATGACCCCTAAGCAGGAGAGGAAATGGCAGAGTTACTAATTTTGAGAGTGGATGAGGTAAAAGAATCCTGTAAAGCTATTTCAGTCAGTTTTTAGTATATCTGGGATTGTTTCCAGGTAAGTTTTAAATAATCAGTATTTTATTCTGATCTGAATGAAAAGAAGATTTTATTAACTGGGTGACAAAGATATGTAGAGTGTCTAAGGCTGTGTAGAAGACTCTAAGGAGCACTTTGCTTACCTTGATGTGGGATTAAAATGGATACCTAATATGATATTAGCAAAGTACAATGAAGGGAAAAAAGCTGTAGTGGAATTTCAGAAGAGAAATGATGTAATAGTGATTTTTGAATGCATCTGCTTTGGGCGAAAGGAATTTGACAATCAAGGTGTAGATAAAATTATTTGAAACTTTTTTCTCCAAAATGAATTTGTTCAGTGAACATTTTATGTTTTATATTTTTATAAAATGCATCTTGTCACATCTCATGGCACATACGCGAAGTTTAAAAAAGCATGGAACTTGTGCCTTTCACCAGAGTTGCAGTTCAAAGGACATTCCATAAAAAATAGCACTCTTTTCCCTTAATGCATCCACTCTCTCAAACGTTTGAGAGAATGTATAAGCTCAAACGGTCAATGGAAACTGTCTGACCAATGGGGAAAGCACTTTCTAGAGCTGCTTGCCTTCCGCTTAGAATATTCAGACACCATCCCCATGATATTTATGTAGAGCTTATTATCTTGTGCACCCCACTTTAACTTCAGCTGCCGCAATGGCTCATGCAGAGAGGCAGTCTCTCAAGAAACCAGTTCAATTCTCGGAGAATCAGTGTAATACAATATGTTCCCTTAATTTTATATGGCCTAACAGGTAGGCAGCTGTTTTCTGTATCAGCTGAATGATCTGAAATCATCCCATGCAAAACATATTTCAGTAAAAGTTTCCATACCCTCAGGATCCTATTTTCATCCACCTATCATCACCTCTGTCTTTTTGATAGTGATCCTTAACTAAGCCCCATTTGAGCCAGTCACTGAGAAAGCACAGATGCAGTACCACCGTCAGAAGACGATAACAAGGAGACACACTGATGACCCTGCAGCTCTCTCTCTCACCAACAGCTTGACCACGAAGAGACACAAAATGGAGCCTTGCAGATCCCTACAAAGGAAGAGCACCTGCCCCAAACCAACTTCTGGGACTCCATCAGAAAGAATGAACAGTTCTATCCACCTCAGCTAAGGACTACAAGCAAATTGAGAAAGCTTTGTGGTCATGGCAACCGGTACTAAAGACTCTGGTAGATCTAAAAGAATCAGCATGTACAGCTGGCTCTTGACCATATTTAGAGGCAGACAGATAACCCAGGATATAGTCAGGCTGTTCTTTGCCATATCCAGATCTCAGTATGAACTGAAAAGGATCAAGGACATCTGAGGACTTTAAATGACACTTCATTTTCCTCATGACAACCTTCAATAATCTTCCCCAAAACAGGAAGTTTAGGAAAAGGGTGATAATGGATGAAGTTACCAGTAGTAAGTGATGGGCTTCTTGAGTATGGGCCCTAACCACCACTACCTGAAGCAAGCCCTATTCTTCTCTGAGGGATTATTATCCATCCCAACTATCAGTAGAAAAACAAGTGAGGGAAGAGTTTTTCACAAACCTCAAGGGTACAAGCACCTTCTGTATCTTCTAAACTTCAATGAGCAGAAGTGGGTGCAATCCTAGACACCTATAATATCCTTTCCATCAACTACAATCTAAACTCTGCCTTGTATGTATTAGTTTTTGCAGGTCATTTGTACACACCAGAGAGACATGTATGAACACTTAATTGATAGATAATTCATAGAAGACACCATAGCAATGGTCAAGTGCACTTTATAATCAAACTCCTATCAAGTCTTCAAAAGAGTAGGCCACCAGATACAACTTATTTTTCTTTAGAACATTCTGAAACCTAATTGGTCCATCAATCTTGATGTTATGCCAATGAAATAGATGCTCTGCTCCGAAGATGCATAACCAAAAGGTATATTTCCAGCTCTTTACAAAATTCTATGCAAACTCTGTAACCAAACTCTATGCAAAAATCAAGAGCCAGATCCTCATCTATGTAAACCTGCATATCTCCATTCAAGTCAATTAAACTATGCCAATTTACACCAGATGAGGATCTGGCCCCAAGATCTTAAGTGTACCCAGCTGTATGTGCAGAGCCAAATGCTATCTGAAATGAGCCCATGCAGTTCTGAGTCAGCCCAAGAGAACTATCATTAGTGTGGACTTTGAAATCACCCAGTATAATAGAACCAGGAGATTTAAGCACCATGTGGGGCAAGAAGTCACCACATCATGGGGAGCTCTGAAATGTAGACTATGTACTATTACCAACTTTACTCCAGCTCAAAAATTGTACATGAATTGAACACAGTTTGCGAATTCAGTTTTGGACCATAGAGCCATTAATTTAACAAGAAATTACTTTATCAAGTTGTAGAACCTCTTTAATATCTACAACCAAGAGGGTTTTTCCATTGTTGTCTTCTGGTATGACTGCATACATCCAAGATATTGGGCAGAGGGAAAGAATGCAGTAAGACTTTTTCTGATTTTAATTTTTATTCGCTATTTCAGCCTGATACACCAAAATACAAAACCTTAACAAACGAACAAAATAACATTGCTAAAATGAAATCAAGACCAAAAACCTGGATCCCACTCCCAATTGTTGGTTTTTTTAATAATAATTTTAAAAAATCTATAGTCAAAGATCTGAAAGTATGTTGGTGGTACACTATCTGGCCCTTTATTTTGGATTCTGATGTAGCATCCTCTGTAATGTGAAAAGAATTACATCCTTTGTTGCAAATTAAAATCTGGACACTTCTTCTTGTAGGGATATTTTTGTTGCTCTTACCCCTAGCTTTCTATCTTTGCTGCCATTAGAAAAAGCACTTTTGACAATATTTATTTGTCGTGGCAAACATCAATGAAAAGCACTTAGTAGTGCAGTATATTTTCTTTGAGGAGGCACTCAGGGGAATCAAAATATTTTATTGCATCATGGATGTTATTACCTTTGTACCTGCATACTCCATACTTAAACCATTCTCAATATTTTATTTCTAATACACAAGAAAGAACAGCTACTATGATGATACCGTTAAGTCCTCAAACAATCCCTGCATATTACTAACAAAAGGAATGCCTTTACATAAATGTCTATATTTCTCCACCTCTCTCCCACACTTTTTTTTTTTTTGTCAGTGTCTGCACATGGCATATTCTGAAGAATAAAAAAAGCACATTTGCCTCATTTACAATATAACAAAGGTAAAGAAAAAGCAAGAAAAATATCATAGGCTATAAATAAAATCTAGTATTTGTACTGCATTAATTTGTCAGGGGTTGAACAATATATATTTAATTTATACCTGTTATTACAGTCTCCATTATTAAGTTGATACTAAAACGGCTACTGTGGGCAACTGAAATTTGCTTAAAAAGGCAGAAACAATTATTAATTAGAAGGGCATGCTTACTTTAATTATATTTATTTCCTAGTCTAGTTTTATATGCAGCATACTATGGAAGTGTATGATTCAATTAGCCAGACCAATTTATCTTAGGCAATTCCTTAAATGAGAATTACTTTAAAAAGATAGCAGATTCTATCAGTGCTACTTCGCTTCATAAATTCCTTAGGTGACATTAAATGAATACATATGCTGATTGGATACCATTCTCTGACACCTCAGTGCTTTCCCCCCATTTTTGCTTGTAAAGTTGTAGAAATTCCAAATGAACAGAAGGAACAGAATTACATGTTATTTAAATTGTAAGCAGACTGATTTAGTCAAAGATTTTAAACCAATGACAATGATTTAGCCAAAGATTTTAAACCAATGACATACTGAAGCCGAACTATCCTTAGCATTCGTAAACTCAAAAGCAATACATGATAATCATTGAGCTCATTCAGCTCACCCATCTGGATTATGTGAAACGAGTACAGATTTTTATTTAGTGCTATCCAGTACTAGTTTTATACAGTATTACACACCAGTTTCAAAATTTTTAAAAAATCAAGTTCCATGTAAATTACATAGAAACAGTTAATTTCTTTATCCTGTACAAATGTGTATTTTAGTAATGCCGCATACTTTTCCAGTGAAAGTTGCATTATTTATCAATACCCTTAGATTACAAAGAATTAGAGCCATAAAAAATGCATTCCCTGTAGAATGACTTTCCTGTAGCCAATTAATATATTTTACGCCTTAAAGTGAGAATTAAAATTTAAACAGATAATGTTTTTTGTTAATATTTGCGGTTTCTAATCTGTATAAATGGTATTGATAGGTACAACTATATAGAGCTGCTTTCAGCTAATATTATTCATTACGAACAACATACAATCTTTTTTAAGATTAAGCACTGTATCTTTCAATTTACCAATTGTACGTCTATCTGCCTCAGTCACCATGCAATCACCAAGTTAAATATTTAGTGTTTACATCATCATGCTGTTATGCATATGCATAGCAGTTTGATGACATTCACTAATTTAAACAGAGCAGTCAGTGCTGACAGACTGTCCATGATGGCTGCATGGTTGTAGTTTACTAACATGAATTAACAGCAGGACCAGTGCTCCTCAAGGCAAGATTTACAGGCAATGCTGTGAAAAAACAGCTCTGCGAATCTACAGTGGTATACTTCATGATTAAAATGTGTGAAGTTAGATTATTTTCTGGTTATTAGTAAACCAAACTATTCACATTACTACCCAATTCACATTTTAGAACCTTTGCCAGAAAGAAAATTCAATATGAGAAAGTGAAAGGACATTTGTAGTTAAATTTCACCTTATGAAAATTAGAAGTTGATAAGAAAGAATCCTGAAAATCTAAACTTTGAATAAGGATTCAGTCACAGTTTTTGTGGCTCTCTCTTCCACAGAACCATCTTTCAGTCATTAACCAAAATGGAGAAAACAGAACAGTGTACAAATATAAAGTCGGATCTAATTCAGATGTGGTTGTTCAAAAATTGTTAATAAAAAGTCAAGATTTTTAAACAGTGAATACACAGTGGTATCTAAGCTTTAGCAAATGTTTCTTATGAGAAGAATACAGAAGTATTTTTCTAACTGAGATTCCCCATTGTCTGGTGACTGATAGTAAATATTGACTTTTTATTGGAAACCACCATATGACCTTCTCATTACCAACACTTCATCTCATATTTACAATACCTAAAAAAAGTAAGTACACTAGCAAGTTCCAGTTGCTAACTATCCTCAATAATAAAGTGTAAGGCAATACTTCAAGTATGAGTTATAATTAGGGTGGTCAGATATCCCATTTTCAAAAGGGACAGCCCCATTTTTTTTTGCACTTTTTCTTATATAGATGCCTATTGCCCCCCACCCCCATCCAGTTTTTTCACAGTTGCTATCTGGTAACCATAGTTATAATTCATTTTTAAACTAGAATAAAAATAATTGCAGCTCTTCTTAAAGTAAGAAAGTGGTTGGATGGGATCAGTTATCAAAGATAGTTATATTCCACCAAAGTAACTATTGAAGTTATTAAATAACAAACCACTGTAATTAGATCGCTATCTTTTCAATACTGTGCAACGCTCTGAAAGCTGACGCTAGCCACAGAACTATGGACACACGCTGCTGACTTAATGCGCTTAGTGGGGGGACACACAATCAACTATATAAAATTGCTTCCTAAAAAAATAGACTTCTATCAATTCAACCTAACTGCTTTCAGAAGCAATAAAGTCATTAGTGTTTCAAAATCATGCATTCTTTACAAATTCATCACACAAATGGGGGAAAACTCGCAAGGTAGCCCAGGAGGGGCGGGCAAGGAGGGAAGCACTAGGTGGGATAATGGATGAGGGGAGGAGGGAAGGACAAGGCCACACTACAGTTAAAAAATTATTGAATGCCAGCCTTCTATTGCTAGGGCAATCCTCTGGGGTGGAGTGGCTGTGTGCCTGTAGCCTCCCCGCCCCACGTTCTTGGGTGTCTGGGTGAGGAGGATACGGAAATTGGGGAGAAGTGCAGGCGGTTATACAGGGGCTGCAGGGGCGGTCTCTGCTCCTGCTGCCTTTCCTGCAGCTCCGCCAGATTCCTGAGCATGTCGGCTTGCTCCCACATTAGGCTCATTAGCCTCTGGGATGGAGATGATAGGGGGAGCATAGAAACATTTGCAGCTGTAGGAGGAAAAAAAAAAGGAGGAGGGTAGAATTTTAAAAGATACATTTTAGAGAACAAAGGGAAGACTATTTCACACTGAATCAAGCGGTTCACATTACATAACATGTGTGCTTCACACACACACACACCCCCCTCTGTTGGACTAGTATCAGGGAAGATCCCTCTCATCCTAATATGAACAAGCTCAGCGTGAACGGGCCTCCACCTTCCGTGTGGCAAAGGCTTTTGGAGCACCTCCAGGAGAGCTTTATGGAGATGTCCCTGGAGGATTTCCGATCCATCCCCAGACACATTAACAGACTTTTCCAGTAGCTATACTGGCCACGAATGCACGGATTCTTCGCACCATACAATGATCAGATAAAGTACCTCCTGTTTGGTCCATGCTGGATCTCTTTTGCGATTCTGGGACTGCATAGTCATCTGTGCTGATGACCTCTACATGGTTGCCTGTGCTGATGAGCTCACCACGCTGGCCAAACAGGAAATGAAATTCAAAAGTTCCCGGGGCTTTTCCTGTGTACCTGGCTAGTGCATCTGAGTTGAGAGTGCTGTGTAGAGCGGTCAGAATGGAGCATTCTGGGATAGCTGCCAGAGGCCAATACTATCGAATTGCGTCCACAGTAACTCAAATTCGGAACAGCAATGCCGATTTTGCCGCTATTCCCCTTGCCGAGGTGGAGTACAGAACCGGTTTAAAGAGCCCTTTAAGTCAACAAAATTGGGTTTGTTGTGTGGACGGATCTAGTTTTATTTTGATTTAATGTGCCTAAATTCAACATAATCGCGTACTGTAGACCTGGCCTAAGGATGCAAGTCTAGAACACAGGGCTGGGTTCGGAGGAGGGGCTGGATCGCTGACACTCCCAGAGGAAGTCTTATCAGAGCACCCACAGCCTGCAGCCACCTAACAGATTCACACTTGCTTCTTAAGTCAGGAAGTAAGTCAGGGGGCCATTCTGAGCATCTGTGAAGACTTCCTGATGCTGCTACAGCTGCTGTCACATTGGATCCTTCTCTTGCCTGCTTCCTGCAATCCTTATCCAACCCTGTTCCTGATTCCTGTCCTGCTCCTTACTCCTTATTCCTACCTTGCTCCTGCTCCATGCCTGGTCTTAGCCTCTCTCCAATTCCTGCCCTTTCACCTGGCTCCTGACCATAGGCTGCAACTTCTGACTCTGACTCAGGCTCAACCCTTGGCTTTGGCATTTGGTATCTAAAACTGGCTCTGATCCTCAACTTCAATTCCTGGTCCTGACTCTACCCCGTTCTGGTATTTGGCAACTGAGGCCTGCCCTGACCCCAGCTTCTGCTTCCCAACCTGAATGCACACTGTAGGCCGTCAGGCCTAGTGGTCACAATCTGGTTCGTAACTACTGATCATACATATTTTAATGCATATAAACTATATGCACTATGAACTATACTATATATTGTGCATGTATGTTAGCATATCCCATACCCTCACTAATTTTCCAGAGGGATCCTTCCCCTGCCACACGCATACACAATAGGCTGCCCACTCTGCATGACCAAGAAGTGACTGGGAATTTAGGGGCATGGAGAGGACCAAGGAGATATTTTTAATAGTGGGGCTGGGATGAGCAGGAGATCTCAGTATCTTTGCATCAAGACATCAGCGACACACTACTGCTAACTCAGTTTCTCAAGCAGGTTCAGTGGAAAGTTCCCTTCTTTTCCTTCCTTTTCCCACCTCACCATAAGATGGCAGGGGCACTGGCATTAGGGGAACACTTCAAACACAGACCTTTACTCCTCCCCACTCACACGAGCCTCTTCTTCCAAAATTACCACATATTCCTTCTAAGGACCCCTGTTTCCACAAAGCCTTTCTCCAAGCTCTCTTCGCTCTGCCTGCCACCCACATCCTTGCCTCCAATTATCACCCAGATTTCAGCCTCCTCCCAACTTGCTTCTGTCCAGACCATGTCTCAAGCTTCCCACTGTCTCTGTGACCAGGACTGCTGATGAGTTGGAAGCAGTCTGGGCAATGTCAGAAAATGGAAGTGGGACATGGGTCTCAGCAGCTCCATCAACTAATCTAGGTATAGCTCAATAAAGTAATCTCCTGTGTTCACGATAATTTAATGTATTTAATTTTTAAAAGTTCAGAGTGTCTTAAACCTGAGATGTTATCTATGCGCACGTGCATGTGGCAGAGAGAGAAGCCAAAGAATGTTTCCACTGCAAAGTAGTATATATTTTACCAAAAAAAGTTGCATAGAAAATTCAGTTGACATCTGAAGAGTCATTGTGTCAGATTTGGAGCGCAACTTTGGAGCATGTATATTATGGTGTCAGACGCTACTGACACCATAATATACATGCTCCCACAATCCAATGGAATAGTGTACTTTTGACTCGATTCATTCAGAAAAAAAAAAAAGACATGGGTGTTACATACTCGAAGACCACAAAAAAATAGTAATGTGTCCACATTAGATACATATGAAAGCACCTCTTTTACCATAAAATCTCAACTAGCACGACAGATTAGACAAGCACCACATTCTCAAATAATCAACAATGCAGTTACTCCTCAGAATCAAAGGTAAACCAAACAAAAATGACAACCAGAAGGAAAAGACATCTAAAAAAAAAAACCATAACAGAGAACCAGTTTTGGATCTAAAGGCAAAGCTGCCAATTGCCTGAGGAGTCTGCCAAGAAGCCAGATGCCATCGCTAGAAGGATATTATCCAGAGTTCTGCATTTGTCTCTCTTGAGTACCTTTGAAAAAGGACAAAGAATGCATGCTGGCATGAACTGTACTGAATCCTAGCAACAAATTGCTGAAATTCTACCCATGCCCCAAATATTTATTTAAAATGTTAAATTAAAACCATTGCAAAAATTAAATGCCAAGATGTGTAAATAAAAGGTAAAATACTTAAAACAGTGTACTGGGAGTAAAGATTGCTGTGTGGTAATACTGCAGAGCTCAATGAGGATACGAGTCTGGATCATGAAGTCAGTCCCAAGCTCCTGAGTTCAGACGAACCTTGGAAAAACCACTCAGCTATTGGGGGTTTCTACTGCTCTCTAATAACGCTTCCCTCTAGTCAAAGCATGGGGCAAGACTGATAAACTACTACACCAGCACTTCTTGACTAGAGAGAAAGTGATCTTGATGTTGGACCTTTCAGGATGGGTAAAGGAGGAAAATGGAAGAAGGCTAGACAGTGTTTCCTAACCGGTGTGCCACAGCATACTGGTATGCCGTCCGGCACAAAAGGTGTGCCGCAGAAAATTTTTGAAAAAGTACATGTGAGAACAAGGGAGGGAAGCTGCCTTCGGATTGGCTGTCTGCCTCACTATCCCAGCTTCCTCCAACGAATCAGAGCTCAATCTCTCTCTCTTCCGCCCCCCCCCCCCGCCCCCGTCTGAGCAAGGGATCTGCTCCTCTACCTCTCCCCTTCCTTCCTGCAGCCATGGGGGAGGGCAGGAAGAACCCTTGGAGCTTTAAGTGTGCCACCGACCTAGAGGATGAACCAAGAACAATACATGCAAATATAATGTTTTAATCAATTTAAAATATATCAGCCCCAAACTGCAAAGAATTATGTACAAAGATTATCTTTTAACATGTGACTGAAGTCAATGAATTAGGGTTAAGTCAATGAATTAGGTTAAACCTGTTTAACTGTCTTTGGGGTTCAGGTCCTATATTGTATATGCAAAGAATATTTTTTGCAAAACAGAGCCATTTTTCTGTTTTGCCATTTCTTGGCATTTGTCAAAGACATTCATATAATCTTGTATTGACTAGCACAGGTCATAATACACAACTATATATTATTGGAGTAAGGGAAAGGCAGCTATTCTGAATTCTTCAATAAGAGACACCATAAAAATAAACATTTTAAGTAAACTATGAATTGTAGAATACTAAATAAAAAAATCCAACAGTTTTTTGAATACTAGCCTAGTAAACTTTATTATGCATGACAGTGAATGAACATTAAGGCCAAATTCTGTAAACACTCAGTCCACACATTCCGACTGAAGTTTGTGGGAGTTCTGAGCACAGAGGGCTTGCAGGATTGGGGCCAAGGTTATAAAGTGTTGATGTGTCACATCATTAAGCACATCTGCTCTGTTCTCACTGTTCTAGTTCCTATGGATTCATTGTGATTAGACTTTCATTTTTTGAATATCAGGCTGCCCAAAAAAGGGATGAGACAATAAATAATCCCCTAAGAGAAGAAAAACCCCTTTTCAATCTGGTTTAAGTCATGTTTATAATGTGCACACACCACTTTGCATTTACCATAAAGCTCCTCAATTAGTTCATAGACAAGTTAACCTTCTACCTCCCAGCAAATATAATTCATGCACATTTTATACAACACAGCATTCTGCTGGCTATTATCCATCATTTACAAGTGTTATTTGTCTATAAAAATGACACTAAAAAGTTGAAAAATGATTCTGCTCTGCCTGCTTCTGGATGTGTTTTAACAAATGGTAACAATGCAAAATGTTCTAAGTCATGTAAGAAGCAATTAGTCAAAATAGCCATAAATATTTTTTTAAAGGATATAAATGATTGCTTGCCAGACAGTAAAAGTTCTAAAGGCTGCTACACAATAAAGAACTGATCCTACAGACACTTACACACTTCACTGATTTTACTCATATGGGTAATCAATGGCAGTACTCACATGAGTAAACTTATTCACATGGGTGTTCTCCCTTAAACAGGGGTTAACATAAAACAGTACACTTTATTATTTATTGTTAATAAAGTTAATCAAATGCAGTGCTTCTTACTCATGCATGCATTAACAGAAACTTGAACAGGACATGCATATTTATGGCACACAGATTGAAAGATCATTATCTGTAAGGAACAAAATCCAGCAAAGAAAATGTGTCTGTTATCTTATTACAACATAAACTGTTTTGCTTAAAACACAAATATTTATTTTAATTAATTCAATTAACCTAAATAATATTTTCCACAACTGACAACTATAACTAATGAATGAATTTCATTATTTCACATGAAGATACAGAGCAAGATGCTTAGCTGGTGCAGATCAGTGTAGTTCTGTTTAATTAACTAGAGCTACAATGATTTACACCAGCTGCAAATCTAGCTGATCCCACAGCTCTTAAAATAAGCCAACTAGATGTCTTTTTTTACACTTCTCACTGAAGCACAGTGAATACAAGCTACCAGAAACCTAAAATAATAAGAAATAAAATTCTATATTATATATTACTTGATTTACAAATAGCCCCAATACATCCTGCTTCTATTCTTCAATTAAGACAGCTATACAATGTATTAGAGGTCAGATTTATATCACTGGCAATCACGAAGACAGAAGAAAACACCAAAGTGATTAAATAATTTGAAACAAGTTATCATCAAAATTTTCATATCATTAGCATTCTACACCTCCATTGCAGTTTCTCTCTGTACATTTAGGACCTATATGTTTTTAAGAACACTAATTATCCAATGTTCAAACAGTTAATTATAATTTGCAAACAAAACTATTGCTGGAGTTGACTGAGGGCTGCTAAATATGTAACAAAATATCGATCAGGGGTCGGCAACCTTTCAGAAGTGGTGCGCCAAGTCTTCATTTATTCACTCTAATTTAAGGTTTTGTGAGCCGGTAATACATTTTAACGTTTTTAGAAGGTCTCTAAGTCTATAATATATAACTAAACTATTGTTGTATATAAAGTAAATAAGCTTTTTTAAATGTTTAAGAAGCTTCAATTAAATTAAAAGGCAGAGACCCCAGACCGGTGTGGCCAGGGACCAGGCAGTGTGAATGCCACTGAAAAATCAGCTCGTGTGCCACCTTCGACACCTGTGCCATGGGTTGCCTACCCCAGATATAGATCATCATTAAGAAAATAAGGAAACGGAGTATGTTTCAGCATGAAACCTTCCTCCACTTTGAACAAAACAATATGACCTTCTTTTCAAACCTATTGCATTGTTCAGCAATCTGAAGAAGAGCCAAAATGTCACCTCTAATCTTATGTTCAAGTTCTAAGGTGTATTTTATTAGCTCCTTTTTATTACTCAGTTTAAGTATACTAATTGGCATATAGTAGACTTACAGCTACTAGATAGTTATTATTCTTTAATGTGTTTGTAATGGTCTATAATATTATGGCACTAGCAGGCCTCATCTATTTCTTCATTTATAACGAGTCATTATGACACGACTTAAGTAGGGCATAAGAACACAACGATTAATACCAAAGACTAAAAACTATCTCTGTCCATCTTCTTTTAAACTATTCAGAAATGGACATACTAGAATCTCTTATAAATAGCTCCTAGTCAAGACATTTAATTTAAGTGTTTTCTCCCCACTCAGAGACACCTATCCCCTTGTGCAACTAATGAAATCTACACAACCACCACGCTATTGCATGCTCAGCCTCTCTGTGTCCTCCCACAGAAACACACTTCTGCTACAGGAACACTCTAACACATCTGTTCCTGGGTGCTCCCAACCTGCCAAAGGCCACCCCCCAAGACATGCACCTTTTCACGCAGGTTTCCCTGTGTCACATCTGCCCCACCCATACTAATTGTTTTCCTCTTTATGATAAACTTGACTCTTCTATATAAGACCCAGGACATATCTGCCTTCCTTGTGTATTCAGACATAACACAGTAAGTACAGAATAAAGAGGAAAAGCGTGAAGAGGATAGCATAACACCACATTATAGATGGGACACACTACTTGGGAGATGAAGGATGTAGCACTAGCTGAAACTTAAAGTTGCCTTTCCCTGTCAAAAGGCAGTAACAGTTCCGCTGCTCCTTGCCTGGGCCAGACAGGGCACATTGGAAGTATTGGGGGGGGCAAGGTTGAAAACTCAGACCCAGGGACGAATTGATCCCATTGCTTGCATTACTTGCAATAAATATTTGCTCAAAAAAAACATGGAGATCCATAGGGCTGGTGCAAAAGTAAAAAACTTTGTGCACACGGGAGTCTGACTTTTTCAGAAATGTTTTAAGTTATGTTTTTGTGAATTCCTGCAACTTACTTATTTGAGACATGATCTCGCTCCCATTCCTGTCAATGAAAAAACCCTCACTGACTTGAATGGTGCAAGATCAAGCTGTTGAGCTGCAACCACCCTCTTCCCTGAGCTTGTTGCTTCATTTATGACTTGGCTATTTTGTAGGCCTAATTTAAATGTGTGGACCAAAAATCAAGATAGTTTATTTTTAGGGCGGGAGAAAGTAATGGACTATAAGACAGTTATAAAGTGCCTGAAATGGAATTTTCATGCTTTTACATTCTTGCGGGTGGACAAAAAGGACATTCCAGCTGCCCTTCTGTGAATCAGACAGCAGACATACACAACAGCAACAAACAAGTGTCCAATCCCCATGTATGCATGTTTGAGTCTTGAAATTCTATTTATTCCTTTACCAGTAATCAAAAATACAATAAAATAAGCCTTTTAATTTGAATCAGGTACATGTTCTTGATAGCTAAATAAATGTCACGCAGGGAAAAAAATCCTAATTCCACAGTATACTTTTTAATTAAATTCAGTTCCTTGCAAAAGGTTTAAAGCATCACATGTTTTATGATACTTAGGAAAAGACTAATATAAAACTACAGAAATCTGGAGAGCTTTCTGCTACTCTATAAATACCTTTTTCTCCATTCTGAGACAAATGTAAAACCCACAAGAAGATTCAGATTCCCACCCACCCTGTTTCAATGTACTTCACAGAATTCAATGTGAAAGAATCATTGTGTTCTTCCAGAAGTATCCTTATTAAGTCTAGGTAATTAATTCTACACATTTAGTCATAGAATCCTCCTTTTATAATCCTTAATTACAAGCCTGTGTCTCCAGAAATTAAAATAAAGTCTTATAAATATTTTCACACAAAAGGAAAGGAAGGTTATTTGAGTGATTTTTATGAGAAAGGAAGGAAAAAAGTCTCTCAGCTTTCTGTATTCTTAATTACAAGTGATTAGAACATTTCTATTTGGGTGGTTTTACACAATAAATGTTGAAGAGTGGTTGCTTAAGTACATCTTAAAGGTTAAACCTCAAGCAGCTAAACTGTATGTAAGAACAGGTAACTGTCAAATACTTAACCTTTTACAGATTAAAACTGTCTGCCTAACAGATGTGAAATCATCATTGTTGTAATTGTTATAAGTAGATATCTGAGCATTTTATGGAAATATATCATTTTTAGCAGCAATTTTATGCCCCAGGTCACTTGCATGTCCCTGGCTGTGCTAAAACCATTGCCTTACATGAAAAGTTATATTCCAAGACATTATAACTGCTGCACTGATTTTCAGCACCCAAGTTATTGGTTGTAACAGGCAGTTTTAAATTATTAGAAAATGACCTTGTGTGACTGAAATGTTTTATTGTTCAGTTGCTGTAAGTGGTTATCACAAGTGAGTTTACAAAATAGTGTAAGAAAAATATTTTTACTTCTTATACCCTGCAAGTGCAATAATAAAATACTGTTCTTTGTAGACATTCAATAGAAATATTATCACTTAAAGTATAACTACAATGCTATTATTTTACTTCTGGCAGTGAAAACTGTTTAACTTGTAACACACCATTGTGTCTTCTATGATTAGACATAAAAATAGTACTTTTCCATATTTTACTTGTAGTAAAGAGGGACAAGCTGGTTTGAAACACTTCAGGTACTCCTGAGCAGGCGCATAGTCAGTGTCCTATGAGTAGATCAGGCATTTGCCCACTGAATCACAACACAGTATAATTTCTAGTGTATCAAGTAGATGGGAATCCAGTATATTCCAATTAAAATGTATATGGCTCACCAGTACAGGTTTGGAGGTATAAAGTGACAGAAAAAGGGCAATGGAGAAAATGCAGTAAATGACTTAGCCATTGTAGAAGAGTTCAAATTGCTTTAGGAACCTAAGACTTGCCATAGAACATCCATTTTCCACTCTTTTCTCTTTTTGTTATTGTTTAATATCCATATCAGAAGTCCAAGTCAGTCTTTTGTGCTAGGTCCTGTACAAAGAAAAAGGTATACACAGCCACTACCTTGCACAGTTAACCTGTCTGCCTGTTCCAAAGTGCCTCATTAATTTCAAAAGATTTTTTCCTGAAGATGTTAGTTTCAGGCTACATATCAGATACGCAACCTGTACTTTATTCACCATCTACCCTATGGGTTTGCTTTCCCACAGTAGCAGGTATTTTTAATCCAGTCTAGTTCTGTAAACATTTTTCTACTTAGTTTTTCTATTTTTCTACTTAAATGATTTATACTTTAAAAAAGAACACAGAGTATTGACAATTGATAGTACAGAGAGTATATGAGTACTTCTATTAAACAAATAGACTAAAAAACTTGAGGTTTTAACTATTGGGTAAAAGCTCTGGCAACTGCAGTGTGCACACTCACCCAAAATACCTTGCAAATGACTCCTAGTGCCTTAACTGCACTTAAAAAAAAAAAAAAAAAAAAGGGGTATACGTTCATGTATTGCCATCATCTGTAAAAGGAAAAGAGGTCATTTCCAGGACATGATGAAGCAGTATGCACTGACCCACACTTTACACTGATGCAGTTTCTGTAAGAGTTTATTCCTGAGTTGAACATGAGCAGAGAATGCCAGCTGTGCCATAATGTAAAGTGGATTGTCATGTGGATTTATCCATAGTGTGTCCATTAAGTCACCCTTGGGAATGAGCACTATTTAGAAAACTCTAAAAGATCTTTTTTTTTTTTAATATAGAAAGACAAGGGGGAAAGAGGGACTGCAGTGATTCTAAGAGACCTGAGAAAAATGAGGTACTAGAAATACATTGGGAGGCAACTGAAATATACATTACTTTAAAATATATCACTGCATATCTTGTTAATTACCAGGTTAATATTATGAAAGCTGACAACTCCCTATAGACAACAGGAATATTGATCCGTTCCATTTTATGTTAGAAATTTCTCTGTTCCTGTGCAGAATTACCTCTTTAGCCTCTTTCAGTCCAGTCAATTCTAATTAAAATATGACCAGGAGTGACAACCTTAGGAAAGGGGTAACCTCTCTCTATCATGTCATTTTAGCCTCAGTCTTGAATTGGTACAACACTCTTGTAAGCTACTAGCTCAGTTCCAATCCTACTTCCAGTGCAGATGAAACAGTATGTCCAATCAATTTAAAATCTTAAAGCAAAGGAAATGATCAGCAAAACTACACAAAATCAAATTGTGAATAAGACCATTTTAAATAATAATCCTCTAGATTGTTTTCACTAAATACCATCTTAGCTTCATAGATGACAGTTTTTCAAAATCTAACCTTACAGCTATATGCTAGTCAAATATTTCATACATAATAGTATACCTAGATTCATAGAAAAACAATAGATCCTCTTCAATACAATGAAATGCAATTTAGAGCCAAGTCAATAAGACACCAACCTCTTATTCTCAAATGAGGGAGAAGCTATACATCATAGGTTAGAAGTTAAAAATGAAAAGAATGGTTCTTGCTGCCTCTAAACAAGCCCTCCTCCACTCAGTGCATAAATGAGTCAGGACCCCACTGTTGTAAGCACCAGTGTCCCTTTATTTCCCTTGTGCAAGCCCCCACCACCACCTATATACAAGTGTATACATAAGATAGCCCACTGACTTAGCTGCCTTGGGGGACAGCTAGCCAGCAGCAGTTCTCCATTGCGTCTGCGTCTGCGTCTGCGTCTGCGTCTGCGTCTGCGTCTGCGTCTGCGTCTGCGTCTGCGTCGCGTCCCGTCCCGACTTCCTGCCTGCCTGCCTGCCAGCTTTATACTCTGGCCTGGAAGGCTCCCAGGTGGTTCACCTTAAGCCTCACTCTCCCCAGGGCCACACCCTGTCCACCAATTAACTCCCCCAGCTGGGAGCTGAGCTAGCAGAGCCTTCGCTACCGGAGCTATCAGAGGGAACAGGGGCTGGCTCAGCACCTTCTCGCCAGCACCCTGTTACACTGCCCATAACTCAAACGCTGTTGTCAAATAGTTTCTGTTCATGGAGATTATATTGGTTTTATTTGGTTGGAGAAAGCAACACAGGTATAAGTAATTCAGGCAGATAGCATTTTCAGTTATACAATACAGAGCCAAATGTTCCACAGCAGCATAAAGATCTGATTTTACCACCTTACTCATGGTAAATAGTACTCTACTCAACAAGCAGGATGGGATCTGGAGAGGACAAATGCTAAGGGTCATGTTTTTCAGTCTGCCAAGGCTATTTTGCACCTAAAGCAACCACAGAATGCCACTAAAGAATTTCTCCTGCACAAGTGAGTGCTCCGCCAGTATGAAGCTGGAGAAGACAGCTCTGCTGCGATGTAATCCCTGCTATGAGAGTAAGGGGAAGATAGTACATGTTGGAGGATGGAACTAGAGGGAGCATAACAGAGTAAAGCAACACTAGACCAGATTCTCCCAGCTCCACCTCTAATCCGTGCCAGGGCTGAGTAGCTGAGGATCAGGGAACCACAAACAGCCCCTTGCAGTTCCAGTTTTTCCACTACAACTGAGCAGAACTTGGCCAGGGAGGAGAATCTGCACCTAGTTTTTTCCAGTTGAGTACACTAGTTATGCTGGCTCAGGTACTCCAGGTGCTGGGAGTCTTTTTGTTACACAATCTGCCTTCTGAACCCATGTCTTTCTTGACTGGTGAAGGGCAGTAAAGAAGAACTGGGCTCACAGTCACTGGAGACAGTCAGCACCTCCCTTAAGGAGGGAATGTTGCTGGCTTTCTTAACTAAGTTGTTGCATGGCCTGTGCTCAACGAGCCATCACGTCAGACTGATTACCTGGCCAGATATCATCCATTCAAAACCCTGGTTATGTCTACAGGGTGACTAGCCCATGCCAGCTGATTTAGGCTTGTGGGGTTCCAGCTAAGGGGCTTTTTAATTATGGTGTAGGTGTTTGGACTCAGGCTGCAGCCCAGGCTCTAGGACCCTGCAAGATAGGGGTGTGTCTAAACTGCAAAACAATAGCGCTTGGACCTGCAATCCTGGCTTAAACTCAGTCTCAGATCTGGATCCATGTCCTGGCTTAGTGCAACTGCAGTATAGAAGCAAGGTGGGTTGGGCTTGAGACCAGGCTTAAGCTCAGGTTTAGGTTGTAGTGTAGACATACCCACAGTGTACTTGGACTTTCAGAAAGTCTTTGACAAGGTCTCACACCAAAGACTCTTAAGCAAAGTAAACAGTCTTGGGATAAGAGGGAAGATGCTCTCATGGATAAGTAACTGGTTAAAAGACTGGAAATAAAGGGTAAGAATAAAGGGTCAGTTTTTATATTGGAAAGAGGTAAACAGCAGTGATGATATATTGGGGACTTGTGCTGTTCAACATATTCATGAATGATCTGGAAAAGGGGTAAACAGTGAGGTGGCAAAATTTGCAGATGATACAAAATTACTCAAAAAATAGTTAAGGCCAAAGCTGACCATGAACAGTTACACAGAGGTCTCACTAAACTAAGTGACTTGGAAACAAAATAGTAGACGAAATTCAGTGCACTGATAAGTGCAAAGTAATGTACATTGGAAATAATAATCTCAACTATACATACAAAAAGATGGATTCTAAATTAGCTATTACCATTCAAGAAAGAAATCTTGGAGCCCTCATGAATAGTTCTCTGTAAACATCTGCAAAATGTGCAGTGGCAATCAAAAGAGCTAATATAATGTTAGGAACCATTAGGACAGGGATAGATAATAAGACAGAAAAGATCGTAATGCTACTATATAAATCCATGGTATTTCCACACCTTGAATACTGTGTGCATCTCAAAAAATATATATTATAATTGGAAAAGGTACAGAGAAGGGCAACAAAATTATTAGGAGTGTGGAACAGCTTCCATCTGAGGAGAAATTAAAAGGGACTGCTCATCTTAGAAAACAGACCATTACGGAGATTATTTGATAGAGGTCTATAAAATTATGAATGGTATGGAGAATGTGAACAGGGAAGTTTTATTTTCCCTTTCACATAATACAAGAACCAAGGATCAGGAAATGAAATTAATAGACAGGTGGTTTTAAACAGATTTAGGGAAGTATTTCTTTGTACTGTCAACACATGAAACTTGTTGCCCGGGGATGTTGTGAAGGTCAAAAATATAACTGGGTTCATAAAAGACTTAGATAAATTCATGGAGAATAAGTCCATTCAATGGCTATTAACCAACATGGTCAGGGATGTCTCCTCATGCTCTGGGTGTCCCGAAGCCTCTGACTGCCACTGACCAGCTTTAGACTGGAGGACAGGGGATGGATCACTCGATAGTTTCCCAGTTCTGTTCATTCCCTCTGAAGCATCTGGTACTGGCCACTGTCAGAAGACAGGATACTTGGCTATATGGGCCACTGGTCTGACCTGTATGGCCATTCTTATGTTCCTTCCCAAAAGGTTCCTCAGTTCCTAAGCACCTAAGCTTCTGCTTTTGAAGGCTCCGGGGCTCCTAAATTCCTGCTGGTGGGCATGTGCAAAGCCACCTAAGTCCTGATACTGCCAAGCTGCTCAGCACCGAGCTCACATCTAAGCCCTCAAAATAAGTGTTCCGCCCCATCTCACGTGCCAGGCCTGATCTGGGTTAAGGTTCTCAGAGAAATTATAACACACACAAAAGACAATAATGATGGTGTCCATTATACCAAATAGCCTAGTGTTTAGGTCAATCACCTGGGATGTGGAAGACCAGATCCTCACTCTGCCTAATTTGGAACAGAAACTTGAACCCAGCTCATCCAGGTGAGTGCTCTGACCACTGGGCCATAAGGTATTCCTGGGTACAGCACTCTCCAAATCTCTCCTGTTGACACTGTTCTGCTTTGTATAAACTTGTATAAAACATTTACATTCTCATGGGTGGAGGGACTGGAACCTGGCTCTCTCATGTGCCATAACCACTAAAGTAGAATCTTTCTCTCTGGTCAAATGAATATATAAGTATTCTGTGGAACAGCTTCAACAGAGAGACAGAGACTCCCATCCTAGAATATCACACAGCTTGGTTGTTAGGGTCCTCATGGGGGAGGTAGGAGATCTTGATTCAAGCCCGTGCTTCAAATCAGGCACAGAAGACGAATGTCTAGCCACTGGGCTATTAAGTAAAATGAGCGGATTCTTCCTCCATTGTTTGAGACACAGGACTAACCAGGTTTCAGTGCCGAACTTTTAGAGAATTCATGTCTGTGAATCCTGAGTGGAGATAAGTGCCTAACTCCTCTCCTCATCGTTTTCTAGTGAGTGGCTTAGGCACTGGCTTTTGTGAATCTCATTCTTAAGCACCTAACTTTTCCCATACATTGTATATATGGAGAAACTGGACACCTAAAAATTAGGCTTTGAGACATCTACATATCTTTCTGCATCTGTGGTAAGCTGAATTCACTTTTAGCATGAACTCAAACTAGTTGGTTCAACAAAATCAACATCAGTCTTCTACAAACAATCCAAAGATAGAAAACTTCTGACTGATGTAGTGGCAATTAGAAATACTAGATGATAATTATAATGACAATATTTTTAATAATTCAAATTATACAGCTGATAAAGTCTTAGTAGCAGTCTCAGTATCAACCTGAGTATTAATTCAGTCTACTAATGAACACCCTTTTGTGGATTATTGTGTGATATATTTTGGCCTTCAAGAGCTGTTTGTTCTTTTCTTTGGCCACAGATATAAAGTATTTCCAAGATTTTTAAGTGTTCCCTTAATTTGTACTCCTGCTGTGCAATAACATTGTCTAAGTATTACCGCACCTGAATTGATTTTTTTTTTCAGTGCTCCCTCCCTTTCAATAACCACACTATTAAGATAACAGAGTTTAGGTTTAGATGGACGACTCTACCTTGTTGTAAAAAGTCCTTTGTGACTGGTGGTCTGATGACATTTCCATCAAGCTCAGGAGGCACAGTCTCCCAGATCAAAACTTTGCTATCCTTTTCCCTTCTAACCTTGTCAAATGCCCTGGCCAGCAAGAAGAGTGCATACAAGAGGTTCTGAGATCATCACTGCTTTAGAGCATCCACTGCATTTTATTTTCTAATACTAGACCTTCAAAACAAAAAGGACAACATGCTTTTGTTGCTTTCCCCACTGCCTGTTAAGCTAGTGCATGTCTCATGATTTAAGCTCTACTCCATTGTTATATGACTTCTGCTTAACAAATCTATAGTTATATTCAAAGAGTTTCTAACATATCCTGCCATTACCAAGAGCAAGATAGTTACTGTCCACTTCAGTAAAAATATTGATATTACTGACTTTTTGCTGGCAAGACCATAAATCATAAGTTAAGAAAAAAGTTTCATGTATAATCTCCAAAAGGTTGAGTTTATATGTACCGAAACCCATATCAGAGCACTTCATCTAATCTGTCTTTAATCTCTAAATGGTCACACAAAAGGAACAATCTTTGCAAGTTCATCATATACAGCATGTCCTGTAAGAGCACTTCAGGGCATGATGATATCGTGTCATAGACTTATTAATGATCTTCTCAAAGCTTCCCTCCTAATTTCTATTTCTGTTATGAGCTGCTGCAACTTCCAAAATCTTTTTGTAAGAAGAGCTCCTCTTTATTTGGAATCTATCAGGATTTCTAGATACGTAATTGATTAATGTGGTATTAAGTTTTCCATATTCATCATAAACCCTCTATATAACTGTGATAAGTCTGTTGGCAGTTTCCTGTATCAGACTGAAGGCAGTTTATTTTATAAGAATACTTATCTTACAGAGAAAGACAGACATGAATTCCCTCCAACTTGAATGTTGCTATTACTATAACCAATATCCTGGTAAAAACTCTAGGCATTATTCATAAACCTAAAAGCAGTGTCCTGAACTGGCAATGAAAACCATGGCAAAATAATCATAGAGATCTCCATATTATGAAGTGTGACTATAACTCCATAAGATCTAGTAATATCTTAAAACACTTTCTGGTTTATTGAAGGCAGTATGAATGCTGGCAACTTCACCCTTGAATATGCTTTTTTTAAATGCATTGTGATATATAGTTCTTTTTTCATTTCAATTCATCCCATATCAGGATGATAAAGAAGGTTGCTTTCCCAAAGAAAATAAAAAGGGAAATGTTTTAATCTTATTATAAATTATACTCCTATTCTTGCAATTTTGAGACCCTTTTCACCTTTCACTTAAAGAAATTTGCAGGGTGGAGGGCAGGGAAAAGGAGCCTGTTCCAATCTAGAGTCTGAAAACTGCTGTAATCTTCCTTGATAGGGACTTGATCCTGTTCCCATTCAAGTCGATGGGAACAGCTCCCATCAATTTCAGTAGTCAGATCAAGCACTAGATGAGAGGAAGCACAAGGTGGTCTTGCTCTGTACTTGCTAAATTTCTCTTTGTACTGCTTTGACTTTTTTCCACTCTTCTTTATTCTTAACAGAGGGATGCAGTGACAAGGAAGAACAGTCCCTTTCCTTGTACAATATTTTGTGAACCTAAGAATTTTTTAACACACAAAAAAATGACTTGAGGATGACTCTGGATCCTATACACAATACTGAAATTATACACTCTTCCTTATGAATTCACTATTGATATTCTGAGAGGCAAAATACCTTCCCTACTTTCCCACTGCTCTGAAAACCTAACTAAAAACTTTAGGTAACACATCCCTAACTTAGCTGTGGCTAGAAATAGTCAAACATGTATACTGAACTGGAGTACTTACGAGGTTGACAGCTGCTTCATTGTATTTAAATTACATTTCCTTTTCTGTATACAGCTAACATTTCACTGACCTAGAAATAGATTGCCCTCTATCCCTCTAAGGTTCACTGCCTACTTTAAAGTGTCTCTTGCATGGAACGACTTTGGATAAAATTTTCAAAAACGTCTAAGTGACAAAGTGTAAGTCTTCACTGTGGCACTGTCTCAACTTAGCTACAGTTGAGTTACTCTTCTCATGTTATCCTAGCACAAAAGAAAGTGGCCACACTGCAAAATAATGCTTGAGTTGCTGTGTCCACACCAGCACTGCACTCACTTGATATTGGCGCTAATACGTCTTGGGGAACATCCCATGTTTCTCAGTATCGGAGTAAACTGAGCAGCCCTATGAATTCTTTACCAGTATATTTTGGGAGTACTTGCATGTCCTTTCTGGGCACATGAGGGAAATTGTGGGCACATGAGGGAAGGCATTGGAGGACTAGCAGCACTCAAGAGCAGTTATGTTAGCAACTGACAAGTTGTGCTCACTTGAGCAGTAACCTATATCCCCTCTTGGACCAGCCAAATTTAATTAAAAACACTACCATACTTGATCACGGGCGTATGTGTACTCCTGAATGCCCAAGTCATTTCTGAAAGTCAGACTTCAGATTCAGAAAATCACTTGTGTGATCACCACTGAGGTCTAACCACCTACTTAGCCTAGCTTGGCTGGGAGCAGCCATGCTACAAAGCTATATCCAATGTGTCCATTCAACTGCAGCCCACACTGCTGATGTACTCACCTGTGTGTGTCACTAGGACTATTGGGGGAATATTCTTTGGTTCTTAGCACTGCAGTAACCTGAGTCACTCTATTGATCTGTCTCAATGAATTGTGGGATAACTTCTTGGCACACGGGGAATTGTGGGAAGGCATTAAAGGACTCCCAGCTCTCGAGTGGTTTAGCCAGCATCATCACTGCAAAGTGGGTGGGTTACTAGTACTTGAGCTTTAGCATACAACCCAGGATGGGTCACATAGCTCCTGTGTAAAGAACTACACAGGAATTTTGTCATTGACTGCAGTGAGGTCAGTATTTCACCCCTTGAGGTTCATCCTAAGGGCTGTCTTTATGCCAGTACAATTTAATATCATTTAGCCCTCAAATTTAATTTTAACTTTTCATCCAGTTATTTCTGTCTCCTGCCTTTCTTCACCACACAATCATTTTTATTCTGTTTTTTTCCCCCCAGCGGTTACATTGCTCTGCATATTAGTATATTGCAGAACTCACTTTTCTAGTTACTTTGACAAACTACACATCTGCAACCATTACACATCTTGTTCGACTTATGTCTCCAGATGAAAAACATTCTAAAAATCTGACAACTACAGATGACTTCCAGGTGAGGGGTTCATATATTCATAAATTCTAAGCCAGAAGGGACCACTGTGACCATCTAGTCTGACCTCCTATTTAACACAGGCCATAGAACTTCCCTAAAATAAATCCTAGAGCATATCTTTTAGAAAAACATACAATCTTTACTTTAAAATTGTCATTGATGGAGAATCCAACACAACCCTTGGTAAATTGTTCCAATGGCTAATTACTCTCACTGTTAAAAATGTATGCCTTATTTCCAGTTTGAATTTGTTTAGCTTCATCTTCCAGACATTGGATCATGTTATACCTTTTTCTGCTGGATTAATGAGCCCATTATTAAATATTTGGTCCCCATGTAGATACCCGTGGACTGTAATCAAGTCACCTCATAACTTTGTCTTTATTGAGCTAAACAGATTGAGCTCCTGGAGTCCAACACTAGAGAGCACATTTTCTAATCCTTTAATTATTCTTGTAGCTCTTCTTTGAACCCTCTCCAATTTATCAACATCCTTCTTGAACTGTGGACACCAGAACCAGGCACAGTATTCCATTAGCAACAGAACCAGTGCCAAATTCAGAGGTAAAATAACCTCTGAATTCCTACTTGAGATTCCCATGTTTATGCATCCCAGGGTCGCATTTAGCTCTTTTGGACACAGTGTCTCATTCAGAGCTCATGCTCAACTGTTTATCCATCAACCTGCCCCCCAAAATCTTTTTCAGAGTCACTTTTAAATCTCATTATTGTCCTTAACTGTGCTCGCCATGCATTTCTCCTGGGTTAAGATCAGATTCAGAGGTGTGAGCGGTCCCAGTGATGTTATTTTGGGGTCAACTTTCCCTCAGTATCTTTCCTCAATCTTCCTCCCCTTTAAATTTCAGCCTCTCCCATCATTTTACTCGATCCCCAGTCCCCCTTGCTTTCTCTCTCTTCATGATCAGAAGAATAAGGAGGCAGACATTCTCTTCCCTTCGCTCCCCAACACAGGGGGATCTAAATAAGGTGAAGGCCTGGCAACTGTGGCTGAGGACAATATAGCACACATGTTACTTAAAACAGTTAGGAGAATGTTAATCAGTACATTCTGACAGGGCAGACCCCCCACTGACTTGTGCTAAATTCAGGACGAGTCCGACAAATTTGGGTACCTCTCAAAAATTGAGGATGCCCTCAATCTCTAATGCTGTACATGCCCAACAGGGTACCTTAAAATATTTCACTCTGCTTGATGGCTATAGGAGAGATTGATCACCATAGTCTTAATGGCTATCCAAAAAAAAAGGAAAAAAAAACCTTTGATCCTCTTAAAGCAGCAAAAGTCTAACCAATGGTTTACATTAAGGTGGTGGTTATTAGTCTGAATACTGCACAGGGAGGAAAGAACAGAAGTACAATATAATGAGATCTATTAAGACTACAAAAGAAGCAAGTGAAGCTTGATTTAATTGTTGAGCAGTCAACTTTTGATGCAACTCAGATTACAAGGAATTGGCTAATTCATGGAGTCTTTATTCAGGCAAAACTCCCATTGACTTCAAAGACAATTTTGCTTGAGTAAGGACTAAAGGCTGTACAGCAGCAGTGGGCAACCCACGGCCCGTCAGTGTAATCCGCTAACGGGCTGCGAGACAGTTTGTTTACATTAAATCATTTGCAGGCACACCTGCCCGCAGCACCCAGTTTGCCATTCCCGGCCAATGGGAACTGTGGGAAGTGGCATAGGCCGCAAGGATGTGCTGTCTGCTGCTTTCTGCAACTCCCATTGGCCGGGAATGGCAAACTATGGCCACTGGGAGCTGTGGGCAGCCGTGCCCACAGATGATCAATGTAAACAAACTGTCTTGCAGCCCGCCAGTGGATTACCCTGATGGGGTGCGTGCAGCCCACAGGTTGCCCAATACTGCTGTACAGGATTTGGCCCACTATTTGGAAATGCCCTAATAAGGTTTCTTTGTAATATACAGGAGAACCTTAGAGTTACAAACCCCTTCGGTATGGAGGTTGTTCATAACTCAGAAATATTTGTAACTCTGAACAAAATGTTATGATTGTTCTTTCAAAAGTTTACAGCTGGACACTAATTTAATACAGCTTTGAAACTTTACCATAGGAAGAAAAATGCTGTTTTTAACCATTTTTGTTTAAATAAAACAACCAACCAACCATCTTAATTTAAATAAAACAAGCACAGAAACATTTTCCTTACCTTGTTATATCTTTTAAAACTTTTCCTTAATTTTTTTAGTAGTTTACATTTAACACAATACTGTACTGTACATTATTTGTCCCTTTTTTTTGTCTCTGCTGCCTGATTGCGTACTTTCAGTTCAAAATGAGATGTGTGGTTGACCGGTCAGTTCATAACTCTGCTGTTTGTAACTCTCAGGTTCTACTGTATTACTTTCTATAAAAGTATTTACTTTTTTAGAAGTATAATGAAAACATTAACTTCTTCCCCAAACAGGTCTGTAAAAAGTTCACATATGAACTTTAACACTTGCTAAATTGGATTTATACATGTATCTCAATGGACCATTATGATAATATTTCCCTCTACTTGATATTTTTTTTCTATTTGCTTTATCAAACTTTTGAGTAGAGCATATTATATATTGGTTTATAAGTAAAGAGACGATTTATCATAGCAATTCTTTTTTAGAACTACAGTGCCAGAAAGTGGAAAAAATATGCAATAGTAGCTAAACCATCTTATTATTTTAACAGATGTAAACAATATTCAATGAGCCAACTGAATAAATACTGTTGTGTTACTGTTTCCCTAGCTCTATCGTTCTATTTAAAATTATTAGTTATTATGCTGCTTCAGATAGGTGCTTTTAAATAATTCTTAAGACAATGTTTCAAAACTTGGATAATATACTTTTGCATTTTCTTTCCATAGAGATTTTTTGGTACAGTTTGATTCATTTAAGATTTTTACTTTATTTCACTCTATGCTTTCTTTCACATATAGAGCCACTCCCCCACCCCACGCGCCCCAGTACAACCTACTCTATCATTTCTATATATTTTTTACCCTGGTGTTAGGTAAAAATCAGCTTGTCCTACTCACCGTTCCTACACCCGGGTAGTGCGGAGTTAGGCTAGGCTCAAGACTGCCAGAGGCCATGTAAGGAACAGACTGAGACCAAGCAACTTTGATCAAAGGGCACGCACCCCCCTCAGGCTCGTAGCTTCGGAGGTGTGTGGCAGCTTTATTAGACGCTCACATCAGTATTTATAGGTTTAAGACAGACAAAGGAAAGACACTGAGTATTTCTCCTGTATCATCTCAGGCTGGCCTTGCATAAACTGCTTATTATGGTTACTCATTCAAGCAGAGAAAAACAGGAGGGGGAGCAAAACATATTTACACAAGATAAGGAAGTGAAGCAAGGCCAGGAGGAATGAGGAATTTATTGCGGGGGGCCCTTTTATCGAACACTGGTATATCTATGTCCCATTGATTATCATCATTCTACCAAGTTTCTGTGAGGATATTGATATAATAAGCCTCATTTAATGCCAAGCACTCAAGTTCACCCATCTTACTATTTAGATTTCTAGCATTTGTATACAAGCACTTATAAAATTTGTCACTTTTTAGAGGTCTCCCACTACATAATGTAAGTGAATAGGCCTCTCTTTCATTTGACTTCCTTTTCAGTTCCTACATATACTTTATCAACCTCCATTCTCTCTGCTTTACTAGGATATAAAGACACCCCATTAATAGATTCTCCACCAATGGATATTTCTGCCCAAAAGGTGCACTCCTCCGAACATGTCAGCATTCCCCTAACCCTTATAGTTTAAAAGCTCTCCTGCAACCTTTTTAATTTTACATGCCAGCCATCTGGTTCTGTTTTGGTTTACATCCTTCCTGTATAGGCTCCTCCTTTCCCCAAAAGTTCCCCAGTTCCTAGTAAACTCAAAACCTTCCTGTCTATACCACTGTCTCATCCACACATTGAGACCCTGTAGCTCTGCCTATTTAACTGGCCCTGTCTGTGAAACTGGAAGCATTTCAAACAATGATACCATAGAGGGCCTGGACTTCAATCTCTTATCTAGCAGCCTAATCTTTCCCCATGTCATTGGGAATTATAAGTACCACAACCACCGGCTTCTCCTCAGCACTGCACATAAGCCTATCTAGATGTCTCGCAAGATCTGCAACCTTTGCACCCACCAGGTAACTCACCATGCAGTTCTTCCAGTCAGCACAAATCTCTATGGACAGAAATGTCATGCTTGAATAATAAGTTAGCAGTAGGAATATACTGCCAACCACCTGAGCAGGATGGTGATGGTGACTGTGACATGCTCCAAGAGACTAGAGAAGCCATAAGAATAAAAAACTCAGTAATAAGGGGGGGTTTCAACTATCCCCATATTGACTAGGTCACCTCAGGATAGGATGCAGAGGTAAAGAAACCATGAATAACTGCTTCTTAGAGCTCCTAGTCCTGGAGTCCACCTGGGGAGAGGCAATTCTTTATTCAGTCCTAAGTGGAGCACAGGATCTGGTCCAAGGAGTGAATATATCTGAACAGCTCAGTAATAGTAACCATAATATAATTAAATTTAACATCTGGGAGGGAGAGGAGGGAAGAATACCAAAGAAACCCACTACAGTAGCATTTAACTTCAGAAAGGAGAACTATACACACAAAAAAAGGAAGCTAGCTGAACGGAAATTAAAAGGTATAGTCACAAAAATGACTTGCCTGCAAGCTGCAAGGAAACTTTTTTAAACCATCAAAATAGAGGCTCAAATTAAATATATATCCCAAAATTTAAAAAAAGTAGTAAGAGGACAAAAAGGTGCCACCACTGCTAAACAAAGTAAAAGAAGTAGTGAGAGGCAAAAAGGCACTCTTTAAAAATGTGAAGTCAAACCCTACCAAGGAAAACAGAGAGGAACATAAAGTGTGGCAAGACAAGTGTAAAAGTATAAGTAGGCAAGCCAAAAAAGAATTTGAAGAGCAACTATCAAAAGACTCAAAAACTATCAGTAAAAACATTTTATGTACATCAGAAGCAGGAAACCTGCCAAACAATCAATTGGGCCACTAAATAATCGAGGAGCTAAAGGAGCATTTAAGGAAGATAAGGCCACTGAGGAGAAGCTAAATGATTTCTTTGCATTGGCTTTCATTGCAGAGGACGTGAAGGAGTTTCCCACACTTTAGTCATTCTTTTTAATTGGCAAAACTATCAACTGTTCCAGACTGAGTTATCAGTAGAGGTAGTTTTGGAACAAATTAATAAATTAAACAGTAATAAGTCACCAGGACCAGATGGTATTCACCCAAGAGTTCTGAAGGCACTCAAATGTGAAATTGCAGAACTACTAACTGTGTCATGTAACCTATAATTTAAATAAGCTTCTGTACTGGATGACTGGAGGATAGCTAATGTGACACCATTTTTTTAAAAAAAGGCTCCAGAGGTGATCCTGGCCATTACAAGCCAATAAGCCTAACTTCAGTACCAGGAAAATTGGTTGAAACTATAGTAAAGAACAGAATTTTATCAGACTCATAGATGAAGGCAATTTGTTGGGGAAGAGTCAATATGGCTTTTGTAAAGGGAAATCATGCCTCACCAATCTATCAGAATTCTTTGAGGGGGTCAGGTAGACAAGGGTGATCTAGTGGATATAGTACACTTAGATTTTCAGAAAGCCTTTGACAAGGTCCCTCACCAAAGGCTCTTAAGCAAAGTAAGCAGTCCTGGGGTAAGAGGGAAGGTCCTCTCATGGTTCAGTAACTGGATAAAAGACAGGAATCAAAGGTTAGAAATAAATTGTCAGTTTTCAGAACAAAGAGAGGTAAATAGTGATGTCCCCTAGGGATCTGTACTGTGACCAGTGCTATTCAACACATTCACAAATGATCTGGAAAACGTGATAAACAGTGAAGTGGCAAAATTTGCAGATGATTCAAAATTACTCAGGATAATTAAGTGCAAAGAAGACTGCGAGGAGTTACAAAGGGATTTCACAAGACTGGATGATTAGGAATGAGTTAATTGCATGAGTTAATTGTGATTAATCAACAGCCCTAATAAAAAGGACCAATTAAGAAAGGGATAGATAATAAGACAGTATACAGGCATGTCGCGTCTTAGGTGCATTTAACACGCGTGATTTCCACTTTATGCAGTCGACCAAAAAAAAGAAAACTAAAAATATAAAAACTTCAGGACGGACGATTTCACCCACCACTGAAGTCAATGGGGTTTCGGCTACACGAGGTTTCTGCTTTATGCGGAAACCGTGGAACGGAACCCTTGCGTAAGACGCGACATGCCTGTATTCCATAATGCCACTATATAAATCTATGGTACGCCCTCACTCTGAATACTGCGTGCAGTTATGGTTAGCACATCTCAAAAGCTACATTAGAATTGGAAAAGGTACAGAGAAGGACAACAGAAATCATTAGAGTACGGAACAGCCTTCATAAGAGCAGAGATTTAAAAGATTGAGACTTTTCAGATTGAAAAAGAGATGACTAAGGGAGAATATTCGAGATCTATAAAATCATGACTGGTGTAGAGAAAGGAAATAAGGAAGTGTTATTTACTGCTTCACATAACACAAGAACCAGGGGTTGCCCAATTAAATTAATAAGCAGCAGGTTTAAAACAAATCAAAGGTAGTACTTCATCACACAATGTACAGTCAACCTGGAACTCATTGCCAGGGGATGTTGTGAAGGTCAAAACTATAAATGGGTTCAAAAAGAATAGGTCCATCAATCGCTATTAGCCAATAGGGTCGGGGATGCAACCCCAGGTGTCCCTAGCCTCTGACTCCCGGAAGGATCACACAATAACACTTCTCTACAGCCAAAATGCTTCTGAAATAAATGTAGTCAAACTTTACTAATTCTGGGTCACTGAGAACAAAAATAATGCTTAAAATTGTTGATTGGCTCTAGTTTTCAAGATATGCTATTGGGTCAGTATATACGACCCTTGACATGGGAATGGCGGAGGATAAGTGAGTTATAAAGGGAAGGGATCTCAATTTAAACCAGAAATGACTAAAATACATCTTTGACTGGATCTATGAATAAATCTATGACTGGGTTTGGACAGTACTCGCTTTTTAGGCAAAACAATGAAGGATGCAATCTGAAGCTGGTATTGCGTCATACATGATATGAATTGCATCATGTTATTCCTAGAAGTCATGGATGATGCAATCATAACGAAGCTTACATCACTCTGCTGAACAAATTGCCCTATATCAGCTCTAGAAATCATACAGTGTCGTGCTCTCTTATTTGTCAGTGTTTGATTTTGCAAAGGGACACATTTCTGTTTAGCCAAAGTGAGCAGAGATGCCTCGTACTTGTGTGAGCAGTGCACATAACTTCAGCTATGTTTGTGGTGAAGTGACTTTTGCATCACAAAAGCGCAGTGTAACCACTATGGTTAAGAAAGCCTATCACCTTTATTTTGGCTGCAAAATTGGAGATCAGGACAAGAGGTGGGCCCCACACATATGCTGCAACACTTGTGCAACAAATCTTCACCAGTGGTTGAACAGGAAAAGGAAATCTATGCCTTTTGCGGTGCCAATGATTTGGAGAGAGCCAACAGATCTTACCAGCAATTGTTACTTCTGCATGGTGCCTCCAGTTGTGAAAGGTGTGTCAAAGAAGAAAATGTGGACTGTGCATCATCCAAACATTCCATCAGCTATACGCCCAATACCCCACAGAGAAGGACTGCCAGTTCCTGATGCACCAGAATCATTCTCACTTGAGTCAGACGAGGAAGAGAATGAAACTTCTGGTCCTGAATCCTCAATGTCACAGGACCCACATTTTCTCCCATCCTCCTCCTCTGAACCACACCTCATAACACAAGCTGAACTGAATGACCTTGTCAGGGATTTGGAACTACCCAAGAGTAAGGCAGAGCTGTTGGGCTCCAGACTACAGCAGTGGAATCTCCTGGCAGGTGATGTTAGGGTTTCCATGTTCCGTGACTGTCAAAAGGATCTTGTCCCATTCTTCTTCATGGAAGGTGATCTTGTAGCCTGCAACAACATCGATGGTGTGATGGCAGCCCTCAACATCGTTCACGATCCAGATGAGTAGAGACTCTAAGATTCGTCTTCGATGAATCAATGGAAAGCTGTTTTGCTGCATAATGGCAATGTTTTGCCATCAATTCCAGTTGGCCATGCAGTCAATATGAAGGAAACCTATGACAACATGAAGCAACTTTTGAGGTGCATAAACTATGACCAACATCAGTGGCAGCTTTGTGGGGATTTGAAGGTTGTTGCTCTCTTGCTTGGTCTGCAGACTGGATACACAAAGTACTGCTGTTTTCTCTGCAAATGGGATAGTTGTGCAAGAGATTCCCACTACATCAAAAAAGACTGGCCACTCCGACAGTCATTGGAGCCTGGGAGGAAAAGTGTTCAGCATCCACCACTTGTTGAATCAAGGAAGATTTTGTTACCACCCTTGCACATCAAGCTGGGTCTGATGAAGAACTTTGTCAAGGCCATTGACAAAACACAAGCAGCTTTCAAGTACCTCCGTGGAAAATTTCCAAGGTTATGTGAAGCTAAGATAAAGGAAGGTGTCTTTGTTGGTCCTCAGCTTCGTGAACTTCTTCGAGATGATGCATTTGACCATGCACTGCGTGGCAAGGAAAAGACGGCATGGAAAGCCTTCCAGTCAGTGGCAATACATTTTCTCGGAAACAACAAGGCAGACAACTACAGGTTGTTGGTGGAAAACCTCTTCAAGGCATACAAAAGCTTTGGTTGCAACATGTCACTAAAGATACATTTTTTGCACTCTCATCTAGATTTTTTTCCACCAAACTGCGGAGCAGTGAGCGACGAGCACGGCGAGCGATTTCACCAGGACACTGCAACAATGGAGAAACGCTATCAAGACAAATGGAGCCCATCAATGCTTGCAGACTATTGCTGGACAGTGACAAGAGATGCTCCATTTAATGAATACAAGAGACAAGCCAAGAAGCGCCAAGTAGACACTGAATAGGACTAAACTATGTACATAATAGTTTTTTGCCTTTTGTTTCATAATACATTTTATTTATAACACCCTTTTGCTGATTTTTAAAGTGTTACATAAACAGGACAGGTGAAATATTATCATGTAAAGCAACCATAAACACATGAAAAGACCTAGGTTTACAATTTATGATTAAAACTCTACTATCTACACAATATACATAGACATAAAATGTTAAAACTTAAATATCTTAGAAACAGTAGCCAATCAGTTGTTTTAATTGTCATATTTGAATTCAGCACATTGAAATACATAATAAATATCACATTTTATCTCTGAAGCAGACGACTTCTAAAAAATTGTAGACCAGTGTAATTGCTCTGTTTTATCAGTCTCTAGCACCAGGCACTGGCAACTGTCAGAAGAGAGGATACTGGGCTAGATGGGCCATCATGCACCATACCAGTATGGTCATTCTTATGTTCTCATAAGACATCACATTTTTATTTTTAGGCCTTGTACAAACTACATTTCTTTTCTGATCATAAAGCATGTGCTCCCATCTGGATCATATTTTGATACTGTGAAACTTAATCTTTTGCAGAGGTACTTAGCAATGGAATGAGCACTATTTGTTAGAAATTGAAATAAGTTGTGAAACAGCTGTGATAGCTCATGTTACTTATTTCCCTTTTCAGTGATAAAGAGCTTAAATGCTTGCATAGCACACACAAATAAAAAGAGAGACTAAAAAGAAGGATGACTGAGAAAGCAACTAATGTAGAAATGTCTATGATCAGTATTTCAAGAAAGTAAATAATTAATATGCACATGGAAATCTATTAGACTGTGCTTCCTATGAGTCACTAGGAGTACTCAAGTAATTCCTTAAATATCACAAGCAAATATTATAGAATATAGCAAAGTTTTCATGTTAAACATTAGCATTGTATCGGACTGAAAATAATGCTTTTGACATTATCACCACACTGTGAAACTAGAAACAGCTTCTCAGTCATTTAGTCAAGACAACTGAGCAATGGGAGTTAGAAAAAGCTTCCAAAACATCAAAAGATCTACAGTCAAGGCCATTAAAGAACAGCTAATCTGTTCCAGTTCTAATTCTCTTCTAATGGGTTTCCTTAAATGTACTTTACATCAGTTGTAATTACTTCCAAGTATTGTTACTTATATCCTTGTAAAAACTAGGATGTGTGATTGCATTTTCATCTATCTGGTTTATACTTTTACTTAAGTCCAATATCACACAGATTTTTAAATCATGTTAAGTATCACTTATTGTTACTTAGCTGGATTCTTCAATATGATTTGAATTAACCAAGGAATGCTTTCATGTTTCTACTTTGAACATAGCAGCACCAGAACAAATTTGTTTGAAGACAATAAAGGGCAGATAAGTTTGAAAAGTTATACTTCTTATCTAAGACATCTCCACTTATGTTTTATTTTGACTGATTTATTAAATGCAAAAAATGTACTTATCAAAATCTCTTAGCACGAGTAATAATTTTTAAATGCAAATATTGACAGTCAACTAAATTGACTCAATATTAAAAGACCTGAAGACCTCACTGCAATTAAAACAAACCTTGAACCTGTCCCAACCTCACTCTCACAGACAGAAGTCCATGTAAACATATGAGCCTTGCAGTATGCCCAGAAGTGCAACAAACTTGTGCTTCATCAAACTATGAAAGGTGAGTTCCAGAGCTGCATGCCTGTCATCGAAAATACACTGTCTGTATTGAAAATACAACCCCTGTAAATCTGGGACTGACTAGCCTGAATGCCTTGGATGACTGCAGCTGCTGGATCAAAAACACAAAACAAGATGCAATCTCTAAGGTTTTAAAAAAGTCAAAACTAACATGCTGAATTGTATAAAAAAATGAATAGAAAACCAATGCAGACTACAGAGCCTGGTTGCCATATTCTCCCTGCCTGTACACTACAAGGTATATGTTTGTAGTATTGTTATAGGAGTGTTGGCCCTAAAGTATGAGACAGACAACCATGAATGTGGAAACATCTTCTATTGGATGAACTTCTGTTGGTGAAAGAGAAATTTTTGAGCTCTAACAGAGCTGTTTTTCAGGTATGGAGCTCAAAAGCTTGTCTCTTTCACCAACAGAAGTTGAGCCGATAAAAGATATTACTTTACCCAATTTGTCTCTAACTGACTAAATGGGCAGACACATTTTGCGCAAGTTGAAATTCTTGAATGATCATCAGGACAAGCCACAAATAGCAAACACTGTAACACGGTAATCCAGTCTAGGAAGTGGTAAAGACATGGATAACTCAAGGTCCTCATCTTAGAAGAAAGAGTTGCACTCTCCTTGCCAAACGTCAATGGAAAAAGCACTTTTGGTTATTACTTGATTGTTTAAAAGCAGATGATCTAACAAGACCCTGCCTGGATTACACACTTCAGTAACAAATGATGGGAAATGACTGATCAAAGAGGCACAAATTAATGTTGCTGTCTCCTCCAGGTATTTTTCCTTCTCAACAAGCATCAATTATCTTCTCTAGATTGAGTTTCAACGAACTAGCTCTCATTCAGGTCCAGATCTCAGTTTCTCTGTCTAGCTATCTCACCAAGACCTGATGGAAGAGGGACGGAGCTGAATATCACCCGCATGTTGATGACACCACAGCCCATAATGCCGTACTCTCTCCTCCTCCTCCCCAATTTCAATACATACAGTGGCACCTCACACGAGCATGGGACAGAAAAGCAGTCAGGGTCTCTCAGACAAACAAGAAGGGCACCATTCAAGCCATATCATTTCCTGCTAGGGTCCACAGCTGTGTAAGCTAATGCTCATGGTCAACAGTATCAAAGGGTGTTGACAAAGTTCAGAGACTCATCATTGTCTTTTTTCATGACTAGGAGATGGCAATTGTCTAATCAAATCAAAGTACCCTAGCCACATCTAAATCTACATGAAAGAGACCCAGGAATTGCGTCAAATCCAGGTATTGCAAAGCTTTTTCACCAAAACCTTCTCATAACCTCTCCCAAGAACGAAAGGAGAGGAACGGGGCAATAGCTGATGAGATTAAGATTGCTGAGATGGCTTCTTGATCTGAAGTTTAGCAAATGCAATTTTAAGAGATGCTGGCACTTTGTTCTCCCTTATCTATCCATCTGTAGAATATCTAGTACACATACAACAGATGGTTTAAATACCAAGTGGTAGGAATTGTTATATAGGCAATGCATTGCCTGTCATGTCTGCTAGTTTCTCCCTGGTAGATGTAATTAGCCATTAATAGGATGGATCCAAAATGGTAGGTCACAGCTGAAAGTGTTCAAAACTGAAACTCAATGTCTGAAGACATCACCCTTATCCTCTCTTACCAAGAACAGTACTGATTTAGCCAATTAGGCTGAATCTAATCTTATCCATTAGTTTCCCTGTCAATCACTAGGGACAGTTTTGTTGACCAGGACCTGGTGGATGCCATAATAAAAGAGGATTCATTTATCAAAAAGGTTTAGTGGCTTTCCCAGATCCAACTTTGTTTTTACTTTTTAAAAGTATTTACTATTTTGGGGACGCTCACCCTCCTTCAGTGCTTGCTGTTATTTTTAAAAACCTTCTCAGCAAAGGTGCCACATCCCTCATACTGTAGTCAGAAATTCTTCTTGACTTATCACCTTGAGACTAATTTATTAAGAAAATAAAAAAATAAAGGATATCCTAGGATAACTTTAAATTGCATTCCTACAGTCCTATTTCTCAAGTTACAACTGTGTGCAAGTTTTTAGCCCTTTAGTATCATGTGTGTAGTTCACAAATTTCCTAAGAAAATAAAATGCAATCAACTTTTCTTGCTAGCAAGTACTATTTTTCACTGCCATTCTCTGGAAAGATGAGTTATAAAGAGGGCAACAAACATATCCTGCATTTTTCTCTTTGAAAACATGTATAAAATATTTTACCTAGCATAAATACGACTGCTTGAAACTTAAATTTAAACAGAAAATTGGGTATTTGACAAATCAAAATACATGGATTTTCAGCTTTCAACTTTTTGTTGAAGAGCCAAATCCCAAAATATTTTTAGCAAAAATTTTCTATTCAGATAGGCTGCCACAGTGCCTCATGGGAGCTGCAGTTTGGATGCCTCATGCCCCTGTTCTCCTTTGTTTCCCAGCAAGACTACACCTTCCATGAATACACAAGGACTAGGAATTCCCCTGATGCACTACAATGGATCTGTAAAAGGTAGACCATGGTACATCATGGAAAATTTAGTCCAGGTAGGGAGCCCTGCCCACAGAGAAGAATGGAGACATGGTACTGCAACTATCAGGCATATGGTATGAGGCACTATGGTGGCATAGAGATTTTCTGTTTAAAACTGAATGTTTTCTGTTGACGTTTTTCAGCTTTCAATTTTTCACCAAAAAAAAATTAATTTTCCACTGGGGAATAAAGGAGGGGGGAAGAAGGATGCCATGTAATTAAGTGGGCCTTAAGACAGAGAAAACTCCTATGTTCTATAATTAGAAATTTTGAAAGCACAATTTTCCTCTTGGAAATCAAAGTTGTGTGTGGATATACCCCCAAAGAAGTACACTTATCATAGAGAGTTCAAGGCCAGGTAGGACCACCAGATCAGCTAGTCCAGTGGTGGGCAACCAGCAGCCCATCAGGATAATCCACTGGCAGGCCATGAGACAAGTTTGTTTACAATGACCATCCACAGGCATGGCCGCCCACAGCTCCCAGTGGCCACGGTTTGCCGTTCCCAGCCAATGGGAGCTGCTGGCCACAGGGATGTCCTGGCCATTGCTTCCTGCAGCTCCCATTGGCCAGGAATAGCAAACTGTGGCCATTGGGAGTTGTGGACAGCTGTGTCTGCAGGCAGTCAAAGTAAACAAACTGTCTCACCGGTGGATTACCCTGACGGGCCGCGCACTAATGATCTTGTACATCACAGGCCCCCAAACACCACCCAGCCACTCTTACACCAACCCTACCAATCAGAGTTAGACCAAAGTATTACAGCCCTCAGGGATGTATGGTATTCTTCCCTGTACTTTCAATACCAAGCTCAAACCCCTTCTTTTTCTAGCCTTTCTGGAAATCAGTTTTTCTTCATTCCTGTTGTTACTATTTTTATTAGCCAGATTGTTAATGAAGTTATGGTGTGGTGTTTAGCTATATTGCAGCACATGTGGTAAATAGTTATCACTCTCTTTGTTCATATTTTGCAGTACACTGAACGTGGTCAGAAATAGTGTTTTCTGGCCAGAAAAATACCACAAAATTTAACTTTTCCAGATTTTAAATAGTTTAAAATGAAACATTTGCTTTCCCGTATGAAAATACTATGGCATTGATTATAACGTCATTTCTTACATATGGATAAGTAGTATATGGATATGGTGGTGTAAGCTTCCTTTCTGTCTGTTTTCGTCTTTAATGGCCCATTCTTCTCTTCTTTTACAAGATTTTCCAGATCTGATACTTTCCTCAGAATTATCATAATTTATTGAATGAGCCTGGCAATTTAGCACACCCTCCCCTCAGTTCTTCCTCCATAATCTAGTGAGCTTTCTGCTATCATCCTCATAGTCCTCAAAGAAAACATATCCACGGTTACATAAATCTAGAGGTTTGGGGACCAGCAGAAAAGCCTGAAGAGTTTCTATCATTATATATCAAACTGGTGGTCTTGGACCATCAACTTGTCTACAGTGGGAGAGCAGAGGGAAAACACACTGTACCACTGTCTTTCCCAAATATCATTCTTCAGACTAAAAACTAATGTGGGGATGGAAAATATACTATTCCTTACAAATTTTAATTTCCTGACACACAAATTAGAGATAATAAGCCAGATCCTCAGCTTGTGTAAATTGTCATAATGTATCGAAGTCAACCAAGCTCTGCTGATTTAAACCAGCTGAGAAACTGACACAGTACATCTAGCAAATAAGTACTCACATAGATATACTTTTAAGGCATTATTATTTAGTTGAGACAGCACTTTAAACACGAAAAACTCTACATTCTTATTTGTTTGTATTATATGTAGCAAATACAATTTGTCCAGTGCTGTAAAAGAACAAATAAGGCAATTCCCTACCCATAGAGCTTATAGTCTAAAAGACAGACAGAAGAAAGAATACACTGTGAAATCCATAGACAGGAATAACTTATGACTATCATCATTGCTACTGTGTACTCACACTTATCACAGAAGAGTGAATTTTTAGATGGGGTTTTAATGAGGAAAAGGTGGTGGTTTTGTTAATCATGACTGGAAAGCAAGCAGAATGGAAAGAGACACAAAGATGGAACAAAGAGAAAAATAAGGACATCAGGTATGGCATTGCTGGTAGAAGGCGGCAGGGGGTGAAGGGAAGGGAATAAGAGAAAGTCCAAGACACACTGGAACAAAATTCTGTAGGACCTTGAAGATTAAGATCATCACAGCTTGTTGCTCCAAAACTCCATAGTGCTGTCACTTATCTCGAACAGTACAGGGTGTTGACAGGGACACTGCATTAAGCATTTGTATAGACACTCCATGTTCCTTGGTTTCCATTTAATCCTATTGTCACCAGTCTTTAGCACCCCAACTCTTGCTCAATTTAGAGTACACCATTATTTCCATTTGATGTCAATGACTGGAGGAAGTTTTTCTGACAGAACCCTATTTTCCAGGATCATCAGCATTTCCCACCATTTTGTTACCTCAAAATACCACAATGGAAAGTAATAGAGTAAGAGATTTTCAGAGGCAAAACTCTTTCTGAACTTCAGCTATTTGGGTGGGGGAATGTGTCCATGCAGCGGGTATCTTGGATCATGCACCTTTTTTCGTCTCTCCTTTCTACTGATGGTGATGCAGTTGCCATGATGTAATACGCTGATCCCATAACAGTCAGTTCCAAAGCCCCTCTTACGATCCTACAGGCATGAACAAGTTAAGTACCAATTTCGTGTATATGGCTCAAGCGTGACCATCCTGGGACACGGTACTCCACAAATGAGTAACACAAAGTAAGACTGGTTGCTCAGAGTGTTTTACAGTCAACTCCCCATTTTGTTTTGGACAGTTTACAGTTCGTGGAAGTATACAGTTCCTGGAGTTCACTTTCTTTTTCAGCTTCTTGTATTCTTTGTATATCAGTGTTCACTCTAGTGTGCCCTCAAGTTACACCAGATGTTCACAGAGCTCAAGATTAAGATGATCATCTTAACACTTAAGTATTATCATTCTTGTGAATGTATTAGTGTATCTGTAATGGTAAAGTATGGTCCCTGTCCTAAAGAAGGAAAGATATCCATGGGTTAAGTTACCCCAAAGAAAAAAATCAGCGCAATATTAAGTGAAAATAAACATTTTAATACTTTGTGGTGTCTAGGGAACTATTTGTAAAATTAGCTTTCCAGAATCTTCTCTAGTGAACAGTCTGTACAAAATGAAAATGATCTCAGCTTGAACAAATATAAAACTTAGTGATTAAAAAGTGAACTACCCTGGGATCAAAAAGTTACAAACGGTTCTTTTACAAGACTGCTGGATGTCTACCCACTTTTTGTTAAGAGCAGCTTCCAAACAAAACTCTCATTGACTTCAAATGGAGCAGGAACAGCCCCAAAGATAGCAAATGAGCTAGTAATTCAATACATGGTCTGTATAAAACAGTGAGCCACCTTACAGTGTGGCATTTGACATTGACCTCTACTTGGAAACTAAACAGTTCCATGTGTACTTATTTATAATACTAGGCCACCTCCAGAAAACTGATGATAATTCAAAATATCCAAAAATATCAGATCAGCAACATATTCATTGATTATGCACTTTGCTACGTGTGCCTAAATAACCACCATTTTATTCAGGACTAACATGCCTCATGCTTAAATATGCATCCACTTTACTTTTTGTATGCTCTAACATGGTGGGTAAATGCATTAATAAGCCTGATAATTTTATTTAATTGATTTAACCCTTACAAATGTTGTCAATATTTACTCACATTCAGCAATGTACTTAAATATGTGCCTTACTTTAAGCACGAGTAATTCCTTTACAAAATTGCTTTCAATAGGATTCCTGGCATGTTTAAAGTTGGACACATGCTTAAGTATTTAGCTGAATCTGGGCCTAAGTTTGAACAATACAACACAAAACCATATTTGGCACTTCCATTTAGCCTGATTCTCTACTACCTTGCACCGTGTGTAATTTGTTTTAACTAGACCAAAACAGGTATAAAACACTACCAAATCAGAATAAAGCCATTTTGCACAGTGTAAAAGAACACACAGGTTGCTAGGCAGTGGAAAGTTTGGCTCCTTGCATTTGTACAAATAAACTAGATATTACATACAAATGAATTGATACAGAAAGAAAACATGAGGTGGTGATATGGTACGAAGTTGTCATTGCTGTGAAGTTGGGATAACTGCATTACTCACCAGTAATGGAGGCATGAGTGAGTTATGCAGATCTCTCCAAAAAGTGCCAACAAAAATGCTATACAACACACATGATCGTGTATTGTTTATATCACAAATTTGTGTGGTTCTGTTGGATTTTCTATTTGAGTCTCACTCAGCTTTTGTCATTTGAAATAAGTTACTGGGGGTATGTGGGAGTGGGGAAGATGCCATTGGCATGGATGCAACTTGGTAGAAACTGCAATTCAACATAAAAATTAACTTATATAGTGTTCTACAGTTTACAATATACTAATGAATACCCTCTCTTATGATGGTTTCTGGCCCATGTATATGATAGAAATATTATATTACATTTTGTATGCTACTGCATGAACAGCAGAGTAAAAATGTAATGAGTATTAATTGGAGGGCAAATTCATCAAAACTGATGCATTCAATACAATATTTACACTGTCCTCAATGAGAACTGAATCAGAGGGGTAGCTGTGTTAGTCTGGAATTGCAGAAGTGACAGAGAGTCCTGTGGCACCTTAAAGACTAACTAAAGTTTTAGAGCATAAGCTTTCGTGGGCTAATACCCACTTCGTCAGATGCATGCAGAGAACTGAGTATCATGCTACTGTTGATTTGGACATTCTTTAAACATTTTGATTTTCCAATAACAAAAATTTTCTTAAAAAACCTTTAGAGAAGCATGGTAATATTTAGTGAGTTCACTTTTAAGCAAAACAGTCATCAAGTACTGCAAAAAGCTTTTCTGTCATTAGTTAAGTGCACAAATTGTCAGGATGACTACATTCAAAAAAAATGAGGGACAATATTTATTCTTTCTGCATGGAAAATTAAATCCTCTAAGTGTTGCCCTTTGCCATGAAAGTATTTTCCACCTATGAGGTACAAAATATTTTTGTGTTGATAACTGTGCTCCTTTAGAAAAATGCTGTCAAGTTTTTTAGGTCTAAAATTAGATGTACAAGGTTTATTTTGGTTAGTGAATACAGTCCCACAAGGCAGGATTCTTTGTAAATTTCAATAACCGGTCTGTTCACAAGAAAGAAGCTGGTAGCATAGATGAAGGACAGCATGACACGCACACATTGCCCACAATCATAAACAAGCCCAGGGCCCTATGCCTGTTGTTGCTGGGTCACCCAGTGGTAAAGCTGTCATATTACTAATATTCATGCTATAAGCTTACAGTCTGTGACATCAGTACTTCTGCTATGACTCTAATCTGATTACTCTGAGTTTTTTATTTGCTAAAACAGCTGCTTTGTGATAAACTTCCAGCAAACAACCTCAGATTCACAAAGCCATTCAGCAGAGCACAGCTACACTTTCCTCCTGAAAAAATACAAACAGAAAATGATAACACTTATTAAACTCTTGTTCTATAGAGGAGTGATAATTAATGTATGTGATTCACTTTCAGAGGGCTTGATGTTTAATTTTTTTGTGCACCCAACCCTGCAAAGACTTCAGGGGAAGGTTTAGGTGAGCAAGGAATGCAGGATCAGGCTCACTATTACCCAACTGTCTATAATGTTTCATTTGAAACATTTGCAGAGTACTTGGTAAATACATACTTAGACTATTTCAAAAAAAATGTGTGTTACACAAATGTATAAGCTTTTTAAAAAGTGTGTTATGTGGTATTCTAGAAATGTCCCTTGGATCAATATTATCAATTAAATCAGTAGAACCTATCATACTATGTTCAGAGTAACTCAGTAACACTCAAAGCATGCTAAAAAGGTTAGAAAAAGCAGCAATTGCTGGACAAAATACTAGCTGGGTTTTCAACATTATAGTCTCAACTTTTTCCATTTTTTAAATATTAAATATAACAGCTAAGCTACAAATTGGACTAATGGCCATCACATTCCCATTAAAAAAATGAGAAGGGGGGGTGTTCCCAAACCAGACCAAAGTACTATTACCTTCCCTCCACCACCTTGTTAAATAGAAAGTTTGTGGGATTTAATTTTAAAGCATGTATGTGGGCTGCAAATTTAAAATCAGTCCAGAGATAAGCACTATGGTTTGGATATAAACTGAAAATTGGTATTTATTACTGAAATTCAGACACAGCCTTAACTAGTATCACAGGCAGTAATGCTGTAATTAACAACTTTTACAGAATAGTAACAAATTGTTCTATTATATTTGATTTTTAAAATTCCCATAGCAATATAAACATTTTATTAGACTGCATGTCATCAGTGTATGCATTTATAAGAGCCAGCATTATGCACTGCGTAAATCGTGAGATCTTTTGTAAGAGGAAGCTCACTAATGGATTTGCTTGTCCAGCTTACTTTGTTAACTGCCATGGAAAAGATAAGCTGTAGTTGCTGAATGCATCCTCCACTGATACCGATCACATGAAATGTTAAAGAAATGCAACACTGTTAACTGATTTAAGGCAAAAATAATCTCAACTCCCAAATATACCATTCGAGCTAACAGGACATAAACTCCAGTTACTGCCCCTCGGCCTCTTTCAGCAAATGTTCACCTACGATTAGCACAGACCAAGTTCCTGTAGTAATAACAATACACTGGTGCTGAAATAATTATACCACCTGGCGGGGGCGGGGGGAGATGGACGGGCGGAGGAAGCCCGGGGGTTATTCAAAGACACCTGCCGCTGGAATGAACCTGCTGCCGATAAAGATTCCGGACAACACACGAATGGGGACACGGGGATCGTGAGCACATTTCCACTTCGCCCATCGCCTTTCCGTGCCCCAAAGGGTTAATCAATGGGGGCTCCAAACAACAGTGACACACAGTGGAGCAGCGCACACCGGTACCACAAGCAAAGAGCCCCCGTCTGCTGTGGATGGACCGGCACCTTCTCCTCCCCGCCGCGGCTCTCACCCCGTTTGCTTGGTTGGGGGCAAGGGCGGCAAAGCCCCGTGCCCAGGTGCTGCGCCTCCAGCAGCAGCGCCCAAAATACCAGCCGCGGAGCTTGAGGGGAGGCTGTGCCCGGGGGGGAGCCGACAATGGCATTTCGGGGAATGGGGCCCCGGCGCGCAGCCCGTTCAAGCCGGCAGGCACCGGACCTCCTTCCCCGCTCCAAAGCGCCGGCCACCCACCGGGGCGGGCTCGGGGGGCGCAAAGAGTGAACCGAGGAGTCCAAGGGCATGACCTGCAGGGCACAGTACGGGGGTGGGGGCGTGAGCGGGGTGCAAGCGGACTGGGAGGAAGAGAGAGGCACAGGGGTGCAGAGGGAGGGAGGGATATAGGGGTGCAGGAGGGGGGATATAGGGGTGCAGGAGGGAGG